>CM076580.1:709475203-710675203 GCA_034641835.2 Pinus albicaulis | reverse complement strand
TCTTTTAAACTTTTGATTTGTTCTAATAAATTTTTATTAAGGTTCTTTAGACGTAATTTTTCCTCTTCTTGTTCTGATAAGTGCTTCTTGAGTTCCTTCTTTGTGACCTTAGTCTTCTTGACTTGTCCAGTTAATTTCTCAACATGGTCCTTGAGGCGAGAAATTTCTTCGTCTTTTTCCATTACTTATTTGTAATATATATCTGCAAGATCTTCATATTCCTGTTGTAACACTTTATTGTTTTGCCAAAGTTCAGCTATTATGTCTTTATTTTGATCTTTCAACTGCAATTTCTTGGTACATGGGATTACATCGTTTTGTAGGGGTGATGAGGGGTGTTTATCTTGTAATTTGGATTTTGTCTTCTTCATTTCTTTATGAAAATTTGTATGTTGTTTCCCAACTCTTGCCATTAATTCTTTCATCTGTCTTGTTAATGTTTGTTTTTTTGTATCATTTAGACATTCAACTAAGGTAAAAGCTTTGTAACATTTTATGCAGATGATGTTTTGATTTCTGAATGTTTCTTGACAATTAGAATATCCTTGTGAGCAAAAATGACATATTGCAAAGAAACCACTGTTCCTTGTGGAAATCATCTCTTTACCTTTTTATTTGTCTCCTTCAAGGATCAAATCCCTTTAGGCTTTTGTCTTTATCGATAAATTTTATTATTATTATTATTATTATTTTTAAATTATATATATATATATATATATATATATATATATATATATCCTTTTAAAATTGTTATATATATATATATAACTTTCCTTTTTAAATTTTATATATATATATGGCTATATATATATATTCTTAAATATCGAAGAAAAGAAGAATTGGCTTTCACAATAATGTTATTTTTTTTTAAACCTCTTAAACCTTTAAGCCCAAAATATTTCGTCCAAAAATTAAAAGTTCCAAATGTTGAGGTGTGACTTTATGAATGGGTGGAATCGAAACGATATGCAGAAGTGTGACTATACAAATTGGTGGATATAGAGTGGTCAGAATGTCGAGTTGTTGAGACGTTGTCGGCCAAGGAATCGAAAGGGAGGTGACACGATAGCAAACCGGGTTGAGTCGAGTTGGAGCACAGTAGGATGCGGCTACGGATTTAGGAACCAGACGACCTGGTGATTCGAGGGTCAACAAAAAAACGAAGAAATGAATAGTTACATACCAACAGAGAGTGTCGAATGTCGACAAGGAGTCAGCAGAGTTGACGGGAGTTGACAGGGATTTGAAACACGGTGAGGAACAATGGAAACAGGGCGCAAAAGACATCGGAACAGTGCGATAAAACAACGTTTGGGTGTGGTTGGACGAAAGAAACGTAAGGGTGGACAACGATGTCAGGAAATAATGAATTGATCGAACGGTTTCCGCAGAGGTTTGGAGCACCGTGTAGGAGTGAAGTTGGCCAATGAGTAGAATAACGAATTGGATAGTGAGTGGTGAAAGGAATGAGTTGAGTAGTGACAACAACAACGCAGTTGATAACATACACAACGGTGGCTGCGACCTGTCGATGGTAGATGACTGACTTGTGGTGGCTGCAAACAGTGTGGCGACTAACACGTACTTCGACGACAGGAGAATTGACAGGTAAGGTTTTTGTTTGTTAGTTTTTATTTTATTTAATTTTTATTGTTAATATAATTTATTTATTTATTTTTTTATAATGGCCAAAGGCCTAATAGCGCAAATGGAGACTTTCCGCAAACTACTTGTGAAATGCTTCGATTATGATGGCAACAAAGTTGACGATTTTATGGTTAAAGACCTGGATTGGAGAGCATAGCTCTGTGTAGTGGTCAAGCGGCCGAAGGCTCGAACTGCTCTGATACCAAATGAAGTGAACAAAGTTCGTACTTCTCGTGAAATACTCCAGAAGACTTGGAATATGAAAATATCCATTGAGGATACAAGTATATATTAAAATGTATGATGAATGAATGATCATTGTTACAAATGAGGCCTGCTTATATACCTACGTTGGTGCCTCCTCACGGAAGGTCATGTCCTATCGGACATGCCTCTTCAACTTAATTACTAATTAACTAATCATTATTTATTGGTTTTTATGCATAACAATTTCTCCTTGGTGAATTCTGGTCATCCAGAATTCATAGGAGAGTTTGGCAGTTGCGTCTTAGTTCAGTTTTGGAGGGCCGGTTTCAACATTGGAGCAAATTATTTTTTTGGAGACCAGATTTTCTATCTCAACTATTTTAGTTGTATCATCATGTACACTCTTTCTAGTTATTTATTATGATGAAAGCTGGGATTATTTCTGCTCTTCATATTATTGAATTGCATGCACTCTATTGGTTATGTTTTAGATGGCAATTTTCTGTTAAATGAATGGTAATTATGGAGAAATTCTGGTTGGGTTAGATTTCTGCAAATTTAGTCAAATATCCCGTTTGGGATATTACATATTTACAAGTGCAAGGGTTCACACAATACTGTCACAACTTGACTGTCAGGAGAACAAGGATCACTGTTAAGAGTCACTTCCAAGAATCTCTGCCATATAGTATATACAACTGTCCATACATCATAGCCATATATTACTGTTAAGTTATGTCATATGTCACAGTCATATGAAGTTACTACAAGTTCACTATCGTCAAGGTTTCACTGTCATAGTATTTGCTATATCAAAGGTACAATCATCATGAGAACATTCTGCCATATATCTATAATACTGACATCATCAATCGCACCCTGCTTTGAATAGTGACATGTAGAAGGGCCTTATTACAGTCAACTGCTAGGAACACAAACTTTGCTTTGTCAAGCATATGATGTGACTCATGATCACATAGGGAGGCAATAGTCTTTACAGATGCTAGTTATCATGATGCTACCATCAACTACATATCAAGTTTGCTACTACATCAGGGTTACCATCATAAAGATATTACCAAATTCAATGTTGTCACAGGTCACTATGTGCAATATAGTCAAGTCATGATCTCACTGCTATACTGAAGATGTCACTGTACAGGTCACTCTATCATGCCATATCAGGGTCATTGTCAAATCTCACTGCCATACAACAATAACATGCATCCCAACAAAATTGCTATACTTCCTCTAACATATGCATACCAAAAACGTGGATCTTCACTGTCACAGTATCTCCTGCATAGCAATGCTCACTGTCATGCCATAAATAAATCAATCTGTCCCAAGTCATTGTCATGAACATTTTACAGTCATGAACATTTTGCATATAAAATTTTCATGCCTTGCATACAGTTCAGGGTCACTATTTTAGGTCACCGTCTCACTGTTTTGTAACATAGGTATACAATTAAGCCAAGTTTGCGTATTTGATTCAGGATCACTGATCGATAACACGACTGTCATATCCACATAAGTCTTGCAAGTGACTTTGCGTTCATGCTCCATACAAAGTTTATGCACACATATATATTGCATGCGCTTCAAATTTGCACTAGAATTTGAGGCAGCAAGGAGTTTAAACGATAATCCTTTGGACATCGTTCCAGACAGATCCTCGTTCTGAATTAATATATTTTGTTCAAAACGTCATAAGGGTAATCTATAGTATTAGGGCATACAACCACCACTTCAGTTTAGTTTTATACAAGGAAATCTTGGGTGAGTCTTTTAGACTAGTTTGCCTCAGAGAATAGACAAGTTCACAGGAGTAATTTCATTCTTGCTCAGAGTCAATACATTTCCTAATGGGGCAGCAAAGAATATCGACCCATTTTTAATCTCCGATCTAAGTCCTCCATAAGATAGTCATCCGGAAGAGTCAACCGAACTTCAAGAATTTGCTAGCCGCTTGTGTGAACCCTGAAATGAGTTTGGTTGCTGTAGGGAATATGATGCAGAATATATGCTTTATGTCAAGCAACAAAGACTTCAAATATTCAAGATCCAATGACCTCAAAAAGTAGATTTACAAAACCAATGATGCCGTTAAATGAACCCAGAAAATCAATAAAACCCTCAATAATCCAAAACCCAAACCATAACTGAAACAAGCCTGTCGTGGGATCTATCTGTTTCCCACAGGGTTGAAGGATGTATTTCAGAGATTGAATTACTTGGATGCCAATTTAAGAGTAAACATCCTTCCCTAGGAGACCACTTGCACGAGAAGAAACTTTTGAATCCCATAAAACTTCGATCTGGCCGCAAGGAAAATTTACATCAGAGGAATCAAATTATCTTGATCCACTTAGAGGGAAAATGTATATGCTTTTTATGGGGACGAGTATCCATTTTGAATAGGTAGGCTGACTTTAATTTTGGAGGGAATTTGAATTTCAAAATTCAAATTCGTTGGAGCCAATTAGAGCGAACGAGATGCTTGATATTTCAATGGAATCAACATAACGATGATAAGTCGATGGTGAGGGTCACGAAAGCAAACTCACTGATTTGCTGCTCCAAAAACTCCAACAAAAGCGGGGTATGAACATCGTCCAAAGAATCCAAACCCTAGTGCTAGGGTTTCATCAGGTTGCACCATCTCATCCATGTTAACTAGCATACCGAGGACATCAATGACAATATCTTGCACCCACTGCACCCGCTTTGACATCAATGACAAAATACTCAACAATCTCCCCCTTTTTCATCGATGTCAACACACCGATCATCTCCTGGTGCGCTGCATAATCTTCCCTTGACTTCATGCTTCTTTTCTTTGTTCCTTTTCGAGACTCTCTCCAGTTTTGACAACAATGGAAAAGGGTGGCTGATGCGTCCTTGACGATATCTCCATGTGATATGGCTCCCCTTGATAATATGCTTACCTGCTACTTCATCTCTATAGGCTCCCCCTAACAATATGCTTTCTTGCTGCATCAATTCTCTCATTACACAGGTTCCCCTTGACAATGTGCCTTCCCGCTGCATCATCCCCTTGTTGAGATTTTGTATAGTTGGTGTAGCATCGGGTGTGCTCTAGCCCTGAAACTTTGTTGAGGGGCTAAGACACACTGGAACTCCAAAACTCAAAAAGTGTTTTGTGAAATTTCAGCTGGTGTTCAATTTATTCAAATAATTAATTATTTTAATGTATTTCCTAAGTCTAAACTTAGGAAAATTAAATAATTAAAGTGAATTAATTAACACATGTGCTGAAATGTTCTAAAAGACACGGATCAAGCAGTGTTTTAATCTCAGCCGTTGATGAATGTTTTAATTTTGGCCGTTGAAGGGTTCAACGAAAAGTATAAGAGAAAGGCTTGAGGGTCAGTTGGAGACACACACAGTTGCAGAACTGAGAGACTGATCTAGAATTCTAGGGCAGGGTTTGCTAAGAATTTTAGGAGGAGTTTTCTGTAGTGAGGGGTAGTATTGGCTGAGGGGATGATCTGATCCCAAAGCCAAGAGTCAGTAAGAGGCAGAGGAGCAACAAACAAGGACAACACAGAAGAGCAGAGAGCAACAACAATAGCTATGCAGCCGCTACGCAGGTGCTACACAGGCCAAGGAAAGGGCAGCGTTGCAGCTCCAAAGGGTTTCTGAATTATGCTGAGGGCCTCCAGGACCAGCGTAAGGCCTGTGTTACCATCTCTGGGGTAACGCAGTCCCTCTCTGGGTAGCGCAGTGGCACACAGAGCCTATCAGGTTTGACGTTGGGGCTTCAGGGGCAGCGCTGGGGTTTCTAGGTACAGATCCAGGCTGAGTCCTGTAAATCCCATTTGAGGGTGTGGATCAGTCAGATATTTGGACTTGGAACGACATGTTAGCTGCAGATTTCTTTTATTCTCTGTCGGGTTTTCCAGATCTGGAACCCAGATTTACTGTACTCAGAATCTACTTAATAAAATAAACCCTCATATTTGCTGCACCGGTTTTCCCGCTTTGGGTTTTTTTGGGGACTTATATCCAAAAATCCATGTGTCACTTTGTGTGAATGAGCGTAGTATTCAGTAAATGATCTGCATGTGTAGACTGTTAGTTGTGTTTACTTTGGTATTTTCTGAATCTAATCTTGTATAATTTAAATCAAGTAGGAGAAGTAAACCATGATACTGCAGTGGAATTTTCACACCCCTGATATGTTCTTTCTTGCTGCATCATCTCTTCCATTCCATAGACTCCCCTTGATGGTACGCTCTCCTTTGGCATCATCTGATCTTGTGATGTAGCTCCCCTTGTGTCCATCAAGGTTACTTGAGAGCAGGAGTGGGAGCGCCATTTTCAGAAGCTCCCGGTCCAGGAGCATTTCCAGGAGCGTTTTTTTATAATATATATATTTTTTATATTTTGATGCATATTTGTCAACAAAAGCATGTAGAATGATGAATTAGACATAAAAAACATAAAAAAATAGATTGAACCATATAACATCAATCATCTAGAAGTTATAATCTTCATCAACCACGTCCACAAGTTAGAAACATACAACATATTGACTCTTGAGTCTCATGATTCATCAATCTTAAAGTTTCAAGCTTTCAAAATTCAATATATAACATTTATCATCATTGATTCATTGATCACCATAGTTGTACTTGTAAGCTAAGTTTAACCATTACAACAAAGAATATTTAACATGAAATGAAATGTTATAAAGTGAAACAAAATGAAACAACTTTCAAATTTCATGAAGCATCATATTCATAATTCATAATGACTTATAAACTTATAACTGCCAACTTCAAACTTAAATTGTCATATATTGTTTACAAAAATTATAATAATAAATATGAAAGAGTCAAGTTTCAACAGTTATAAAATTAAAAAACTACTAGAAAATAGAAAAGACTAGTAAACTTTAAATTTATTTTATCTATTGTCTAGCGGCTGGCCCCTTGCCACGCCCACGAGAAATGTCTAGTTTTTGAGCAGTTCGTGGTAATGGTGGTCTTCTAGTAGTCTACTCCCGTATAGTACCACGACCATAACTAGAAGGAACATGCCCTCCATGTGAGGATGTAGGCAGACGTTGCGTCAGCAAAGGAACAATAGTTGGAACTTGAACACTGGCACTGACACTGCTATTGGATGATGGGTGTGGCAGTGGCATGCCTGTTGTTGCTTCATCCTCATCTCTCAAAAGTTCTGCTTCCAATTCTTCTAGAGATATAGTGCCATCCTCCAAATTATCATCCTCTAGGTGGTTGTCCCAAACTTTATATGATAGATCCTCATAAGCCCGATCACAATAATGACTCAAGAACCTCAAGTTGTAGTGCACATAAACCAAGCTTTTTGTTCGGTTTTCATTGAGTCTGTTTCTTCTCACATTATGGATGAAGCTGTAGGTGCTCCAACACCTCTCTGCAGAAGAAGTATTTACAACCTGTGAGAGAACTTTTTTTGCCAATTTTGGCAAAAGTCCCATGCCGCCATATGCTTCCCACCATATGAGAGCATCAAATCTGCTCTTTCTTCCATTTCATGCAAAGAACCAAACAAACCAGTGCAACTGAAGTATTTGCCTAATTCAAGGCACATATTAGCACACTCCTCCCTGCGAGGGACCAACTTATCTAATGCTTTCATATATCCTCCTTGTACCTCTGAATCTGTATGAGGTTTGATCCTAACCCCACCCCCAAGTGCAGGTTGGTCCAACCAAGATGGAGAGTAGTATTTTGGCATAAGTATATACGCCAAGGCATGTAGTGGAACATTAAGTTTATTCCACCGTGCATGCACATAGTTGTGAATCATTGAATACAAGTTGGGATCATTTTTTTTAACATGTTTTATTTGCCCCAACATGCTATCCATCTGCTCATACACCTCCCCAATCACTAGTTTATCTGTATCTGCAAAGCGAATCATGCTATAAATGGGCTTGGTGAAATTCAAAATTTCCCTCACACGTGCCCAAAACAAAGGATCAAGATCAGCGTCCTCCACTTGTTCAAAACCTTGCCTGTCAACTGATGTTGTTGCCCTGTTGTTTAATACCTGCTAGTGTGGACTTGATACCATGGCTGCCAATGAATCTCTTAGCCTCAAAAAGCGCCTGAAGGTGAGGTAATATCTAGCAAATCTAGTCTTTGCATTCTTCAACAAATCCAATCTTGAGTGACTGCGGAAAAGCCCATGGGTATTGCTATGATTTGTAATAAATCTTATCATTTTTTGCCTCTCTTGTGCAAATCACCAATCCATTTGTATTGAGGTTGTTTGTTTTTAATTATATCATGCATCAAAAGGTTCATTGTGTGAACCAAACACCCAGACCAAAATATGTTGGGGTATTTATCCTCAATAATTGCTCCCGTTTCCTTATAATAACAGCATTATCAGTGATGACTTGGACGACATTGTATGGCCCAATACATTCAATTTTGTCAAGTAATGGTTCTGCAATGTTGATGCAGGTCTTAAACTTATTTGAATATGTTGAAATTTCTTGACTTTTCCACCCCGGTTTTCAGTTTCACCTTATTTCTCCTTTTAGTTAAATGCCCTTTCCCATATCCTTACATTCAACAACAGGAAAATAATTTTTTGCTGAAAACACAAATTCTGGAAAATTTACAGAATGCTGGAAAATGCAGAAATAAAAATCAGCAGATACAAACAGCCATTCAACACATTATAACACAGTGATTTTTGGTTAAGGTGACCCTAGAAAAACCCCCTACAACTCTTGGGAAAAACCAGTCTGAAAGCTTCTCTTTTATTTCTGAAAAATGCTTTTACAGTGAGCAGTAATACACAGAAAATTACAGCAAACACAAAAATCACTTATCTCGATTTTCATGCCACCCTCCACCTTGAAAACCGTGCCAAACAGCAAGCAGAAATTTTACAGAGAAATTACAGCATTAAATGCTGTTTTTGCTGCCTCGAAAAACGTGCCATGAATGACTGTATGGACTGTATGGATTCCGTATGAATAGGATAACAACCCCCTTTCTCGATTTTCGTGTCCAGAAAATCAGCCTAGAAAATCGTGCTCCTTGCTGCTGTTCCAGTTCCTCGAAAACAATGCTGCCCCTCTCTCGAAAATCGTGCAAACTGCTGTAAGGATTTTCTGCCTTAGTGTGCCAATGAAACTCTGCTGTACGGATTTTCAGCGTTGGGAAGTGTGCCCTTTTGCTGTACGAATTTGCTGTGCTGCCTTTGCTGCTCTCCCTCTGCTCAGAAATTACTCTTCAGCTTTCTCTCCTCCTCTTTGAATCTTCTCATGAAAGAATGAATGACCTTTTCCTCCTTTAACCTAACCCTAAGTGACTCTTGGGGAATCCCTAAATCCAATGGCTGAAACAGATTTAGATCTAGGGCTGAGATTAAATGCTCATTTAAATCTCACTTTCTATTTTTTAATTCACCCCACTTTAATAAAGACCCACTTAGTCATTTATTTCCAAAGTCATTTTTTCCTTTCTAATTTTACATTGACTTTATTAAAGTCACTTTAAAATTAGACTTTAGTAACTTTATCACTTAAAGTCACTTTTAAATTAGATTTGACTTTATAAAAATTATAAAGTCACTTTAGGAGAAAAATTAAATTATTTTGGACACTTTTCCCTAGGTCAAAGATCAAAGCCTTAGGGAACCACCTATCTTCCAGTAACCAAATTTCAACACTCCCTCTTACCGAGAAAGGTGTTCCTCACTACGCCCATCTTATCTCTAAAGTAGACATGCCTGCCCCGTGGTAAGGCTTTGGTAAGAATATCTGCAACCTGCTCATCAGTGGGAATATACTCAAGCTTTACAGCTCCCTTCTGAACATAGTCTCTGATGAAATGATATTTGATCCCGATATGCTTTGACCTGTCATGAAATACTGGATTCTTCGTGAGTTTAATGCAACTCTGATTATCATAGTAAATCACTGAAGGTCTCAACGACTGACTAAATAAGCCAAACAAGATCTTGCGAAACCAGATGGCCTCACAACTAGCTAGACTGGCTACCATATACTCTGCTTCCGCTGAACTCAATGCTATTGATTGCTGCTTTCGACTGAACCATGACACTACTGCCGAACCCAACCCAAAACAACACCCTGAAGTGCTCCTCCTATCAGAAGCACAACCTGCCCAATCAGAATCAGTGTAACCTGCTAATCTCACTCCATCCCCCTGCCTGTAGTCCAGACCATAATCCACTGTCCCCTGCAAGTACCGCAAAATGTGTTTTGCAGCCACCCAGTGAACCTTCCTAGGCTCACACATAAACTGACTCATCGTGTTGACTGCAAAAAAAATATCTGGTCTAGTGTTGACCAAATACATCAAGGAACCAATCAACTGTCTGTACAATGTGGGATCCACCAACTCAGAATTTGAAGCATGGAGCTTCTTCTAGTTGGTGATCATCGGTGTCGACATGGGTTTACAATCTTCCATGTGGAATCTGCCAAGGATATCCACAATATACTTCCCCTGCCCCAGGAAGAAATGCCCCTCCTCCTGCCACACCTCCAAACCCAAAAAGTAATGTATCAAGCCGATGTCCTTCATCTCAAACTCCGCCGCAAGATCTCTTTTGCAGTGCTTTATGAGTCTCTCTGCACCCGTAATGACCAAGTCATCCACATACAACACCAGAATTGAGAGGCTCCTCACCTATCACAATGTAGTAAAGGTTCGGATCTGCCTCACTCTTTGTGAAACCCATCTCCTGCAAGTATGTATCTATCCTGGAGTACCAAGCTCTAGGAGCTTGCTTCAGGCCATAAAGGGCTTTCTTCAGTCTGCACACATGGTACTCCTTCCCATGCACCTCAAAGCCCTGTGGCTGCTCTATGTACACCTCCTCCTGTATGAAGCCATTGAGAAATGCGGTCTTCACATCCATCTGGTGGATCTTCCAACCCATCTCTGCTGCTATCAATATAATGGAGCGGATCGAAGTATATCGAGCCACGAGAGCGAAGGTCTCCTCATAATCAACTCCCTCTACCTGGGAGAACCCTCTAGCCACAAACCTCGCTTTGAATTTCTCAATGCTGCCATCTGCAGCATGCTTTACCTTGTAAAGCCATCCGGAAGTAACCACGGATTTTCCCTCAGGCCTCGGCACCACCTCCCAAACATCATTCTTCATGATAGAAGAATACTCCTCCTGCATGGCCTCTCTCCAGACCTGCTGGCTAGCTGCCTCCTCATAGCTAGAAGGCTCAGAGTCAAGGATGTTGGTAGCCATTGCCATATAACTACAAAACCTCTCAGGTGGTCTGCTCTCTCTAACCGGCCTCTTAGGCCCAGCAACAGATGTAGCATCTCTCAAGGTGTCCTAAAGCCACTTGGGCTTCCTCTTCCCTGAGCATACTTCCCCCACTGGAGAATGAAACTCCTCCTCCTCATCATCATCAAGAGCCTAAACTCCTGATTGTCTGTCTGCTGTCCTCCTACCTGCACCTGAACCTGTAGATGCTGAAGTACCGTGTGAACTGTCCATCAGTGGACTCCCTAGTGAACTGCTCTGTGGACTGCTCTGCATGTTGCCCGAAGCACCACCCCTCTGACTCTGTGAGCCACTGCTCACTGACGGACTTGACATCGTCATAGATGTACCTCCGGATCCTCCTGATCCCTGCCCACTGGATCCCTGTGATTGACTCAGCTGCTGCTGAGGGTCTGGCTGATCCAGATACTCTAACTCCCGTGACCTCCTAAAGGCCCTGTCCTCCTCGAACTTCACATCCCGCCTGACAACAACTTTCCTCTGTGCAGGAATGTAAATTCGAAAGGCCTTGGAGGTCTCACTGTAGCCCACAAAGATACCCTTCTCTGCGGTGGGCTCTAGTTTGGTCCTCTTCTCCTTGGGTATGTAGGAGTATGTCATGCACCCAAAGATACGAAGATGACCCATATCAGGCTTCTTCCCAGAAAAAGCCTCCTCCGGAGTCATGTGCCCCACGGCACGATGCGGACTCCTGTTCTGCAAGTAAACAGCTGTGTTGCAGGCCTCTGCCCACAAAAACAATGGCAACCCCTGATCATGTAACATGGCTTTGGCAGCCCCTCCGATGGATCTGTTCTTCCTCTTCGCAACCCCGTTCTGCTGGGGGTTGTAAGGAACAGTGAACTCCCTCCTAATGCTTGCCTCCGCACAATAGTCAACAAACTCTCCGAGGGTGTACTCTCCTCCATTGTCCGACCTCAGGAACTTGATCTTCCGACCTGTCTATGTCTCCACAAGAGCTCTGAACTCCTGAAACCGCTTGAAGACCTCACTCTTGGTCTTCAAGAAATAAATCCAGGTCCTCCTGGAGTGATCATCAATGAATAAAACATAGTACTCATATCCACTCAAGGAAACATGAGACATCCGACCGCTCACATCTGAATGAATCAAATCAAGTATCCCGCCGCTCCGTTGTCACTTGTAGTGGGCAGTTTGGAAAACTTGGTCGATCGTGACATCCTTCGTAGCATCAAAGTGATCGCATCGAAACCGGCACACTTGTAGTGATCTCTTGCAATGACCTCAAGGCCCCATGATACATGTGCCCCATCTCGCGGTGCCAAATCTCGCACAGCTCTGAATTGCTAGCTCTACTGTCAGTACTACTGCTCAATGCCAAAAGGGGCTGAAATGCAAACTTGAACACCTTGGCATGGCGTACACCAATCACTCTAGCTGAATCAGCTGGAGCACCCCCGGGATACATCAGCACCTGTCCACCCCTGAACAGTGTCTCATATCCTCTGTCGTCCAAAGCTGAGACGGATATGAGGTTCTTCCTCATCCTTGGCACATAAAGAACATCTGACACCTTCAAGGGAGGTTTAGACTCCCTCTGAAATGTTAGTGTTCCCACACCGACTGCTCTAACAACTCTGTCATCACTGAGTACTACCTCTATATCAGTGCCACTCTCTGAAAGCTCTGAGAAGTACTCACGGACTCCTGTCATATGACGTGAAGCCCCACTGTCCACATACCAGATACCCGAAGATGCTCCGCTAGTCGAGGGAAATGCATGCTCCCTTTGAACCTCTGTGGCAGGTGATCCTGCACTAGAGGACTCACACGCAATGAACCCAAACTCCCGGTCAAAGCGATCTGTAAAGTCCTCAACCTCTGCTGATGCTGCCATGCTTTGGTTCTTCCCCTTCTTCTTCTTCTTCTCCGGACACACGACTGCATAGTGTCCCATCTTCTGACAATTCCAACACTTCACCTTGGAATAGTCCTTCTGTGTGTTACCCTGTTTACCTTTACCTTTGCCTTTGCCCCCACCATTGCTTGTGGAAGCTTGCTTCTTTCCTTTGCCTTTCTTGCCTCCTGCCAACAGTGCTACATCCTCATCCTGCTCAACTGGCTTGGCTGCCCCAAGCTGACCTTTCCTGATCTCTGTCTGAATGCAATCATCCTAAAACCTCTCCCATGTGGGAAGGGTCTCACGTGCACAAACCCCATCAGCAAAGTTCATCCATGAACTGGGGAGGCCATTCACTGCAATCCGCACCAACTCAGTGGGTGGAATGACCTCTCCAATCGCTGCCAACTCATCTCTCACATTAGTAATCTTTGTGAGATATCCAGCTGCACTATCGGTCTTACCCATCTTAATGGTTTTCAGCTTCTCCTTCAGGACCATTTTCCGGTTCTCATTGGTACTCTGGTAGAGATTGGTCAATGCTGTCCACATCTCATGAGCATTTCTCTTTCCTCTCAGATGAGGAATGCAATGGTCTTTGATTCTATCTAGAATCAGTTTCTTACCCTTGTTGTTCTTTTTATTATATGCTGCCAATTGAACAACATCAGTAGGCACAACAACAGGGTTCTGTGTGGTATGCACCATGATGTTCGAGACTTTTGCCTACTCAAAGATACTCTGCATTTTCTCCTTCCAAACGCTGTAATTGGTATGCCCATCCAACCTATCCTCCACTCTCAGTTCCAATGACATCCTGCTGTCCTAAAAACTGAAAAATAACACTGCTGTAGTAAAGATAAAAAATTCTGTGTGTGAAAAATCAGCTTGCTGGAATTTTCTGAGTGAAAAATCAGCAGACTGTATTTTTCTTCTTGCTGTTCCAGACTGCACTTTCAACACTCAAGCTTTGATACCATGTAGAAATTTCTTGACTTTCCCAACCCGGTTTTCAGTTTCACCTTATTTCTCCTTTTAGTTAAATGCCCTTTCTCATATCCGTACATTCAACAACAGGAAAATAATTTTTTGCTGAAAACACAAATTCTGGAAAATTTATAGAAGGCTGGAAAATGCAGAAATAAAAATCAGCAGATACAAACAGCCATTCAACACATTATAACACAGTGCTTTTTGGTCAAGGTGACCCTGGAAAAACCCCCTACAACTCTTGGAGAAAACCAGTTTGAAAGCTTCTCTTTTATTTCTGTAAAAATGCTTTTACAGTGAGTAGTAATACACAAAAAATTACAGCAAACACAAAAATCACTTATCTCGATTTTCGTGCCACCCTCCACCTTGAAAACCGTGCCAAACAACAAGCAGAAATTTTACAGAGAAATTACAGCATTAAATGTTGTCTTTGTTGCCTTGAAAAACGTGCCAGGAATGACTGTACGGATTCCGTACGGATAGGACATCAGCCCCCTTTCTCGATTTTCGTGCCCAGAAAATCAGCCTAGAAAACCGTGCTCCTTGCTGCTGTTCCAGTTCCTCGAAAATAGTGCTGCCCCTTTCTCGAAAACCGTGCAAACTGTTGTACATATTTTCTGCCTCGGTTAGTGTGCCAATGAAACTCTGCTGTACGGATTTTCAGCCTTGGGAAGTGTGCCCTCTTGCTGTACGGATTTGCTGTGCTGCCTTTGCTGCTCTCCCTCTGCTCATAAATTACTCTTAAGCTTTCTCTCCTCCTCTCTCAATCTGCTCATGAAAGAATGAATGACCTTTTCCTCCTTTAACCTAACCCTAAGTGACTTTTGGGGAATCCCTAAATCCAATGGCTGAAATAGATTGAGATCTAGGGCTGAGATTAAATGCTCATTTAAATCTCACTTTCTATTTTTAATTCACCCCACTTTAATAAAGACCCACTTAGTCTTTTATTTCCAAAGTTACTTTTTCCTTTCTAATTTTATATTGACTTTATTAAAGTCACTTTAAAATTAGACTTTAGTAACTTTATCACTTAAAGTCACTTTTAAATTAGATTTGACTTTATAACTTTATAAAGTCATTTTAGGAGAAAAATTAAATTCTTTTGGACACTTTTCCCTAGGCCAAAGATCAAAGCCTTAGGGAACCACCTGTCCTCCGGTAACCAAATTTCAACAGAATAATCATATGATGAAAGGAATATTGCACCACTAACAGACACAACAAGAACACTTATCAATGACTTGCCTTTTACAATTGTCCATCCATCAGATACAATGGACGCCCCATGCTCATTCCAAGAACTTGTCATTCTACTCAAAGAATGAGTTATTTTTGCTTTTTCATGATCAAGTCCCATGGTTCTAGCCTTGTCATACCCAGAGCTCTTGTATCCTTTGGGGGCATCATTAATGGTAGAAACCATTTCATGCCAATAAGGTGAGCGCAGAACATTGAATGGTACCCAACATGCATAAAGAAACCGAATTTTTTTTGAATCCACATCATTCCTAGACCCTTCATCAAGGAAATGTGATATGGTTGTACGCCTTAATGAGATGTTTGCTCCTGTACTAGGTGTGCCTCCATATCCACTGCCGTGGGTGGAAGTTGATGGACTTCTTTGTGCATGATGTGATGGTGCATAAGATTCAATGAAATCCTTAGATCTTTGAGATTTGTATTGGGCTTCCTCATCTTCCCTTATGTATTTGGCTTTATCTGTTGCCGACACACTTACACAAGCTTTGATTCCTACATTTTTATCTCCATCCCATGGCCTTTTCCCACAAAGGTGCCTTCTGGCATGGGCGTATGAACTTGTGTATTCTTTATTGCAACGGGGGCAAAAAGTTTAGTGGTTCCACCCCTTTTCCCTGTTTCAGACCTATTAACATTTTCCACAATGGTGTTTGGTCAAATTTTAGTTGGTGTCACTATGGTCTCTTTATCTCCACTCCCCTCTTCCTCCTTAGTAAGGTACTCCTCTTCAATATTTTCATCAAATCCACTATAACCCACTTCTTCTTCCTCCTCTTCTGGAATAGCCTTCTTTCTTCTACTCTCCAACACCATAATAACAAAAAATGGAACCAACAAGAACAAAATGCCAAGCCATATAGCCATGATGTTTCAAGTTTTTAGCTTGCAAAAAAATGGAGGAATGCCAAATGGAAATAGGAAAAAATGCAACATAGAAAAACAAATTCAATTTTTCATTTTTCAACAAATTAAAATGCAACATAGAATAAAAAATGCAACATAGAAAAAAAAATCTAGATTAGACTCTCCTACCTCTTTGTCCTTCGATCCCAAGCTCTAATATTCTCTCCAAGCTCCAAGCTCCTTTCTCTCTCCAAGCTCTCCTTTCCCTTGCTCTCTCTTGCTCTCTCCTCTCCTCTCTTGCTCTCTCTTGAATGAATGATGATAATGAGGGAGAGTGAGGGATTTTTATTTGCCAGCCCCCCCTCCCCCCCCTCTTTCCCTCCAAAAAATTCTACAACCTTCCCTCTCCTCCGAGCGGCCGACGTCGCATGCTCTTAGATAGGAGCGTTTTTCAAAGAGGGGAGCGCTTGGGAGCGAACGCTTCTCGGGAGTGTTTTTTTAAGGAGGGAGCGCTCTGGGAACATTCTCTCCCTAAAACGCTCTCATTATGGTAGGGAGCGTTTTTTTTTATTCGGGAGCGCGCTCTCGATGCGCTCCCAAAATGCTCCTACTCGGAGCGCGTTTTGGGAGCAGGGTTGAGGGGGGGAGGTTGGCGCACCCCCGCAACCCTGCTCTCCATATTTCTAATCTTCCAATTGTGCAAGCATTCATTGTGAAACCTGTTTTCTCTGCCATACCTTGGTGGTTTTGTCTTCCTTCTTGGTGAATGCTTTTCCTTCATGGTTTTGCGAAGTCCATGTCAAGTCCCTTCTACAATCTCGTGCAAAATGGCCAAAATTACGACATAAGTAGCACTCTACATTGGGTCTGAGTAATGGAGCAAAGGTGATGTAATTTCTGCTGTCAAGGGCATATGGGATTCTGTCTTGTCTTCCAAAAAATCTCCCTCTAGGACTTTGATAAAACCCTCTATCAATACTGCTGCTATAATCCATGCACTCTCCCACTCTATGTCCCAACTTAGAACATGCATAATAATAACCATAAAATGTCCCTGCATACCTAGGTGTATGTGGTGATGATCTCCTAAAGGTGTCTCGCCCTTGAGAAAGGCTTTGCTTCTCTTCTATATTTTGGCGTCTTGAATGCATCATCTTGAAATTTTGTGGTGTTTGTTGATATGTGCAAAACTTTTATTTTTGGGCTTCTCTTCATTTTTGGCATGAGGCTTCTTTTCTTCTTTGACAAGTGGCTTTTCTTCATCTTTGGAGTGACGCTTCCCTTCATGAGGCTTCTCTTCCTCTTTGACATCTTCATTCTTGCAGCATGAGGACTCACCAACATATCCAAGACCTATCTTGACAAGTGGTGATCTTTGGCAATTTAGAATGTCATCCAAGACATGTGAACTCCTCAACTTACGATTCAGCTTGTTCGCTTCTGCTCTCGAGGTGACGATTTCCTGTTCATGTTTCATGCAATCCTCTTCCTTCTGCTTCAACCGACTTCTTAAGATTTTGTTAATACTTTTGGCTTCTGCAAGTTCCCTCTTTAGGGAGGTGATAAGTTCTTTATCCTGCTTGTTCCATTTATTTGGCTTTTCAGCGACTTCAAGATTTTGAGATATGAAACATCTTTGGAACAACTATCAACATACTCCTCTGACTTCCCCAACCTAGATGCTACAGATATGCCTTCAAGCGGTTAAGCTTTAGATGAAGGACCTGCTCGGATACCAATTGTTGGAAATACTGAGAGTGGGGTGAATCATTATTTCTACTGAGAGTGGGGTGTATCATTATTTCCCTCTTTTTCACAATTGCTTAGTTTAATCCTTTACTTATTCAGAGCATAAACCAAAACATAAAACATCATCACATCAAATCAACAATACACAAAATTTTTGTCTAAACCAAATGTTGTGTTATGTATGATGTATATACAAATTTAGCAGATAAATTTGGAAGGAAGTAGAAGACTTCCCAGGGGTTTTACCAACAAAGCTGGAAGGAAGCAAATGCTCCCTAAAAAGGGATTGGGCTCTCATATTAGGGACAATGGCCCAATTACAACTGTCCACTCTCAATGCCACTGGTGCCACTACTGCTCCAATTGTCCATTGCTGCTACTGCTGTCAAGCACTGCTGCCACTGTTGTCCACTGCTGCCACTCATTGCTGTCATTATTGTCCACTGCTGCCACCTCTGCACTTCACTGTTCCACTACTACTAGTTTCCACTATTGCTGCTACTGCACTTCATTATTGCATCATTATCACTGTTAAGGAGGGACTTTCACAACATCATCATTGTCACTGTCAAGTGGGGACTGTCACTGTCAATAGTCAGGCATCAATATCATCGTCATAGTTTATAAGTCATTGACTCATAGATCACCACTGTCATATCATCATCAAGCCATAATGAGGAGATTGTATATCAACTGTACAATCATATAATTTCCTGCAATATCAAGGGTTACTGTCTAGGTTTCAATCACTGTTACAAGTACAAGGGTTCACACAATACTGTCACAACTTGACTGTCAGGAGAACAAGGATCATTGTCAAGAGTCACTTTCAAGAGTCTCTGCCATAGACAACTGTCCATACATCATAGCGATATATCGCTGTTAAGTTATGTCATACGTCACAGTCATATGTGTTGAGATTTTGTGTATTTGGGGTAGCATCAGTTGTGCTCTAGGTCCCAAATTTTGAGGAAGGACTAGAGTTCACCTAATCTACAAGACCCAGAAATGGATTTGAGAAATTTCATCTGGTTTAGGAGATATTAAATTAATTAATTATTTTAATGTATTTTCTAAGTTAAAACTTAGGAAAATAAAATAATTAAAGTGAATTCAATTAAACATGTCATGAAATTGTCTTAAATCACACGGATCAAGCTTTCTTTTAATTTTAGCGATTGATTAAAGATTTAATCTTGGCCGTTGATTTGTCAACGAGAAATGTATAAAGGAAAGGCTTGGGGTTATTTGTAAGACACATAGAGGCAGAGCACTGAAGCTAAGCTGAAATTCTAGGGCGGGGTTGCTAAGAATTCTCAAGTGTTTTAGTTGCAGAGAGGGGAATTTAGACCAAGGGGATGATCTGATCCTGGGGTCAAGAATACACAAGAAGTAGAGAAGAGATCAGGAAAGACATCGCAGAGGAAGGCAACAGTAGCAACCGCAGCAGCAGCAACAGCGGACGACAGCAGCAGCAGCAACAAGGACAGTGTGATTTTCAAGAAACCCTTCAGGGGTTACGCAGAGACCCTTAGGGGTAGCATAGTGACTACGTCACCTAGTCTGGGGTAACACAGTTCTTCTAGTAATAGCGCTGAGCATTTGGAGGCCTTCAGAGGCTGATGCAGTGTCTTTCAGGGGCAGATCTGGGGTTTTGTTATGTATATTTTATTATTTATTAATTAGATTTAGTTATCTTAGGTTATTAACTGAAAAGGCATGATCAAAGATCATGCCTCTTCACCAAGGGACACCTTGAGGCTATATTTAAAGCCCAGGCGATCCCTCATTGTAATCATCTCATCTTTCATCATTAATAATATATATTTATCAGTTTTACCAGAGTTTTTATACTCCATTGGTATCGGAGCCATCGCTCTTTGGATCTGTGTGATCACCCAGGAACTGCAATTCCAGAATTGTAGATTTTTTAATCAGATTTTTTCAAGATCATAGACAAGACAAGAACAACAGAAAGCCAAGAAGGACATTGAGTTATCGTTGTGGGCATTATATTCCACTACAGTGATATGGATTAGTGGAACAGTCACCATATTAAAGGCTCGGACCTGTGACAGGTGTAAGTGCAGCCTCAGTAACTCGGATCTGTGGATAAAGAACAGCTCGGACAGATACCTAAGCACGGTTGCTCGGACCTGTGGTCATATGCCTTTAACCATTGCCTTTAACCATATACAGCGATCAAATTGAATATTACAGCGATCAAATTGAATTCACGTTTTTTTTTACTGTTGCTGACAGACTCGATCAAATTGAATATTCGACCTGTTTAAAAAAACAGTGACAAATTCGATCTGTTTAAAAAAATTAGTCATCGTTTTATTTAAAAAAATTCGATTTGAACAAGTCAACGAGTTTGTGGACGGCTGCATAAATTTTGGACGGGTGGTTTAAATTTGGACGGGTATAATTCTGCAAATCGGGAATAAAGCCGGCCTCTGCCCACTAAACACGCTCGGTCAACAAAGCAAATCGGGACAAATCCACCATTCTGCAAATCGGGGCTCGTTTTTTTAAAAAAAACTGGTCAAACAACAGCAAATATACATAAACGGCATCAATACACTAGCAAATATACATAAACGGCAGCAATACACCAGCAATTAAACGGCATCGATACATTGCGGCGATCACGAACAGGTGTGTCGTTTAACAAAAAAAAAAAAAAAACGCTGAGCATCGATATATCTTGGCGTAGTATTGGTATCGTATTTTTAATTTGAAACGGCACATTTTAAAACGATTTTTTTTAACTATATAAAATATATAATATATAGTTTGATTGAATTATATACATATATATTATAATTATATAATTCACATATATATATATATATATATAATTTTCATTTAATAATTAATATATATAACAATTATATAATTAAATTATATATATAATATAATTTTTAATTAAAAAATTATATATATAATAATTATATAGTTTTAAAATATATATATATATATATTATTAATTAATTAATTAATTAAATATTAATTAATTAATTAATTCAAAAAAAAATTAATTAATTAAATATTAATTAATTAATTTTAAAGAAAAAAGAGGAGAGAAACTGGCAGAAAGATATTCCCCGCCTCATACACGCTCGATGTCTTCATCAATGTCGATGGCGGAATTCCAGAAGAAATTAGGAGATCTTGAGAAGCAAATCAATAACAATTCCGAAGAATTCGGAAAAAGATTAGTCAATCTGGAAGGTACAGTTTCAGGGCACTCCAACGACATAAAAAAAATCCATGATACAACAAATCGCATAGAAAGACAAATGTGGCTAAATCATCACGAGACCACAGAAGCAATGAACAAGCAGAACGAAACAATGAACAGCATGAAAGAACTCTTCAACAAGCTAAATGATAAAATAGATAAGTTGGGTCAGACACAATCTCCAACATCTCCTAACAGGGAACCAAATCAACAAAATAGTACCGCAGATTCAGGGAACTCGGACGAGCATCAGGAAAAAACCGATTCCCCACATCATCAAGAAGATAGTAATGCAGATTTTCAAAACAAGCAGCTCTGGAATGCATTCGCTAATCAATATCCCCTTCTTGTCCCACCATTAGCATATCAACGCAAAGCCAAGATTGACCTACCCAAATTTGATGGTAATGAAAAGAATAGCGTTGCGTGGCTTAATAAGGCAGAAGAATATTTTGAAATTTATGACATTACTAGTGATGATGAAAAAATTAAACATGCTTCCATGAAAATGGAAGGAGAAGCATATAATTGGTATATGTGGTGGAAGAAGACGACGCTCGCTATCAGTTGGAGGAAATTTAAAGATGCATTCTTCAAAAGGTTTCAAGGCATAAAAGAAGAAAAATTCTTTTCAACGTTTATCAAATTACGCCAAAAAAGAGATGTGGATGAGTACACGCGAGAATGGGAGACTTTGGCAACACGAGTACCCGGATTGTCGGAATCTCGTCTAATCCAGTCTTACATCTCAGGACTTAAAGTCCACATACAAGAAGAGCTAGAACTACATGAAATCACGTCTGTAGAAGTAGCAAGGCAAAAAGCAAAAGCTGCTGAAAAGAAATTGGAAAGATTATCCAAACCAGAGAAAGTATATTCGAGACGACGGTTTCCTCAATCTACAAAAGAAGATAACATGAAATATGTTCCACCACGCCTGCGCGAAGGAGACAAATCTAACCTGGAAATACAAAGAATAAAAGAAGGCAAATGCAAACGTTGTGGCGAAAAATGGGACCCTAAGCACAGATGTGCTAATGGGAAAGAAAAAAATCTGTATAACTGTGAAGCAACTAATGATTCTGACAATGATGATTCAGACATAGAAGGGATAGAAGATACCCTAGAATTCTCCCCAGAGGTAGATGGTGACAGCACCCCGCAAGTGTCATTATCAGCCATGACAGGCATATCACAACCGCAGACACTAAAATTAAGGGGACATATAAAGAAAAACAACGTAATGGTTCTCATAGACACAGGCAGCACGCACAATTTTCTAGATTCAACCATGGCCAAAAGACTCAACCTCTTTACCTTTCCCATGCCTAATATGAAGGTAATGGTGGCCGATGGTAAGAAGATTGAACAGGTAGGAAAATGCCATAAAGTCAAATTGCAGATTAAAGACTTTAATTTAGAATCTCCATTCTATGTCGTACCACTCGGAGGAGTAGATGTGGTTTTAGGAATTCAATGGTTACAAACCTTGGGTACTTATTCGGCCAACCATCAGAAGCAGTTTATAAGCTTTAGGTGGGAAGGGCGGAAGCACAAGCTATTTGGATTCCAAGCCCCAGAAAATCAAATCGTATCATCATCCCAGATGATGAAGATGATCCGAAAGGGAGCGCCAGCCTATATAGTCGAATGTCATCATTTAGAGATGTTATCTACAAAAGTCAACCACGAAGAATCACAGGAGGTACAAGCTATAGTTCAGAAACATGAGAAGGTATTTCAAGATCTACCAATGAAGATGCCTCCTCATAAGGAAATCGAACATACCATAGAAGTCAAGGCAGGATCAGACCCTGTTAACATCAAGCCTTATCGCTACCCACATCATCATAAAACGGAAATTGAAAAGATAATCCAAGACCTTTTAAAATGTGGGGTCATTTCAAAAAGTAAGAGTCCGTATGCTGCCCCAGTTATATTGGTAAGAAAAAAAGACGGATCATTTCGGCTATGCATTGACTATAGAGGATTAAATAAGATAACCATCAAAAATAAGTTTCCAATTCCCTTTATCGATGAAATGTTGGATGAACTCCATGGCGCAAAATATTTCTCTAAATTAGATTTAAGGTCAGGTTATTACCAGATCCGAATTAGATTGGAAGATATACCAAAAACTGCATTTCAAACACATGAAGGTCATTATGAATTTAAAGTAATGCCCTTTGGGTTAACAAATGCACCAGCTACGTTCCAAGCCACTATGAACGAGTTATTTCGTCCATATCTCAGGAAATTTGTACTAGTATTTTTTGATGATATTATGATTTATAGTAAAACTTGGAGGGAGCATTTGCAACACTTGGATAAGGTTCTCACGTTACTAGAAGACCATCAATTTTATGCAAAAAAATCCAAATGTACCTTTGGAAAAGAAGAAGTTGAATATCTAGGACACCTAATATCCCATGAAGGAGTAAAAGTGGATCCTTCTAAAATTAAGGCTATAAGGGAATGGAATAAACCAGTGAACATATCCAAGCTCAGAGGATTTTTAGGATTAACGGGATATTATCGAAGATTTATTAAAGATTATGCGCATCGAACTGCACCTCTTACAAATCTTTTAAAGAAAAATTCGTTTAAATGGAATGAAGAAGCAGGGAAATGTTTTGAAGATTTGAAGGAAGTAATGGCTAAAGCACCAGTATTGGCAACTCCTGACTTTTCTAAACCATTTATCATTGAATGTGATGCCTCGGGATTTGGTATTGGTGCAATATTAATGCAAGAAGGGCACCCTATTGCTTTTGAAAGCAGAAAATTAAATAAACGTGAGCGTCTCAAGTCTACATACAGTAAGGAAATGCTCGCAATTATGCATGCATTAGCCAAATGGAGACAATATCTGTTAGGAAGTAAATTTTCCATCCGAACTGATCATAACAGTCTTCAGTATCTCCTTCAGCAAAAAACACTCTCTGAAGAACAACAAAAATGGATCGAGAAGATTGCCGCTTTTGACATGGAGATATTACACAAGAAAGGAAAGGATAATGTAGTAGCAGATGCCCTGTCTAGAAAAGATGAGGAAACAACATTGCTTGCAGTTTCAATAGTTGTGCCCGAATGGCTTAATGAGATTAGAAGTGAGTATGCCAAAGATCCGGACATGTTGGCTATAATTAACAATCTCCCAGGGAATTCAAAATTTGAATGGAAGAACGATATCTTATGGTACAAAGGGAGAATTTATCTAAACTCCAAATCCAAGTTTATGTCAAAAATACTCAAGGAATCACATGATTCCATGTCATCGGGACATGTAGGATATTTCAAAACTTACTACAATGCACGTCAGTCATTTTTCTGGAAGGGTATGAGTCACGATATTCAAAAATATGTTGCAGAATGTGACAAGTGTCAAAGAAATAAAACTGAAAACATTATGACACCTGGCTTACTTCATCCCTTAAATATTCCGGCCCAGAAGTGGGAAGAAATATCAATGGATTTTATTGAAGGATTACCTGTATCAGATGGTAAGGATAAGATCTTCATTGTAGTAGATAGACTCACTAAGTATGCTCACTTCATCGCTATTAAAAAAACAGACTCTGCAAAGCAAATTGCAGAGATATTCTGCAAACATATTTATAAACTACACGGCTTTCCGAAGGTTATTGTTAGTGACAGGGATGCCAAATTTAAGGGAAACTTTTGGAAGGAATTGTTCAACCATGTTGGAACCTATTTCAATATGAGCTCAGCTTATCACCCTCAAACAAATGGGCAAATAGAAGTTGTTAATAAATGTTTGGAAGCCTACCTACGGTGTTATGCTACGGAGAAACAAAACAAGTGGGTCCAATGGTTGCATCTCGCTGAATGGTGGTATAATTCTACTTACCATACATCGACAAAAATGACTCCGTTCCAGGCTCTATATGGATATGAGCCTCCGAAGTGGAAAGATTTTGCTTCAATTCAAACTAATTTGCCAGTAGTAAAAAATCAACTAGAAGAACACCAAAAGGTCGTCCAAATTCTAAAAGAGAATTTGAGTGTTGCACAGAATCGTATGAAGCAACAAGCTGACCGTAATCGCACTGAGAGATCATTTGAAGTTGGAGACTGGGTGTTTGTCAAGCTTCAACCATACAAGCAATTGTCCCTTAAACAAAAAGGAAAAAATAAATTAGCTCCAAAATTTTATGGTCCGTATCAAATTATTAAAAAGATCAGTGAAGTCGCTTATGGGTTGAGCCTTCCCGATACCAGTCGTGTTCACAATGTTTTCCATGTGTCCTGCTTAAAAAAGGCATTGGGTAACCATCAGTTGCCCCAAACAACACTTCCCATTTTGGATGATGAAGGCAAGCTCGTTCTAGAGCCTGAGGGAATCCTATCTACTCGTGATAAGCAGCTGCGCTCTCGTGTTATTACCGAATATTTAATCAAGTGGAAGGACTTGCCCATTGAAGAAGCATCTTGGGAGTCTGAAGCGTTTCGCCAGCAACACCCATCATTACGTATGCTTTGAGGACAAAGCATCTTAAGAAGGGGGCAATGTTATGTATATTTTATTATTTTTATTATTTATTAATTAGATTTAGTTATCTTAGGTTATTAACTGAAAAGGCATGATCAAAGATCATGCCTCTTCGCCAAGGGACACCTTGAGGCTATATTTAAAGCCTAGGCGATCCCTCATTGTAATCATCTCTTATCTTCATCATTAATAATATATATTTGTCAAGTTTGGAAGTTTTATACTCCAGGTTTCACAGGCTTAGATGTTTGGTCACCGTCCCAGTTTGAGGGTGTGGATCAATCGGTATTGTTGCTTGCAGATTGGCAGTCTTTGTGAGATCTGATTTTCTGCCTTAGGAGTTTCGGATCCCAGGAGACCCAGGTTGTGTGATGAAATATTCTTAATAATAGAGCCCTCTAGCAGCCAGAGACCGGTTTTCCCACATTGGGTTTTTCCGGGGACAGTTTGTCCAGAAATAACTGTATCACTTTGTCTATGTGTGCATGTGCTTATTCTAGATCTGAATTGGTAGAGATCTGTTATGTGTTTTGCTATGATGTTAACTTGAATTTATTCAGTTGATAACCTGTATAAGTAGGAGAAGCTTGATTAGATTAACAAAAATAATTTCTGCATGAGAATTAAGATTCAGAAATTTCTACATGGTATCAGAGCAATTGCAGATCTAGAAGGGTCACCAGCTGAAGCAAATGAAGGATCTAGCTGCAGAAAGCAACTGGAAAGGCAGTAGAAAAGCAGATTTGAAGGGACAACGCAGTTTTCAGGAGGAGATTCACGCAAAGGGAAGGGTGACGCTGTCCAACGCTGTGTCCTAGCAAGCCTACACAATTACCGCGCAGAGGCAACTCAGAAACAACGCTAGTTAGGTCTGAAGCCAGCGAGTGTGATTCAAATTTGAATCTGTCAGATCCAGAAAAAGTTTGCAGAAAAGTTGCAGAAATTCAGAAGAGCTGGTGGGGTTAAACTTCTGAAGTTTTCAGATTTTTAGCCTTAGCACAAGTGACAAAGTTTGGGAAGAGATCAACTTCTCAGAGAGCTTCTTGCCAAAGGAAACTTACATTTTGGTCAAAGGATCAACGAAGAAGCTGAATCATAGTTTATTTGATAGATTTCCAAGGAGGGAAATCAAGTGTCAGAGGGAGCAGAGGGTTCCCAGTTCGAAAAGGACCCTAGATCCATGATCTCTAGCATAGAGAAGAGGAGCTCCGACACATTCTGAGTAGATGGCTCCTCATGGACTGCGTGATCAGGATAGGCTAGAGGGCATCTCAAACTTTTCGGTATGGAAAAGTAGGATCCTGATTGTCCTAGAGGCATGTGGTCTAAGAGATCAAGCAGAGCAGACCCTGGCCACACCGACAGATGCGGATCTCCTAAGGAAGCATAGAAAAGCTGCTGGGCATGCCAAGCGACTGATAATGGACAGTATCAAGGATCATATTGTGCCACACATAGCTGAGAAGAGGACAACTAATGAGATGTGGAAGGCCTTGACTTCCCTATATGAGGGAAAATCAGTCCAAAGAAAGATGCTGTTGGAGGCCCAAATGAGGTCATTCATGATGACCAAGGGAGAAGACATCAAGCATTTCCTCTTCAGATTGCAGTCAATCAAGGATCAGCTGACTGCAACTAGTGCAACCATAGATGATGTAGTGATAGTCAGGACTGGCCTCAATGCAGTCACGGATGAGTGGGAAACCTTTGTCCAAAGTATCTTGGGCAGAGCGGACCTCCCAGATTGGGACAACTTGTGGTCAAACCTACGGCAAGAAGAACTACGAAGGTTCACCAAGAAGCAGCATAGCCCTACGTTGAGCAAGGTTAAGAAGGAAGAGGTGGAAGATGCAGCCTTAGCATCGAAGAAGCAGCCGAAGAAGAAGAAGAAGGATCTTTCTAAGATCAAGTGCTTCTAGTGTGGCGAAATGGGATATTTTGCCAGCCATTGTCTAGAAAAGAAGAAGGACAAGGAAGCATCTTCTTCCAAAGCAGCGGTGGTAGATGATGGGTCAGGAGATGATGTAGCCATGAGTGCTCATGAACCCCGGAGGTGGGGTGACATGGACATGTAGAGGAGCTACATGGAAGCAAGGCGGGATCCTTGAGCAACTAATCTATTGGATCACAAGCGAGCTACGACAACCTTAAGACAGTAGTGGGACAAGTGGAGCAGTGGGTACATAGATCACAGATGAGGCAGATTTGGAGGCTTGGAGGAGCAACATAGAGCATAGCAACAGCAGCGTAGAAGCAGTAGCTGCGCAGAGGCTGATGTGACTTCAGCGGCGCAGTGCAGAGCTGCAGCAGCGCAAAGAGCTTTAGAGGGATAGCGCAGTGCAGTAGCAGCGTGATATATTTCAGCGCAAGGAGCTGATGTGACTTCAGTAGTGCAGAGGGAGTCTGATTACGCAAGTAGAGCTGTAGCTGTGCATCGTTCTTTAGATGTCAGCACATATCTGTAGCCTATGGAGCTTCAATGATGAGGATGCAGCTCATCTGACTTGTTTGTCAAAGATTGGGCAGGAGATTCAGTTGTTTCTCTCAACAACTAAAGAGTTACTTGATCTGTGAATCGCGATTGCAACATATTGAGAGAGGAGGCTGCGATCCGTGGTTGCGTGCGAGTAAGCGATCATGGGCGACGGTCTGAGAATAGCGACGGTAGTGCGAGTTGAGTAGCGAGAGCCAAACTCCAACTGACCTGAGAACTTGAGTGCTAAAATCATGTAATGCATAAGTGTGATGTATTGCTAGAGCACACCCTTGATGCTAAGAGGGAGTGTTGAGATTTTGTGTATTTGGGGTAGCATCAGTTGTGCTCTAGGTCCCAAATTTTGAGGAAGGACTAGAGTTCACCTGATCTACAAGACCCATAAATGGATTTGGGAAATTTCATTTGGTTTAGGAGATATTAAATTAGTTAATTATTTTAATGTATTTCCTAAGTTAAAACTTAGGAAAATAAAATAATTAAAGTGAATTTAATTAAACATTTGATGAAATTGTCTTAAGTCAAACGGATCAAACTTTCTTTTAATCTTAGCCATTGATTAAAGATTTAATCTTGGTCGTTGATTTGTCAATGAGAAAAGTATAAAGGAAAGGCTTGGGGTCATTTGTAAGACACACAGAAGCAGAGCACTGAAGCTAAGCTGAGATTCTAGGGCGGGGTTGCTAAGAATTCTCAATTGTTTCAGTTGTAGAGAGGGGAATTTAGACCAAGGGGATGATCTGATCTCGAGGTGTAGAATACACAAGAAGCAGAGAAGAGATCAGGAAAGATAGCGCAGAGGAAGGCAGTAGCAGCAGCAGCAGACGACAGCAGCAGCAACAACAAGGACAACGTGATTTTCAGGAAACGCTTAAGGGGTTACGCAGAGACCCTTAGGGGTAGCGTAGTGACTGCGTCACCCAGTCTGGGGTAACGCAGTCCCTTCCAATGACAACACTGAGCATTTGGAGGCCTTTAGAGGCTAACGCAGTGTCTTTCAGGGGCATGTCTGGGGTTTCTAGGCCTAGATCTGGCCGAGTTCTGTAAATCCTGCTTGAGGGTGTGTATCAGTCAGTATTGTCGGTCTTAAATCAGCTAGGTGCTGCAGATCTAGAGTTTTCTTTGTAGGGTTTTCCAGATCTGGAACCCAGAGTTGTGTATTCAAAAATATTCTTAATAATAGAGCCCTCCAGCGGCCAGAGATCGGTTTTCCCACATTGGGTTTTTCCGGGGACAGTTTGTCCAGAAATAACTGTCACTTTATCTATGTGTGCATGTGCTTATTCTAGATCTGAATTGGTAGAGATCTGTTATGTGTTTTGCTATGATGTTAGCTTGAATTTATTCAGTTGATAACTTGTCTAAGTAGGAGAAGCTTGATCGGATTTACAGAAATAATTTTTGCATAAGAATTAAGATTCAGAAATTTCTACAATATGAGGTTACTACAAGTCCACTATCATCAAGGTTTCAATGTCATAGTAATCTGCTATATCAAAGTTACAATCATCATGCAAACATTCTGCCTGTAATATTTATAATGGAAATATCAAGTGAATAACAAAAACATGCACTATAACAACTAGGAAATTCAACACAAACACAAAAAATCAAAACACAAGAGGAAGTGCACTAAAACTCTTAGCCATTTTATTTATTTATGACCAAAATGGAGTACAAATGAGCATGGAAAGAGGAACTTGGGCTTGCTACAACAAGCTAGACAAAACCCAGGTTGGAATTGTGATGCCCAAGTGTGGAAATGACTCCACCAAGAACCTCCGTGCTGACCCAAAAAATTGCTCCCACTGCTACTGTAGGTGCACTGAGGTTTCGACTCTAAAATCTACTCCAAAAATTCTGCAAAATTAAATTTAGGCTCTCCACACCAGCTCCATCAAAACCTAGAAATATCTCACAGACCCAAGTGGTGGAAATGGTCCTAGGGTGAACTGTGCCCTCCAACAATTTTCTGCTGTTGGATGCTAGATGGAACTAGGAATTCTGCCCTCAGAAGTGCTCAGAAAACTCCGCAAAATTAATCCTAGCCTCCTCTCACTAAATCCAAAAGAACCCAGAAAGGGTTTGGGCTGAATCCACAAACCCTCGATGATTCCCAACAAGTGTAACTTGTCCAATTTGGCTCTGGCTATTTCTCCACTCAGAAATACCTCCTATCTCCAACTGTTATCTCTCCACAAATTCTTCTCCCTTCTTTCCTTGCACAATCTAAGCCAGAAACCCCTACGCAATGTTCAGAGAGAGAAATGGCTCCTCAAAATCCATGCCTCACAGCCCAACAAATTCGCTCAAAATCTCCGACAATGTGTGGGAAAAAATCCTGTAAATCCTCCGAAACTCTAGCAATCTATAAATGATCTCTATTTGGGTGCTTTGAAAAACTTTTGCGCCCAAGGAAAATACAGACCTGTTGGAAATGATTTGCAATATAGCTCCTTTAGAAGTCACGAGATAGACTTCTCTCTACTCTCCTAGGGTGAGACTCGGAGTTCACCGAAGGTAGAGGTGGACCTCCCACTTGGGGATCCCTCGTGCTAAACAACACCGGTTGACTTGGCTAAACAATTGAAGGAAACTTGTGTTCAGAAGTTAAATTGTCAAAAGATGCATATGCAAACCTCTTCTCCTTACGTCTAATTGTTGGCCCCCTTTTCTCCCTTGGTGGCACCCACTCTTTCTCACTCCTAATTTGCACCCTGTCTTCTTTCTCTCTCCTCCAAGAGTGCGAGTTCCCTTCTTGGGCCAAATTTCTCTCTTGTGGGCCCCACTTTCCACTAGAGCTGCAAATTCCCTTTTTCCTCGTAAGTCCCAATGCCAAAATTGCCTCCTCTTCCAAAAATCGTCTCTAATGTGGAAAATCAAAATTGGGGATATTACACTGCCATATATCGATAACATTGACATCATCAATCGCACCCTGCTTTGAATAGTGACATGTAGAATGGCCTTATTACAGTAAACTTCTAGTAACACAAACATCGCTTTGTCAAGCATATGATGTGACTCATGATCACATAGGGAGGCAATATAATGTAATGTCCCAAATTGGGAACAAACAGTAATATAAAGCATACAAAGACTAAAACTACAGCAAACGGAAATACACATAAAAAACACCATGAATGAGCCAAAACTTTTGAGCCATTTTAATTAATTTTTTGAATGGGAAAGGTACAAGATGGTGCATAGGAAGATGGCACCTTGGCCTGCACAAGGCAGGCTGAAATAATCTGTTAAACCCTACTCGGAAATCCTTTGTGCAGGCTGAAATAATCCCTTAAACCCTGCTCGGAAATCCTTGCTGCTCCGCGTGGCTCCTCCTCTACGCTTCCCTGTCTGGAATTGTTGTTGCTGGCTGGAAAGGGACTGCGCGTTGAGGCTGTTCTACTGCTTAGAAAATTCCGGGACTTGGACACCGAACTCTCCTCAACAAACCCAAAAAAACCCACGAAGGATTTCCCGAAAGGCTGATCCTGGAAATTAACCCCCTTGGGCTTGGTATGCTATTCTGCTGGCGACACTGGGCTTTTGGATGAACTGCTGGGAACAACTGTTGGAATCTGCTCAAGAATACTGCTAAGAGGTGGCTGACCTCCTCACAAACTCCTGGTTGAAATCCAATGTTCCACCAAGTCCCCTGGAGATGGGAGCGAGGGGGCGAGGGAGCGCGGGAGCGGCCTATGCAAAAGCTCCCTACCAATTTTCAGGAAATGTGGGGGGACGTCGGGGTCATAAAAATTATAAAATTTAATATTTAAAATGTAACTATATTTTTGCAAGGAATGTATATACAATCATCATACACTTGCATCATGAAAGATAAATCATAAATGATAAAATTACAAATCGATGAATGATGAATCATATAATTGAAACAAATTTAAAAGTTAAAAGTTAAAACACACATCATACAATCATGCATGTAAGTTTGTAAGTTTGTAACCATATAATCATTAATGTAACTACTAACAATGTACAATGAAAATAAAGTTTAAGATATCATATGACATATTATATCAAGATTCAAAATAGAGTTTAAACTGAAGTTTACAACTCAAGTCTGAATCATAAAACTAAAACGCAAATAAGTTATGTCTGAAACATAAAACATAAACCATAACATATGAATATCAAATGATATCATCATAATGATAAATGAGCATAAATGCTCAAGTTAATGCCCCACTAGTCTCTGCATCCAACTTCTGCACGAATATATCAAGATCAGCCATGTCACCATCTGAATCAGAATCACTTGGATTCTCAAATATGCTAAGTGGCACATCAACTTTTAACACGAAACCATAAACTAAAAGGGGCGGTGAGGGGACGTGAGGAGGCGTGAAGGGGGGTGTGAGGGGGCGTGAGGGGGCGTGAAAGGGGGTGTGCGGGGGCGTGAGGGGGCGTGAGGGAAACGTCCCCTAGAAGTCCCCAAGACCCCGGAGCGCGAGGGGGCGAGGAATCTAGACCCCTAGGTGGGGGGGGCGAGACCGTGTAACACTGCTGAAATCTATCTTCCTTCCTCTTTCCCCAAAGCTGCTCCACTACTGGACGACGTAATCTTCTAGCTGACTGCGTGGACTTTGCGCTGTCTTGGAAGGACTGTGTATGCCTGAAGGTGTACTTGTGATGCCTCTCTCCAAAACTGAATGTAACTCCTCCCTGAGCGGGCACTCGAAGTCCCCTGAGGATGAGGTTGAGATCTCCGCTCAGAAATCTCTGTGCTAAACAACACTTGTAGAGTCGGCTAAACAACTCAAGCGTGCTTTTGGTTTACCAGACAGAAAATTAGCTGATGACTGAATGAATGAGGAATGAGCTGCTGTCATCCTCTTTTACCTAGCTGAGCCCCCAACGTTCCCTTGGGCCCCACTGGACTGTGCTACCACATCTGCCTGCCAATCCCTACGCTGCCATTGCGCAACTGCAGTCCCCTTGCTGTCCCCATGTTGTCCGTGCGCTGCCTATGCTGCTGCCTCTCCTGCGCTGCCACTAGGTTGCTCTCTACTGCGTGATGTTGGCCCCACGGGTCCAACTTCAACTTTAATCTTTGCCTTAGTGACTTTAGGAAAGTGCTGTAGTTATAAAGTTTATTTGTGGGTCACCCTCACCCATCTTATTTCCGGCTAACTTTAGAAAAAGGAAAAATTTGACAAAATTAATATTCCAATAGCTACCGCTAATTTGGAATATTACAGTCCTCCCCGCAAAAATGTTGCTTGTCCTCAAGCAACTGCAAAGATGGATGATGCAGGATCTTCTCCTCCTCCCAAGTGGCATCCTCATCTGGAAGGTTTCACCATCTGATCAGATATTCTTTCACTATGCGGCTCCTTAGATGCCTCTCCCTAGTGTCCAAGGTGGCCTCTTGCTGTAGCACCAAGTGCCCCTCATCATCCGTAGGCGGAAGCTCCACAGTCGCTGTCACCTGTTGTCCCAAATCCTTCTTCAGGCACGAGACATGGAAAATGTTGTGAATTCTGCTTTGGTTGGCAGCTCCAATTCATATGCTACCTCCCCAACTCGCTTGATCACCCTATATGGTCCATAGAATCGTGGCTTGAGCTTCTCAGCCCCTTTTTGTTTCAACATGGACTAGTTGTACGGTTGAATGCGAAGGTATACCAAATCATCCACCTCAAACTGCCTCTCGATGCAGCCTGTATTTGCGTATAACTTTCGCTGGTTCTGTGTTGTGGCTAAGTTATCCTTGAGAGTTCGGAGTATGTCTTGGCTCTCTTGGATCCAGTCCTTGGCCCTGGGGGCCTTGCTAGCTTCAAACATCACATCAACAAAAGTCGAATCATTATAATCGTATAAAGCATAAAATGGAGACATCGATTGACATGTGAAATTTCGTGTTGTAACAGTACTCCCCCAAATGAAGCCAACGTAGCCAAGCCTTTTGGTGCCCCGTGACATAGTTTCTCAAGTAGCCTTCCAACCACTTGTTCACTATCTCAGTCTGTCCATCTGTCTGTGGGTGGTAGCTGGTACTGGGTGTTAACTCTGTGCCCACCAAATGGAATAGCTCCTGCCAAAAGCCTCCCATGAACAGGCTGTCCCTATCACTGACTATGGTCTTTGGAAGACCATGGAGTCTGAAGACATCTCAGAAAAATAACTCAGTCACCTGCGAAGTAGTGTACCGAGTTGAGATGGCGAAGAAATGAGCATGCTTCGTCAGTCGATCAACCACTGCGAAGATGCAATCCTTTCCCTGCACCATGGACAATCTGGTGATGAAGTCCATGGAGATGCTTTCCCATTTCCCCTCTGGAATGGGAAGCGACTATAGCAAACCTGCTGGATGGTTCAACTCTCCTTTGTTTCGCTGACAGACTACGCACTCCTGGACATGCCAGAGTACGTCGTCCTTTAGGCCCTTCCAAGAGAACCTCTCCCTGATGGCCCGTCTATTTGTGTGAACCCATGATGGCCTGAAAGCGGTGAGTCATGGGCTGCACGCAAAATATTCTCCCTAAGTTGGGAGTTACCTATCAAGAAGATCCGATCACGATAATAGATGACCTCATCCATCACCCGGTATTGGTCATCTGTCACCTGGCCATCTAGTATCTCACATGCAAAATGGTTCTTGGAGTACTCCACCAAAAGCTGAGCCCTCCAGTCTATGTCAATTCTCATCAAGGACAACGTTGTCGGCCTCCGTGACAACGCATCTGCCACCACGTTGTTCTTTCCCTTGACATGCTCGATGTCAAAATCATAAGCTTGGATTTTGCTGACCCATTTTTGCTGCCTCTCCTGCAACTGTTTCTGCTCAAGGAAGAATCAAAGACTGTAGTGGTCAGCGCTCACTCGGAACCTGTTCCCCACAAGGTATTGCTTGAACTTGGCCAACACATGCATGATGGCCAGCATCTCTTTTTCGTATATGGGGTACAAACTCTCATGTGGTAGCAGCTTCCGGCTCTCGAAAGCTATGGGATGACCCCCTTGCATCAATACTGTGCCTGCCCCTTCTACTGAAGCATCACACTCCAACTGGGCTGCATGAAGTCAGGAAATGCCAACACCGGGCAGCTAGTCATCACCTCCTTGAGCTTGTCAAAGGCCCTCTGCGCAATATCTGTCCAACTGAAAGCCCCTTCTTGGTGAGGTTTGTGAGGGGTGCCGTAAGCTGTGAAAATCCTTTGAAAAAATTCTAGTAGTAGGTGCATATGCCCACAAACCCCTGGAGTTCCATCACATGCTTCGGTTCTGGACAATCCCGGATGGCTCGGATCTTCTTCTCGTGGACTCTCACTCCGTCCACTCCAATGGTATGCGAGTCGGGTGACTAATGACAGGGCGTTTCTGCAGGAACTGCATGACAGTTTGAAAGCCATTCCGGGAGCGTCGGAGGTCAAACTTGAGTGCTGTAAATTGCAGAATGTGCGTATTGACGGGCCGCATCTAACCATACAGTTGGGGAGCGGATTGGACACACGGGGAACTCGTGGGACGGTCTGAACTGATTTGCAGTGCTGATTCGAGTGACCCGACAACACTTGGGCAGTTTTGTGCAGGATATTCCCAAGGTGAAAAATCAATGTTGTAAATGATTGTTGTAGGCTAGTTTGATGGTTGACAAGCCTTAGAGCTTGGTCGAAAGGCTAAATTGCCTTGCCAAGGAGCAGAAGTGGCTTCTGTTGGATTGGAACTTATAATTTCATATTTATGAAACATATTATCGGGCGGACTCATTATTAACAGGGAGTTGCCCCTCCCTTGTATGTATGGGCGTACTTGTGGATTGATAATGATGTTTATGTTTATTTCCGCATATTGAAAGAACATCTGTTTAACTAATTGAACAAGTGTTGCTAAAGACGTAGTCTATATACGTGAGTATTTGGAAAAAGAAAAAGTACGGTAGTGCCGCACCCGTCTATAGCGTGGTTGAAAGACACCAAAGGTATAGGGGCGTGACAGTATCCACTCCAATGATATGCCCCAAATAGAGTGGCATAGAAATGTTGCTCCTCCAAGATACGCAGTACAACCTCGATGTGTTGCAATTGCTCTTCCCATGTGCGGCTGTAGATGAGAATGTCATCAAAAAACACGAGCACGAACTTCCTCAACTGACCACAAAAGATGTGGTTCATGCAATATTGAAATGTGGCCGGAGCATTGGTCAGCCCAAAGGGCATCACCAAAAACTCGAAATGGTCGCAGTGGCAACGAAACACAGTCTTGGGGATATCCTGGTCCCTCACCTTGATTTGGTGGTGCTCCGACCGCAAATCGATCTTGGAGAAGAACTTTGCTCCCCTCAACTCATCCATCAGCTCATTGATCCTGGGGATAGGGTAGCGGTTCTTCATGTCTTCTTATTCAATGTTGCACGAAGCGGGGACGCGGAAGCGTCATTTTCCAAAAATTTAGGAAGCGAAGCGTTTCGGAAGCGTCTAGTATATATATATATATTTTTTATATTTTTTTGCATTTATATTCAAAACAACAATCCCAAATACCATATTAGTTGTAGAAGACATGAAAACATGCATATTCTTACATAAATCAAGATAGATATGACATCCATGATTCCATTGTACATCAATAATTAATTATTCGAGCATTATAAATCTAGAATCTAGATTCTAGATCCTAGCAATTGCAAACATACATCAAATAATTAAGCATGAATCATGATAAAACATTTAAGCATGCTGCATACTATAAAACCTAACACATTTAAGCATACTATAAAACATAAATGATAAACATAAAAGTTAAAAGTTAAAACATTTAAGCATGATAAAAATTTAAAACATTTAAGGCTTTAAGCATACTATAAATTTTAAAACATAAAACATTTAAAAATTAAGCATACTATAAAACATAAATGATAAACATAAAGCATTTAACCATATTATAAAACATAAAGCATATTATAAGTGTTAAAGCGAGCAACTGTCAACATTAGTCATGTCCAAAATTCAAATAATAATGTTTACAAAATAGGCCACTTGGCCACCACCAACACAAAAAAGTTCAAATTAACAAGAAGCCTACAAGTGTAATGATAATCTATGACAAAAGCAGTAAAGTGTGCACTGTGAACACTGAAAATATCTACTCATCTCTCCTCCTTCCACCACGAACAGTACGTGATGGTGCGCCTCCACGTGGTGGCAATGAAGAAGATGGTGGCTGTGGAAGCCGTGGTAATGGCACTATAGTTGCTGAAGACGAAGCCCCTGTTGTTGGTGTTGAACCATGGGACCTAGGAACCAAGGCACTAGTGGGGGGTGGCATGTCAACTCGATCTTCATCATCATGGATAAGAGCATCCTCTAATTGCTCTAATCGCAACACTCCATCCTCCAAATTGCTCTCCTCTGGATTCTTGTTCCAAACAATAAGGTCTTTGTTGCTCTTTGCATCATCACAGTAATGGGACAACAATCTCAAGTTGTAATGAACATAAACCAAGCTCTCTGCCCGGTCTAAACTCAACCTGTTCCTTTTAACACTATGGATGAAAGAATAAGAGCTCCAACACCTCTCTGCAGAAGAAGTGTTTACCACCTGTGATAGCACCCGCAATGCCAAATTCTGTAGAAGTGGAGTAGCACCGCCATGCATGTTCCACCACTCAATAGAAGAAAAACTCTCTCGATCTCTAATAGCATGCATGCTCCCAAATGGAACAGTGGAAAGTGTATAGCTGCTCAACTGTTTCCGTACCATGTGTGCCTCATCCTCATCAGGGACTAATTTATCCAGTGCAAGCATATATTTTTGTAGGACCTCTGGATCTAGGTGTGGTTTTCTCCTGCTCGCCCCCCAGGGTGCTGTTGTAGAAAGCCATGATGGACTATAATATTTAGGTGTCAATACATATGCTAATGCATGCAATGGAATATTTAGCATATCCCATCGCTTTACCACCTCTGCACGAATATATTTGTACAAGGTGGTATCTCTAGGCTCAACAATGTCTTTAATCTGCCCCAACATGTTATCCATTTGCTCATACACCTCCCAATTATTGGCTTATCTGAATCGCCAAACTTGATCATGTAATAAATTGGTTTGGTGAATTGCAAAACATATTTAACCTGTGACCAAAAGAACATGTCAAGAATAGTGTCCTTTGCTGCATTAGCACCATCTCTATCAGTGTTAATCTCCTTCCATGATTCAGCGGTGACCATATTAGTTAGAGCTTGTCTCACCTTCACTAGCCGCCTAAAGGTGAGGTAATAACTTGCAAATCTGGTTTTTGCAAGTTTAAGCAACTGCAACTTGGAGTAAGTGCCATAGAAGTAGTTTACCCTTGTATGCCTTGTGATAAATTTAATGAGATTCTTCCCTCTCTTGTAAAGCTCATTAATCCACCCACATTCTTTATGCTTCACAATATCATGCATCAAAAGGTTCAATGTGTGCACCAAGCACCCAGACCAAAATATGTGTGGATAAGTACGCTCAATAATTTTACTTGCTCCCTTACAATTTGCTGCATTATCTGTGATCACTTGAACCACTTTGCTAGGACCAACATCTCTGATTGATTGCAATAGGAGATCTGCAATGTTTTGGGAAGTTGCACTGACAGAGGAGGAATCATGACATGCAATAAACACTGAACCAGTAGCAGAAACACCAAGAACATGTATCAAATGTTGGTTTCTGATATTTGTCCACCCATCTGATACAATGGATACCCCACTATCTACCCACTCATTTGTAAAACGTGTCAAAGCTGCTTGAACCTTTCCTTTTTCTCTTTCTAATAACACTGTTCTAGCTTTCTCATAGTTGGGGGACTTGTATCCTTTTGGGGCTTCATTGATGCCCTTTACCATTTTATGCCAATAGGGAGAGCGAAGCACATTGAATGGTACACCGCAAGCACAAAGAAATCGGACTATCTTTCCATCCACATCATCCCTCCCAGCAACATTAAGGAAATCTGCTATAGTTTTTTTACCTCCAGAACTTGCAGAACCACCATGACCAGATGAGCTACCAAATCTAGAGTTTGCACTTTAGTCAGATTGAGTTTTTTGTTTTTTATTTTTTTGTTGTGCAGCCTCCTCTATTTGGATGTATTTTCTTCTTTGTTCAGCTGAAACCTTGGGGCAAATTGCTATCCCCACAGCACCCTGTTTTTCATCACTGTCCATCACCCCACAAAGATGCCTCCTCACACGGGTATATGAACCGCTATATGGTTTTCCTCCATGACAACCATGAGAGCACAAAAACTTGTAGCTTCCACCACCTTTCCCCCCTTCAAGTTTGGTCACATAGTTCCACAAGGGTGTCAATGCAGCTTTCCCATCTTGTGATTCAATGTTTTCATCATCTTCTTCCTCTTCAAAGCCTTCCTCCTCATCATACATTGGGTCATTCATATGGTAACCACTTTCCTCTTCTTCTTCATGTTCCCCTCTTCTATTTCTTCTCCCCCTTACCATCATCAAAACCAAGAGGGGAATGATACATAGAACCCAAAGAAACATCATCTTTGAGTATGAATATAGATGGTGGGCAACCTGCAAATAAATGTACAAGAAGAAAGAATGGGAAAGTGTAGGAGAGGGAGGAGAGAAAATACAAAAAACAATGACAAAAAAAATGAGAGAGTTTGGGGTTTTCACTTACCTCTTTAGATCTTGTAGATAGAAGCCCTTCTTTACTCCTCCAAGCTCCTCCTCCTTCACTCCTCCAAGCTTTCCTCAACTCTCTCTTCTCCAAGCTCTCTTCTCCTCTCTTTCTCTTCTCTTCTCCAAGCTCTCTTCTCCTCTCTTTCTCTTCTCTTCTCCAAGCTCTCTTCTCCTCTCTTCTCCAAGCTCTCAAAAAACATAAGTGAGCAAATAAGATGAATAATAGAGCTTATAAGCTTTTCATTTCATCCCTAACCCTAAGCTAACTCACTAACTAACCAAGCTAACACCAAAAATAAAAATAAAAATTTAAAAAAAGCGCTTTTTTTAAGTGTCATGGTCGGATCCGTACGCCGCGGTACGGAACCGTTCGCGATCCGTACGGATCCGTACCGGAACCGCGGCGGTTCCGTACAGCGATCCGCCGTACGAACCGCGGATCCGCCGTACGAACTGCGGATCCGCTGTACGGAACCGCGGATCCGTCGTACGAACCGCGGATCCGCTGTACGGAACCGCGGATCCACCGTACGAACCGCGGATCCGCTGTACGGAACCGCGGATCCCTGCGTACGGTTCCGACAGGGCAGGAATCGTAAATTTTTTTAGGAACCGCGGTTTCGGGTACGGATCCCGTACGGATCCGTACGGGACGTGGTTCCTGCCTTGGAGCCGGGGGGGGGGGGGCGTTTCCTGCAACATTGTTCTTATTCAAAGCCCTGTAATCTATGCACATCCACAATGTGCCGTCCTTCTTCTTCACCAGAACCACTAAAGAAGCAAATGGACTCTTGTTGGGTTTGATGTGCCCCAATGCCAAGAGCTCATGTATGGCTTTCTCAATCTCATCCCTATAGGCTTTGGGGTGCTTGTAGGGAGTGGTGATCACTGCCCTGATGATCTGCGCCAACTCAATGGTGTGTTCAAACCCCCAGTGTGGTGGCTATCCTGGTGGAATGTCCCCAAAAACCGTGGAGTAATGGTCTAGGATAGTCTGCACATCCGATTGTACACGCTGACCTGAGACACCTGCCTCTGAAATCCTCAGCTCCACTGACCACTCTATGTCTCCCTTCTAGAAATCTGCTTCCATTTGATGTGCAGACTGTCTTTGGAGGGTATGTGTGCATGCCTCCAATCATCACATGCTTCCCACTCTTCTTGTTTGTCCACTCCATCTCCATAGCCTCCCAGTCTGTAGTGACCTTCCCAAGTGTGATAAGCCACTGAACACCCAACACTGCGTTGGTGTCTGGAATATCGACCACGAAAAAATGATTTGTCATTGTGTATGTCCCCATGGTCACTGCTAATGTTGGGACGTAATGCATGCACTGCATGGTCCTGACACCTGGAACCAACATAGAAAACCCATCAAAGCTCTCTGTCTGTATGCCCCTCCTCTGCACTAGCTGGGCATCGATAAAGTTTTGTGTGGCCTCGCTGTCTACCAGCATTGAGACACGCTGCCCCTGAACTACCTCTGAGACCCTCAGTGTTAATTACTTGGGAACTCCCCGCAAAGATGCAAGGACTCCTCTTGTGGGTGCAAACGCTCCTGCTCCTGTTGCTGGGGGAGGTGGTGGTGGATGATCCACTCTTGGTGCTGGCATCTCCCTCCAACTCCTCATATGCCTCCTCTTCCCCTTCACTGTCGGAGAAGACCTCAATGTAATGTGCCTTCCCTTTGGCACATCGATGACCCGGTGTCCATGGCTCCTGGCAAGTGAAGCAAAGCTTCCTCCATCTCAAGTCTCTCCAGGTGTCATTATCTAAAGGCCCTCGGCCCAGGTTCCCTCTCGAGGGTGGGGCTCTCACGTCCTTCTCCTTTCGTTGGAACGCTGGTCTGTGGGGGAAGGGAGCCCTCGTCCTCATCATAGCATCCTGCAAGTCTCTAGTCCTCCCTACTGCATCTTGTAGCGAGTAGGCCTAGTAGACCTGACTAGCTCGCGCAAGGTTTCAGCCAGTCAGTCAATGAACATGTACACCCTCGTGGGCACGAAAAAGTCTAGAACCATCACTAAGTTTTCGGGTTCCCCGTCTGTTTCAGCTTGGTCAGCTCGACAAAATGTTCCTCTGGGTCTTTCCGATCAGATCTCTCTATCAACCTCCGGGTGAAATCATCATACGTTGTCACTCCTGCGTGACCCACCATAGTCATCCCATGGAACCATCAATCATGGGCTTCTCCCTCAAGGTGTAGCATTGCCCATAAGACTGGTATTCTACGAACTACTCTCCGTAGTGAGCCACCTTCGACTCCTGCAGTCCTGCTCCTGCCCCTAATGTCAAGAATGTGGGCATGGTAGAGCGTGGTGGGGGCGTGGCACTACCTGCTGCGCAATGTTGTGCTCAATTAGATGGTGGGAGGTACCAGATCCTTCTCCATTCTGGAATTCCCTTAGAAGTTCCCTCTGCCTGTTCTCTCCGACAAACTTCTGTTCCATCTTCTCTATTTTCTTGGAGAGCTCCTGCATTGACTTTAGGAGGAGGTTACCAAGCTCCTTCCCCTCGTCTCTTTCCTATGTCATTGGTGCCTTCCCCTTGCCTTCCTCCACCAGAACGTTGTTTTCTTGATTAGGTGTGATTTCAAGCCTACGCTCTCTGCTTCTATACTGTTGCTTTCGGTATGTAACGTACTCTTTATCTTCTGGTGTCATAGACCAGTTGCTCCACAGGCTGAGCCAAGTCTATGAGCTCTGATACCACTGTAATATCCCAAATTGCGAACAAACAGTAATATAAAGCACACAAAGACTAAAACTACAGCAAATGGAAATACACATAAAAAACACCATGAATGAGCCAAAACTTCTGAGCCATTTTATTAATTTTATGAATGGGAAAGGTACAAGATGGTGCTTAGGAAGATGGCACCTTGGCCCACACTACGAAATTTTCAAGAGGAAAATATTTCTGCAATACTTGGTTTATTTCTCCTACTTATGAGATAAGTTATTTATAGATGCTTTAGTAAATTCTGAAATAAACACATTTGCAGATCTTCATTATCGTTAAGAGCATAAGAACAGAAAAATGATTTACACAAGTAGCACAATAGAAACAACTACATGAACACAGTTACTTTTGGACAATTGTCTCGGGAAAAACCTAATGTGGGAAAACCGGTGCAACAAATGAGGGTTTTATATTTATCTTCAGAAATGGAAAGTACATTTATAGGAGTCTGATGAGCAGAGAAAAATTAGCAAACACCTGGCTGAATTTTCTAGACCTTCCAGACAAATTTCGAACCCTCGGGGTGACCTCCTTCACCCTCTACATCATCCAGCGTGAGAGCTCTGCGCAATCCCTCTCTAGACTAGGTGATTCTGCGTGGAGGGGTTCTTACTGCTGATCAGCTTACCCTTCCCTTCATCCTCCTGACTTCTGCTTCCCGATAACTGATTCCTCCCTCCTCCTTCTACTTCTGCAACACAGCCTCTACAAAACTCACCCATTGAAATCGAATTCTCTTGCTTCAGAATCAATTTCCTTCGGGCATTGAGAGTGTTCCCGGCTTGTTTCCAAATGGCCCTCAAGTCTCTTCTTATAGTCTTCTTGCTGACGAATCAACGAGCAAGATTATATTGTTAATCAATGGCTCAAATTAAAAGATGACTTGATCTTCGTTTTCTAGAAGATTCACACTCTGCTCTATTAATACCCTTTATTTATTTACTTTCCCTAAGTTTAAACTTAGGGTCTGCATTAAAATAATTAATTATTTTAATAAAGTCATAACCGAGTGGAATTTCCACAAACAATTTCTGGGTTCTTTGGATAATTGATGTCCAAGCCTCTCTACCAAAAATGAGACTTGAAACACTTTCCGATGCTATAGAAATCAACACTTCCTCTTACCGAGGAAGGTGTTTAAGCAAGGTACCGCTGTACTGCTCTGACTCTACATCATCTGCTGCGCTGATAATGTCCTAGCTGCTGCCCTTCATCTCTGCGTTGCTGCTTCCTGTACTGCTGCCCTATCACTGCATCATCCGTACTACAACTCCCTCTTCTTCTGAAGACCACCCTTTCCTCTAATGGAAGGGGTTCTCGACCATCCCCATCTTCTCTCTGAAGTAAGTGAACTTGATCTTACTTAGAGCCTTTATGAGGATCTTTGCCACCTGTTCTCCTGTAGGAGTGTATCACAACTGTATTGCTCCCCTCTGGACATAGTCCTTGATAAAGTGACACCGAATGTTAATGTGTTTCGACTAGTCATGAAACACGGGATTTTTAGAGAGCTTAATGCAACTCTGATTATCGCACATAATCTCGATCTGTTCCATCCGCTTCTTGAGCAGGTTCAAGAGTAACTTGCGGAGCCATATGGCCTCGCACGAAGCTGTGCTCGCTGCCATGTACTCTACCTCGGCTGAGTTCAATGCTACAAACTTCTGTTTCCTGCTACACCATGAGGTCATTCTTGATCCGAGACTGAAACAATACCGACTGGTACTTTTCCAATCTATTGTGCTTCCAGCCCAATCTGCATCTGTGAACCCACTCAGCTAGATCTCATTACCCTTGGTGTACTTCAGCCCATACTCGACTGTCCCTCTCAAGTATCTGAGAACATGTTTGGCTGCTGCCCAGTGAGCCCTCCTTGGTTCCACCATGAACTGACTGAGGGTATTCACTGCATAACAGATGTCTGGTCTCGTATTGACCAGATACATTAAGGATTCGATGAGCTGTCTGTACAATGTGGGATCAGCCTCATCATCCTCCGATGTGTCTATCTTCTTCCAGTTAGTAATCATTGACGTGGCCATGGGTCTACAGTCTTCCATCTGAAATCTCTTCAGGATTTCCGTCATGTATCTTCCTTGTCCTAGGAAGATTTCCCCTTTCTGCTGCCAGACTTCTCATCCAAGAAAATAGTGCATCTGCCCCAGGTCCTTCATGTCGAATTCTGTTGACAGATTCTCCTTGCAGTCTTTGATGAGCTTGGATGATCCGGTCAAAAATAGGTCAGCCACATAAAGAACAAGAATAAGTGGGGCTCATCTCCTACTCTCAAGTAGTATAAGTTGGGATTTGCGTCACTCTTGACGAACCCCATCTTCTGCAAGTAGCTATCAATTCGACCATGCCTTGGAGGCTTGTTTTAAGCCATACAAGGTTTTCTTAAGTTTGCAAACATGAGTCTTCTGCTCATGTGTCTCGAAGCCCTCTGGCTGCTCTCTGTACACTTCGTCCTCTATCACCCCGTTCAAGAACGCTGTCTTGACATCCATCTGGTGAATCTCCCATCCCATCTGCGCAACCAGGGAGATGATGGATCTGATAAAAGTGTATCGCGCTACTGGAGCGAAAGTTTCTTCATAGTCAATGCCTTCCTTCTAGGCATACCCCTTGGCTACAAACCTTGCCTTGAACTTCTCTATGCTACCATCTGCAGCATATTTGATCTTGTAGATCCATCTGGATGCTACAACAGATCTGTCCTATGGTCTAGGGACTACTTCCCAGACATCATTTGTCATGATGGAGCTATACTCCTCCACCATGGCATCCACCCATACTTGATGCTGAGCTGCTTCTCGAAAGGTATAAGGTTCTCCAACCTGAGCTACCAGTGCTTGATATCTATCTGGTTGTTTTCTTATCCTCTTTCCTTCTCTAGGGGCTCAAACAAATTCTTCTGCATTCCTAAGAATTTGTTGGAGTTCTCTGCTCGGTCTCCCATCAGTTGTGGGTTGTCTCACCTGTTCTTCGTCAGAGGAGCTTCCCTCAGAATTATTGTGCCTTGGAGAGGCACTGGACCTCTCCTCTAAAGGTCGTTGAGGGTGTACTAGTGGATCTTCCTCAATCTGTGTATCGGTGGCCATCTCTCGAGATTTCTTGAAGGCTCTCTCTTCCAAGAATTTTACATCCCTTCTTACCAGGACTTTTTTGCTCTCTGGAATATAGATGCGATATGCCTTTGCATTCTCGCTATAGCCCATCAGGAAACCCTTCTCTGCAGTTTGATCCAGCTTCTTCCTCTTTTCTTTTGGAATGTGGCAGTACACTATGTTGCCGAATATCTTGATGTGGCTCACTTTTGGCTTGCTGCCTGTGAACACACTCTCGGGAGTTACCTTCCCCAAAGCTCTATTGGGAACTCTGTTCTGAATATATACTGCTGTGTTGCAGGCCTCTGCCCATAAGAATTTGGGCATATATTGGTCGTACAACATTGCCCTTGCAACTTCTATTATGGTCCGATTCTTCCGTTCTGAAAGTCCATTTTGCTCTAGATTGTATGGAGCTATCCATTCTCTCTTGATGCCTTCCTGTGCACAGAAATTTGTGAAGTCTTTATCGATATATTCTCCACCGTTATTTGAATGCAACTTCTTGATCTTCTTTCCTATAGAGTTCTCCACCAATGCTTTGAAATCTTTAAACCGATCAAAGACTTCATCTTTGGTCTTCAAAAAATCGATCCAAGTTTTCCTAGAATGATCATCAATGAAAGTGGCAAAATACTTTGCCCCACTGAGAGCAGTTGTGGACATTGGACCGCAATGTCAGAGTGTATTAACTCTAATACATCTTTGGCTTTGCTGCTGCTTCTTGGAAATGTTGCCTTAGCGTATTTCCCTTGTACGCATCCCTTGCAAACTTCGTCTTTCTTTGTGCTGAGTTTAGGAGCCCCTATGACAATATTTTTTAGAATCCCCAAGGCTCCATGATGTAGATGCCCCATCTTTCTGTGCCATAATTCATTCAGATCTCTGTCGTTTGTACAACCGATCAGGGCCACTGGATATTCAAGCTGGAGCTTATACAGCTTGTGACTTCTTACTTCGATTTGTGCCTTTTTGCTCCAGTTAGGGTGTTCGACATACACCTTATCTCGAATAAAGTATACGTCATAGCCCTTGTTCTGAAGTTGAGACACTGAGAGTAAATTCATCCCCAACCCTGGTACATGCAGAACGTTCGTGGCTCGAATCTTGTTGCCATCCTCAGTCTGAAATGTTACGGTACCTCTCTTGATGGGGGTACATTTTGCCTTATTTCCCATAATTATTTGGAAATGCATCTGTTCTTCTTGGTAGCTCGAAAACATTCTCGAACCCTCGTCATATGAGCAGATGCTCCACTGTCAATATAACAAACACTTCGAGGAGCTGTGCTCGACACACAGGCAAGATTCTCCTCTAGTCTGGATGCCAGCACCTTCATGTCGTGTTCTCTTTGCATTTCTGTGTTCTCTGGAGGACTGCATGAGTCCCTTTGACTGCGTGAACCCTTTCGAATGATGGAATTTTTGGTCCATGGCAGATCCTCCCTTTTTGGTTTTAGTCCTCTGCTCTGATACCATGTGAAATTTTCAAGAGGAAAATATTTTTGCAATGCTTGGTTTATTTCTCCGACTTATGAGATAAGTTATTTAGAGATGCTTTAGTAAATTTTGAAATAAACACATTTGTAGATCTTCACTATCGTTAAGAGCATAAGAACAAAAAAATGATTTACACAAGTAGCACAATAGAAAAAACCACATGAACACGATTGTTTTTGGACAATTGTCCCCGAAAAAATCCAATGTGGGAAAACCGGTTCAACAGATGAGGGTTTTATATTTATCTTCAGAAATGGAAAGTACATTTACAGGAGCTTGATGAGCAGAGAAAAATTAGCAAACACCTGGCTGAATTTTCTAGACCTTCCAGACAAATTTCGGACCCTCGGGGTGACCTCCTTCACCCTCTGTGTCATCCTGCATGAGAGCTTTGTGCAATCCCTCTCTGGACTGCGTGATTCTGCGTGGAGGGGTTCTTACGGCTGATCATCTCACCCTTCCCTTCATCCTCCTGAGTTCTGCTTCTCGATAACTGACTCTTCCCTCCTGCTTCTGCTTTTGCAACCCAACCTCTACAAAACTCACCCAATGAAATCAAATTCTCTTGCTTCAGAATCAATTTCCTTTGGGTACTGAGAGTGTCCCCGATTTGTTTCCAAATGGTCCTCAAGTCTCTTCTTATAGTCTTCTTGCTGACGAATCAACGGCCAAGATTATATCGTTAATCAATGGCTTAGATTAAAAGATGACTTGATCTTCGTTTTCTAGAAGATTCACACTCTGCTCTATTAATACCCTTTAATTATTTAATTTCCCTAAGTTTAAACTTAGCGTCTGCATTAATATAATTAATTATTTTAATAAAGTCATAACCGAGTGGAATTTCCACAAACGATTTCTGGGTTCTCTAGATAACTGATGTCCAAGCCTCTCTACCAAAAATGAGACTTAGAACACTTTCCGATGCTATAGAAATCAACACACACAAGGCAGGCTGAAATAATCCCTTAAACCCTGCTCAGAAATCCTTGTTGCTCTACTGCTCTGCGTGGCTCCTCCTCTACACTGCCCTGTTTGGAATTGGTGCTGTTGGATGAAAAGGGACTGCGCGTTGAGGCTGTTCTACTGCTCAGAAAATTCCGGGACTTGGATACCAGACTTTCCTCAAGAAACCCAGAAAAACCCGTGAAGGATTTCCCGAAAGGATGATCTCGGAAATTCACCTCCTTGGGCTTGGTACACTATTCTGTTGGGCACATTGGGTTTCTAGCTGAACTGCTGGGAACAACTGCTGGTTCAAGGATAGTGCTAAGAAGTGGCTGACCTTCTCACAAACTCCTGGCTGAAATCTATCTTCCTTCCTCTTTCCCCAAAGCTACTCCACTGTTGGACTGCATAATAGTTTAGTTGACTGCGTGGCCTTTGTGCTGTCCTGGAAGGACTGCGTATGCCTGAAGGTGTACTTGTGATGCCTCTCTCCAAAACTGAATGTAACTCCTCTCCTGAGCGGGCACTCAAAGTCCCCCGAGGATGAGGTTGAGATCTCTGCTTGGAAATTTCTGTGCTAAACAACACTTGCAGACTCGGCTAAACAACTCAAGCGTGCTTTTGGTTTACCAGACACAAAATTAGTTGATGACTGAATGAATGAGGAATGAGCTGCTCTCATCCTCTTTTACCTACCTGAGCCCCCAACCTTCCCTTGGGCGCCACTAGACTGCGCTGCCACTGCGCAGTTGCTGTCCCTCGGTTGTCCCCACACTACCTATGCTACTGCCTCTCTTGCGCTGCCACTAGGCTTCTCTCTATTGCGTGACGCTGGCCCCACGGGTCCCACTTCATCTTTAATCTTTGCCTTAGTGACTTTATGAAGGTGCTCTAGTTATAAAGTTTATTTGTGGGTCACCCCCACCCATCTTATTTCCGGCTAACTTTAGAAAAAGGCAAAATTTGACAAAATTAATATTCCAATTAGCTGACTGCTAATTTGGAATATTACATATAACCTTTGCAACAAATTCTGTCTCGGTGCAAATACTCAAGCCCTAGTCTTTACAGAAGTTAGTTATCATGATGTTAACACCAACTACATATCAAGTTTTGTTAATCTTGGGCAACTAGGTCCAAACTCCATGCTGCATTGCTCATATGACGGAGATGATATTTTTGTTGGATTCCTCTTTCGGAGAGGTGCAAGATTGACCTAAAGATCACCTTGTTTGGATGAACGGACTTAAATTTTGAATTTATTTTCCACACGCACAAATTGTCAAGGTCTGCCAGAAGTGTAATGTAGGCTCTCAAGCCCCAACAGATGTGTCACACACCCATAGTCATGGATATAAATTGGAGAGACATGATGCTCATTTCATCATTCACTCATCTCACACATCTCTCTCATTTGATTGGTTCATACAACCTTGAAGAGGCTTCTCTCTCTCTCCCATGCGTGAATATGGAAGCTGGAGTCTGCGGACTGTTTTAGGGCAAATCTGGACAGCGTTGACCAGCATTGACTTTGGGTCAACTGTCCTTGTTTGACTGTGTTTTGTGCCCAGAAATTCTGATCTTGGAAGGCTGTACTTGATGGCACAAAAACCGAGGTCAAATGTTGACCTTTAACCGCAGTGTTGATTGGTTTTGACCGCAGGAATTTTGACTTGCGTTGACTGTTTTGGAAGCTGATTTGTGGGGTGAGTGACACTGAAGGAACGCTGAGTTTGACCGAGTTTGACTGAACCTACTTTGGAGGTTGAAAGGGCTGGTTTGACCAGCAAAAGTCTTTGCTGTCTAGGGCATCCTGTTGACTGCTGTAACAAACATTTTTCTCTATCTTTGCTAAATAAGAAGAATTACAAATTCTTGTATCTTATATTGGCTTGTCTTCTGTTGATCTATTTTATGTTCTATCAGCATTTACTTTCAATGATTATGTGATTGCTAATCTGAAATTGAATCAGGCTAATAAGAAGAAAGATTGAAGTAAACTGCATTAAGCATAGAAGATACCATGGTTATCTAAAATTAACAAGTTTGCTACTACATCAGGCTTACCATCATAAAGATATTACCAAATTCAATGTTATGTCACAGGTCACTATGTCTAACATAGTTGAGTCATGATCTCACTGCTATACTGAAGATGTCATTGTACAGGTCACTCTGTCATGTCATGTCAGGGTCATTTTCAAATCTCACTGCCATACAACAATAGCATGAATCCCAACAATATTGCTATACTTCCTCTAATATATGCATACCAAAAACAAGGGTCTTCACTGTCACGATATCTCTTGCATATCAATGCTCACAGCCATGCCATAAATAAATCAATCTGTCCCAAGTCATTGTCATGAACAATTGTCAGGGTGGTGGATGATGACACCATTGGTCATTCTGCTTCCTTTTCAAACTTTCACATGGACATGTGAGAATGCTGCATCTCTTTTCTTGGCTTCCTACTTTGGTCTTCATCTTTGGTTGAATGCAATTTTACATGTAGCTTAGGTTTACCCACTTTGAGTTTACCCTCTCTTGATATGTTTAAATTGTTTACTTTGTTCACATTGTCTTTTTGTCTAGTCTCTAGATACTTTCTAAGTCCCGAGGGTTATTTTCCTACATTAGATCTTTTCTATTCTGTTGGATTGGATTTTCAATTCGCTTTGACCTACTTTGGTCATTTGTGGACAATAATATAATTTGTTTCTTATCTTTATTTTTGTTGTACTTATATTTGTTCCTAGAGTTTCCTTCAGCACTTTGACATTATCAAGATGACTAGTTATACTTGCTAGTCCCCTTGGTCTATTTTGTTCATTGAAGGACATTAACTTTTTCACAAGAATCACATATGGAATGCCTTCTACTCTCATTTTATCTTTGTTGAGGTTGACATGTCTTTTAGGATTTTAACTTCTCTTTTTTCTTGTTTCTTTTACCCTCTATGTTTTTGTTGATCTGTGCTTCTCTTGGTAGGTACTGGTATATTTGGTGTGAAACTAGTTGTATTTATTTACCGTGGAGAAGACATTATGAGTCTGATTTTAAAAAATGAATCAAATGATTTGGACTAGATTCTGAACTGAGTTATTTTGAACATATGATCTTCCAGGTTGAGTCGACGATGGCGATGAAAAATCTAGAACCTAAAATTAAAGACATTCAGCAACAGTATGCTGGGAATAAGGTTAGTGATGTCCTTACTTTTATTTCTATCTAATAGATTGGTTATTGCTATCTTAATAATTAACAGTTGTGGATTAAAGCTAATTTTCTCTATTTTCAAGGGTCTGCCCTTCAATCTTTGCATCATGAGTTTTCTCCAAAGTGCTGCATGTGGTCAAATAACTGCTTGAGTACAGCTACCTTGCATTTTATTGTTTATGGTCTGCGTACATATATCTGCATAATGATCTTGGTAAAATCTTTTTGTGCTACAAATTGACCTAATGTAAAAAACAGATAAATTGGGCGTTCATGAAAAAATTTAGATGTTTGATTGTATCCAAGCATTGACCATTACTTTTTATCTCTGTGCATTTGCTATTTATTTTCATTTAGCAGCGATAGTCAAAAATGTATGGCAATATTGAATGGTGATGATTTGGCTGTTAGTGAACTATGTGGTATGATTACTGCTTTGTGTATATATGGTGGTAAACTGTATCTTAGAGGAGTAGGTGATTAGATTGTGCCATTGTTTTCCTAATATACAAGGTCTTTTCTTGAAAATCCTTCTTTTGGACTTAGGATTTCACAATGTAAATTTCAGTTTCTGTACTTTCACACTTAGGAACAAAACTTATAGATTTACAGTTCTTAATCTGTACTTTTATTAATATGACAAAAATACGAATTCAGATGCCCGTGGCATTCATAAATGCTGTTAATTCCTTTACATCACATTTCTCTGTCTGATCTGTTGTTTTATTGTACCATCAGGAGGTATTCCCGCATGCCAAAAGGTCTTCCAAGTTGACCAAAGAAAATTGTACATTATGAAAAATTAAAATTATTATTATGGGCTTCATGTAGGCCCCAAAAGTCAAGCTGGCCCCACAAGTGAAGGGGTGTGACTTTTGGTCGAAAGTCACCCCATCTAACTAATATAAATACAAGATGACCTCCTCCACTTTGACCAATTCGGACATCACATCAATCTCTTCTGTTCTGATCCACATGTGCTAGGAAAGGAGGAAATCTAAAGTTTGAAGTTGCCATTTGACCAACGTTGACCTGCTCATTTGACAAAGTCTGATCTGCTTTGTTTGACTGAGTTTCTCGCTGACTTTGACCGAAGTTACAAGCTGAATTTGATCAAAAAAGAGGCTGTATTTGACCAAATATCTGGACTGTTTCACCGCAGAGAGGATAGTTTGACTGCGTTTTGACCGCAGGGTTGACCTTGGATTTGACCACAGGTCTGGGTTGACTGCAGTGGTCAACTACAGACCCAAAGTTGACCACAGGAGACTGTTGACTAGGCCAAAAGTTGACAGAAGTGATTATTTTGAAGGGGTTGACCAGCATTGACTGGCTGATATTTTGACCAGGTTTGACTGGTATCTTTGATATCAATGACATGGATTTTGGCACAGATTCCTAGGATAATTTTGAATTGTAATTATTGCTAAAGATGTAATATCCCCAGTTTTGTGAGCATGGAAATCACTAAGGAGTTTTGCCCAATTTTGGTAATATTAATAAAAAAGGGCAAATATTATTTTATGGGAGAACGGCGACAAATTATTATTTTATTGGAGAATGACAGCAAATTATTATTTTATTAAAATAGCTGCAAAAATCACTTAGTGGAGAATGGCCCCTAGCAATAAAATAATATTAAAAAGAAATCTAGAAGCATGAGGAGAAATTATAAAAGGATGGATTCACTTGTTGATCATTCTATTCCTATCATACCTTATTGTCATTGAAGAGAAACTCAAGCGAGTTTCAAACTTAAGGGTTTCAAGCGAAACTCTAAGCTGATTTTGGTTGACTTCGAGTGCCACCCTAGTTAGCTCTTGGGGAAGATCATTTCAAGTCTCCCATTTGTGTTTATTGCAGGGAGGCATGGATTATGTTATTTCAAGAGGAGACCGAAATTTATCCCAGAGGGCCGGATTGTTAAGTTTCTGAGTATGTGGATATCCAAGCCAAATCAGAGGTCATTTCTTGTCGGCCTCTCACTGCCAAATACATAGAACGAAATATTGAAGAAAATGGCCGAGTTTCATTGCTTAAGGGAGGTTGAATCTGATTGAAAGAGGGTTTGATTGCCTTTTATTCCTTGCTGGCCGTGAGTATAGAGAAGGCAATGTATTTACCAATTAATATGAGGCCGAACCTCTTATTCATTGGCACAAATTTCTGTGTATGGTGCTTATTAACAAGTCATTGTTATAGGGCCGAGTCCACTTGGGGATAAGGATGCGATATCGGTCCAGATTGGAGGTTTGCCTTTACTGCTGTAGAGAATGATGAAATTGCTCTGCTCACAATGATGAAACTGCTGTGTCCTTGATGATATTGCTGCTCTGTCCTTGCTATAGAAATTTGCTACAAGATTGCAATTTTGATGCCCTGAAGTGTAGATCTTTTGAAGCTGTGACAATGATTGTAGAAACCCTTACTGCTGACTGTACAAACCCTTGCTGTAGAAACCCGTACTGCTGACTGTTGCCAAATTGTTGTGGATTGACAGCTGTAGCTTTGAATAGAGATACTAGACACTGAATCAAACTTGCATGTGACATTATTGACCTCAACAGTATTTCATCAAATGTTGTCACTATGAAAATTGGCCTGCGTGCTTATATATGCATCAATAATTGGCCATTGAGTGCTATAAGAAACTTTGAAAAATTCCACACAGTATCGAACTGCTTGGCTAAAAATAGGAGCTTGGATGCAGATAATAAGGCTGAGATAGGATTGGTCTTGACAATAAATTTGCAATATCTCACAAAGCGTGCCTGATTTCCTTTTTCAATGAGCAGAGACTTTAGATAAATATATGAATTGAATCTTAATTGCTTCCATGAACATAGTTCTATTCCTTTAATTGGACTTGGTGCATAAGGTAAGCATGCAAAATGTCTTCCAGATTTCCGTGAAACGATTAAGAGGAGATCCAGATCGCAACTTCAGGTAGCTGAGTCACAGAATAAAGAGCTCCACCCCTTCACAGTTATTTAGGTAACTTTGTGGCATGGTCGTAACCCTTACTTCTCCTTCAAATAACCACAGAGATACAAAAAACCACTTCAATAGGACCGCAAAGGTTGATAGCCGCAAAAGAATGTTCGTGCATTAACCTTTTAGAAGCCTTCCAAACCATAAGAAAAGAGTCCAAAGAACAGGCTAATATGTTGATTTTTGTAGCATCGAGAAGTGTTCCGAGTCTCAAAATTTGTGAGGAGACTTGGACATCAGTATTCCAAAGAACCCAGAAACTGTTTGTGGAAATTCCACTCGGTTTATGTTTTATTAAAATGATTATTTATTTTAATGTAGATCCTGTTGACTACTCTTTGTCAATGACCCCATAGCAGTAGCTTGGACATCAGTATTCCAAAGAACCCAGAAACCGTTTGTGGAAATTCCACTCGGTTTATGTTTTATTAAAATGATTAATTATTTTAATGTAGACCCTGTTGACCACTCTTTGTCAACAACCCCATAGCAATACACCCATTTTTTCGCAAAAGGAATCTATCATGATCGAGTGTTCATGCCATTTAGATTTCATCATTCAGTAGACAGTTTTGTAAATGATGTAAACGTATTCTGCATATTTATAATGTAAATGATCTTAGTAAGACTATCATGTATGTAAGAGCCTAGGTAAGCCTAGTATTTTGGTGACGATTTCTATCCTAAGAGGTTTTTCGTCTCACTGATTCATCTGTCTCTAGACACAAATGATCGACAAAGTTTTTCCCCTCCAACCTCACCCCAAATCTAGGGTGGATTTTGTCGTCAAGATATTAAGTGAGTCCTAGTGTTTTTTTCTCGAGTCTTTGTAAAAGTAATCTGAGAATGGTCCTAGCTAATTGGCTAGATCATTTTATTACAGATTGCTGGGTCTACTAGATCATATTTTGTGTCACATAATTGGGTAGATTATTGAGGGTCTATTACGAACGGGTGTTCCCCCTCATGGGTTTAATGTATTAATCTTATGTAAAGAGCGTTGGAAAAATAATTAATCCCTTCATGAGTCAGTGAATTAAATTTTTTGGCCAAATTAAATTAAAAATCCTAAACCATAAATTTAATTAATTTTATGTCCTAGGTAAATTGAAATTCTTCAAAGGCAAAATTTGTGGGTCTCTAAAAAATAAACTTTTAAAGGTCCCGGGCCAAGGGAATATTGAAAATTTTGTGAAATTTTGGACCCTTGGGCTTTGGTAGTTAAGTCAAAGTCAATTTTTTTGAGGTAATTAACTCAAAATTATTATTTTTGAGTTAATTAAAAGAGAATTAATCAAAGTAACAAAAATCGCGATTTTATCGAGTTTTTCGGGCTGCCGATTTTATCGGCGATTTTTTCAACGATTTTTTGAAAAAATCGTTATCGCGAAAAAATCGCGATTATTTTGGTAAAAATCGTGGGCCCATCAAATAGAAACCCTATAAGTTCAAAAATCGATTTTTTTTTTTGTCATTTTTGCAGCCCTCTCATTTTCCTAACACACCCTGTTCGCAGTTCATGGTAATGTTAAATTCTTAAAGTAAAAGTGATATTTCCTTTATTTTTCATTTTCATCCTTTTACTTAAATTTTTAACATTACCATGAAATGACTCGGGATGTTTAAGAGTGGTTTCGACCTCATTGGATTTCATATGCAGAAACTAGAATTTTAGATTTCACTCAAAATTCAGCAGACTTAATGGTTTTCAGGGTTTCATGGTTTGGGGATTTGCATTGTTTCCATTTGATTCTATTATGTGTAAGGGTATGAGATTGGCATTTGATCAAGAATATGAAGTCCTTTAAGAACCTTGATGTTGGTGGCATTGATTGTTGAACTTTGTTGATGTTGGTGGTATTGATTGTTGAACTCCCCTACTGTGGCCTTAACAAGAATGTACCCTTCACTCAAAGGAAAACAACTGGTTAGGCATGTTAATATTTTTCTACCGCATTTTAAGGTTGAGCAATCCAAGTCTGAAGACTTTGAGCTAGATGATGTTTATGTATCTCTTGTTGATGATCCCATTTCTAGTAGCGATGAATCAATGATGAGTTGCATGAGGAGGAGGAGGAGGAGCAACAATACGAGGAGGAGGTGACACCACCTACCCCTGCTACTGGTAGAGGACGTGGTCTACCTCCTTTAGCTCCTAGTGCTTCAGGATCTGGAGCACAACAGAGTCCATTGCCAGCCCCGCCAACTTCTTCGTCTAGAGGGAAAGCTGTTACATTTTCTCGCAAGAGGGGCAGAGGAAATCGGTAGTATAGGTTATTTGGTGCATTCCTTTGTATATAACATTATGACTCATGATATGAGATACATTATTATATTTTTTGTTGATATTTTGAGGTTGAGTTGAGACTCAAGACTTAGTATTCAGGACAGGATTCAGTTTTATGTGTGATGTAGCACTAGACATGATATTACACATCTTATATATTAGTTTTTTTTTCATATTTATGTGTCAATGCATTTATTTTATGCTGTAGATGCTTTAGATATTAAAAAAAATGAAAAAAAATGAATATTTTTGTATGTGCCGATTTTTTCCCGATTTTTACGATTTTTTCCGATTTTTTCCCCTCGGCGATTTTATCCCGATTGCGATTTTTGTTACTTTGGAATTAATTGAAAAATTCAAAATTCCTCAAAAAATAATAATTTCAACATATGAGATTAAAAGATAATCAAATCATTTTTGACGGTCGAGATTACTTTGATGGGGATCAAGCGAACTAGCCGTTGGAGATTTTATGTATAAATTAGAGGTCAGTGTCAGTTTATAAGGATCCGATCTTTTGATCGTGTACTAGCTCTTGAAGCTCTCACGTACTACTTTTCTGGAATAATACAAACGAAGACTTTGGGGTTTTATTTGATGGTAGTGTTCTTCTTCGACATTTTATGGTAAACTTGTTCTTATATTCTACTGGTAATTATTTTAATGAATTTTTGATTAATATCTCTTGTAGAGTAATCTGTTGCACAGGTATCTTGCTTAGGTTACTGGATTTATGATAAGAATTTTGATTGGATTGGATTAACAGGTATCTCTAATTCTTGAAAATTTTATTTTTATCTTATTTCTCTATCAATTTAACAATTTAACTTTAAGTGTGCAAGAATCACTCGAATTTACAATTGGGCATTTGGGGAAGTTCTCGGCTGGATCAGCTGACTCCCAAGGAAATAAGATCTGAAGAGCCCTTCGGATTTAATTCCCCAAGCTTATCTTAAGTTCTCTTTTTGCAAGAATTTTCTAGAGCTTGTGCCTAAATAATTTTTTTTAATCTTAGCTTTTATTGAATTTAAAGTTAGATGTGGCTAGTAAGAGCCTTAGATCTTCAGATCTGGGAGCGAAGTATGACTAACACTCCTCGGATCTAACAGATCCGCAACTCTTGTGCATAGATTTGTAAATACATTGTATAGATCTATATTTTTAATTATGTGAATAGTTAGAATTTTTTCTTTGATTTCTAACTCGGGGTTTCAATTTTAGATTTTTGTATATGTGCTGGGTTTTTGGGTTTTGGTTTCTGGTTATGTGCAAGTGATATTTGAGGGTTTTTCAAAGGAAATCCAAAGATCCAAGCAAGATCTAGCCCTGGAGGGTAAGATCTTGTTTCGAAATATAAAATTTTTGCAGGATCATTCAAATAAATTTTGGATCTGGGGTTGTTTTTCATAAAAAATTCTGGGTTTGTTCCAAATGAAATTCTGAAGTGATTTAAATTAAATTTTTTGAAGTAAATTTTTTTATTTTTGGGCAAGAGATTATCGTTTTTCCTGGCTCTCCCTCCTGCTTGCATATTTGCATCCTCAGATTGCTGCGTTTTCTCCCCAGCTACCATCCGCTGCCTGCATGCTAGCTTTTTGCTGCTCGACGACTCCTCTCTCCCAGATTCATCTCCCCACGCTGCCATTTCCGCAGCTTCCATCTCCCTGCATCCTTGCTGTAGTCCTCTTCCTGTAGTCCTCTTCCCTTTTCTGTGCATCTCGTTCTCCCGCAACCTCTATCACATCTCTGCGTGCCCTCACTGGTTGCTATCTCCCTTCTTGCTGCTTGAACCTTTCGCTTGTTGCCGACGACTCTTTTCCTCCCACTTCGTTTCTTAACCTAACAAGCAAATAACATAACCTAACACCTTAATATTTTAATTTCATGAGATTCAATTTTTTTTATTAACTTTTCATTTTATTTCATTTTTTTTTAAAAATTTGTAAAGTTTGATTTTATTTATTTCATTAACTTTCAAAGAAGTTTAAAAAAAAAATTAAAATTTGATTAACCTTTCAACATTTGACATTTATGTAAATTTTAACTTCAATTTTTAATAAAACAAAAATAAAAAATTCATTAATTTTATTTTATTTTATTTTTTTAACTTTTAACATTAGATTTTTTTTTTAATTTTATTATAATTTTTTGAATTCTTGTTGTATGATAATAAAAAAATATTTTTTGGGAAAATAATCAACTTTTGGGTCATTTAGATGATAAAATTCTAAGCCTTCATGAAAAATATTTAATTGTGGAATAATTTTTATAGTCGATATGATTTAATTTTTAAAATACCCTCAGTTTGACTATAGGAAAATAGAAATTTTATTGGATTCACATTATTTTTAGAATATCGTTTAATCCATAAAATTGCTTGACGAAGTGTTATTTAGCATCGAAATTTCATGGTATTTTTTGATTATTGAGATTTAAGTGCTAGTTACTTTCATATGCTTCAGTTGAGTTTGATGATCATTGGCATCTAGATTTTTAAATGTTTTCTATCGATTAAAATCGCCTAATTTTTAATTAACGCTTGCTTCATTTACTTGAAATATTGGATATTTATTGAATATTGATGTTTGGGAAATTTTTTCAAGTAAGTGTGATCAATATCTTATTTTTGAGAGCTCTATTGTAGATTTGTGACAAACTGTATATCTTTTAATTGAGTAATTTTTGGCATCTTCATAATTGGCATTTGCGTTTAAATACTTAGTGGTTAAATCAGATAATTTGTAATTTAAGTGTTTTGAGCTTTAACATCACCTCTCATCTTTGAATCTTGCTTCATCTTGCTCTGTCTTCTAATCATTCTCCTTTCATTTTGCATTATAAGTTAGCATTGCATATAGGATAGTTATTCATTCAAGCAACAGTTTCTCATCAAGTACGTGGTTGTAATTTCCTTAGCAAGATTGTTGACACCATAAGGCACTGGTATCAATCATTCAAATTTAATCAAATCATTTAATATTGCTAGATCTTTTACAAGTATTTGGTCATTTAATTGTGTTTTCCGAACTGGTTGGTTCCCAACTAGTTCTCCTTCATTCCATTTCCATAGGGCCTACCCCTCTTAGTTTGCTATAAGGAGACAACTTAAACAGAGAGATTGGGGATCAGGGTGAAAACCCCCGATCCGAGCCGTTGTCACAATGCCTAGACATTCTGTGCGACAACATTTTTTGGCACCGTTGCGGGGGATGGAGTTTTTCTGTCCTTGGTCTCAACGACATTTTTCTAATATTCTAATCTTTTTTTGCCATTCATTAGCCCGTCACACGACATAACATTTTCTGGTGTCATTTCATCTTTTCATCATCGTATCTTTCGTCATCTCCCTGATCCTTTCATCTTCTCTATTTGCACCTTTAGCACCTGGAAATTTCGGTTGGTTTCCTGTTTGGGTGGCGACTCCACTTATTCATTTATTTACCCCCAGACAAGAATCCTTCCCTGATATCCATCTGTTTCTCTTGACTAATTTTTCAGTTTTAGAAGTAGATTCATGCTCAAGTGACGATTCTAATTCTTTCATTTCTTATAAGAATTTCTGCTAAGAAGCTCGCTTCTTGTGGACCTCTTGACTTTTCTTGAACAAGGATCTCTTTCTCTAACATCTACTTGGCCTTTAAGCAAGTCATCATGGATGGTACCCTTCATGACATGCCAGAAGAGGCGATTTGTAAAATGCCTTTGTTCTCGGGTGGTGATTCAGCCACTGCTCGAAAGCATCTCTTGATGGTTACTCATATAATAAATAGATATTGTCTTCCTTCATAATATAATCATGAAGATGTCAAGATACGTCTCTTTGGCTATTACTTAAAAGGTGATGCTATGTATTGGTTTCGAAATTGTCTTGAGGAGTCTTTTTATTATTTGCAACACATCATCAACGCTTTTAAAGATAAATATATAAAACAAGGTGGCTCGCCTTGTGCTCCCAGTACTATGCAAAATAATGAAAGTGATCTTATAGAGAGCTCAATTATCAACAAAAGATTTCAAGACAACTCTCAGGATGAATCCACTTGTACCACGACAACACAAATCCATGATAGTGGTGAAGCAGAAACAAGTTGTCAAATCAGTGTTGACAACGATAAGCATTTGGTTAATGAATTGATTCAGATGGTTAAGTATATACAACTGAATCAAGCTCAGGTAATCAAGAATATGGAGTCCAACCAGGCTCAATTCATTAAGAATATGGAACTTAATCAAGAAAAATTAACAACAGATCACGCCAAGGAAATTGGTTCTATGCAGAGCAGGTTATTGGCCTTAGAAGAAAAACATATTGAGGAAATGACAATATTGGAATTTAATCACTCCAATCAAATGACTACGATGGAAGAAAGATATGATGAAGAAATGGCCATCATGGAATTTGATCACAACAATCAGTTAGTTATCGTGCAAGTAAATCATAAAAAAGAGATAAACTATATGCAAAATTGCTTCATGGGCATGAAAGTGAAAAATGATAAAATTATAAGCGGCATGGAAGTTGGTCAAATATCTCTTCATAATGGGTTATTGGCCATAGAGAAAAAACAAGCACCATGTGTTATAAATGTGGAAGAAATGGATACCATTGAAAACACATTAAAGGTAATGGAAGTTAATAATTCTAATCAGATGTTCATTATTCAAAAACATATGATTGCAATGGAAGAAAAGCACACTCGAGAAATGAAAACTATGGAGGCAAATCACATTACTTTGCAAGACAGATTCGTGAAAACTGAGCTCAATCAAGCGAAATTAATAGTAAGGCATGCCAGAGAAATGAGTTCCATGTATAAGAGGTTAGAAGAAAGGAAATCACAGGTACAAAAGTTTCAGCCTGATCTAGAAGATAGATGGCAGAAAATCAAAGATCTTTCGATAGATCATAACTCTCCCAATCCATCAAAGCTAGTCCCGTCTTGTTGTGAGCATCCTGAGAAAGTGGTTGGCCCCATTAACGAAGATTTAGTTGAAGATGACATGATCAGAGAAGAAGTTGAAAAGGATCTAGAATAGGTGTAGAATGAAAAGAGGCATGTCACACATATCTTAATAACGTCGTCCGAAAGTTCTCAAGCACATTGTTCCACATCATCAACGATAAAGTCTGCCACGAAGAAAAGCCTGAAGAGAAAAAGAAAAAGAATAAGGAAGCGGTTTGGTTCATCTGATGTATGCGAGCAACTCGATTTTCGGATAAGACAAAGTCCTACCGTATGCAAGATCAGACATGGCACATCTGAGAAGCAAGAAAATGCTTAGTATGCACTATGTTGAACACATTTGATGCCACATGGCATCCTTTGTATTGTATTTCTAGCCCTCCACTTTGTTATTTCAGCACTTCGTTTTGTAGTTAGAGTAGATTTACATTTCATATTAGTAGAATAATCGATAAATGAAGAGCTTCTATTTTCATGTGCTTAATGTTATATGATGATATTTGGATGGATGCTACTTACATAATTTTGTGTGTTGCTTGGATGCAGATTCTGGATTCTCACATTCCTCCGATGAAGCAACATGTCCCCAAGTAGAGCCATATATTGACCACTTTTGTCAATGACCCCATAGCAGTACACCCCTTTTTATGCAAAAAGGATCTATCATGATCGAGTGTTCGTGCCATTCAGATTTCATCATTCAGGCGATAATTTTGGAAATGATGTAAACCCATTATGCATATTTATAATGTAAATGATCTTAGTAAGACCATCATGTATGTAACAACCTAGGTAAACCTAGTATTTTGGTGACGATTTCTATCGTAGGAGGTTTTCCATCTCACTGATTGATCTGAAAATGGTCTGGATAACTTGTATGTATTTCAAGAACCTACCACTCAGTTTTAATTAAAATGATCTAGCTTGTATTTGACAATTTTGCGGAATTATTTACTTGAAAGTGGTGTATGAATTTTTACTGTTTATGTGTCTTAAGTTCATTTGTTCTAACTTCTTGCTGCAATTTAACATGTATGACAACAACATAATGCAACAAATAATCATTCAAACACAACAACAATTTTAATTTAGGAGTTCACCCGAAATCTCGTGGGCTACGTCTCCTTTGAGCTTTGTCATCATGACTCAGCTCTTTGGGATTATGGTAAGTTTTTTTACAAGTAAATACTTAATTCCAATGAATACAACAATGATCCAAAGGACCGAAAATACCATTTAAATCCCTCTAATGGCTGTCCAAACTTTGTAAACAGCTTTAGGCTCTTGTTGACACGATTCCTTCTGTCGGTGCACTAAGCTATTCTGAGCTTCTAAATGGCACAAACACCCTCAAAATTCTATTTTTGTCACTGAAACCACTCCTGCTGTATCCAACACACATCATACACCAAATACCAACTGATAAATTGCTCAAATCGAACACTACATCCCCAAAATAGGCTATCCTCCATGGTTTGCCAAGGGCTGCCCAAAACTTCACATCAACTTTTTGAGCTCTAGAAGTTCTCAAAATGTTCTGAAACCACTTCCATTGGTTCCAAAATGTCTGAAATAGTCAAGATAGACTTTTCATTCATCAAAAATGGCCTCTGGTTGCTCCGGTTTCGCCTCAATCACCTATCGGCACCCCCTGGCACTGGGGTCAATGAAAACTTCTCTGCTGTGTTTTCGATCTCTAGAAGTCTTCAAAACTTGCTGAAACCTCTGTCATTAGATTTAGAATGATGTTTTCATTCAAGAATGACCACTGGTTCACTGCATATGGTCTCAAACAGCTCGGTCTAAGCCGTGCACTGCTGTTGGCAAAAGCTGGCACTAATGGCCCCTGGAACTTTACTGAAGCTTTTCGGCGTTCAAACGTTCTCTACAGGCTCTGCAAACCATCTCATCAGATTCAGAACATCTGAATTATCCAATTTAGATTATTGGAACTCTGGAAAAGGACTCCAACTCTCCTGGTTAGGCCTCAAATTGAATTTGTCTCATGGTGGCCCTGATGGCTCCTTCATCTTCCTTGAAGCAAAAGCTGCTGAAGATTACCTCTGTTCGATTTGAAACCTGTGCCAAACTCTTCAGAAGGTCGAAGAGACCCAAAATTGACTAAAATTTCATCTTGTTTGGTCGAAAATTGAGAGAGTTATGACTTTTGCAACAAAAATGCCCAATGTCCCCCAAAAACCCCACTAAAAGTGGGAGAACTCTAGATAGCTCCACTATTTTGGCAATCTTTGCCTGATTAGGTGGACCGCCAACGGAACCGCCGGATCAAACTGGCAGTTAAGTTAAATGTTATGCAAGTGTTCACATGCGAAGATTGCAGAAATTGTTTGGTGGGCGGATAAGGTTTGAACCGCCGCATTAACGTCTTCAGGGTGGTCACATAGGTGGCATTAACCGCCACCGTAACCGTCGGGCAGTAGCCCCCGGTCTCCGCCACAAAGTCACATGGGTCGGCTTAACAGTGGGGCTAGCCCCCTTCCAAACTCCACCATTTCATTTTTTTACGCCCACAGTTCTTCGAGCCTGGTCACATCACTACGGGGCTTAGCCCTAAGGGCTAACCCAACACTTCTGCTCGTTCAACACGCCGACCCGAATGTGCGTTCACACCCGCCCGAACGTTCATAAGCCGACCCGACTAAATGTTTTTTGTCCGCCCGACTCACTAACAACACACACAGCATGCCAGTCGGGTCGCCCTGCCTGTGTAGTCAGGTCGAGGGTTCGACTCCCATGACCACAAAATTTTCTTAACAAGCCTTTTCAACCAATGGCCTGGGGCCACGTGGCAACCTCCGGGCAGGCCACGTGGCACTCACTGATAGGCCCAAAAACATTAATAAAAATCACTTTGCCAATATAATTTTTTTTACAAAAATTGACATAATCAATTAGTCAAAAAGCACTGTTTTGGAGGTCACCGGATGATTTCAAACCTCAGTAACTTTCTCATACGAACTCGGTTTTGAGAACCGTTCGCGGCGCCAGAATCGTAGTGACGAGGCCTTTCCGGTCATTCAGATTTGGCACTCCTCCGAGCACTTTGAATTTTGAGCTATCATTTTGGCCCATGATCTAGTTCTGATCACTGATTCATCTCTGTCTCTAGACACAAATGATTGGCAGAGTTTTTCCCCTCCAACCTCACCCCAAAGCTAGGGTGGATTTTGTCGTCAAGATATTAAGTGAGTCCTAGTGTTTTTTATCAAGTCTTTGTAAAAGTAATTTGGGAAAGGTCCTAACTAATTGGCTGGATCATTTTATTACAGATTGCTGGGTCTACTAGATCATATTTTGAGTTGCAGAATTGGGTAGATTATTGAGGGTCTATTACGAACGAGTGTTCCCCCTCATGGGTTTAATTTATTAATCTTATGTAAAGAGGGTTGGAAAAATAATTAATCCCCTCATGAGTCAATTAATTAAATTTTCTGGCCAAATTAAATTAAAAATCCTAAGCCAGAAATTTAATTAATTTTTCGTCATAAATAAATTGAAATTCTTTAAAGGCAAAATTCGTGGGTCTCTAAAAAATAATTTTTTAAAGGTCTCGGGCCAAGGGAATATTGAAAATTTTGTGAAATTTTGGACCCTTGGGTTTTGGTAGTTAAGTCAAAGTCAAAATTTTGAGGATATTAACTCAAAATCATTATTTTTGAGTTAATTAAAAGAGAATTAATTGAAAAATTTGAAATTCCTCAAAAAATAATAATTTCGATGGAGGAGATTAAAAGATAATCAAATCCTTTTTGACGGTCGAAATTACTTTGATGGGGATCAAGCGAACTAGCTGTTGGAGATTTTATGTATAAATTAGAGGTCAGTGTCAGTTTATAAGGATCCAATCTTTTGATCATGTACTAGCTCTTGAAGCTCTCCTGTACTACTTTTCTGGAATAATACAAACGAAGTCTTTGGGGTTTTATTTGATGGTAGTGTTCCTCTTCGACATTTAATGGCAAAGTTGTTCTTTATATTCAATTGGTAATTATTTTAATGAATTGTTGATTAATAGCTCTTGTAGAGTAATCTATTGCACATGTATCTTGCTTAGGTTACTGGATTTAGGGTAAGAGTTTTGATTGGATTGAATTAGCAGGTATCTCTAATTCTTGAAATTTTTATTTTTATCTTATTTCTCTATTGATTTAACAATTTAATTTTATGTGTGCAAAAATCTCTCGAATTTACAATTGAGCGTTTGGGGAAGTCCTCGGCTGGACCAGCTGACTCCCAGGGAAATAAGATCTGAAGAGCCCTCCAGATCTAATTCCCCATTCTTATCTTAAGTTCTCTTTTTGCAGGATTTTTCTAGAGCTTGTGTTTAAATATTTTTTTTTATTTTTATTTTTATTTTTTTAATTTAAAGTTAGTTCTAGCTAGTAAGAGCCTTAGATCTTCAGATCTGTGAGTGAAGTCGGACTTACACTCCTCGGATTTGATAGATCCGCAACTTTTGTGCATAGATCTGTAAATACATTGTATAGATTTGTGTTTTTAATTATGTGAATAGTTAGAATTTTTTTTTGATTTCTAACTCGAGGTTTCAATTTTAGATTTGTATGTGCTGGGTTTCTAGGTTTTGGTTTTTGGTTATGTGTAGGTGATATCTGAGGGTTTTTCAAAGGAAATCTTAAGATCCAAGCAAGATCTAGGCCTTGGAAGGTAAGATCTTGTCTCGGAATATACAATTTTTGCAGGATCATTCCAATAAATTTTGGATCTAGGGTTGTTTTTCATAGAAAGTTCTGGGTTTGTTCCAAATGAAACTCTAAAGTAATTTAAAGTAAATTTTTTGAAGTAAAAATTTTGATTTTTGGGCAAGAGATTATCGTTTTTCTTGGCTCTCCCTCCTGCCTGCATATTTGCATCCTCAGATTGCTGCGTTTTCTCCTGAGCTGCCATTCGTTGCCTGCGTGCTAGCTTTTTGCTCCTAGACGACTCCTCTCTCGCAGCTTCATCTCCCTACGCTACCATTTCTGCAGCCTCCATCTCCTTACATCCTTGCTGTCGTCCTCTTCCCTTTTATGCGCATTTCGTTCTTCCCACAGCCTTTATCACATCTTTATGTGCCCTCACTGGCTGCCATTTCCCTTCTCGCTGCTCGAACCTTTCCCTTGCTGCCGATGACTCTTTTCCTCCTGCTTCGTTTCTTAACATAACAAGCAAATAACATAACATAACACTTTAATATTTTAATTTCATGAGATTCTATTTTTTTATTAACTTTTAATTTTATTTCATTTTTTTAAAGCTTTGTAAAGTTCGATTTTATTTGTTTCATTAACTTTCAAAAAAGTTAAAAAAAAATTAAAATTTTATTAACCTTTCAACATTTGACATTTAAGAAAATTTTAACTTTTAATAAAACAATAATAAAAAAATCGTTAATTTTTTTTTTTAAAACTTTAACATTAGATTTTTTATTTTTATTTTTTATACTTCCTTTCTTAATTCCTTTTGTATGATAATAAGAATATATTTTTTGGGGAAAAATCAACTTTTGGGTCATTTAGATGATAAAATTCTAAGTCTTTACGAAAAATATTTAATTGTGGAATAATTTTTATAGTCGATATGATTTAATTTTTAAAATATCCTTAGTTTGACTATAGAAAAATAGAAATTTTATTGGATTAACATTATTTTTAGAGTATCGTTTAATCCATAAAATTGCTTGATTAAGTGTTTATTTAGCATCAAAGTTTCATGGTATTTTTTTGATTATTGAGATTTAAGTGCTAGTTACTTTCATATGCTGCAGTTGAGTTTGATGATCATTGACATCTAAATTTTTAAATGTTTTTTATCGATTAAAATTGCCTAATGTTTAATTAACTCTTGTTTCATTTACTTGAAATATTGGATATGTATTTTTTTTTTCTAAATAGGACTAATTCTATTGATTATGAAAATACTGATACAAAACTGCCAGGACTTCTGCTGTGAAAGCCAGACAGTCTGGGTTGATTGACTAACCTGTCCTTGAGAAGTTTGGGCCGCCCATAGTGGGAAACCGACCCATTAAACATGAGAAGTTGGGCCGCCCATAGTAGGGAAACCGGCCAGAAGCTTATACAAGACATGTGAATAACTTCAAAAAAAGCAAGAAACATCATTTTGCCCAACAGGTGGGTAGCTAAAACAGTAGAACATAAAAAACCAGTAGTAATTGAGCCCAAGGGATCAACCCTCATTCTCAGAAGACGGCGGTTCCTCTTCAACTCTGCATGCATATTCATTTCCAGTGCTGCTGTCCTCCTTTCCGTCCTGACTGTCAGACTTCATGTTCTGGAGCTCAGCTTCAGTGCTGACCCCTGCGTGAAGAGAGGGGTTGGGGCGAGGGTCAAGAGGAGGGGAGGGGTCTGCAGAAAGGGGAATTTCTTCACGCAGGGAAACAGTGATGAGGGCGGTAATGATGGAGTCAAAAGAAGTACAGTGGAAGCGAAGTTCCGCATTCTGAGTGGTCTGCCTGATGGTGGTCCCTCGAACCCTGTTTATTGGAGGAGTGGGCTGACAGGGATGGGCGGTGGCATCTGAAGAGAGGGGTTGATGGGGAGTAGCAAGAATGTCAGGGGGAAAGGAATGACCGGGAGGCTCAGAGTGAACGTCAGGTTGGCCAGAAACATCACCAATATTCCGCGCACGCCCACGTCCTCTGCCAGCAAGGATTCCTCTGCCTCTGCCCCGACGTCTACCATCACGTGAGGGTGGCAGGTGGGTGAGGTCGTCGCCTTCTGAGGAGGAGCTGAGCTCAGACAGGGGCAGAGGAGGAGTGCCAGAAATGCGGCCTCGACTAACACCACGTCGTGCGCGCATTCTTTGACGAAGTCGGGGCATGGCTAGCAGCAGATGACTCAGACGAGGCCTTCCTAAGTAGGGGTCAGGAGAAGGGGAGAAGGCGGGGAGACTATCGGGTTGACTCAGACTATGCAAGATAGCAGCAGAACTGAAGGTTCGATTAACAGAGGGGTGAAGATCCTGTGAATTGAATATTAATGTTTGGGAAAAATTTTCAAGTAAGCGTGATCGATATCTTATTTTTGAGAGCTCTATTGTAGATCTATGACAAATTGTATATCTTTTAATTGAGTAATTTTTGGCATCTTCATAATTGACATTTGCGTTTAAATACTTAGTGGTTCAATCAGATAATTTGTAATCTAAGTGTTTTGAGCTTTTAACACCACCTTTCATCTTCGAAGCTTGCTTCATCACACTCTGTCTTCTAATCATTCTCCTTGCATTCTGCATTCTAAGTTAGCATTACATATAGGATAGTTATTCATCCAAGCGGCAATTTCTCATCAAGTACTTGGTTGTAATTTCCTTAGCAAGATAGTTGACTCCATAAGGCATTGGTATCAATCATTGAAATTTAATCAAATCATTTAATTTTGCTAGATCTTTTACAAGTATTTGGTCGTTTAATTGTCTCCTGAACTGGTTGGTTCCCAACTAGTTCTCCTTCATTCCATTTCCATAGGGTTCTACCCCCCTTAGTCTGCTATAAGGAGACAACTTAAACAGAGAGATTGGGGATTAGGGTGACAGCCCACCGATCTGAGCCGTTGTCGCGCTGCCTAGACATTTTGTGCGAAAATAGACCCCAAGTATAAACTTAGGGAAATTAAATAATTTGTGGGTATTAATAAAGCAGAGTGTGAATCTTCTAGAGAATGAAGATCAAGTCAAGTTTTAATCTTGGCCGTTGATTAGACTTCTAATCAGGGCCGTTGATTCGTTAATGAGAAGATTATAAAAGAAGGCTTGAGAGTCATTTGGAAAGCAAGCCGGGCATACACTCAGTAACTCGAAGGAAGTCGATTATGAGGGAATAGAATTCGATTTCAGAGGGAGAGTTGCAGAGGAAGAAGGAGAGGGAGTCAACAGTGACAAAGGTTGAGGAGAGAAGGACGCAGAAGCCCACAGAAGGCAGTGCATAACAGCAGTGCAGAGAGCCCACATAGAGTGACGCAGTCTGACGCAGGCACTGCGCAGAGAGACACGCATAGTGACGCAGAGGGAAGCAATGGGTCTTCCGAGTGTCAGAAAATCTCCGGAGGGTCCCGAAGAATTTATCTCAGGTGTTTTCTAAAAAATCTGCTAGTCTTTTCCTTGTAAAGAATTTCATTGCTGAAGAATAATATATAAACCCTCATCTGCTGCACAGGTTTTCCCACATTGGTTTTTTCTGGGGACAATTGTCCAAAAATAAGTGTGTACATGTGATTGATTCTCATGCTTGTATTTCTTACTGTTCCTTTCTCTGCATATACTTAAGTGAATGCTGCAGTAGTATTTATTTCGAAATTTACTGGAAGGATTTTGTAAATAACTTGATGAAATAATAAGTAGGAGAAATAAATTTATCACTACAGAAATATTTTCTTGATTGAAATTTTCACATAATAAACACTGTCGCAACGCTGATCTGTAGGTGAGTTATTTTCGCTAGACTAGAAGCCTTCCAACCATGAGAAAAGAGCACTGCAAAACTTCGATGATCTAAGATTCTTGCTCAGTGAATACTAGAGTATGGGCATATAATTTTAGAGATATCATAAAATCCAAAGCAGTTCTTCAAAGCATAGTTCGTATAGTTTTCGTTCTTCACCTGCAACAACAAGTAACCAAAAACGAGTCCCAAACTTTAACTGTAAACAAAAATTCCCAAATCTTTTTCTTCAGATTTTTTGCTCGCTGCATAGGGGTCGAATTATTTCAGAGTGATCTCACTAAATATATTCGTTAAAGTTCATTTGTAAAGTTCCAAAATAGGAAAAATAGTGATATGCAAGCAAATATCAAATTTATACCATAGAAATTTTAAAACAATTTAGTAAACACCCAGAATAATAAAAAATATGGAAGCAACAGAGCCAATTTATTATAAATTGGTGCAAGAGTACAAATATATGGAAGGAATGCACCTGGGGTTGCCTTTTTGGCAAGTGGAGGAAAGCCTAGGTGGAGCAATGATAACCAAGAAACTGTCCAACTGCTACTCTGCGCTGCCCCAACAATTCTGCACTGTCTGCTGCAAAGATATGGCTGAAAACCCCGCCTACAGTGCTTAGAAAATGCTTCAAAATTATTTCTAGGCTCCTCTAGCCAAACCCACCAAAACCTAGAAATGGTTTGGCCTGGTTTTGACCTTCCAAAATTGACCCCCAAAGGCCCTACGCTCTCCAATTGCTATTGAAGCACGCTGTCTGTCCAAACACCAGCAAAATCCTCCCCAGGCCCAAACACTTCTGAAATGTAGCAATCAACTCCACCAACACTTCCCTTATTTCTCTCGGCAAGAAATAGCCCCAATGGCTGAGACTTTATCTTCTACGTGTGCCTAGTTTCTCTCTTCTGCGCTGGCCCTAGAGACTGCAAAATCACTTCTGAATATTGCTGCCACTTCCAGCCCTCAATCTCACAAAATGGCCGACAAACCACCTTCTCCTAATTTCTCCCGGCAATAACTCTCCGAAAGAATGATGAAATGGCCACACTAGATCCTCCACTGCGTCCTCCAGGAATACGCACTTCTTGGCCAAAATGAATGCAAATGCTGGAAATCTTTTTGCAATTCTCCTCCGGATGATTATGGATGAAATTCTCTACGGTGGCACTCAAACTCCCCCGAGGAAAGGGTGAGTTTTCCTCTTGGAAAATAACGCTAGAGCGCAACTCGACGAGTCCAGTTCAAACTAAACCAGATACATAGGCAGTGTCCTTGGAACCACCCTGGCGGGCCTTTCTTCCTGCCTTTTCTACTTTCGTGGGTTCCTCATCAAGCCTTCGATTTTCCCTCTCATGCATGCATTTCGAATCATTGGCTTAGGGAGTGCGTATTTCTTATGTGGGTGGCCCCCACATACCATTCACAAAATAAAATAAATTAACTTGCCTCTAACTCCTAAGTCTTCTACCAAAAATCGAATGGGCCTCGTCTTCACCAAAATTGTCCTCGAAATGTAGAAATTAATCTTGTTCCTGAAATGGCCACACTAGATCCTCCACTGCGTCCTCCAGGAATACGCACTTCCTGGCCAAAATGAATGCAAATGCTGGAAATCTTTTTACAATTCTCCTCCGGATGATTATGGATGAACTTCTCTACGGTGGCACTCAAACTCCCCCGAGGAAAGGGTGAGTTCTCCTCTTGGAAAACTCTTGCTAAACAACTCGAGCAACAGAGTCAAGTTCGATAAACCAAAGATGCCAAATGAATTGTGCTGCCTTCATTTTATAACTTTTGTGGAGCCTTTCTTCTTGCCTTTTCTTCTTTCGTGGGTTCCTCACCAAGCCTTCGATTTTCCCTCTCATGCATTTCGAATCATTGGCTTAGGGAGTGCGTATTTCTTATGTGGGTGGCCCCCACATACCATTAACAAAATAAAATAAATTAACTTGCCTCTAACTCCTAAGTCTTCTACCAAAAATCGAATGGGCCTCGTCTTCACCAAAATTGTCCTCGAAATGTAGAAATTAATCCTGTTCCAAAATAATTTAGGAAGGGACATTACAATCCTCCCCTCCCAAATGTTGCTCGTCCCCGAGCAACTTCAGTGGTGGATGCTCAAGTATGTGCTCACCCTCCCAAATGGCATCCTCATCCGACAAGCTCTTCCAACGCACCAAGTACTTTCTGATCGTTCTGCTCTTGAGCTTCCTCTCCCTAGTCTCCAAGATGCCCTCTGGTTCCAAAACCAGATGCCCCTCATTATCAAGCAGAGGCAACTCCACAACTGATGTAACCTTGTACCCAAACACCCTCTTGAGGCATGAAACATGAAAAATGTTGTAGATCTTGCTCCTTGGTGGCAACTCCAACTCATAACCTACCTCTCCAACTCTCTGATTACCCTGTAGGATCCATAAAATCGTGGTTGCAGCTTCTTAGCCCCCTTTTGTTTCAAGGTGGGCTGTCGGTATGGATGCAATCATAGGAACACCAAGCCCCCCTCCTCAAAATGCCTCTCAACCCGATCCTTGTCAGCATATATCTTCTGCTGGTTATGAGATGTCAACACATTATCCTTAAGAACCTTGAGGATGTCCTGGCTCTCTAGGATCCAATCTTTGGCCTTTGGGGTCCGACTGTCTCCAAAAATGATATCAACAAAAGACAAAGCATTATAACCATATAGAGCACGGAAAGGAGACATACCGATGGACATATGATGTGTGGTGTTGTAGTAGTATTCACCCAAGTGCAGCCATCGAATCCATGCCTTCTGCTACCTAGTCACATAGATCTTGAGATAACCCTCTAGCCACTTATTCACCCTCTCTGTCTAGCCGTCGGTCTGTGGATGATAACTGGTGCTTAGGGTGAGATCCGTTCCCACTAGCCTGAAAAGCTCCTGCCAAAATCCCCCCATAAGTCGGCTATCTCTATCACTGATTATAGTCTTAGGGAGTCCATGCAATCGAAAGGCCTCCCTGAAGAACAACTCTGCTACCTGAGAAGCTGAAGACCGCGTCAGAATGGCAAAGAAATGCGCATACTTGGTCAGCCGGTCGACCACCACATAAATACAATTCTTTGCATGCACTGCGGGAAGCCTTGTGATAAAGTCCATAGAGATACTCTCCCATGTCCGCTCAGGGATGGGGAGAGGCTGCAACAATCCTGCTAGGTGAGTCAACTCCCCCTTGTTCCTCTGACAGGCCTCACACTCCTGCACATATATCAACATGTCCCCCTTGAGGCCCTTCCATGTGAAGCGTTCTCTCACTGTCATGTACATCTTCCTGAACCCATGATGCCTTGACAATGGAGAATCGCGAGCTGCATGAAGTATCCTCTCCCTCAACTACGAGCCCAGAACCAGAAATATGCGTCCCTTGTAGTAGATAATCTCAGCCATCATCCGATAGTGCTCATCTATGTGAATTCTCTCCAAGATCTCACATACCCGTCAATCCTTGGAGTACTCAACTAACAACTGTGCCTTCCACTCATGGCAAATGCTCATGAGTGAAAATCTCGCAGGTCTCCTACACAGTGCATCAACGACCACATTGTGCTTCCCCCGCACATACTCAATATCAAAATCGTAGGCCTGCACCTTGCTGACCCACCTCTGCTGCCTATCATTGAGGCCATGCTGCCCCATGAAGTGGCAAAGATTGTTATGATCTATCTTCACCTGAAATCGGTTACCCACCAAATACTATCGGAACTTGGCCAATGCATGCATTATGACCAACATCTCCTTATCGTATATAGAATACGACCTCTCATGCCATAAGAGCTTCGACTCTCGAAAGAAACAGGGTGTCCATCTTGGTACAAGATTGCCCCAATCCCTTCACCCAATGAATCACACTCCAATGTGAAAGACTGCATGAAGTCTGGGACTACCAATACTGGGCAACTACTCATCACCTCCTTGATGCGCTCGAAAGTTGCCTGAGCTCATCTGTCCATGCAAACCCCCCTTCTTGGTCAGATTTGTGATGGGTGCTGCCAACTGTGAGAAGCCCTTAACGAACTTCCTGTAATAAGTGCAGATTCCCAAGAACCCTCTCAGCGCTGTCACATCTCTAGGTACCGACCAATCCCGAATGGCTCTGATCTTCTCCTCATGCATCTTGACCCCATCTGAACCACTAATGTGTCCCAAGTAAAGCATCTCTATCAGCCCAAATTCACACTTGGACAACTTGGTGTAGAACTGCTGCTCCTCCAAAATGCGTAACACCGTCTCTAAATGTTGCAGGTGCTCCTCCCATGTCCTACTGTAGATCACGATGTCATCGAAGAAAACCAGCACGAATCTGCTCAACTGCCCCCTGAACACATGGTTCATGCATGATTGGAAAGTGGCAAGGGCGTTGGTCAACCCAAAAGGCATGACCAAGAACTCGAAATGACCATAATGACCCCAGAAGGCTGTCTTTGGAATGTCCTCATCCTTCACCCAGATTTGATGATACCCCGACCGCAAATATATCTTAGAGAAGAACTAGCTCCTCTAACTTCATCCATTAGCTCATCAATACGCAATATGGGATACCGATTCTTTAATGCCCTCCTGTTAAGTGCCCTATAATCAACGCACATGCGCAAAGTCCTGTCCTTCTTCTTCACCAATACAACTGAAGAAGCGAAGGGGTTGGAACTCGGCCTAATGTGGCCCAATGCCAACAACTCCCAGATGGCTTGCTCAATCTCATCCTTATAGGTTTGGGATGCCTATAGGGGGTGGCGATGACTACCTGTACACTAGGATCCAAACCTATGATGCGATCAAACCCCCTGTCTAGTTGCTGTCTAGGTGGTATATCTCCAAAAAATACTGAATATCTGTCTAGTATAGCCTGTATGTCTGGATGTGGTGGCTTGGTTTGTCTCCCAGCCACTGAAATTCTCAGCTCCATTGCCTACGCTATATCCCCATGCCTCAAGTCGGCCTCCATCTGGTGAGCTAAAACTATCTATGGGGGATATGAGTGCATACCCTAAAGAACTACAAGCTTACCATCCGGTCCAGTGAACTCCATCTCGAGCTTCCTCCAGTCGGTGGTAACTTTGCCAAGGGAATACAACCATTGGACACCCATAACCACATTGGTGTCTGGTATGTCCACCACAAAGAAATGATCTGTCATCGAATAGTTCCCCATGGTTACTGTCAAAGTGGGAACATATCGAGTGCACTACATAGTCCTGTTCCCTTGTACTAGCACTGAAAACCCCTCAAACTCTATAGTGGCGATGCTTCTCCTCTGGACCATCTGAGCATCAATAAAATTGTGGGTGGCCCCACTGTCAACTAAGACTGAGACATGCTGCCCCTGCGCAGTGCCTATGATCCTAAGGGTCAGAAATTTGGGTACCCCGCACAAAGAGGCAAGGACTCCCCTAGATGGTGTGAAAGATGCTCCTCCTGCTGGAGGTTTGAGATTTTGTGTATTTGGGGTAGCATCAGTTGTGCTCTAAGTCCCAAATTTTGAGGAAGGACTAGAGTACACCTGATCTACAAGACCCAGAAATGGATTTGGGAAAATTCATCTGGTTTAGGAGATATTAAATTAATTAATTATTTTAATGTATTTCCTAAGTTAAAACTTGGAACAAATAATTGATGATTTAATTAAGCATGGAAATGAAATTGTCTTGCAGTCTGCGTTAGCTTTTCTGCTAATCTTGTATTCGTTAAAATTCTAATCATGACATTGGACCCAACTCCATGGCCGTGCAAAGGAAGGCTTGGGGTCAGCAAGAGTACACGGGCGACAACGAGCAGTTGAGATTCTAGGGCAGGGTTTGCTAAGAATACTCAAAAGTGTTTTAGCTACAGAGGGGCGAATTTAGACCAAGGGGATGATCTGATCCCAGGGTCTAGAATACACAAGAGGCAGAGATCAGCTCAAGGACAACGCAGAGGAAGGCAGCAACAACAACATCAGCAAGGACAAAGTAATTTTCAGGAAACCCTTCAGGCGTTATGCACAGACCCTTAGGGGTAGCGTAGTGATTGCGTCACCCATTCTGGGGTAACTCAGTCCCTTCTGGAGCAACGCTGAGGGTTTGGAGGCCATGCAAGGCTGACGCAGAGGCTTTCAGGGGCTTCAGAGGCTGACGCAGTGCATTTCAAGGACAGCGTTGGGGTTTCTAGTCCCTAATCTTGGCTGAGTTCTGTAAATCCCGTTTGAGGGTGTGGATCAGTCATTATTTTGGCCCTAGATCAACAAGTGAGCTGTAGATCTAGTATTATCTCTGTCGGGTTTTCTAGATTCGGAACCCAGATTTGTGTATTCAGAAATATTCTTAATAATAGAACCCTCTAGCAGCTAGAGACCGGTTTTCCCACCTTGGGTTTTTAGAGGGACTATTTGTCCAGAAATAACTGTGTCACTTTGTCAATGTGTGCATGTGCTTATTCTAGATCTGAATTGGCAGAGATTTGTTATGTGTTTTGCTTCAATGTTAACTTGAATTTATTCAGTTGATAACTTATCTAAGTAGGAGTTTAACCGGATTAACAGTAATAATTTCTGCATAACATATAAGATTCAGAAATTTCTACATGGTATCAGAGCAATTGCAGATCTAGGAGGGTCACCAGCTGAAGAGATTGAAGGTTCTACAGTAGTTGGAAAAGCAGCAGAAACACAGATCTGAAGGGACAATGCAGTTTTCAGGAGCAGATTCACGCAGAGGGAAGGGTGACGCTGTCCAGCGCTGTGTCCTAGCAAGCCTACGCAATTACTGCGCAGAGGCAACTCAGAAACAACGCTGGTTTGGTCTGAAGCCAGCCAGTGTGATTCAGATCTGAATCTGGCAGATCCAGAAAAGACTGCAGAAAAGTTGCAAAAATTCAGAAGCGCTTGCTAGGGTTAAAATTATGAAGTTTTTCAGATTTTTAGCCTTAGCAGAAGTGACAAAGATTGGGAGGAGATAAGCTTCTTAGGAAGTTTCTTGCCAAAGGAAACTTAGAATTTGATCAAAGGATCAAAGAATAAGTTGAATCATAATTGATTTGGTAGATTTCTGAGGAGGGAAATCAAGTGTCAGAGGGAGCAGAAGGTACCTATTTCACCAAGGGCCTTGGATCCATTTCTCTAGCAAACAGAAAAGGAAGTTCCGACACATTCTGAGTAGATGGCTCCTCATGGACTGCGTGATCAGGATGGGCTAGATGGCCTCTCAAAATTTTCAATTTGGAAGGCAAGGATCCTGATTGTCCTTGAGGCGTACAATCTAAGAGACCATGTAGAGCAGACTTTGGCCACACCGACAGATGCGGATCTCCTTCGGAAGCATAAGGAAGCTGCTGGGCATGCCAAGCGGTTGATTATGGATAATATCAAGGACCATATTGTATTTGTACCACACATAGTCGAGAAGAAGACAGCTAACGAGATGTGGAAGGTCTTGACTTCCCTATATGAGGGAAAGTCTGTCCAAAGAAAAATGTTGTTGGAGACCCAAATGAGGTCATTCATGATGACCAAGGGGGAAGACATGGAGCACTTCCTCTTCAGACTGCAGTCAATCAGAGATCAACTGACTGCAACAGGTGCAATGGTGGATGATGCTGTGATAGTCAAGACTGCCCTCAATGCAGTCACGTATGAGTGGGAAACCTTTGTCCAATGTATCTTGGGCACAACGGACCTCCCATATTGGGATAGCTTGTGGTCAATTCTGCGTCAAGAAGAACTCCACAGGTTCACCAAGAGACAGCACAACCCTGTGTTGAGCAAAGTGAAGAAGGAAGATGAGGAAGATACAACCTTGGCATCAAAGAAGTAGTCAAAGAAGAAGAAAGATCTTTCAAAGATCAAGTGCTTACAGTGTGGTGAAATGGGACATTTTGCCAGCCATTGTCCGGAGAAGAAAAGGGACAAGGAAGCATCTTCTTCCAAAGCAGCTATGGCAGCTGATGGGTCAGGAGATGATGTAGCCATGAGTGCTCATGAACCACGGAGGTGGGGTGACATGGACATGTAGAGGAGCTACATGAAAGAGAGGTAGGATCCTTAAGCAACTCATCTCTTGGATCACAAGTGAGCTATGACAGCCTTAAGACAGTAGCGGGACAAGTGGAGCAGTGGGTGCATAGATGACAGATGAGGCAGAGGTAGATCTGAAGGCTAGGAGGAGCAACACAGAGCAAAGCAGCAGCAACAGAGAAGCAATAGCAGTGCAGAGGCTGATGTGACTTCAACAGCGCAGAGAAGTGCTGCTTACGCAGTGCAGAGCTGCAACAACGCAGAGAGCTTCAAAGGCACAATGCAGTGCAACAACAACGTGATAGATTTCATCACAAGGAGCTGATGTGACTTCAGTGGTGTAGTGGGAGTGTGATTACGCAGGCAAAGCTGTAGCTGTGCATCGTTCTTTAGATGCCAGCATAGATCTGTAGCCTATGGAGCTTCATTGATGAGAATGCAGCCCATCAGACTTGTTTGTCAAAGATTGGGTAGGAGATTTAGTTGTTTCTCTCAACAACTGAAGTTGCAGTGCAGCAAATCAACAGTGGCAGTGCTATGAGCAACACAAATGCAACATATTGAGAGGGAGCTGCAGTACAGAGGTTGTAGTGGTAGTGGCAGAGTCATGGGCAGTAGTATAGAATGGCAGCAACAGTGCAGAGTTGAGTGGCAGCAGGCCAAGCTTCAGCAGCATTGAACCAGTACTCAAAGTCATGTAATGCATAGTGTGATGTATTGCTAGAGCACACCCTTGATGATAAGAGGGAGTGTTGAGATTTTGTGTATTTGGGGTAGTCATTTGTGCTCCAAGTCCCAAATTTTGAGGAAGGACTAGAGGTCCCTAGATCTACAAGACCCAGAAATGGATTTGGGAAATTTCATCTGGTTTAGGAGATATTAAATTAATTAATTATTTTAATGTATTTCCTAAGTTTAAACTTAGGGAACTTAAATAAATAAAGTGAATTTAATTAAACATGTGATGAAATTGTCTTAAGTCACACGGATCAAGCTTTCTTTTATTCTTAACCATTGATTCAAGATCTGATCATGGCCGTTGATTTGTCAACGAGAAAAGTATAAAGGAAAGGCTTGGGGTCATTTGTAAAGATACACAGAGGCAGAGCACTGAAGCTAAGCTGAGATTCTAGGGCAGGGTTTGTTAAGAATACTTAGGAGTGTTTCAGCTGCAGAGAGGAGAATTTAGACCAAGGGGATGATCTGATCCCAGGGTCTAGAATACACAAGAGGCAGAGATCATCGCAAGGACAATGCAGAGGAAGGCAGTAGCAGCAGCAAGGACATCGTAATTTTCAGGAAACCCTTCAGGGGTTACGCAAAGACCCCTCGGGGTAGCGTAGTGACTACGTCACCTATTCTGGGGTAATGCAGTCCCTTCTGGAGTACCGCTGAGGGTTTGGAGGCCATCCAAGGCTGACGCAGAGGCTTTCAGGGGCTTTAGAGGCTAACGCAGTGCATTTCAGGGACATCGCTGGGGTTTCTAGGCCCGAATCTTGGCTGAGTTCTGTAAATCCCGTTTGAGGGCGTGGATCAGTCATTATTTTGGCCCTAGATCAGCCAGTGAGCCGTAGATCTAGTATTATCTCTGTCGGGTTTTCCAGATTTGGAACCCATATTTGTATATTTAGGAATATTCTTAATAATGGAACCCTCCAGTAGCCAGAGACCGGTTTTCCCACCTTGGGTTTTTCTGGGGACTATTTGTCCAAAAATAACTGTCACTTTGTCAATGTGTGCATGTGCTTATTCTAGATCTGAATTGGTAGAGACCTGTTATGTGTTTTGCGTAGATGTTAACTTGAATTTATTTAGTTGATAACTTATCTAAGTAGGAGGAGCTTAACCGGATTAACAGTAATAATATCTGCATAAGATATAAGATTCAGAAATTTCTGTAGTGGTGGTGATGGCCCCTCACGGTCTCCCCCATCAAACTCCAACTCCACCTCATCCTCATGATCACCGTTTGAGAAGACCTCGATATAGTGGGCCTTCTCGCTGTGCACCAATGGCCTGGTACCCACGACTCTCGACATGCAAAACACAACTTCTTTCGCCTGAGGTCTCTCCTAGTCTCATCATCCAACCACCCTCTTCCTTGGCTTACACTCTGCGTTGGTGGTGGTCTAGTTTCACCCCTTTTCTGAGGGTAGGGAGTGCATGGTGGAAAAGGTACCCAGGTCTTGGGATGGCCCCCTGCAAGTCTCTCGTACAAGTCATGACCTCCAATAGAGTAGAGGGTTTGCGTTACTTCACCAGTCGATGCAGTGGCTCCATCAGACCCTCTACAAATGTATACACTCTTCTAGCATCCGATAAATCAGGCTTCATGACTGAAACCCTCAAGAACTCCGAAATATAGTGCTCTGGATGTCTTGTCTGTCTGAGCTGGGTCAGCTCCCTGAAGTGAGCCTCTGGATCCTTCTGATACAAAATGCTCCGCTACTCTCCGCATGAAATCCTCATAGGAGGTCACGTTGGCATGCCCCACAGTGGACAAGCCATGAAACCACCAGTCGTGTGCCTCTCCCTCCAAATGCCAAGTGGCCATTTTAATTGCCTCCACCTCCGTCATCCTGTTGAGCTGGAAATAGGTGTCCAACTTCTCCACCCAAGCACGAGATGTGCACTTGTTAGTGCCATCATATGTGGGGATGAACATCCTCCCAATGGTGCGCTGCAATTCAGAGCTCTACGTGCGCTGACCTCCATAACTCCTTCCCTTCTCGTTCTGCTTGAGCTAGAAATAATCTCTGAAAGTTAGTGCTGCTTTGAAGTCATCTCCCATGGACTGCCATTCTTTGAAATATTCTCCCATAGGCATCTGATCATCAACTCCTCCCTGTTCACCCGGTGCCGAGGGTAGGAAAGAAGGCAGCGTGGCTCTAGTTGGCCCACTAGAGGATGGTGGCTGCGCAGTAGGTGAAGGGTGGTCATACTGTTGAGAGGCTCCATAAGTCTCTCCAAATAGAAAATCCTAGTGAGTGCTCTGTTCCCGGTTCTGCATTTTCATCTCATCTAACATCTCCTCTTGCCCCTTTGCCAAATCACTCAGGGATTTCAAGAGACTGTCAAAGGCCATCTCTTTCCTGCTCTTGGGCTCCCCCACATCCTATATTATCCAGTGTTTTAAAAATCAACAGAACCGATTAGGAATCGGTCAAGTCGGACCCCGGCCCAGGTCGGCTTGGTACAAAAACTAGTTTGGTGGCCGGTCCGTTACCGAACCAGCCGAGCCAGATATTGATTCGGCTAGTTCGGTAATGGACTGGCCGGTTTGACCAAGCCCGTCTTAAACCACCCGAGCTAGTTTGCGGGGAAAAAAGGTGGCAACTTGGACTTCAAACTCAATTTTTTTGGTTTTTTTTTCTTAATGCCTCTACCCCTCTCCCAAGCCTATACAAGTGAACCAACCCCCTCACATTTACTCACAACTATCTCATTGCATTTGTGTGAGCATTTTTGAGGAGTTTGTGAAGAGTTGGAGTTGGTTTTTGGAGCAGTAGTGAGGAGGAGCCATGGGTTTCCCTGTCTCACTCTGACTTAAAGTTTGAGCCAGATGCCTTGTTTAGTAGTAGTGACTAGTGATGTTTTGTTGTACAGGCCATTTAGAGTCTCCTTGGTTATGTTTTTTGTTATGATCTCTATATATTACATGTATTGGACAATGCACTGGTTGCCATGTTGATATAATAGATATGTTCATGAGCATACTTTGATCATATGTTGTCTTCTCTCTATATTCTAACGGTTTGAATTTTGAAACATGAACGAAAATCTTTAAAAATATGTTTTTTCATAAAAAAATAAATATTTAATGTATTTTTTACAACGACCCGAGTCATTGAAATCAACTAGGCTGAGTCGATACCGAGTTGGAGTCAAAGTCAGAGTCGACCCTCAGACGGTTTTGAACCCGAGTTGGAGTTTTAAATCATAGCTACTATCACCGTCGTCCCACGGTCCTCAGTGTTTGGAGTGATCTCTAGCTCCCTTTCTCTGCTCTGGTACCTTTGTCTCCTGTAGGTAATATTCCATCTATGCTCCTCACTCATAGGAAGAGTTCTCCCACCGCTGAGCCAAGATCTGAGCTTTGATACCACTATAAAGTTCCAAAATAGGAAAAACAGTGATATGCAAGCAAATATCAAATTTACACGACATAAATTTTGAAATAAGTTAGTAAACACCCAAGACAATCAGAAATTTGGAAGCAACTGAGCCGTTTTATTATAAACTGGTGCAAGAGTAAAAATATATGGAAGGAATGCACCTGGGCTTTCCTTTTTGGCAAGCGAAGCAAAAGCCAAGTGAAGCAATGATGACCCAGAAACTGTCCAACTGCTCTTCTATGCTGCCCCAACAATTTTGCACTGTCTAGTGCAAATATATGGTTGAAGACCCCACCTCCGGTGCTCAAAACATTCTACAAAATTATTTCTAGGCTCCTCTAGCCAAACCCACCAAAACCCATAAATGGTTTGGCTTGGTTTTGACCATCCAAAATCGACCCCTAAAGGCCCTATGCTCTCCAATAGCTGCTGAAGCACACAATCTGTCCAAACACTAGCAAAATCCTCCCCAGCCACTCCTGAAATGTAGCAATCAACTCCACCAACACTTCCCTTATTTCTTTCGGCAAGAAATAGCCCCAATGGTCGAGAATCTATCTCCCACGTGTGCCCAGTGTCTCTCTTTTGTGCTGGCCCCAAAGACTGCAAAATCACTTGTGAATATTGCTGCCACTTCTAGCCCTCAAACTCACCAAATGGCCAACAAACCTCCTGAGCCTTCTTCTCCTAATTTCTCCCTGCAATAGCTCTTCGGAAGAATGCTGAAATGACCACACTAGATCCCCCGCTACGTCCTCCAGGAATGCGCACTTCCTAGTCAAACTGAATGCAAATGCTGAAATCTTTCTACAAATGTCCTCTGGATGATTATGGATGAACCTCTCTAGGGTGGCACTCGAGTTCGCTGGAAGAAAGGGTGAGTTCTTTGCATGGAAAATTCTTTCTAAACAACAAGTGACGAGGCTAAACAACTCGAGCAACAGAGTCAAGTTCGATAAGCCAAAGATGCCAAATGAAGTGTGCTTCCTTCCTTTTATAAATTTTGTGGAGCCTTTCTTCACGCCTTTTCTTCCTTCGTGGGTCCATCACCAAGCCTTTGATTTTCCCTCTCATGCATTTCGAATCATTGGCTTATGGAGTGTGTATTTCTTATGTGGGTGGTCCCCACATACCATTAGCAAAATAAAATAAATTAACTTATCTTTAACTTCTAAGTCTTGTACCAAAAATCAAATGGCCCCATCTTCACGAAAATTGGCCCCAAAATGTAGAAATTAATCCTGTTCCAAAATAATTTAGGAAGGGACATTACATCATTACATTGGATTATGGTTTAGTTGTCTTTTTATAGACTTGTAAGGGGCTTCTTAGCATGCCACCGAGTGCACATTTGGAGGAGGATATTGCAAATTGAACCTTAATTTCTCTTGTCTTAAATTCCAAGCAAGAAGGCCGTTTTCCCTATGATGTTTGGTTTTAGTATTTTTATGAGGCAAAAACCCCTTATCCCTTATGATTCCAAAAGGGTTCGTTTTTAAGATCCTCCATGACACCTTTTAGCCACAACTCTAACTAAACAATCTTACTTCCTTGATGAGAATAGTGAGTTGACCAATGGTGGAGTGCCACAACACCATCCCTTGGGGTTATTACCCACAAATTGGGTTCTTCAAATTCAAATGAAGATATCTCACAAATCGTGATGAACTACGTGGCGTGCCACATACTACCAAAAACAACTCGACGAGGAGAATCCATCAAGGATGATCCTGACACAAGACATCAAGAGTTGCCATGTCATTTTGTCTAACAAAAGGCGGGGCAACTCCTGGTGTTGCTTGGGTTGACTTGTGTTGTGGGTGCATACAGGGACTAGGCCCCCATACTTCCCTGAGAGAGTGTGAAATTGAGATCTCCACTGGTGATAGTACACTGGTCTGCTAGAGCACCTGCAAAAGCGAAATCTTCGTAGAAAGGCTCACGATCACTATAGGAACCATACCGATTTTAGATAGACAAGGGGGAAGCATAATATTTAAAAGTCAATTTGATTCGAATGGTAGAAGGGAAAAGGGAGGAGGAGATGGCCTTGCACTTCAGACCTGAACCAAAAATCAAACCCCCGGAGAAACCCTCTAGATCCATGACTGAAGTAACAATTCTTTAGCAAACCTTTGAGAATTTTCCTTGCTTTTGAGCCAGACCACATTGTCTCCTAGATCATAATGATATTGAACATTTTGGACACTAAAAGCCTTTTGAGGGCTAGTCTTTTATGAGCACCCCCAATACCCATCGCATCAAAAGAGAGGAGGATCATAATGCTCCTTTTGATAGGGTTGGATTTGCTCTAAGGGTCGTTGAAATGGAGACTTGTTCCTTTTTTCTAATTTCCAGCATTGCTTTCTCCTGTTCTCCAATTCTATTAGTAGTTAAAAAAAACATTAATTATATATATATATATATATATATATATATATATATATATATATATATATATATGTTGTTGGAAAACCAAGTGCAATGTAGTCTAGACACTTAATTTCCCCGCTTTGATAATTACTTGTGATATTAGACGTCTTCTTGTTACTTTTATGTTTTCTTCATCAAACAATAATACAATTCTTCAAAAATAGAGATCACAAAGGGACTAGAAACACCAAAATTAGGCTGCTAGTTAGGGAAAAACCCACACGGTTGTGATATTTTCAACGCTGAAATCCTATTGCAGCAACTGGTATTATTTCTTCTAACAGATAAATTAATTATTCAATTTATTGCTAGGCAATATCGAAATAAACACACCGCAACCTTCACAAATAAAACTGCGATAATAAATAGCGTTGGAAACTGAGAAAATACTAGCACACACATAAATATGGCACCATTATTTTTGGACAAATGTCCCTATAAAAACCCAAATTGAGAAAACTGGTGCAACAATGAAGATTTTTATTACTATGCAGCAATGAAAATCTGAGTACAATCTGGATGCACAAACTGGCAATCCACTACAGGAGAATTGGCCACAAAAGTTAGTGACAAATTTTGTCTCACCCAACACTGATCCAAACTCCGAAACTGGCTCTGAATGGGCTCCTCGAAACCCTTGCGTCAGCCTCAGCGTCAAGCCTAAGCAGTCACTGGTATGCTCTGCCTAGAACTGCAACTGATCAAGCTGTTTGCCTAATCTAGCCTTTGAGAAGGACTCACTTGCTCCTTCTGGAAAACTTCCTGGCCTCCATCTACTAAATCGACCCTCTGTCTGGCCAAATCGAATTGCTGCCTCTGAAGTTTTTGCACTGCCTCACTGAGGAAACTCGACCCTCTTGTAGCTGAATCTCTAGATTTGGAAAATCTCCTCCTGAATCACTGTCCCTGTCCCTCACTCACTGCTTCGATCTCTGGCTCTTCGACAACTTGTCTGCTCCTACTTTGGAAATCGATCTGCGAAGGAAATCCGACTTCTGGTGTTCTCGCGTTTCTTCTCGAAGTGCCCATCAACTTCCTCTTATAATGCACTGTTGGAGCACCAACGACCAATATTAAAACTTAATCAAGGGCTAGGATCATATTGGAGTCGATTCGTGTGAGTTTCTAGAGAATTCTCACCTTGACTTAATTAATTATGATTAATTAACCATATTGCCAAAGATTAGACTTAGGAAATATTTAAAAAACTAGGTTAATAATCTAATTAAATCATCTATAGGTGGAATTTCTAGAAATGATTTCTGGGTTTTGGAGATCTCATATATTCTAGTCTCTCCACCAAATTTCGTGGCTAGAGCACATCCGATGCTGCAAAAACTAACACTCCCTCTTAGTGAGGACTGTGTTCTCTCTAGTTCTGCACATTCTACCACAACACCCTGTCTCTGTATCACCTCCTGTCACGCTGCTGATGTTTGGCCACTATGACTGCCTGCCACTGCCCACCAACCACTACGCAACTCTGATGTTTCATCTGTGCTACTACTGACCCTGCTGTACTGTTGCTAACACTGCATCTGCACTGCAACTCCCTCTCATCTGTTGCTGCTGCAACTGCAATAACTACAACTGAGAAACATCCAAAGTACTGAATCAACTGTGTTCAGTATGCTACATCTATCACTTGAGTCTCTGACTGTTACTAGCATCTGCATTGTCTCTAAGGAATTTGCGCTGTTGCTGACAATGCTCTATGCCACTCTGCATCGCTACCATTTGTTGGCTTGAGGGGTCCTGACCCAGGTTCAGAGTTAAGCTTAACCAACAAAACCCTCTTACTACTGGCCCTTTCGACAATGACCTACTTGCGCAAGTCAAAGTCTCATCCGAAGCAGTATGGGGGGGGTGTTGGAACCAGGTTTTCACACGCTGAGAGAGAATTAAATGGTGTGGGTGTCCGCAGATCTAACTAATAACAGACTGTCCTTCGCATCAGAAACCCTAACCAGAAACATATCTAGGTCAACTTACGCAGGCTATCCTGCGCGCGCACAGACAAATGGCTTCTCAGTCCCTTCAACAGTCTTAATAAAGTGATATTCAAGTCTTATAGTAATAGATCTATGCATCTGACATTCATATTAAGCAGTCAATAGGTACACAACCAACCCAATCACCGATAACATAAATCATAAGAAAACAGATCACAGAAGCATATCACATATGCATTTAGTACTTAGAATTATCACAAAACACCTCTTTATTCATCAACAGTCGTAAAACCCTTTACAATTCTTCAGATTCACCTGCGCACACAGCTAGCGGGGTTCGCACATAGCCAGACTAAGGTCTTCGCGCACACAGCTGGACTAAGGTCTTCGCGCACACAGCCAGGCTGTGCCTTTCAAACACAGACACTTACAGATTCGCTTCAAAGTTCAGAACATCATATCAAAACTTACTTCTAAACTGTCTTATCCGACTCAATCTACACTCCTATTTATATCTAAGCCTGCATTCATCCTAAGATCCACAAATTGTTCTGCACTGTGCTCCTCAGTATCTGACTGCTACTAGTCTGCAACTGTCAATCTGGTTCTGACTGCAACTCCTGACACTGATCCATCCTGTTACTGAATACTGTGGGCTCTCGTAGCCAGGTAATGATCCGTGAGGTGGACCCCTCAGTGAACCTTTCCCATCTATGTAGCTCTTTGGGGCAACAACTCCAAGCCACCCCACCTCACTCTTGGAGGTATGACTGCACACATGGCAAAATCTGATCTACTCATATTGCTGCTGCTATTGCTTTGCTGCTATATCTGCATTGTTGTGACAACTGCTGCAATAATGAGTCTAATCTCTCCAGACCCTGAAGTACTAGCTTCCATAGGGCCGTCCTCTCTAAAACTAGATTCCCTCTAAGTCTCGATCTCACTATGGGAATCTGTTTGCTCCCTCATGGCAACTTGCATTGTGCTCTTGCACTAGAAACTGGACTGCGAAGTTCTGCACTAGGAATCTTCTAGTTGGAACCGCGCCTGCAAACTGCAAATGGGCAATTCACACTGCCCGTGTCACTGCAACTAGTTCTACAACTGTCTATCGGGTATTGACGAAAACTAGCTTTGCAACTGTCTAATGACAGATTGTGTTTGCTGACACTGAATCTGCTACAAAGATATTTTGGGCCCCTATAGTGAAGGTGATGGTCCTGCTGCAACAATCCAGAATTGATCTGACTGATCTCCTTGTTGCAACTATGTTGGACCTTGCCCATCTGCCACACTGGATCCTCATACTCCTCCTCTGCCTAGAGTTGGTGCCCTGCTTCCTCCTTTCGAGCCTTGTCCCTTACTGGGACCTTTCTTCGCTTTGCAACTCACACTAGACAACTCATACTTCCTTCGACACCTGTCTCCAGTAACTGGAAGTCGATTTGCTGCCTAGATCTGCATTCTGGCTAACTCGCATGACCTCCTATGGCAATCTCGTATGACCATCTATGCAAAGCTGCAAAATCTACGAAACTCAAAAACTGGAAAAATAAACCTAGAAAATCTCCCTCTTTCCCTCTGCTCGGCTGCTGAATTTGCTACTCGTACTCCCTTTTGGAGTGAGAAGACCTGCTCATAACTACAACCAAACTGCAACTGGAAAAATTAGATCTCTAAATCTCGGGATCCCCTGAGAGAAATTTTCCCTTGTGTGTGTGCTTTTCTCTTCTAGCCAACGTTGGTTCTGCTGCTGCAAAACCCTCTGTGTCCAACCAGAAATATGCTTATCGAAAATCTGAGCTGCTGCTACTCCCTTTGACTGTCGAAATCACTATCCCGAGTAACTCGGCTTTTTTGCAACCCTACAATTGAAAATCGAATTTCTGCCCCAACAATTCGGTCTACCTGTCAAAGAACTGCGCAACTTTTAATAATTTCGGCCTGCTGCTTCCTCTAAGCAACGAAATTCTTTCCTTCGCTTCTGAGCTTCCTGGTTGATCACTCATGCTCTGATACCATGTGAAAATTTCAACACTGAAATCCTATTGCAGCAATTGGTTTATTTCTTCTAACTGATATTTTAATTTTTCAGTTTATTGCTACGACAACATTGAAATAAACATACTACAACCTTCTCAAATAAAATTGCAGAAATAAATAGCACTGGAAACTGAGAAAATATTAGCACACACACATAAAAATGACAACATAATTTTTGGACAAATGTCCCCAGGAAAACCCAACTTGGGAAAACTGGTATAGAAGTGAGGGTTCTTATTATTATGCAGCCGTGAAAATCTGAATACAATCTGGATGCACAAACTAGCAATACACTACAGGAGAAACTGACCACAAAAATTAGTGAGACAAATTTTGTCTCAGCCGACACTGATATAGCTCCGAAATTGGCTCTGAATGGGCTCCTCGAAATCCCTGCGTCAAGCTTGCGCATTCATTGGTACACTCTGCCTGGAACTAGAACTAATCAAGCCGTCTGCCCAATCCGACCTCTGAGAATGACTCATTGGCCCTTTTTGGAAAACTTCCCGGCCTCCAACAACTGAATCGATCCTCTGTCTAGCCAAATCAAATTGCTGCCTCTGAAGCTTTTGTGCTGCCTCTGCTTAGCCTCACTAAGGAAACTTGGTCCTCCTGTAGCTGACTCTCTGGATTTGGAAAATATCCTCTAGACCCACTGTCCCTGCCCCTCACTCACTACTTTGATCTCTGGCTCTCTGGTAGCTGACAGCTGCTACTTTGGAAATCGATCTGCCAAGGAAATCGAACTTCTGGTGTTCTTGTGTTTCTTCTCCAAGTGCCCATTGACTTTCTCTTATAATCCACTATTGGAGCACCAATGACCAAGATTAAAACTTAATCAAGGGCTAGGATCATATTGGAGTCGATCTATGTGAGTTTCGAGAGAATTTTCACCTTGACTTAATTAATTATGATTAATTAACCCTATTCCCTAAGTCTAGACTTAGGAAATATTTAAAAAAATAGGTTAATAATCTAATTATGTCATCTCTAGGTGGAATTTCCAGAAACGATTTCTGGGTTTTGGAGATCTCATGTATTCTAGTTTCTCTACCAAATTTCGTGGCTAGTACACATTCGATGCTACAAAAATTAACAAAGGGGAAAGCCCAACATTCTTTCTCTTATACAATCAAATCAAAATGAGAGATATCCAAGACCAAGAGCAAGACCAAATTGCCACCAAGATACCAAGTCCAACCCTCCTCCAAGTCACCTCTGAAGTCAAAGTCAACACTAGTCAAACCTCTTCAAAACTGGTCAAACTTCAGGATTTTCGGACCTACAACTAGGGCCGAATTTTGGCCTGAAACTATCTCAAATGTTTTGGTCTCTAACACCGAAATTTCGTCCTTCCACAAGTGCGAACTATCAAAGTCAAAGATTTCGTCAACGAAGGGATATTCTTCTTGTCTTTCTCTCTCCTTTGACTCAACTTCTTCTTTTGCTTCACTAGGTTCAAATATACTTCTTGTTGTGTGAGTAAGTGAGATTACAAATGAGTTGAACTGCCCTTTATATATAGCTGTACAGGAAGGTCAAATAGGTGTCATTTTGGAGGAGGACTAGGCCGGCTTGTCCAAGGAGGGCCAACTTGGTCATCTTGTGGACTAATGACCCAAAATAAAATTCAAATTATTTTTTCTTACAAATTTCCAAATGAGACATGACTCAAATAGCTAAATTCTTTTTGACTCTAAGAATGAAGAACATGCTTTGAAAAAAAATATAAATGTAGTAAATACATCAAATGATAAATTTACATTATGAAGACCGAACCTAGTTACAACTCCAACATATATATATTTATTAGAAAATAGAAATAAATTAATAGAAATTTAGAAATTTATTAGAAAAATTTAAATGATAAACAATGAAGAAATTAATAAGTTTCTCATTTATATATTGAATTTCCATAGATATATATATATATATTATTTTGAATTTTTTTTTCCTGTGTGCTTCATAGATCCCAGAGGTCGGTGACTGCTATGTCCACGGAATACTTGTACTAGGCAGATCCACCTGAATGGATCACTTCCTACCGGCTCAACCATGGAGCCTGACCCCAAGAGTGTCGAGAGAATTGAACCGGTCACCTCCCAATAGCAAAGGTGCTTTAACGACGAGGACTTGACTAATTGAGCTAACCCTCGGGGCTAAATTTCCATATAAAATTAGAGTAGGAATGTTGACAATTAGCCTTATAGATTAGGCTATATATGCCAATTTCCAAAATATAAAACGAACTATTTAAAATTCACCAAGCTCTCAAAAATTGATGACAATAAACATAGGCTTATGATCATTAGGAGGTTTTTGCAACTTACTGTTAAAATCTGTTGAAAATAGCCAAAAAAATCCCAGTCCAGACTCCAAACGACCCATCTATTATAAATTCTGCTACATGTAGGGGCTGTTTTCTACCAAAATATGCATTTTGTACTTACATGTAGGCTGTGATGGCACTTATTCAGGTAGCAGTAGTTGTACTGTTCAGGTTGAAGGAAAAATTCCAAATGCAGGGAAATACGTAAGTTTCAGGGTTTCTTCTGTATTTCTTTGTTCATTAGAATGTTTTTTAATTTTCTTTTCTGTTTGCAAAAATACTTATATTGATGATGATAATATTTACTGTTTCCCAATACCGACATGTTCTAACAGACAGATAGAAGTTATAGAACTAAATATTCTTTAGAATGTCTTTCCTATATCGGCATATATTGTAATTGAAAACAATATGTACAGGCAGATTAAATGTACAAGTTGCTATTTGTATTGCAAACAATCGATCCATATGGCAAAAAAGATGAATTTATTATTTGTAGGCTTCATAATTTCTGTGACATAATGAGTCCCGAAGGTTGCTATATAGTTTAAATATCTATTAGATTTCTCGTGTTTAGCCAGAAAGACATTCAAATATGATTATTAATTTTGTAAGCCAACTGAAGTATGGTAGATGCTGTTTGCTGTCAGTAGCTGACTGTAGAGGAACTTAATCTTCAGCCCATCTACATAACTTAGCTGTGACATTTACTATGCAGGAAATGATTCAACTTGAGACTGCTAGACTATACAAGCAAGCTGGGGTGAATCCACTAGCAGGTGACTCACTTTCTATATTATTTGCTATTTTTCTAATTAGCTTTTAAACAGGTGGAAATTTCAATTTTAGATATGTTTACTGTGTACCAAAGCTTGCATGTTTATGTTCTCAGTTTCTTTCTTATTGTTTTGTGAGATGATTACTGCTGGGAATTTGTCTGCTGTTTCTTAACTGTACTAGTGCAAAATGTTCACGGTGTATTTACATTTAGGATTGATTTTGTTCATTTTAGATGGATATCTTATTTCAGCTTTCTGACCTTGCACATCTTTTATACTTGGATGTCCTGAAACATGGTACTATGTTTTCCTACAGTTCGTTAAACTGTCTTTTGGTCACCAGTGGGCATTAATAAGTTATTTTGTCGTTAATTTATGAAAAGCTTGTCTTAGCTGCCCATGTTACTGCAAAATCTTGCACTTTTAAGTTATTCAAGGCCCTGAACAAAGAACAGGCTTAAGGTAACTCATGATGTTGCCAACTGTTATGACGGTAACTTTCGTTTATCTTCAGGCTTGTTCATTTCCAGCTCAAAGGGAGAAAAGTCTACCAATCTGTCAGGTTTTCAATAAAAGCACGGTTGAATTAAATAGGACCCGTGCCTTTGCCAATTACTATGGAGTGAGGGCAGCAGAGGAAAAAGAGGTTTGGAGTGGAGTGGAGAGCATTAATAAGGCAATTAGCAGTGTATCCTACCAACGAGGCCAATCTGATTAATGTGCAGCATCTGAATGAAATGCTTGCAACTGATATTATGTTATATATAAATAATCATCCTTAATGTACCATGCAACCATGAACTCAACGAGAAAAACATGACATCGCTCAGAAATAGAATGAATAGCCAACAAATTTCTCCCTGAAAGCCCTGTTTAGATCGAAGAATAAGAGAGGACTTGTCGGAAATACTGAAAGGGGTGGCTGAATCAGTATTTCTTTTACAATTGTTATTTTCTAACCAGTTAAGATCACTTAATTAGAACAAAAAATGAACAATGATAATGTAAATAATTTTATTAATCAATATATGGTGAGGACACCAGTCCTCTTTTTACAGTAAATCAAATACAACAAAGATCAGGTCTCTAACCCTAGATGAAGACACCAATCTTCAAATCAACCAGGATCCAACCTGCACTATGCCAAGCTTCAACTTGGACTTCAACGAGGCACTAACCTCTAGGGGTCCAACCCTATCAACGGTCCAGGGTCCAACCTAGTTTTTATGAGGCTCCAACCTCTAGGGTTTCAACCCACTGCTTCAATTTTTCCATATGAGTACAAGTAGTTTTTCAAGGCTTCCCAAACATTTCTGCAACAAGCCTTGATAGTTTCTTCAACAAGGCCCTTAAATAATCTTCAAGGCACTTTGTTCATCAATGACAACTTTAGTAGGTGTCACTGATACTCATCATGGTGCCCAATCTGTTTTCTTCAAAGTTAATCCACGAGGGCTTTAGTCACGCATCAAGGTCTCCACTAATGTCTCCAAGTAAGCTTCAAAAAAATGCCTTCAACAATGCTTACCCCAACAAGATGTTCTCAACACAATTGCCTTGGCAATGCTTCAGTGCTGCTACTACATAGTGTGATATCCCCAATTTTGATTTTTCATCTGAGGGAATTAATGGAGTTTATTGGGGAGGTCCTAAGCATAGCACAATTTTGTAAATTGAGCATTGGAGACATTTTTGGCATATGGGACTTAGGAGAAATAGAAAATTATTTTGCTAGTAGAATGTGGGGGCCACACCTACAAGAAATACACACCCCTTGGAGAGAAAATCGAATTGCCAAGGGAAGGAGGTTGAAATATTGGATGGAGGGACCCACATGAGGATGCAAGGAAAAATTATAAATAGGAGCATAGAAGCTATTGGGGTCTTTGTTCACTCATCTATGTCCTTTGTTGCTCAAGCTGTTTGGCTGGGTCACAAGTGCTACTTAGCACAAAGTTCTCCAAGGGGAGAACTCACCCTTCTTTCGGTGGACTTCGAGTGCCACCCTAGGGAGGCAAGCTATTGCTACTTTGGTGAGAGAGTTTGTGGAGTATTGTAGCACATTTCAGCAGATTCTTTCAGCCAATTTGTACCCCAGGGAGGATGCAGTAGGGAAATTGTACCACTCATTTCAGCTAGCTTCCGAGGGCGTTTTGCCGGGAGAAAATTAGTGGAGTCGCTTGAGGGGGAGTCTAGCCTTTGTGGAAAGTTTTGGAGCTGGAGGTGACTGCGATTGAGGGGAACACATTTATCTTCCTACGGACTACGCAGGGGGTCACTGGACAATGTTTTTGTGGAGCTGGGTTCAACTATCTTGTGTCGGGATTTGATGTGAAACCTCTTCCCTACATTCGTGAAAATTTCCTAAAACACTTCCTTAGCAGATTGAGGAGGAATAAGGAGGATTTCGGTAGATTTCATCACTGGGGGACGCAATCTTTTGCTCAAGAGGGCATAGTGCCAAAATAGGGCAATTTTGGAAGGTCATAATTAGCCAAAACCCTTTCTGGGTTCTTGTGGGTTTGTTGAGAGGAGTACGGGGATAAATTTGCAGAATTTTCCAGGCAGTTTTCAGGCCAGAAATCTCCTTTATGTTCAGCAGTACGTTTTATTATTCAACTGGTAATTGCACCATTTTTGTGGGTTTTCCGGGTGGTTGGTTTGGGGCAGATTCCTTTCTGGATTTGGCTGTGCACATTGTGGAGAGGCACCAGCTATATTTTCAAGAGGTTTTGAGCGCAAGAGTGGCAGATGCCAGATATCACAATTTTCTTCCAGCAGCAGGAGCGGGAATTTACTGGGAAAGCACAGCGCTTAGTTGGGCTGATATTTAAGCACTTGGGCAGTGTTTTCTCAACCTGGGGCTTTGCTTGATTGTTGTAGCAAGCCCAGGTTCCTCTTTACCTCACTATATTGTACTTATTCAACTCAAATTTTAATATAAAGACCCAATTTTGGTGCCAATATATGTGTATCTGCTATTTATGTATGTTTTCCACTTTTGGTTATTTTCCATGAGCATGTCTTTCTGTTATTCACTGTTATTTCCTATTTGGAACATTACTCATAGTTTCTTCAACAAGGCTGCTTCCAGGTCTTCAAAAATCTTCTCCAACAAGTCTTCAATGCTTAAGGTGTCTTCAATAGGTTGTTCCAGAGAGTACAAAGTTCCTATGCTCAAAGGTTGCTCTCAGGTGTGCAGAACAATTCTTCAATAAAACTGCTCCAAGTGTGGCCTATAAGAATATCTTCAAAGCTTCAAGGTCTGCAACAATTGCTTTCAACAAACCACCAAAAATCTTCAAGTATGAGCCTCAAACTATCTACAAAAAAAGGGCTACTTCAGGTCAACAAGCCACCATAATTCTTCAAGGAATGCGAGTTCTTCATAGGTCTCCAAACTGTTCTTTTCAATGTATACAGGTTGAAATGTTTGAAAAAATGCTCCATAAATACTTTATCCCTCCACTGGATTGAAGCAAATGGCCGTAGATCTTCAAAGAAACTGTTTCAATGCCTTTCCAAATTCCAACACGTCTGTTCCACTGTTCTGCAATGGATACACTACAATTCTGCCTTCACTGTATATTTCAGAAGTATATGCTCTTGAAACAAGTATTGTAAGAGTATGCTGCTTCTTTAAGTCTGCAAGATTATGGTTATTACACAAAAAGGTTGCAGAGAGATACAAGTCTCCAAGGCATGCACAGGTCTGAGAGTATTAATGAATAGGTCTGCAATTCACTCAATCTGCAAAAGATGTTCTCCATAGAGCTTCCGAGCAATGAATCTCAAACAGGTTCGCAAATGATATGTATTACTGTACAACAAGTTTGCAGGCTCTATCACAGGTCTTCAAAAGAGAACAAGTCTGCAAAATGATTCATTAATTTCTAAAGGATCTCGTATGGAAGGAACTCTTGTACAAGTCGAAATCTCAGTTGTATCTCCCTCTTTGTTGCGAGTTCATGAGATGTGAACTATCTCTGCACTTTTCCGAGTTCTCAGTGATTTTTTTGATGGTCCAAATGGAGTGGCATTATTGGAAGAATATAATGTTTTAGCTTGTATGTGTTGAGATTTTGAGCGTTGAGGTAGCATCGGGTGTGCTCTAGCCCTGAAATTTTGTGGAGGGGCTAAGACACACTTGACCTCCAAAACATAGAAAGCGTTTGGAGAAATTTCATCTTATGTGTGAGATATTAAAATAATTATTATTTTTAATGAGGACCGTAATTCTAACTTAGGGAATTAGAAAAATTAAAGTGAATTAATTAAACACATGTGATGAAATGTTCTAAGTGACGCGGATCAAGCAATCTTTTAATCTTAGCCGTCGATAAGAGATTAATTCACTACCGTTGATGTCTCAACGAAAGAGTATAAGAGAAAGGCTTGAGGGTCAGTTGGAGACACACACATGGAGGCAGAGCTGAGAGACTGAGCTGGAATTCTAGGGTGGGCTTGCTAAGAATTTCCAGAAGAGTTTCTTTGTAGCGAGGGGTAGTATTGGCTAAGGGAATGATTTGATCCCGGAGCCAAGAGTCAGCAAGAGGCAGAGGAGCAACAATCAGGAGCAGCGCAGAGGAAGCTGAGGCTACGCAGCGCAGAGGGTTTCAACGGCTATGCAGGTGCTACGCAGGCCTAGGAGGGGCAGCGTTGCAGTTTCAAGAGGCCACTAGGGTTATGCAAAGTCCATCCGGGGCAGCGTAAGGACCGCGTCACCCAGTCTGGGGTTACGCAGTCCCCTTTTGAGCAGTGCAGGGGCACGCAGAGGCTAGCAGGGCTGACGTAGACAGTTTCAGGGCAACGCTGGAGTTTCTAGAAGCAGAACAGGGCTAAGTTCTGTAAATCCCTTTTTAGGGTGTGAATCAGTCCAGTCTTCAGTCTCCAGAATAGTAGGTATTGCTGCAGATATATTTCTCTTTGTTGGGTTAACCAGAAAGGTGCCCAGATTTGCTGTACTCAGATTATACTTATTAATAATAAACCCTCATATCTGCTGCACTGGTTTTCCCGCATTGGGTTTTTCCGGGGGCAATTGTCCGAAAAATCTGTGTGTCACTTTGTTGAATGAGCGTAATATTCAGTAAATGATCTGTATGTGTGTAGGCTGTTAGTGGTGTTTACTTCGGTATTTTCTGAAAATAAATTGTATAATTTAATAACAAGTAGGAGAAATAAGTCAAGATACTGTAGTAGGATTTCTATATTTTTGTATTTAGAATTTTTCACATGGTATCAGAGCGATTGCAGATCAAGCTGAATCTCCAGGAAATTCAACTGAAGACATATTTTCTGCAGGATAGCAGTTGAAGCAGCAGATCCGGAGAGGGCAGCTCAACAGCAGGAGGACGCAGTCCCAGAAAGGGATACGCAGTCTCATCTGGGTGACGCAAAGACAACGCAACACCCTCCAAAGGGACGCAGGAGCAGCCTGTGCTGGGCTAGTCTGCTCATGCAAAGGCCAAGTAGGGGGATGCAGTCTAGTTATTTTTTTTGTTGCAGATCAGTGTTGCCGAGATTCGGAAGTTGTGCTTCAGATCTTCAACAGTTGTTGGTGTGGTAGAGATTCTGCTAGTGCGGAATTGTGCCTAGCTAAGTCGACAAAGAGCGGGAGGAAGACATTCACTCCGCAGATTTGAGCCAAACAGATCTGAGATTCGATCAGGAGGGTGATCAGAGAGAACTGTCCGATTGTTTTGGCTGAATATTTGCAGGAGGGAAATTAGTTGACAGAGGGAGCATCTACTATAGAGGGATCTGATCACCAAGAAACCTAGATCCAACATTTTTGTTAAGTCTTTCCATAGAAAGAGGGAGAAGAGTACTGTTCCATCAGAATTGAGCTAGATGGCCTCTCATGGTCTGAGAGATCAGGAAAGGTTGGACGGTGTTTCCAACTTTGTCATTTGGAGAGCCAGGATACTGACAGTCCTGGATGAGTACGACATCAAGAACCATGCGGAGAATGTCCTTGTTGAGCCAGCAGATCCTGATTCTCTGAAGAAATCCAATGAAAATCAAGCATGGACTAAGCATTTGATTATGGACGGAGTAAAAGATCACGTCGTGCCACATATTGCTAGAAAGAAGACGACAAATGAGATGTGTACCGCTTTGGAGACGATGTGTCAAGAAAGCTCCATTCAAAGAAAGATGCTTCTAGAGAATCAGATGAGGCTATTCTAGATGCAGAAGGGTGAGGAGATAGATCTCTTCCTTTTCCGACTTCTGACTATTTGAGATCAACTGATTGCCATGGGTGCGACTACGGATGAAGGGCTCTTGGTAAGGACTGCCCTGAATGCAGTCACTGAGGAATGGTAAACATTTGTCCAAAGCATATTGGGCAGGGTAGCGTTACCATCCTAGAGAATCAGATGAGGCTATACCAGATGCAGAAGGGTGAGGAGATAGATCCCTTCCTTTTCCGACTTCAGACTATTTGGGATCAACTGATTGCCATGGGTGCGACTCCGGATGAAGGGCTCTTGGTAAGGACTACCCTAAATGCTGTCACCGAGGAATGGTAAACGTTTGTCCAAAGCATATTGGGTAGGGCAGCGTTACCATCCTGGGCGGACATGTGGGCAATCCGCCGGCAAGAGGAGATCAGGAGAATCTCCAAGGGGCAGAACAATAGCAGCGGAACTGTCAGGGTGAAGAAAGAAGAGGAAGATGATGCAGCCCTTGCATCGAAGGAATGAAGGCAGTAAGGGAAGAAGAAGAGGGACCTATCCAAGGTCCGGTGATTTAAGTGTGTCGAACTTGATGCTTTGCCAACACTTGTCCTAAGAAGAAGGACAAAGGAACTTTTGATTCCAAGGCTGCAACAACAAAGGACGATGGGAGTGATGATGACGTAGACATGAGTGCTCATGATCCACGTAAGTGGGGCGATATGGATCTGTAGAGCAGCTTTAGATCAAGCAGGCATGATCCTTGAGTAAGCCCAACTCTTGGATCACATACGAGCTACGAGAGCCTTAAGACAATAGTGGGACAAGTAGAGAGATGGGTGCAGAAAATCACAGTGAAGCAGAGGGCAGTGTTGAGATGCTGTAGAAGGAGCAGCACAGAGGCTGGTGGGACTTTAGCAGCGCAGAGAGGCAGTGCTCACGCAGTGCAGAGCTGTAGTAGCGCAATGGCTTCAGGAGGACAACACAAAGTAGCAGCCAAGGGAGCTTCAGTGATGAGATGCAGCCTGACTTGTCTGTCAACGATTGGGCAAGAGTCTTTCAGTTGCTTACTTCTCAACCACTGAGTTGCAGTGTAGCAATCAGCAGTGGCAGTGCTATAGGCAGCAAGATGCAACAATTGAGAGGGAGCTGCAGTACAGATGTGGTAGTGTTAGTGGTAGTGACATGGGCAATTGTATAGAAAGCAACAGTGCAGTGGATGGAGGCCAGCAGGCCAAGCATCAACAGCCGAAAAATCAACATCGAGATATTGTGATACATGGTGTGGATGTATAACTATAGCACACTTCGTGCTAAGCGGTAGTGTTGAGATTTTGAGTGTTGAGGTAGCATCGGGTATGCTCTAGCCCTGAAATTTTGTGGAGGGGCTTAGACCATAGTATTAAAAACCGGCCGGGTCAAACCAGAAACCGGTCAAACCGACCAGTTAGAGACCTAGCCGGTCAAAACCAGTCAAAAAACCTGGTTACTAAGCCCACTTCGCACATTTTTCTGGTCAAACCGGTGCTGACCGAGTGGTTAAGGACGAAACTGGCCGGTTCTGTCCTAAACCAACCGGTCAGCAGCCACCTACACAAAGGGACCCATGCACGGTATTTTGGTGGGTTTAGGGTTGTTTTGGAGGGAAGAGGAGGGTTGTTTCCCTCCAAAAACACCCTCTCCAATCCTTTATAAGCAGGGGCAACCTCTCATTTGTCTCACACCATCTCATTTGGAGCTTTCGTGAGTTTGATTGAGAGCTTGGAGAGTGTTGAGTTTTTGCTGGAGTAGTGGAACACCATAGAGTTTGAGCTAAGTAGCAGCCATTATGCCTCCAAAAGCCAAGGATACTGTATGGGCTCATTGTGATATGATTGATGGAAAAATGATCTGCAAATATTGCCAAAAATCTATTGTAGGAAAGGGTATTTACAGGTTCAAGCAACACTTGGCTGGGATAGGAGGCCATGTAAAGCCACGTGGATCACCAAATGAAGTAATAGGGCATATTAGGGCAGAATATCTTCAGAAGTTTGAGACTCAAGTCACTGAACCAATAGAGAAGTTTGTGACTCGAGAAGTTGCGAAGTTTGGTAGTCGAGACTCAACCAATTGAGTTTGATCATGATGAGAAGTTTCAAGTGATAATGTTGATCACTAATATCATATATGTAGATTTGTAGTAGACTGTAGGCCAATGGCCTCATAGCTTTTAGCATTGTTTTTGGACTTTATGGGCCATTTGGAGCCTCATTGCTTATGTATTTTTTCGATGATATATATTGCACTCGGTGCCATTTTGATATATTCACCTTTACATGGTACATAAGTGAGCAAGCTATGCATATTTGTCTCTATCTGCTTGGAATCATGGTTGCCAATCTTAAAAATAATTTTTTTTATTAAAAATTAATTATTTAATTTATTTTTTTAAAACTGGTTCATTTAGACTTGACGAGTACTGGTTAGACCAGTTCCATTCAGAAATCCGGTTCATTAGGTCCACCGGTCTGGTCACCGGTTCTGGTTTTTAATGCTATGGCTAAGACACACTTGACCTCCAAAACCCAAAAAGCGTTTAGGGAAATTTCATCTTATGTGTGAGATATTAAAATAATTAATTTTTTAATGAGGACCCTATGTCTAACTTAGGGAATTAGAAAAATTAAAGTGAATTAATTAAACACATGTGATGAAATGTTCTAAGTGACGTGGATCAAGTAGTCTTTTAATCTTAGCCGTCGATAAGAGATTAAATTTCGGCTGTTGATGTCTCAACAAAAAAGTATAAGAGAAAGGCTTGAGGGTCAGTTGGAGACACACACATGAGGCAGAGTTGAGAGACTGAGCTGGAATTCTAAGGCGGGTTTGCTAAGAGTTTCTGTGTAGTGAGGGGTAGTATTGGCTAAGGGGATGATCTGATCCCAGAGCCAAGAGTCAGCAAGAGGCAGAGGAGCAACAATCAGGAGCAGCGCAGAGGAAGTTGAGACTATGCTTCAGCTGCTACGCAGGCCTAGGAGGGGCAGCGCTGTAGCATCAGGAGGCCACCAGGGTTACACAGAGGCCATCCAAAGCAGCGTAAGGACTGCGTCACCCAGTCTGGGGTTACGCAGTTCCCTTCCGAGCAGCGCAAGGGCACGCAGAGGCTAGCAGGGTTGACGTAGGCAGCTTCAGGGTAGCGCTAGGGTTTCTAGAGGCAGAACAGGGCTGAGTTTTGTAAATCCTGTTTTGAGGGTGTGAATCAGTCCAGTCTTCAGTCTCCAGAACAATAGGTATTGGTGTAGATATATTTTTCTCTGTCAGGTTAACCAAAAAGGTGCCTAGATTTGCTGTAGTCAGATTCTACTTAATAATAATAAACCCTCATATTTGCTGCACTAGTTTTCCCGCATTGGGTTTTTTCGGGGACAATTGTTCGAAAAATCTGTGTCACTTTGTTGAATGAGCGTAATATTCAGTAAATGATATGTATGTGTGTAGGCTGTTAGTTGTGTTTACTTCGGTATTTTCTGAAAATAACTTGTATAGTTTAATCACAAGTGGGAGAAGTAAATCGAGATATTGAAGTAAGAATTCTATATTGTTGTATACAAAAATTTTCACAGTTTGAATGGACGTGTCTATTGATTTAATGAGCCGACATGAGAGCCGACCAAAGTTGGAGGAGCCAACATAGATTAATGACAAATATATTTTTACTTTATAGGTTCATAACAGAAGGAAGATGTGTTGTGATTTGTTAGAGGGACTTAAGGATATCATCAAGCTAGTATAAGAGTTTAATCAACAAGATATTGTGATAATGTTTTATTTATTTATTTTGGATAGTGAAGTTTTAGGGGTTTATAGTATTAGGATTAGGCAAGTCCAGGGTATCATGAAACTAGGGCTTGTGTGATTCTAGGGTTAGGGTAATAGGAACAAAGATTAGGGTCTTAGGCTTAGTCTACAACAGAGCAGGTCACCATGTCAACATTAGATAGGGTTTGCCATCATCTTTAATCATGTTAGGTCAAACCAACGTTGCACGAAGTGGGGACGAAGCGGGGACGCAGAAGCTTCATTTTCCAAAAATTTAAGAAGCAAAGCGTTTCGGAAGCGTCTTGTATATATATATATTTTTTTTATTTATTTTATTTTATTTTTTATTTTTTTGCATTTATATTCAAAACAACAATCCCAAATACCATATTAGTTGTAGAAGACATGAAAACATGCATATTTTTACATAAATCAAGATAGATATGACATCCATGATTCCATTGTACATCAATAATTAATTATTCGAGCATCAACCATCTAGAATCTAGATTCTAGATCCTAGCAATTACAAACATACTTCAATTTTTTAAGCATGATAAAACATTTAAGCATACTATAAAACATAACACATTTAAACATACTATAATAATAAAACATAAATGATAAACATAAAACATTGAAGCATGATAAAACATTTAAGCATACTATAAATTTTAAAACATAAAACATTCAAAAATTAAGCATACTATAAAACATAAATGATAAACATAAAACATTTAACCATATTATAAAACATAAAGCATATTATAAGTGAGCAACTGTCAACATTAGTCATGTCCAAATTTCAAATAATAATGTTTACAAAATAGGCCACTTGGCCACCACCAAGACAAAAAAGTTCAAATTCACAACAAGCCTACAAGTCTAATGATATTCTATGACAAAAGCAGTAAAGTGTGAACACTGAAAATATCTACTCATCTCTCCTCCATCCACCATGAAGAGTACGTGACAGTGCGCCTTCGCGTGGTGGCAATGAAGAAGATGGTGGCTGTGGAAGCTGTGGCACTGACACTGTAATTGATGAAGACGATGCCTCTATTGTTGGTGTTGAACCATGGAACCTAGGAAGTAAGGGACTAGTGGGGGGTGGCATGTCAAGTCCATCATCATTATCATGGATAAGAGCATCCTCTAATTGCTCTAATCGTAACACTCCATCCTCCAAATTGGTCTCCTCTGGATACCTGTCCCAAACCGTAAGGTCTCTGTTACTCTTTGCATCATCACAGTAATGGCACAACAATCTCAAGTTGTAATGAACATAAACCAAGCTCTCTGCCCAGTCTAAACACAACCTGTTCCTTTTAACACTGTGGATGAAAGAATAAGAGCTCCAACACCTCTCTGCAGAAGAAGTGTTTACCACCTGTGATAGCACCCGCAATGTCAAAGTCTGTAGAATTGGAGTAGCACCTCCATGCATGTTCCACCACTCAATAGAAAAAAAACTCTCTCGATCTCTAATAGCATGCATGCTCCCAAATGGACCAGTGGAAAGTATATAGTTGCTCAATTGTTTCCATATTGAGTGTGACTCCTCATTAGGGACTAATTTATCCAGTGCAATCATATATTTTTGTAGGACCTCTGGATCTAGGTGTGGTTTTCTCTCGCTTGCCCCCCCCGGTGTTGTTGTTGAAAGCCATGATGGACTATAATATTTAGGTGCCAATACATATGCTAATGCATGCAATGGAATATTTAGCATATCCCATCGTTTTACCACCTTTGCACGAATATATTTGTACAAGGTGGTATCTCTAGGCTCAACAATGTCTTTAATCTGCCCCAACATGTTATGCATTTTCTCATACACCTCCCTAATTATTGGCTTATCTGAATCCCCAAACTTGATCATGTAATAAATTGGTTTGGTGAATTGCAAAACATATTTAACCTTTGACCAAAATAACATGTCAAGAATAGTGTCCTTTGCTGCATTAACACCATCTCTATCAGTGTTAATCTCCTCCCATGGTTCAGAGGTGACCATATTAGTTAGAGCTCGTCTCACCTTCACTAGTCGCCTAAAGGTGAGGTAATAACTTGCAAATCTGGTTTTTGCAAGTTTAAGCAACTGCAACTTGGAGTAAGTGCCATAGAAGTAGTTTACCCTTGTATGCCCTGTGATATATTTAATGAGCTTCTTCCCTCTCTTGTAAAGCTCATTAATCCACCCACATTCTTTATGCTTCACAATATCATGCATCAAAAGGTTCAATGTGTGCACCAAACACCCAAACCAAAATATGTGTGGATAAGTACGCTCAATAATTTTACCTGCTCCCTTACAATTTGCTGCATTATCTGTGATCACTTGAACCACTTTGCTAGGACCAACATCTCTGATTGATTGCAATAGGAGATCTGCAATGTTTTGGGAAGTTGCACTGACAGAGGAGGAATCATGACATGCAATAAACACTGCACCACTAGCAGAAACACCAAGAACATTTATCAAATGTTGGTTTCTGATATTTGTCCACCCATCTGATACAATGGATACCCCACTATCCACCCACTCATTTGTAAAATGTGTCAAAGCTGCTTGAATCTTTCCTTTTTCTCTTTCTAATAAAACCGTTCTAGCTTTCTCATAGTTGGGGGACTTGTATCCTTTTGGGGCTTCATTGATGCCCTTTACCATTTCATGCCAATAGGGAGAGCGAAGCACATTGAATGGTACACCGCAAGCACAAAGATATCGGACTATCTTTCCATCCACATCATCCCTCCCAGCAACATTAAGGAAATGTGCTATTGTTTTTTTACCTCCAGAACTTGCAGAAACACCATGAGGAGATGAGCTACCAAATCTAGAGGTTGCACTTGATTAAGATTGAGTTTTTTGTTTTTTATTTTTTTGTTGTGCAACCTCCTTTATTTGGATGTATTTTCTTCTTTGTTCAGCTGGAACCTTTGGGCAAATTGCTATGCTCACAACACCCTTTCTTTTATCACTGTCCATCACCCCACAAAGATGCCTCCTCACACGGGTATATGAACCGCTATATGGTTTTCCTCCATGACAACCATGAGGGCACAAAAACTTGTAGCTTCCACCACTTTTTCCCCCTTCAAGTTTGGTCACATAGTTCCACAAGGGTGTCAATGCAGCTTTCCCATCTTGTGATTCAATGTTTTCATCATCCCCTTCCTCTTCAAAGCCTTCCTCCTCATCATACATTGGGTCACTCATATGGGGACCACTTTTATCTTCTTCTTCATGTTCTCATCTTCTATTTCTACTCTCCCTTACCATCATCAAAACCAAGAGTGGAATGATACATAGAACCTAAAGAAACATCATCTTTGAGTATGAATATAGATGGTGGACAACCTGCAAATAAATGTACAAGAAGAAAGAATGGGAAAGTGTAGGAGAGGGAGGAGAGAAAATACAAAAAACAATGAAAAAAAAATGAGAGAGTTTGGGGTTTGCACTTACCTCTTTAGCTCTTGTAGATGGAAGCCCTTCTTTACTCCTCCAAGCTTCTCCTTCACTCCTCCAAGCTCTCCAAAAACACAAGTGAGAAAATAAGAGGTGAAATAGAGCTTATAAGCTTTTTATCCTATCCCTAACCCAAGACTAACTCACTAACTAACTGAGCTAAAACCAAAAAAGAAAAAAGAAAAAAGAAATTACGCTTTATTTGAGTGCGCAAGTCGGAACTGTATGACGCTGTACGGAACCGCTCGCGAACCGTACAGGAATCGCGACCCTTCCGTACGATGATCCGCCATATGAAACGCAGATCCGCTGTACGGAAACGTGAATCCAGCCGTACAGATCCAAAATTCCAGGAACCACAAATTTTTTTCCGAAACATGTTTCGGTGTACAGATCCCATACGGTTCCGTACGAACCGCGTTTCAGGGGTTGGAGCCGCGGGGGAGGGGGGGGAACGTTTCCTGCAACATTGGGTCAAACATTCTTATCACTCGGAGACAGAAAATATCGCTGAATCACACCCTCACTCGGGAATTAAATATAACGAGCCCTTTCTGGCCCACTGGAATCCCAGCGCTGCCTCTCCAGCCTTTGCGTCAGCCTCTACTAGCCAGCGTACCCACTGCATCACCCTGATTGGTGTTGCGCAGCCTCTACGCTGCCCTAGCTGGGCTTGCGTCACCTTGGCTGGGTGTAATATTCCAAATGGGAAAATAACAATAATAACAGACTAAAAGATATTAAGGAGACAACAAAACAAAAACTAATATCAAAACACCAACGGAGCCATAAAATACTGCTGAGCCATTTTATTAATTTGCTAGAAATGAGTACAATGGAGGTGCTGGAATGAAGGCACCTGGGCTTGCTCAAGGCAAGCTAGAGAAGCCCTCTAAATCAATGCTGAAATCCCCCACTGATGGTACGCTGTATGGCTATAGCTCCGCGTTGCAATTTGCTAGAAATGTTGCTGCAACTCTCGAGGAAATGCCGCTACGACCTGCTACACTGCTAAGAAAATTTCGGGTCCTTAATCTTAGACTCTACTCAAGAAACCCACAAAAACTTACGAAGGAATTGGCCAAATGTTGACCTTAGAATTTCGGCCCAATTTCCCCTATCTCCTCTAACCGTTGGCTGAGTTAGGATCTTTGTTTGACACCATAAATCTGCCCAAAAACTTCTGCCAAATTAATCTTGGCTTCTCCTCAATAAACCCATAAAAACCCAAAAAGGGTTCGCCTAAAGCTTGACCTCGAAAATTGGCCCTCTTGGGCTTGGCTCACTGCACTACTGGGTAAATCGATCCTCCTGTAAATCCTGCTGTTGGAAGTCTCCAAAATGCCACAAAATTCCCTGTTAGGAAGCTCCAAGCCTCCCCATAAATCTCAACTGCAACTCCCTATCTTCTCACCTCTCGGAACAACCAAATACTCTCTGCATGGTGTCCTCCCCTACGTAGTCTCCTCCTCTGCGCAATCCAGAACTGGCTTCGCTTCCTCTTGATCCTGCTGATGGAAATTCTCCTCACAAGGTGTGGAACTCCTCTCCTGAGCGGGCACTCGAAATTCCCCGAGGTAAAGGTTGAGATCTCTGCTTGAAGATCTCGTGTGCTAAACAACATTGCAGAGTTGGCTCTCCGGCTTAAGTGTGCTTTGTCAAAATGACAAGAAGAAAATAACTGAATGAATGAATGCCAAATGAGCCTTTCCTTCTTCCTTTTATCCATTGACGCCCAACGTATGCCTTAGGTCCCACCTCGACCTGCATTGCCTCTCCTTGGCCAATCACGTGCTGCCTTCCTCTAGCCTATCTCACGCTGTCCTTTTCGTGCCTCTTCTACACTGCCACCTATGGCCAACTCAACCCCACCACTAGAGCCTCAATTTTCCCTTAGGGACTTTAGGAAAATACTTTATTTGGCCTAATTATTAATTGTGGGTCCCCTACCCACTTTATTTCCACTCAACATTAGGATTTTCCAAAATTAATAAAAATTAATATCCCAATTAGCTGACTGCTAATTTGGGGATATAGCACTGGGTCTCTGCTGCTCCTGCGCTGCCCTCGCTGGGCATGCGTCACACTGAATGGGATTACATTACCTCTGCGCAGTCCTTTGCGTGGTCCTGGCTGGACTGCGTGGTCCTGGCTGGCCTCTGCGCTGCCTGGTACAAGCTGCCTCTCTGCTGCTATATTCTCTGCCTTGGATCAAATCATCCCTTGCCGATGTATGCCTGTCACTGCATTGCAAACTCACTTCGAATTCCTCAGCAAACCGCGCCCCAGAAATTCGACTTAGCTTCAGTGCTTCTGCAATGTGTGTGTTGCCTCTAATTGACCCCAAGCCCTTCCTTTATACTTTTCTTGTTGGAAAACCAACGATCGTGATTTAATCTCTAATTGTCGGCTCAAATTAAAAGAATGCTTGATCCATGTCACTTAGAACATTTCATCACATGTGTAAATTAATTCACTTCAATTTTTTAATTTTCCTAAGTTAGACTTAGGGTCCACATTAAAAATTTAATTATTTGAATAACTATTACACCGGATGGAATTTCTATAAATGCTTTCTGGGTTTTGAAGATCTTGTATGTTCCAACCCCTCCACAAATTTCGGAGCTACAAAACACTCGATGCTACCCCAAAATCTCAACGTTGAAGAGTTGGTTTGTTGGAGCAGCATTGAGGAGGCTAGAGCCTAGAGGTATTTTCTTTTACTACTAAAATCTACCTTTGCATATATATATATATATATATTTTTTGCAAATACGGAATTTGACAACATAAATTTTTGTGAAAGAAATGAACGTAGAATGAGTAATTTTTTTTTGTTTTTATTTTTAGATTTAAACCTTTAATTTCCAAGTCCAAATATCAGCCCAAAATGGCTCCTAGAATGAAAGACACTGTTTGGGCATATGCTGAGATGGTTGATGATCAAATGCATTGAAAATTTTGTAAGAGAAAAATTAAAGGGGGAGAGGGGGGGGGGGGGCATTCATAGGCTGAAACTACACTTGGCTGGTCTTAGTGACCAAATTACTCCATGTGAAACACCAATAGAAGAAATTGAGAAAATTAGGAAGGAGTTGAGAAATCAATTTCAAAAGTTTGAGGAAGACAAAGCTAGGCAAAAAGAAATAGAGGTTGAAATTGGGAGGAAGTGGAATATACAACACATGATGGCTGCCAACCCCAGTTTTGATTATGAGGGCTCTTCATCTATCCCTTGCACTGATGTATCAAACCCCTTTCGCTATGTTCCTCCTTCTGTGGAATCTATTCATGAAAAGGGTAAGCGTACAATGAAAAATAAGGGTACTATCAAAAGTTTTTTCACATTCACCTCTCCCTCTGATAGTGCACATGGCCCTAAAGCTAATAGAGGTCAAATGCAACCCACTTTAGATCAACATTGGAAGAAAGAATTGAGAGAAACTGCCTGTGATTACATAGCTAGATGGTAGTATGATGTTGATATCCCCTTCAATGCTTCTCGTTCACCATATTATGAAACTATGTTTGATGCCATATTTGCTGCTCCAAAGGGCTTCAAAGGCCCTACTATGCATGAGTTAAAGGGATCTCTTTTGCAAAAAGAGATTTTGTCCATTGATGAATATTTGAGAGATTTCAAAAACTCATGGAAAAAACAGGATGTACCATCATATCAGATGGATGGACTGATCAGAGGAATCGTACCATCATAAACTTTCTTATCTTTTGCCCACGGGGAACCATGTTTCTAAGATCAGTTGATGCATTTGATAGGGTGAAAGATGCACACTTGTTGTTGAAACTTTTGGATGAGGTTGTTGAAGAGGTGGGGGTGGCCAATGTTGTTCAAATCATCACAGATAATGCCTCTAACTATGTTCTTGCTGGTAAAATGTTAGAGGAAAAGCACAAAACCATCTTTTGGACCCCTTGTGCTGCACATTGCATAGACCTCATGCTTGAGGATATTGGTAAAATAGATTGGATCAAGAACACTGTTGAGCATGCTAAATGCATAACAAAATATATTTACAATCACTCATGGATTTTGAACCTGATGAGGAAATACGCCGGGGGAAAGGATATTATTAGGGCTGCCATCACTAGATTTGCAACACATTTTTTGACATTGCAATCTATGCTTTCGCAACATAGAAACTTGCAAAAGGTGTTTTCCAGTGATGAATGGAATGAATGTCAATGGCCTCGCAAATAAGATGGAAAAGATGTGAAAAAGAAAGTTAATGAAGAAATATTTTGGAAAAAGGGCAACAAAGATTGTGAAGGTTGTTGAGCCACTGGTTAAGGTGTTGCGGTTGGTGGATGGGGAAAGATTGGCTACGGGCTTCATTTATGAGGCTATGGATCAAGCAAAGGAGCAAATAAAGGCAACATACAAGGAAAGAGTGGCTAAGTATGGGCCCATTTAGGAAATCATTAATTGAAGATGGAACAATCAACTCGATCGCCCTATAAATGCAGTTGGGTATTTTCTGAACCCAAGGTATCATTATAAAGCTCTGGAGGCAGGAGCTTTGACTGGGGAGGTTAGAGATGGATTGATTGACTGCATTGATCTCATGATCCCCAAGGAGAGTGACTAGTTGCAGATACACAAACATATCACTATCTTCAGCAAAGCCATAGGTACCTTTAGCAAGAACCTTGGAATGATTGCAAGGGAATCAGCTAAGCCAAGTAGACAAAGAATTTCAATTTTCAAATTCGTATTTTATTATTGTTTAAAATTGTTTATAATTTGAAAGTTGGATATAATTTGTTGAGCTAACTGAAACTTATTACACAACTATTATTTTTGCAGCACAATGGTGGGAGGCATTTGGTAGCCATTGTCCTGAATTGCAGAAGTTTGCAATCTGCATTTTGAGTCAAACTTGCAGTGCTTCTGGGTGTGAGCGCAATTTGTCTATCTTTGAGAGGATTCACATGAAGAAGAGAAACCGTTTGGAGCAAAAATAGTTAAATGATCAAGTCTATGTCCAATACAACCTCCGACTAAGACGTGACCAATTGCTAAACAAAAGACCTGATTCAGATCCTATTGTGTTGGATGATATTGATCCAACATCAGATTGGGTAGTGGAGACTCGTTCACCAGAGTTTGAATCTTATGAGGATATTGATTTGGCGTTGGACTTTGATATACAGGTAGAGGCTCAGCTAAATGCAGATCCACTAGTACCACTACTAGGCCCAGCCCCAAGTCCTCCAGCTGCAGCCGCAATCACTTCATCTAGTCAGCCATGATGGAAGCGCTTAGCTCGTCTATCTCGGGCTGAACGTGCTAGTGATACCATCCCAGTTGAAGATCTTGATGAGGAGGAGGAACCATGTTTTTCCCCCTCTGATTCAGAGTCTGAGCCAAAGGATCTTGCCTTGTCTAGCAGTAGTGACTAGTCATGTTTTTTTGTAGAGGCCATTTAGAGCCTCCTTGGTTCTATGTTTTTGTTCTGATCTCTATATCATGGATTCATTTATGTATTGGATAGTGCACTAGGTGCCATTTTGATATAATGGATATATTCATGAGCCTACTTTGATCATATGTTGTCCTTTGTCTATATTCCAATGCTTTGTGTTTGGAAACATGAATGAAAATCTTTAAAATTATGTTTTTTATAAAAAAATTAATATTTAATGTATTTTTTACAAAGGTCGTGTCATTGAAACCGAACTGGATGAGTCGATACCGAGTCGGAGTCAACCCTCAGCCCATTCGGAACCCGAGTCGGAGTTTTAAAACATTGGTTTTAAGGATCTACCTTCCAGTTGTTAGGCTGAGCTTGAAGGTACCGACTCTGATTCCAATTGTTGGAAATACTAAGAGGGGGGGTGAATCAATATTTCTTTTACAATTGCTATTTTCTAACCAATTAAGATCACTTAAATAAAACACAAAATGAACAATGATAATGTAAATAATTTTATTAATCAATATATGGCTATGTTGCCAGGAAACGTGGGTTCGGGGACAAGGACGGGGATGGGTACGCCACTTTTTGAAACAGGGTGCGTGGGTTCGTCGGGGTATATATATATATATATATATATATATATATATATGAATTTGTATATTTTCCAACTTTAAACAAGAAAAATAAAATATTTATGATTTAAACTTTAAAGATTTAAACACGCATATCATTGAACATTCAACATTCACATTGAAATTTCAAAATTTCTAGTTTGATATCAAGTGCAAATTGGAGTTTACAAATTAATAAGAAACATGATATATGCCCATTGTCATACTACATTCGAAATTTGCCTTAAGGCATCTCCAAACATGAACATGGAAATTTCAAAATAGTCAACAATGGCTTCCTCAAGCCATGTCATCAGCATCACTTAGATCTTCATTCAACATGCTCTCCAGCTACATAGCTACAATAGTAATGACATTCAACCTACACAAAGAATCTACAGTGGCCACCTCTAGGTCGAAACTCCAGAAAGAGAAGTAAAAAGGCTGAGCTTGAAAAGAATTACATCAAAATCAGTAAAATAAATTGAGCCTAACGTTTCCGATTTTGGGGTTCCACGCAACCGTTGTCAGAGTTTGGTGCACCCGATTAGACAAAAGAGCCCAAATTTTGGTTGTGAAGAACCTAATGCTTACTCGGAGAACCCAGTCCTTTTGGGTGCATTTTAGAAGAATCCGTACCTGAACCCAGTACTTGGGGACGAGAACCCCAACCTCGGGTTCGCAAACTCGTGCAACGTAGATATATGGTGAGGAAACTAGTCCTCTTTTTACAATAAATCAAATACAACACAGATCAAAGCTCCAACTCTGGATGAAGACACCAATCTTCAAATCAACCAGGCTCCAACCTGCACTATGCCAAGCTCCAAATCAGACTTCAACGAGGCACCAACCTTTAGGGCTCCAACCTTATCCACTGGTCAAGGCTCCAACCTAGTATTTATGAGGCTCCGACCTCTATGGTTCCAACCCACTGCTTCAATTCTTCAATATGAGTACAAGTAGCCTTGTCAGTTTCTTCATCAAGGCCCTTAAATAATCTTCAAGACACCTTGTTCATCAATGACAACTTTAGTAGGTGTCGCCGATACTCTTCATGGTGCCCAATCTGTTTTCTTCAAAGTTAATCCTTGAAGGCTTTAGTCATGCATCAGGGTCTCCACTAATGTCTCCAAGTCAGCTTCTAAAAAATGTCTTCAGCAATGCTTACCCCAACAAGATGTTCTCAACACAATTGCCTTGGTAATACTTTATTACTGCTACTACACAGGTCCTTCAATAAGGCTGCTTCCAGGTCTTCAAAAATCTTCTCTAACAAGTCTTAAATGCTTAAGTTGTCTTCAATAGGTTGTTCCAGAGAGTACAAAGTTTCTATGCTCAAAGACTGCTCTCTGGTCTGCACAACAATTCTTCAATAAAACTTTCTTCAAAGCTTCAAGGTCTGCAACAATTGCTTTCAACAAACAACCACAAATCTTCAAGTACGGGCCTCAAACTATCTACAAAAAAAGGGCTACTTCAGATCAACAAGCCATCTTAAGTCTTCAAGGAATGCAAGCTATTCTTAGGTCTCCAAAATGTTCTTTTCAATGTATACAGGTTGAAATGATTGAAAAAATGCTCCACAAATATGTTATCCCTCCACTGGATTGAAGCAAATGGCTGTAGATCTTCTTCAAAGAAATTGTTTCAATGCCTTTCCAAGAGGTCTGTTACACTGTTCTGCAATGTATACACTACATGTTTTCCTTCACTGTATATTTCACAAGTATATGCTCTTGAAACAAGTCTTGTAAGAGTATGTTGCTTCTTTAAATCTGCAAGATTATGGTTATTACACAAAACAGTGGCAGAGAGATACAAGTCTGTAAGGTATCCACAGGTCCGGGAGTTGTTCTTTCTACATAAGTGCGTAGGTTGCTGAATAATGTTGTAAATCTGAATAATGATATGTTTCTATGGGGTGAAATTAATATGGAAATAATGAAATGCAATTATAAAAGAAAAGAAGAATATAGCCCTCTAGAAAAATTAAGAATTCTTCGTCATAGAATCTTTTTAGCAAGGCATCCACTAAGGTTTTCCAATTAAAGGAACGAGTGTCACATTTGCCCGACCACCATAGGAACCAATCATATGTCTCTGCTTCAAAATTGTTGGATGCGGTCATGATCTTTTCTCGTTTGCCTATTGGTGGGTTTGATTAAAAAATGGCTTCCATTTTATTAACCCAAACAATAGTGCCTTTATGGTCTTTACCATCATATTTTGGGAGCTCGCTTTTAATCCATTGATAGTCTTTTTCTGGAAATTTTGTATAGTACTGGCTACCTGAGACGTGTATTTGCGGCATTAGCGGAATTTCATGATTTAGGGGATCTTCGTTATTTGGAGTTTTGGGGCTTTGTGTTAGTTCTTGAGCAATTAAAGGATTAAAAAAAATGAATTAACCCTTTCTATTAATTGATCCATCCTTTCTTCTGTTCTTTAACCTTACGGGCTGATTCACGCTTGTCTTCATCCCTCAATTTTAAGAAGGCTTGCCAACGATAATCAAAATCTTTTTTTTCCCTGGTTTTGCATTCCTTGCAACATTTTGTCAATGTTGTCTATCTTTTTTATATCGCTTGCTAATTCCTCTTGAGTTTTGATTATCCTATTTTGTCCTCCTAATTCTGTTTGCTACTTTTCGACATTGTCGAGACGATGTCGTACCTTATCGAGTTCTTCTTGATATTTTTTTTTGTGTCGGCTTCATCATTATTATTCCCCATTTTGTCTCTTTTTCTTGGCGGAACCATTTTTTTTAATATATATATATATATATAAAATAATAACTCTTTTTTTGAACTAAATAATAATATATATATTTTTTAAATTAAATAATTATAATAAAATTATATGAAAATTATATAATCTTATTATATAACTTATAATTTGGTTATATATAAAACTATATCACCAACCAAGAGATGGATGATGACGTTCGACAGTGAGATGTGACTGTTTGTGGGGACAAGATGGTGGTTCGAAGGTTAACGCATGACGATGACACGAATAGATTAATTGCCGACAGTGGAAGACAGGGCAAGAACACAACAGGGGAATGATCGACTAGTCGAGGAACTGCGAAGTGCTGTCGGAGAGGGTTGTGATGGCTACCGCGGAAGGTTTGGAGCACAACACGAAGTGTGTGAAAATTTCTAAACAAAAATCCTACTGCAGTGTCTTGATTTACTTTTCATGCTTGATTTAAATTACAAGTTAATAATCTGAATTATTTAGTAAAATCAACACAACTGCAGCCTACACATTTACAGATCATTTACTGAACATTACGCGCACATGACAAAGTGGTATAGATTTTTCGGCCAAATGTCCCCGGAAAAACCCAATGCGGGAAAACTGGTGTAGCTAGCTCTAGAGGGTTTTATTATTATGCAGAATCTGAATACAACAATATTTGGGCACGAAAATGGTTTGCCCTACAGAGAAATTACATCGCAGTAGTACCTCTTCCACTCGGAGACAGAAAATATGGTTGATACATACCCTCAAATGGGATTTACAGAACTCTAGCCCTTTCTAGCCCATCGAAAATCCCAACACTGTCCCTCAGCTCTCTGCATCAGCCTCTGCGCTACCCTGGATGGGCTTGCGTCAGCCTCTCTAGGCTTACATTGCCCCTGCGCTGTCCTGGCTAGGCCTGCGTCACCCCTGAAGGGTTGCTGCTTCCTTTGCGCTGCCTTCTGCGTGGCTCTCGATGAACTGCGTATCTCTAGCAGGCCTCTGCGCTACTAGTACACTGCCTCTCTGCATCTATTGTATTCTTGGCCTTAGATCAAATCATCCCTTGCTAATCTCTACCCCTCACTGCACTGCAAACTCGCTTCAAAATTCTTAGCAAACCCCGCCCTAGAATTTCGACTTAGCTTCAGTGCTCTGCCAATGTGTGTATTCTCCAACTGACCTTGTTGACCACTCTGTGTCAATGATCCCATAGCAGTACACCCCCATTTTTGCAAATGGGACTCATCATGTTCGAGGTGTTCACACCATTCAGATTTCATTGACAGTCGACAATTTTATAAATGATGTAAACCCATTCTGCATGTTTATGATGTAAATGATTTAAGTAAGACCGCCATGTATGTAACAACTTAGGTAAGCCTAGTATTTTGGTGTTGATTTCTATCCTAGGAGGTTTTTTGTCACTGATTCATTTGTGTTTCTCGACACAAGTGATCGGCAGAGTTTTTCCCTCCAGCCTCACTCCAAAGCTAGGGTGGATTTTGTCATCAAGATGCTAAGTGAGTCCTAGTGGTTTCTATCAAGTCTTTGTAAAAGTAGTTTGGGAATAATCCTAGCTAATTGGCTAGATTATTTTATTTCAAGTTACTTGGTCTACTAGATCATGTTTTGAGTTGCAGAATTGGGTAGCTATTTGAGGGTCTATCACGAATAGGTATTCCCCCTTTATGTGTCTAAATGTATTTATCTTATGTAAAGAGGGTTGGAAAAATAATTAAATCCCCTCTTAGTCAATTAATTAAATTTTCTGGCCAAATTAAATTAAAAATCCTAAGTCAGAAATTTAATTAATTTTAAGTCGGTGAGTTAAAATTTTTCAAAGGAAAAATTCGTGGGTTCGTAAAAAATAAATTTTTAAAGGTCCCAGGCCAAGAGAATATTGAGAATTTCAAGAAATTTTGGACCCTTGGGCCTTGGTGGTTAAGTCAACGTCAAAATTTTGAGGTAATTAACTCAAAAATATTATTTTTGAGTTAATTAAAATGGAATTAAATGATAAATTCGAATTTCCTCAAAATTATAATTTCAACGGTCCAGATTAAAAGATAATTAAATCTTTTTCGACGGTCGAGATTATTTTGACAAGGATCAACCGAACTAGCCGTTGGAGATTTTATCTTATAAATTAGAGGTCTTTGTATTTCATTTGCATCCGATCTTTGAATCGTGCACTTGTTCTCAGAAGCTCTGGGAATTTTTTTATCAATAAAGCATAAAGACTTGGAGTTTACAAACTTTGGTGTTCTTTTTACAAATCTATGTGGTGATATTGTCTCTAGACTCTGCTACTTTTATTGGTATTTGATGGTTGATGGCCTTTATAGATTGATCTGCAGTTCTCTGGGATTTCTAAAATTGCATTTTGATTTGACAGAAATATCAGTTATCTATTTTTCTGAAAGGTCTCATGGTTATTTTTTAAATCTTTATCAATCTAAAATTCAGATCTAAGTGTGCAGAGATGATTATTCAAGATTTGAGCATTTGGGGAAATATTCAGTTAGATCAGCCGACTCTCAGATTTTAGAAAATCTAAAAAAGCCCATCGTTTCCTAATTTCCGAAGTTATCTTACAGAATTTTTTTGCAGGGTCTTCTTGGGCTTGTGCCCCTTTTAATTTCGTTTTTTATTAATTGTGCAAAAGGGTTTTAAATCTGGTCACGAGGGCCTCTGATCTGTAAAATAGCATTGCAAATTTGCAAATATTCTCCAAGGTTTAGGGTTTTTATTTTTTCTGTGCATATTTTTGGGTTTGCTTCCTTGTTTCTGGTTTTGCAGGTCCTATTGGGAGATTCTCAATTTTTATTTTATTTTATTTATTTTTTTATAGATCTGAGCCAGATCTAGGCCCTGGAGGGGAAGATCTGGCCTCAGGATCGAATTTGGTTGCAGATCCGGGCTTGATCTCGATTTTTTTTTTTTTAAGATTAAATAATTGCAGGTGTTTCTCTTTCAAATTGAATTAAATTCTGCTGGGAAAAATGAGAAATTCAGAATTATTTATGCACTAGTGTGCATGCAATTTTTTTGTTTGGTCTGCTGGCTATCCGAATTTCCTCACACACTTTCTCTACATCTCCAATTTTTGCTGTAGTCTCTTCTCTGCTTCCAAATCTGCGTGATCTCCTCGCTGCTGTCATCACCTGTGTTCGATCCCTATTGCCACTGCCATCAATCCATATTACACCTTGTCCGTACGATCGGTACGGTTTCCTTTTCCTTGCTGGTTTCTTCCCGTTGTCTGTACGTCGTTCGTACATCCGCAATCTCCTTCGACCTGCACACACACTAATTCATGCAAGATTAAATTTTAGATTCTTGACTTTAGCTTTAGTTTTAATTTTAGATTTTAATTTTTTCAACTTTTTGGGCTATAGTTTTAGCTCTGAAGTTTAGACTTTCGATTTTGTTGAATTTGTCTAGTTAGTTTTAAAATTTGATTTAACTTTAGAATTTAATTTTTTAATTTTTTTTAGAAACTTTAATAAATAAAAAATTTCAAAAAATCCTTAACTTTTTTCATTTTTTTTGGACTTTAGCTTTAGTTGTATATATATTTCATTTTTATTTTTTAGTTTCATTAACTTTGGACAAGAAAACAAAAAATAAAAATAAAAATTAAAAATTAAAAAAGGCCAATTTTTTTTAAAATTTTTAACTTTATAAAATTCTCAAAAAATTTAAAATTTTTTACATAGTCAAATATGAGCTTTAAATTTCTTTCTATCTAAAGTTTGAATACAAATTTTTGAATTGGAATTACTTGAAATATCATTTAAATTTAGAATTTTTTGGAAATGTTTAGCATTTAAATTCGATGGTTCTCTCATGATAATATTTTCGTTTCGAAATTTAAATTGTTGGTTCGAAGTATTTTCATGCTTAGCTATGGTTGATGATCGTTGAACTATCTTTAATTATGGTTTTAAGTTGCTTGAAATTGGTGATTAATTGCTTTAGTCAACTTTGACAATATTTCAAGTGATGATAAATTACATGTCTTTATCAAACATTGTTGATGCATAATTGTGAGGGTGTTTTATCGAATATCATTGTGGTGGATTGATTTTTTCATAGCAGTAGTTACCTATCAATTACTTGATTTTAATTTCATAACGGGATATTTTGACTCCACAAGGCACTGGTTTTAAACTTCAAATTTAATTGAATCTATAAAATCTCATTAATCTTAACAAGTACTGGGTCATTTAACTGTGTCTCCTGAATTGGTTGGTTTTCAACTAGTTCTCCTTCATTTTCGTTAGGGTCTACCTCCCTTAGTCTGCAAGGAGACAACTTAGATAGAGAGATTGGGGATCAGGGTGACAACCCCATATCTGAGCCGTTGTCACGGTGCCTAGACATTCTGTGCGACAACAAAATTCTTTTCTTGTTGGCAAACCAATGGCCGTGATCTAATCTCTAATCAACGGCTAAGATTAGAAGCTGCTTGACCCACGTCACTTAGAACATTCTCATCACATGTTTAATTTAATTCACTTTAATCTATTAGATATCATTTTTGGGATTCAAATGCATTAAGTAAGTCATTCATCTATGACCATTTCCATGAGAGGTAGTCGTAACTGACTAATTTCTCATGATTTTTGAATAGTCCACTTAACGCTCATTGCATCGGGTGATGCTCACTTTAATCTTTTAATTTTTCGAAGTTAGACTTAGGGTCCTTAATTACGAAGATTAATTATTTGAGTAACTATCAAACGAGATGAAATTTCTCCAAATGATTTCTGGGTCTTGGAGATCTCATGTACTCCAACTCCTCCACAAAATTTCGGAGCTAGAGCACATTTGATGCTACCCCAAAATCTCAACACTCCCTCTTAGCAAGGAGTGTGCTCTAGCAATACTTCCACATTGAAGCATTGCCCTGATCTCTGGCATCGATCCTTGCGATGATGCTTGGCCTGCTGCCTTCCATCACTGCGCTGCTGCTACTCTTTGTACTGTGTCTCTTCCTTAGTCACTGCCACATCTGTACTGCAGCTCTCTCTCAAATTGCTGCATCATGCTGTGCATAGCACTGCCCCTGCTAACGGCTGCACTGCAACTCAGTTGCTGAGAAGTAAGCAACTGAAGGACAACTGCCCAATCACTGACAAACAAGTCAGCTAGGCTGCATCTCATCACGAAAGCTCCCTTGGCTGCTGCGTTGCGCTGTCTCCTTGAAGCCACTGCGTTGCTCCCATCTACAACATCCCAGTTTTTCCCTCTGCTTCACTGTGATTTTTTGCACCCACTGCTCTACTTGTCCCACTATTGTCTTAAGGCTCCCATAGCTTGTATGCGATCCAAGAGTTTGGGCACCTCAAGGATCCTACCTCACCATCTGTAGCTGCTCTACAGATCAATATCACCCCACCTCTTCACTCGAGGTTCATGAGCACTCATGGTTACATTATCATCAGAGCCATCATCTTCTTTAGCTGCCGTAGCCTTGGAATCAACTTCCTTGTCCTTCTTCCTTAGAGGACAAGTGGTGGCAAAGTGTCCAAGTTCACCACACCTGAAGCATCGGATCTTCGATAGATCCCTCTTCTTCTTCGCTTGCTTCTTCTTGGATGCAAGGGTTGCTTCTTCCTCTTCCTCCTTCTTCACTTTGCTGGATACGGTGCTGTTTTTTCTCTTGGCCACCCAGTGGATTTCCTCTTGTCGTAGGATAGCCCACATGTCGTCCCAACTTGGAAGGTCCTGTCTGCCCAACATGCTTTGGACAAACATTTCCAATTCATCTAAGACTGCATTTAGAGTAGTCCTCACCATGACATCATCCTCCACTTTACCCCCCACGGCAATCAGCTGATCCCCGATCGTCTACAACTTGAAGCGGAAAGGATCGATTTCCTCCAACTTATTCATCACGAACAACCTCATCTAGTTCTCCAAAAGCATCTTCTTCTGGACAGATTTTCCTTGATACATTGTGGTCAAAACTGTCCACATAGCATTAGCTGTCTTCTTCTCGGCAATGTGTGGGACCACTTGATCGTTGACCTCGTCCATGATAAAGTTCTTAGCATGCACTTGCGCTTCATTATGCTTCGCGAGAAGAGCATCGTCGGTTGGTGTAGCCAAGACGTTCTCTGCATGTTCCCGAAGATAGGTTGGACAAGCTGTCCAACCTATCTTGATCACGCAGTCCGTACGACGCCATCTAGCTCAAAACAAACTGTCGAAAGAGATGCTCCTCTCCGTGCTGCTGTTGCTACTCTCAACAGAAGCCCGGATCTAAGGTCCTTGGCGAAAAGGCACCATCTATAGTAAATGCTCCCTCTGACAACTGATTTCCCTCTTCGAAAATCTGCCAAATCCCTCGAATCAACCCTCTTCGATCACCCTCCTGATTGATCCTCACATTTCTTTGGCAAAAAATCTATTGAGCGATTGTTCCCCTCCCGCTCTTTGTCAACTTAGCTAGGCACCGTTATGCACCGACAGAACCTGTGCCACACTAGCAACTTCTGAAGACCAGAAGCTACACATCCAACCCTGGAACACTGTACATCATCACTGCAAACTGGACTGCGTCACCCTCTAGGGTTTGCCTCTGACCAACATTGCGTCACCTCAGCGTGCCTTTGACCAACATTGCGTCACCCTTACTGGTGCTGTGTCAGCCTCTGTGTAAGCAAGGCTAGCTCTGCATCACCCTGGTGGTGCTGCGTCAGCCTCTGCGTGAGCAGACTGGCTCTACGTCCCTCTCAACTGGGTATGCGTCCCTCCTGCGTTGCCTTCTTTAGTCTATGCTGCTTCAGTTGCCCTTCCTGCAGCAAAAATTCTTCAGCCACCTTGCTAGTGATTCAACTTGATCTGCAATGCTATGATACCATGTGAAAATTTCTAAACAGAAATCCTACTGCAATGTTTTGATTTACTTTTCCTACTTGATTTAAATTACAAGTTAATTTTCTAAATTATTTAGTAAAATCAACAAAGTAAACACAACTGCAGCCTACACATTTACATATCATTTACTGAACATTACGCACACATGACAAAGTGACACAAAATTTTCGGACAAATGTCCCCAGAAAAACTCAATGCGGGAAAACCGATGCAACTAGTTCTAGAGGGTTTTATTATTATGCAGAATCTGAATAAAACAATATCTGGTCTCCAAAATGGTTCGCCCTACAGAGAAATTACATGGCAGTAGTACCTCTTCCAGTCAGAGACAAAAAATATGGCTGAATCACACCCTTAAATGGGATTTACAGAACTCGAGCCCTTTCTGGCCCACCGAAAACCCCAACGCTGTCCCTCAGCCCTCTACATCAGCCTCTCTAGCCTGCGTCAGCCTCTGCGCCGCCTTGGATGGGCTTGTGTCAGCCTCTCTAGGCTTACACTGCCCTTGCGCTGCCCTGGCTGGGCCTGCATCACCCCTGAAGGGTTGTTGCTACCTTTGCGCTACCTTCTGCATGGCTCTGGGTGAACTGCGTATCTCTGACTGGCCTCTACGCTGCCTGGTACACTGCCTCTCTACCTGTATTATATTCTTGGCGTCGGATCAGATCATCTCTTGCCAATCTTTGCCCTTCACTGCACTGTAAACTCACTTCGAAACTCTTTGCAAATCCCGCCCTATAATTTCAACTTAGCTTCAGTGCTCTGCCAATGTGTGTATTCTTCAACTGACCCCAACCCCTTCTCTTTTACTTTTCTCGTTGGCAAACCAATGACTGTGATCTAATCTCTAATCAACGACTAAGATTAGACGCTGCTTGATCCACGTCACATAGAAGTTAGAACATTCTCATCACATGTTTAATTTAATTCACATTAATCTTTTAATTTTCCTAAGTTAGACTTAGGGTCCTTAATTAAAAAGATTAATTATTTGAATAACTATCAAACCAGATGGTATTTCTCCAAACGCTTTCTGGGTCTTGGAGATCTCATGTACTCCAGCTCCTCCACAAAATTTCGGAGCGAGAGCACATCTGATGCTACCCAAAAATCTCAACAAAGTGAACGTCAGGCAAGAGTAGAGGGGCTAACAGGAGCAGATTTGGATGGGCTCGGTCGGGACAGTCACGACCGTGGCTAGGGTGAGCATTAGACGGTTGGGGAACGACGCGAAGGCAGCAGGGAGAGCTGGTGGATGGGGATGGTAATAGTGAACGACTATGGTGGAGAGTGGTTGGACAGCGGAAACAACGGACAACAGATGAGTAGACTGTTCAACGGACTTGTCTAGAGGACTGAAAGGCTGTGATACCACTGTAAAATACAGAATGCCAATATGCAAATGTAGTTGGTAAATTCTGTAAGTGTAGATAGTAATTGTATTATTGAATAAAATCTGAATGGTGATTACAATTCTTCGTGGCGGTGTGCCTATATAGGGATTTATTGGCCACGAAGATGAGTGGTCACATCTTTTGGCCCATGCCCCTTCATAATTAATGAGACATTCATTAATTTATTATTAATATTATTATTTTAATGTTATTTATTAATTGATATTCTTTTATGAATATTTTATTCATAACATGTCTTCAAGTATTTTCTGGTGAAACATTTTCTCAGTTTTGGAGATCTCGTGTTCCTTAGCCTCTTAGACACTTATTGGTGACTAGAAGACCTGTCTGCTGCTACCCTATATCCATAAACTAACATGGTCACCATATATTTTAATGTGCATTGTTCAGTGTATGCCAGGTCACTTAGATTATCTATCATGCGTGGTCCTTTTCCATGGGTCGTCATATTTCTTTCCAATGTATGGTTCTAAAGTGAGTACCCAGTGAGCACTGGCTGGAAACTTGCTCATTATCACCTAGAAGCCTCATCCATGGTAGTTAGGCTATGCTGTAAAACATTAACTGGGACCGTTAAACCTTTCTTTTTAAAATAAAGCTGAGAATTATTTAAAAATGAGATGTCCGTTTACATACTGTTGCTTCATGAAGGATCAACTTGATGAGAGGGCATTTGGGGGTTAGTTATAGACAAATTATATCATATCTTAAAATGCGCTACTTTGAATCTGAATATATTTCATAATAGGAATTTTTGAACGAGTCTCTCAGGGTTTGTATGGTAGATGAGTTTCTGTCAAATCATGTGATGTGCTAGCTGTCCATTCTGTATAGTGTGAGTTTGCGGCAGTTTCACTCAGGAATAACTGCATGACCTGGAACGTTATTCATGTTGTCCCAGGTGACTCGTAGCTATTAAAATTTAAGTTATACATTATATCTGCAATTGTACTGTTGTGCTGTTCTTTCGTGATTTTGTAATAGTCTATTTGATTTGGCCAAGTTAGTTCTTCATAACAAGAGTTAGAATAGTTGTCTTATACGCCTTTTTGTTTTTTTACTTGCTTGCACATTTCTCACATTCTACACTCACTACATTGGCTATTTTGATTTGTATGTGACTGTTAGTGATTATCTTCTTTTCAATGAATTATAGAGAACAATGATTTTTCTCTTTTGTTTCTTACAAATGTTTATAAAAGCTTGCTTATTATTTTTAGGTTCTAGTATATACACCGCATAAAGAGGTAGGAAGGTAAGAAATTAAGTAAAGCATCCTTCACTTCTTCTAAGGTCATATTTTTAAAATCTTTCACAAAGGTTGTTTGCTATTTATTTTTAAAATTTTATATAGTTTCAATCAATATAATTCTTCATCTAACTTATTGGTTTTGTTATAATCGCAGGATGTTTACCCACCCTTGTAACATTACCTGTCTGGATTGGTTTGTATCGGGCTCTTTCAAATGTCGCAAATGAGGTAAATATGGATGGATCAATGGGTAGAGTCTCTCTGATGGTATTATTGAGTCGCTTTGAAATTAGTTTGTTGAAGATAATCATCAGGGTGACATCTTTCTTCTTCTGCAGTTGTCAAATGATATTCTTATCTTATGTTTATGAATTCCGTGGTTGAAGGGTTTATTGACAGAAGGTTTCTTTTGGATCCCATCTTTGGCGGGTCCAACCACTATTGCTGCTCGGCAAAATGGGAGTGGAATCTCATGGCTCTTTCCTTTTGTGGTAATGGCAATGTTCCCTTGGCAATAATATGTGTATGTTGGTATGTTAAGGCACCTTTCTTGATGCTCTTATTGTGACAGTTATGATATAGTACATAGGCTACCCATATAAAATCTACATGCATGAAAATGACTAGCTTCATCTAGTGAAGTTTATCAATGCAAAATTCCATGTGCATAAACAAATACCTAACAAAATTTCACTTGGAAGAAATTACAAATTGGAGTTTGCGCTAATAAAGGCTGGCCTTTTAGTAATACTAAATGAGGAGTTAAAAAACCTACGCAACAGCTTGATGTGATTTATGTATTATTGGGAAAACTATGAATGCGATAATTATCAAATGAAACAAAATAATATGTAGGTTTTCCAGTAGAAAATAACTGTTTATATCTTTGATGTTATTAGAAAAGCACAATTAATGATTTTACTTATGTTATCTGGAGGCTGGGTGTTAGAGGGACATGGAGACAAGGTTTGGTATAGGGATGGGATGTCCCTCAGATTTAAAGGAAGGAAACCACAAGGATAGCGACAGAACCAATTAGTGGATACAGAAACTAATATTTTTAAGATCTAAAATAAATGCAGTTACATATAACAGTATATAGTATATACGTTCAATGAGAAACCAAATAATCATGCAAATATTGAGTCAGACATGTGTCATAATGGATGAATCGTTGATTTTCTATTGAAGAAATGAAAATACTGAAAATGTCACATTCATGAATGATAATTTATACATTAATATTGTTTTGAATATGAAATGGTGCAAAACATATGACAAATAGAAGATTACATCCACACTTGTGGCTGAAACGGAAAGTGAGAATCTATGATCCTATTTTTCAAGGTATTCCAAACATGATTGTGCTTTAACATCTTTATAATGGTCACTATCACTCTTTTATACCTTGTCTGCCAACCCAAGCAAGCTGAGGTATTCATTTATATCCTCCTCATCAATTTCTGTAACATTATCTTTGTTCACATTTGAATGAATTACTAATCCTGGTAGTTACTCTAGACTCCTGTAATGGACTGGGTCCTCATCATGCTTAGGACATGACAGTGGATATTTAGACGGCTGAAGATATGTTAGCATGTGTTACCTCGCATGTCAGCAGTGGTACATACAAAAATTTTGCAGCATTTATCAACACTATAGTAAGCCCAAGGTCACAAGTCAAAGCATTGTAACAACTGTGTGAAGTTTTGTAATAGGTATCCTAGGCCTGTGTCTTGTTCTCATTGTCTGTATCTTGTTGTCTTGGTCAGACCATGGCTGGCCCCTTGTAGTTCAATTGAACTACCAGGCCATCGGCAAAGGAGATTGTGGACCAAGTTGGGAAATTTGAGGAAATGGAAATGTCATGTGACAAGGATTGAGATCTCTCTCCAAATGTAACGAACTTAATGAATATCATTTGAGTAATCTTGCTCTGAAACTAAACTCGGCCCTTGTGGTGAATTGCCAGATCAGAAGAAAGGGTTTTGGGAGTTTTTGTTTACATTGAGATTTTGGGATTCCTTGGGCATTCTTATTGCAGGTGCATCTCTTATTGTGTCGGTCCTGTTCCCTTTGCATCTCAGACCAGCATAGGTTTACAAACTACAGATCTAATCCATACACATTGTTGGGTCAATTTACTGTTGTAAACTAACGCAAGTATTTATTATCAATCTGGGCTAGTGCTTAGAAGCATCCCCAAAGTATATGGGTTTCAGTTGTGATCAAATTAGAAGATGGTTTATTAATAATTTAAGGAAATGCATATTACAAATATAAATCTAACTTAAACAATTTCTAAATTCAGATATGTAATTAGAAGTAGAAGAATCTCCTAACTTAAGAGATTGGTTTGTCCTTTTCTAACAGGGTTACCATATGAATTAGAAATCAAAAGCTACTTAATCTAAACAATAGATTCAGATACATGAAGCAGTAATTGAAGAGGCTCTTCACTGAAGAGATCCTTGTTGAGATTTTGTGTATTTGGGGTAGCATCAGTTGTGCTCTAGGTCCTAAATTTTGAGGAAGGACTAGTGTTCACTTGATCTACAAGACCCAGAAATGGATTTGGGAAATTTCATTTGGTTTAGGATATATTAAATTAATAAATTATTTTAATGTATTTTCTAAGTTAAAATTTAGGAAAATAAAATAATTAAAGTGAATTTATCTAAACATGTGATGAAATTGTCTTAAGTCACACTGATCAAGCTTTCTTTTAATCTTAGCCATTGATTAAAGATTTAATCTTGGCCGTTGATTTGTCAATGAGAAAAGTATAAAGGAAAGGCTTGGGGTCATTTGTAAGATACACAGAGGCAGAGAACTGAAGCTAAGTTGAGATTCTAGGGTAGGGTTGCTAAGAATTCTCAAGTGTTTCAGTTGCAGAGAGGGGAATTTAGACCAAGGGGATGACTTGATCCCGGGGTCTAGAATACACAAGAAGTAGAGAATAGTTCAGGAAAGACAGCGCAGAGGAAGGTAGCAGCAACAACAATAGACGACAGCAGTACTAGACGGCAGCAGCAGCAGGCGGCAACAGCAACAGACGGCAGCAGCAGCAGCAGACAACAGCAACAACAGTGGTAGCAAGGACAACATGATTTTCAGGAAACCCTTCAGGGGTTACGCAGAGACCCTTAGGGGCAGCGTAGTGACTATGTCACCCAGTATGGGGTAACGCAGTCCTTTCTAGTGACAACGCTGAGCATTTGGAGGCCTTCAGAGGTTGACGCATGTGAAGGCATGTAAAGGTGAATTCTAATTGAAGATCTTGATTAGATAGAAAGAATGTCTAACTTAGACATTTGTTTGTCCTTTCATATGCAAGTTAAGAATGATCATTAGATTTCATCAATACTCAGAAATAATCAGCATTAACAAATTAAACATAAACAAGCTAATTCAGAAATTGTGGTTACAAAATAAACTAAGTGGTGTACTTAACTCGGTGTGGGGGCCCTCTAGCCTTGCCTCGCACACTGAAGGTGAATTCAGATACTTAGAACTTCAATCAATCAACTAGCATATAACAACAACAAATATGATAGAACAGACCTTCAATTATGTTTCCAAGTCTTAGAAATAATATTGTCATACAAGTTCTACAAACATCTATCTTATTCAAGCCTTCAAAGTTTGAGGCTTAAATAGATAAAATATCTAACAAACTCATCTAAAATAGTTCAAATAGTCATAACTATCCTTATCTTATCATATCAAGTCGAATTCATCCATCAAATCCAGCAAAATATAGAAAATCCCACAAAATAGGAGTTTTGACTTAGTTTCTAGGGATCCTCCATAAACGTTGTTCCTGTTTGACTGCCTTTGACTGAGCCTATTAAAGCTCGGTCTGACTGTGCCAACAGGTGTACTCTTATTCTTAGTTCCCGAGCTTTCTAGAAATGTATCCAGCTCGAGCCCAAGTGTCCTGCACATATGCAAACCATAATGCCATTACGAGAATTTCTGTTGCTGTCCAAAAATGCACTTAAATTTCAATTTTTACAAAAACATCTAATAATTGAAAAACATAACTTAAATACTTGTATATGCATCTTTGGGTCAATATAAGGATAGATGGGTAATATGGAAAAATAAGGTATATTTTCTAAACAAAAAGAGAAAAAACGAGGGCCAACATCTCCCCCAAACTGATGATCAAGCATGTCCTCATGCTTGCTTTTTCCTCTTTGACCTTCTGAGCTCTGATGCTGATCCCATTCCTGATCCTGATACTTCCTGTTGTGCTGTATATAGAAGAGAATCCATGTCTATGCCCTGTTCTTCCTTGTAGATGGAGGTCTTAACCTTCTGTTTCTCATACTTAGCCTTCCAAGAATTTTTCTCCCGAAACCACCAGAATGCCTGTGTATAGAGAAAATTGTTTGTAGTTTTCAGCTTCCCCATTTCTCCACTTATCTTCTCATTCTCCTTAACCAATTTCTCATTTGTTATTTTATGAGTTTCATTTTCTTCCTTCAGGTCCCTCTCCATGATTTTGCTTATCTTCAAGCTATCAGTTAATTCTCAAACTCTGGAAAGGTTTTGATCTTCCTCCTTGGTATTTTTAGAAACTGAAGTATTTTCAACCTTATTATTTTCAAAATAAGAATCTCTGTCAACAGGATTTTCATACACTTCTTGTTGCATCCTCTTAAGGATTTCATTTGCCTGTTTTTTTAAAGGAGATGTTTCCATGACTTGTACTTCTGGTTCTGCTGAATGTTTCTTTTTCTGTCTCCTGGAAATAGTAAAAATTGATGTTTCTTTCTCTAACATAACTGTCTCCTGCTGTTTCTTTGACCTTGTTTTAGGATAAAGAGGTGAATGCAGAATATTTCTTGTTTCCTGTATAGGTTTAAGTTTGTTTTCAGTGACTTGTTCTACAAACTTATTTTAAACCAAGAAATCTTCCCAGACCATCCCCTTAACTTTCAACTGGTAATCCACAAGGATTTTGATGAGCCCCTTATGAATAATTTGAGCCTCTTTGGGTTTAGTCTCTGATTTTATGCTCTCAATCATCTTCATCAAATTTTTGTAAAATAAATAGGGTAGATTGATCCTTATATCTCCTTTGATATGTTGTAGTAACCTGACATGATAAAGGTGTACTACACTATATCTATTGTCACAGGTGAAGAACTTATGAAATATCAATACTAGCTCTACCCATGGTTCATTGAACCACTCCCTTGGGATCCCTTTTGACCTATCAAAAGAACCTTTCTTGTTTTTATCCAAGAAAAATGTCCAGCGCTTATCTTTGAAATGTAATCCCTTGTGGTATAATTCACCTGAGGATGGCAAGTCTAAAGCTTCGGAAATATACTCTGGAGTCAAAGGGATGTGTAGACTACCTACCATGGTTTCATTCTGTTTGTAATTGTTTACAAATTCTCTTGTGACATCTTCATTGTGACCTTTGAACTTTTGGAGAAAACCTATTAAACTTGACTGATAGAGTTTCTCAATTGTTTCCTTACTCTAATGTTCAATTTGGAAGTCTTTGGGTTCTGTTCTTGAAGCCATTTGGTCGAAAAACCATTTTATATAACCATCTACCGTCATTAGCTTTATCTTTTGTCAACAAAAATTCAAGTACTGGATGTTATTTACAATAGTAGGCTTACCTCTTGTTTTACTGCCCTTGCCAAACAATCCTCTGTTTTCCCTTTGAAAAATGTGAGCTAACTGCTTCAAATAAACACAAGAATTGATAGAGAGGTTTTAAAAAAACATAAAAAATCATATTTCTATCATCCTACCCTTCATTTAATTCTCTGTCCTCTTTAAAAACAATCTCTGTCTCTGTTTTGTAAAAGAAATTTGACTTTGTAAAAAAAATTTGAACTTTTTTTATACAACAGTGTTTTTTTTCACCCATCAATTTCATACAAAAATTCTTTTCAAAACATAGCATGATGTCTATAATTCAGGCTCACTGTGTATACAAAAGAATAATTCAACCATCTCATCAAAAATCTCATGATCAATTCACTGCTTTTCTTCAAACATTCTTCATACTTTGTCCTCTGTCATAAAAATATAAAACCATGTCTAAGTGTCTTCTAACTCCATTTTTCTTCACAAATTCTATTTCGAATCCTTATACTGAGTGTGCTAAAAATAAATCTATTACATAACTTAGTTAAAAACAAACTCACTGTGCAATTCGAATTAGAATTCTTCACTCTCTGTTTTCCATTGAAATAGAAGACTGCATGTGAGGACATGTTTGAGCTTACCTTTTTTATGCAATGATCCTTGTGATCTTCTTCTTTGATCCTTGTGATCTTCTTCTAGTTTAGATGAGGTTTCAACCAGTGGCAATCTCATTAAAATCTTCACTCATTAACTCACTTAATCAACAAAATATTTCGTTGCTTGACTGATGGCAGAGTAGTTTTGAAAGGTGTCAAAGTGTTTTTAAGTGGTGTCAATACAAAAGATAACGTAATGAAAGGCTTTACAAATCGAATTAGATGACTCCTTTTATAACTCCGAGTTTGTTTAAACAATCCCGAGATCCATTCATGCAACCATTCATTGTTTAAACAACCAAATCCACATTTACTTCTTACCTTCTTCTTCACGGGTTTCCGCTTCCTGATAGCACGACTGCTCGACAAGTTCTCCGGATTTGTGGCTTTGAAACTCCAGTTAACTCCTTATCGCTCCGTTCCTCCTCTTTTCTATATTCTCTGCCTTCTTCTCTGCGTTTTATCTCTTCTTTTCCTCTCAGCTTCCTCACTGTCTTCTCTCCAGTTCTGGGTTTTATTTTGTTTTCGCAAGGTTGTAAACATAGATGCGTGCTTTGACTGCATGCTCTCCCTCTCTCATTGAGCCTCTTGGAAGGCAATGATGGTGAAAACGCAGCGTTAATACCTTGGCAATGGTTATTTCTGGTCTTAGCAATGGCGGAGATGGTCTCATATGTTTTACACAGTGTTATGTTAATGTGTTTGAAAACATTCTAACCGTTCATCAACCATCGATTAATGCATGTCTTTTCTTTGATTGTCATGCTGGCTAATGGTGTACATTCGTCCTTCATTTTATTCATTATGCAGTCTCCTTTCACGCTTTGTTTTAATGACCATGTCTATTTCCATAATCCGCATTATCTCCATGCGCCATCATGCTGTCTGCTTCCATATTCCTCATTATCTCCATGCACATATGCACCATCATACTTCATCACAGTATGCTATCTCCTCTTCATTTCTCCACTGCTGCATGCATTACGGTCTAATCATAGCATACCATATACCATTATTGTCATGCATTTGGTTTATCTCCGCATCATTCTTTAGGTTAGTAATTGCATTCATTTGTTTGCATTACATTTTGCTCCATTACCTTAGTTCGTCACCTTATATGATTACGCTCATTTTGCATTGTTTTGACATTCAAAATAGTTGCGCTATATCATATGTCTTTTGAACTTTGGTTTTTGCTTTTTGTTATTTAATTTTTAAAAATTGACTAATGAAATAGTCACATTTTTTAAAATTAAATATTTATGATAATACTAACCTTTGTTTGTTGTTTTGTAGGTCTTCCAAGGGTCTTCCATAGGTTAAATATTGACCTTTTGTTTATGATTCTCTTTGTTTAGAAAAATAGGGTAGGGTATGATATGAATAGGTTCTGTAATGTTTTATTGAATAATGGTATGTATATAAATGTGGATAGAATAGGGGTAGTTAGGATAGTAGTATGAATATGAATATGGATAGAATAGGGTTAAAAATCATAAATAATAGAATGTAGATGAAAGTATAGGTGATAAAATGTCGATGAAATGTAGGAAATGTAGGTGATGTAAATGAAATGTAGGTAAAGATGCATAATTAGTACCAAATTAGTCTTTACAATTCTAGAATATTTCGAAAAAAATTGAAATTTTAAGAGCGATTTTTTTACTCACTATACTTGTATTCCCTTTTGACGTTCATGATGATCAACATTGTGTTTATTGTTACGACGACTCTTGTAGACTTTGTAGAGACTTTATTCTTCTTGCATCTGATTTGATTTAGAATAATTATTGTTCAGGTTCCTTCTGCAGGTTAAACTTTGACATTTTCAGGTCCCATCTGATATGATCTTCAGTTGATATAGCTCGGGTCCCTTCTGACATGTTAAATTTTCAGGTCCCTTCTAGCGTAATTTTGCAATAATGTTCAGGTCCCTTCTGGCATAATTTTGCAATAATGTTCAATATTTGAAAATTTTTTCTGTCATCATGATTCAGGTCCCTTTCTGAATAGTTTTCTCAATAACAATTCAGGTCCTTTTTGTAAATGTCGAATGATGTACCAGGTTCCTTTGTAATTGTAGTTTATATTCTGTCTTCAATTCAGCTGCTGAAAACTATTTTCGTAGTTTTTTTTATTTCACACCTTCTCCCAAGCTGATGATTTGACTTGTCCTTAAGTCTGTAATCTCTTGGAAGGTATATCTGCAAAAATTAAGTAAAATAAAATGAAAACAAGAAGAGAATTCATGTTGGCCAAACTAGTTGGTTTTCCGACATAAAGTTGAGTTTGTATTGTGCCAGTTCCCTGGATTTTCACAACAAAAATCTTTTATTATTTTTTATTTATTTTTTATTTTTTTTATCATTTTTATTCCTCTAGAATTATGGAAGGCATATTGCTATGTTGCTCTATTAGTTCCAGATCTGAATCCATTGAAAATTTTCTTAGAAAATCCTCTTTATTTATAGGCTTGTTGTAGATTTTAAGTTTATGTCCATTGACGACAAACGAAACAGATGTTTCATCAATTGTTTTTATCTTGACAGCTCCATTGTCAAAGATTTCTTCAATCTCATATGGCCCAAGCCAATGAGTCGTAAATTTTGCTTTGAAATCTTTGAACTTGGAGTCGAACAAGAGTGCCCAATCTCCTTTCTGAAACACTTTATTCTTTATGAATCGATCATGCCATTTGATCCTTTGTTCTTGGAGAAGAGATGTATGTTCGACCGCTTGTTGTCGTATCTCATCCAGTTTGTTTAACTCATAATTCTCTCTTGTTGTGCTTCAGACAATTCCATCTCCAATTCTGTTGCTAGCTTGTATGTATGTATTTGAAATTCGATGGGTAATAAGACTTCTTTTCCATACACTAACTGATATGGACTGAACCTAGTTGTGTTTTTCCAAGTTATTCTATATGCCCATAGTGCATCTCTCAACTTTCTTGACCAGTTCTTTTTGTTCATTTTTACAGTCTTCGTCATGATGTTTTCTAGGACTTTGTTGATTCCACTTGTCCGTTGGCTTGAGGATGATAGGGAGTTGATTTTCTGTGTTTGTTCTTGTATTTCTCCGTAAGATCTCGAACAAGTTTTGACGTGAATCGTGTACCTTGGTCAGTTACTATCTGTCTCAGAACTCCATATCTTACAAATATTTCTTCAAATAGAAAAGACAACATTATCTTCTGTTGCTCGTGCTACTGCCTTTGCATCCACCCATTTAGTTACATAATCTGTACATACAAGGATGTACTTCTTTCCATTGGATGGAGGGTTGATTGGTCCCACGAAATCTAAAGCCCATTGTTCAAATCAAGGTTACTTGGAAGCGGGAGCGGGAGCGGGAGCGCGGAGCGCCATTTTTAAAAGTTTCCGGGTATGGAGCGTTTATATATATATATATATATTTTATATTTTGATGCATATATGTCAACAAAAACATGTAGAATGATGAATTAGACATAAAAAACATAAAAACATAGATTGAATCATATAACATCAATCATCTAGAAGTTATAATCTTCATCAACCACGCTCACGAGTTGGAAGCATACAACATATTGACTCTTGAGTCTCGCAAATCATCAATCTGAAGGTTTCAAGCTTTCAAAATTCAATATATAACATTTATCATCATTGATAATTTGATATATAACATTTATCATCATTGATTTCAAATTTCAATATCTAACATTTATCATCATTGATTCATCGATTTCAAATTTCAATATACATTTATCATCATTGATATATAACATTTATCATCATTGATTCATTGATTTCAAAATTCAATATATAACATTTATCATCATTGATATTATATAACATTTATCATCATTGATTCATTGATCACCATATAACTTTCATGAAGCATCGTATTCATAATTCATAATGACTTGTAAACAGTAAAATTATAAATGCCAACTTCAAAGTTTCACCTTTCAAATTCAAACTTCAAACTTAAATTGTCATTAAATATATGAAATCAGAAAGAGTCAAGTTTCAACTGTTCAACTGTCAACAACAAATAGAAAATAGTAAACAACAAATATATTTTATCTCGCTGGCCCCTTGCCACGCCCATGAGAAATGTCTAATTTTTGTGAGCCACGAGGAAATGTTGGCCTTCTAGTACTCTCAGGAGTACCACGACCACGACTAGAAGGTGGAGGCTGGATCTGCAAAGGAACAACAGTGTGATATCGAGGAGTGGCACTGGCACTGGCACTGGCACTAGCACTGCTACTAGTAGATGGTGGGACTGGCCCTGTGTGTGGTGGTGCTGCTGATGCTTCATCATCATCCCTATAAAGTTCTGCTTCCAATTCTTCCAGATGTAACGTGTCGTCCTCCAAATTATCATCCTCTGGGTTGTTGTCCCAGACTCTGTATGATTGATCCTCATTTGCCTGATCACAGTAATGGCTCAACAACCTCAAGTTATAATGCACATAAACCAAGCTTTCAGCTTGGTTTTCATTCAGCCCGTTTCTTCTCACATTGTGTATAAAGCAGTGTGGAAAAAGTCGGCAAAAAGTCCCGACTTTTTGAAAAAATCCCGAATTTTTCCGTGAGCCGACTTTATCGGCCGACTTTTTGCCGACTTTTTCATCCCTGAAAAAGTCCCGATTTTATCTTCGAAGTCCCGACTTTTTGCCGACTTTTTCCAAAAAATCTTGAGTGAGGTAGTTTCTTTAATAATTTTTAATTTTTTTTTGAAAAATTTGGGATTTTTTCCAAAAATGAATATTTTTGTATTTTTTTAGTTTTATCGACTTTTTGCCGACTTTTTCAAAAAACTCCCGACTTTATCGAGTTTTTCAACTTTGGGACCCTTGCCGATTTAATCCCGACTTCGACTTTTTCCACATTGGTATAAAGCTGTAGGTGCTCCAACACCTCTCTGCAGAAGAAGTGTTCACAACTTGTGAGAGAACTTTTTTAGCCAACTTTGGCAAAAGTCCCATGCCGCCATATGCTTCCCACCATGTGAGAGCATCAAATCTGTCCGTCTTCCATTGCATGGAAAGAACCAAAGTTAGCAGTGCAACTGAAGTATTTGCCTAATTCAAGGCGCAATCTAGCACACTCTTCCCTGTCAGGTACCAATTTGTCCAATGCCTTCATGTACCCTTCTTGTACCTCTGGATCTGTGTGAGGTTTCACCCTAACCCCACCTCCAGGTGCAAGTTGGCCCAACCAAGATGGAGAGTAATATTTTGGCGTAAGGATATATGCCAAAGCATGTAGTGGAACATTGAGTTTATTCCACCGTGCACACACACAGTCATGAATCATAGCATACAAGTTGGGATCATTATCCTTAACAATATCTTTTATTTGCCCCAACATGCTATCCATCTGCCCATAAACCTCTCCAATCACTGATTTATCAGTATCTGCAAAGCGAATCATGTTAGAAATGGGCTTGGTAAAACTCACAATTTCCCTCATACGTGCCCAAAACATAGGGTCAAGGGCGGTCTCCTCCACATGTTCGAAACCTTGCCTGTCAACTATTGTTTTCGCCCTGTCCTTTAATAGCTGCCAGTGTGGGCTTGATACCATTGCAGCCAATGACTCTCTTACCTTCAAAAGGCGCCTGAAGGTGAGGTAATAGCTAGCAAATCTAGTTTTTGCTATTTTCAACAACTCCAATTTGGAGTGAGTACGGAAAAGCCCATGGGTATTGTTATGATTTGTAATAAATTTGATCATTTTTTTACCTCTCTTGTACAAATCACCAAGCCATTTGAATTGAGGTTGTTTGTTTTTGATGATATCATGCATCAAAAGGTTCATTGTGTGAACCAAACACCCAGACCAAAAAATGTTGGGGTATTTATCCTCAACAATTGCTCCTGCTGCCTTACAGTGAGCAGCATTATCAGTGATGACATGTATGACATTGTATGGCCCAGTCTTTTCAATTATATCAAGTAATGGTTCTGCAATGTTAATGTCGGTTTTGAATTTCTATGAATAATCATAAGCTGCCAGGAAGACTGCACCACTAACTGACACAGCCAAAACATTTATCAATGGTTTTCCTTTTACATTGGTCCATCCATCAGAGACAATGGACAACCCATGCTCATTCCACGAACCTGTCATTCTAGCCAAAGAATTGTTTATTTTAGCTCTTTCATGATCAAGACCCACGGTTCTGGCCTTGTCATACCCAGGGCTTTTGTATCCTTTGGGGCATCATTAATGGCAGAAACCATTTCATGCCAATAAGGTGAGCGAAGAACATTGAATGGCACCCCACATGCATATAGAAACCGGTAAACTTTTGAATCCACATCATTCCTACACCCTTCGTCTAGGAAATCGGATATAGTTCTACGCCTTAATCCAATGCCACTGCCTCCAAAACCACTGGCATGGGTGGAAGTTGAACTTGTTTGTCCATGATGTGTTGGGCCTGAATCAACGAAACCCCTAGATCTTTTAAATGATCTCTGTAGGGCAACCCCCTCTTCCTTCCTATATATATCTCTTAGTGGTGTTGACACATAAGTACAAACTTTGATTCCAAGATTTTTAGTTCCATCTCCTGGCATTATCCCACAAAGGTGCCTTCTCAGACGGGTGTATGAACCATGGTATTGTTTATTGCAATGGGGGCAAATAAATTTAGTGGTTCTACCACCTTTCCCTCCTTCCATTTTCTGAACATATTTCCACAAAGGATATTGGTCTTGTTTAGTTGGGGATTCTATGTTCTCAGGGTCTCCACTCCCCACTTCCTCCTCAGCATAATCCTCCTCCTCTTCAGGATTTTCTTTAGATCCACCATAACCCTCCTCTTCATCCTGCTCTTCTCTGATTTTCCTCTTTCTTCTAGCACTCTCCAACACCATTATCACAAAGAAAAGAACCAACATGAGGAAAATTCCTAGCCATATAGCCATGATGGAAACAAGTTTCAAGTTTCTAGCTTGCAAAACAAATGGAAAAATGCCAAATGGGAATAGGAAATGCAACATAGGAAAAAACAATTCATCTTTAAAGTTTTAAATCCAATAAAATGCAACATCCAAGAAAAATTCAAGTTTTCATTTTTAAACAATTTAACAATCTACAAATTCATCCTAGAAAATACAAAATTGGATTAGAAGGCCTACCTTTTTCTTGCAATCCTCCTGTCAACCTTGCTCCTTGCTCTCCTGTCAACTTTGCTCCTTGCTCCCTTGTCAGCCTTGCGCTCTCCTTGCTCTCCTTATTGCTCTCTCTCTCAACTCAACAAACAATAAAATGCAAAATGAAACCCCCCCGCCGTTTTAAACAATTCGATTTTTCTCAAAAAAATTTCCACGCGGCGGGAGACGTTTTTTTTGCCGAGGAGCGTTTGGGAGCGAACGCTCCCCGAACGCTTCCGGCGTTTAAAAAACGCTCCCAAAGCGTTTTTTAAACGTCGGAAGCGCTCAGGGAGCGTTCGCTCCCGAGCGCTTCCTGAAACGCTCCCGAAAAAACAGGGAGCGTTTTAACAGGTTCGGAAACGCGCTCCCGAAAACGCTCCCGTCAGGAAGCGTTTTCGGGAGCGCGTTTCCGAGCGTTTCCGAAACGCTCCCTCACGGAGCGCGTTTCCGAGCGTTTCCGAAACGCTCCCTCACGGAGCGCGTTTCGGAAACGGGAGCGAAGCGGGTTTGAAGCTTCCCCGCAACCTTGGTTCAAATGGTTCAATCGGTACTTGTGGCTTTAATGGCATTTCATCCGATGCCATTGGTCTACCAATTCTTTGGCAGCTGTCACATCTTTTCACATAGGTTCTGGAGTTTTTGAAGATGGATGGCCAATAGTAGCCAAGTTTTAGTACTCTGTATGCTGCATTTTTATCTGCAAAATGACCACCACATGGTTCGTCATGACATGCTTTCAAAATTTCAATAATCTCATCTTCTCTTACACATTTTCTAATCATTAAGTCAACACCAATATAAAATAGATCTCCATTAACCCAACTATACCTAGCATTTTCTCTAATTATTCTTCATTTCTGCTTGTTTGTGTAATGATGCTAGATGATAAATAGTTAGCTATATCTGCAAACCATGGGGTTTTGACATTTATAGCAAATAGATGTTCATCTGGAAAATTGTCTGATACTGGATTTGGATCACCAGGTGAATATATTCTTGATAGAAAATCTGCAACTTGATTATCTTTCCCTGGTTGATCTTGTACAGTAATGTTAAATTCTTGCATTAATAACAACCACCTAGTTATTCCGCCATTTGTTATTGATTTGTTCATTAAATATTTTATAGCAGAATGATCGATGTGAATATAAACTTGATACCCTGTTATATAATGTCGAAATTTATTCACTGCATGTACTGCAGCAAACATTTCTTTCTCTGTAACAGTGTAATTTAATTCTGTCGGTGTTAAGTTGTTACTGATGAAATATATGGCATAATTGAATTGATTCTCTTTTTGTCCAAGTGATGCTCCAATAGCAGTGTCAGATGCATCAGTTGAAATATGAAATGGCAAAGGCCAATTAGGTCCTCGAAGAATGGGTGCAATTGATAATTTTTCAAATGCATTATGACAGTTATTTGTCCATTGGAATTCCACATCTTTCGCAAGTAACTTGAATAATGAGAAAGCTATTTTACTAAAATTTTCAATAAATCTCCTATAGTAGCCTACATAACCTAGGAAAATTCTAACTTCTTTTTTTGTTGTGGGTGGTATTAAATTCACAATGACTTGAATTTTTGCAGGATCCACCTCAAATCTGGAAGAGGAAACATGGTGTCCCAACACTATCCCCTCAGTTAACATTATCAAACATTTTTCATTACTGAATGATAGATTTGTTTCGATTCATCTTTTTAACACTTTTTCAAGATTTTGTAAACAATCATCATATGTAGTACCATACACAGTGAAATCATCCACGTAAACTTCTACACACTCATGGATCAAATCAGCAAAGATTGCAAGAACTGCTCTCTGAAAGGTGGCGGGTGCATTACATAAACCGAAGGGTAATGCATTGTATGCATATGTTCCCCATGGGCATGTGAATGTTGTCTTATCTTGATCTTCTAATGCTATCTTTATCTGATTATATCCTCTAAATCCATCCAGAAATGAAAAGAACTTCTTTCTAGCTATTGAATCTAACACTTGATCGATAAATGGTAAAGGAAAATGATCTTTTAATGTAGCTTTATTGAGTTCTCTGTAATCCACACAAATTCTCCATTTCCCGTTTTTCTTAAGCACTACAACTAAGGGTGAAACCCATTGACTATCGGAAATTGGATAGATAAATCCGACTTGTAATAGTTTCTGCAATTCCTCTTTTCACTATTTCCTTCATCATGGGGTTCATTCATCTTTGTGGTTGCCTTACTGGTTTAATTTGATCATTAGTGTAAATGTGATGGATACATGTTTTTGGATGAATTCTGGGCATATCTTTGTAATCCCAGGCAAAAGCTTTTGAATATTTTTGCAACAATGTCATTAGCTTTTCCTCTTCTGATGATTGTAAATTATTACCAATATTCAAATGTCTTTCAGGACTGATTTCAATGATTTTGCTATTTGAATTGGTAATTGAATTTACATGAAAAATACTTTCGAATGTATTTTGCAATGACTGAATAGTGCAATTGTCCTAAAAACATTCATTTAAAAGATAACTAGCAGCGTCATATTGAGTTACTCTAAGCTGCTCTGAAATATTTGGTTCTGAGATGAATAGATCTAATAAGTCCTCATTTTCTTCCTCCTCTCTAAAATTATAAACTTGATTAAGACTGAGAACAGATTGAAGTTATTGTGGTTCCTCTCGATCAAGCCATGATAATAAAGATGGAGACTGAGCAAGAGGATATAATGTAACATGCTTTCTTTCATCTCCATGTGTAATAATCATACTTCCTGATCTGCATCCAATGTAAGCATCTGCAGTGGCTAACCATGGTCTGCCTAAAATTAAGGGATGCCCTCCTAAATTTGTTTTTGGCTGCAAAATCAAGAAATCTACAGGATACTCCCATGAATCCAGTGAGACAATGATATCTTCTAATATAACTTCTGGGACAACTTTAGATCTGTTGCAAGTTCTAAAACTGTAGTAGTCAGTCTAATGTTGTTCAGATTCAACTGTTTCATAGTCTCAGTAGTCATAACATTGATAACTGTTCCCAAGTCTATTAAAGTATTTGGCACTGAAAATTTGTTAATCGAAATGGTAACCATAGGAATTCCTGGATCAACATATTTTTCAATAACTGCATTTGTAGACATGAGACTTGATAGGCTTCCAATTACCTGGATTGTAGGTGGATCCTTCTTTCTTCTGCCAGATTTCTTAATGCATAATTCCTTTATTGTTTTTGCAATATCAGAATGTCTTTAATTGCCTGCAACAAAGGAATTTTAACATATGTGTTCTTCAATTCATCCAGAATATTAAATTCAGGGAGAGATATTGGAATATTCTGATGTATCAATCTCTCCGGATATGGTGGAGTCTGTGTAATAATATATTTACCCTTTTGAATTTGCTTTTCTGGTTGAGATTGTTCACTTTGTTCTCCTTGCTCAGTTTCTCCTTCAATTATTGGAGGAGAATCTTTTTGTAACACCTTTCCAGACCTTAGGTGGACATCTTGTATAGGAAGAATTGAATAAGTAGGATAATATGTTGTTGCTTCTTCCACATGATATGCTGGTCTATCCACCTTGTTACTTGGATTAGCTACTGGCTGAGCTGTCAATTGTGTTGGTCTAGGAGGTGGTTGGTTAGTAGGCAGCTGAAGTTGTTGCGGTTGAGTTAGTAGGTAGCTGAAGTTGCTGCGGTTGAGTTAGCATTGGTGGGTTTTGAGATGGATATGGCATTGGTTGTTGTTGCTGGAATTGTTGATTTTGAGGAAATGGTTGTGGAGGGTATGGTTGTTGATATTGATACTGCTGGGGATACATTTGTTGTGGTGGTTGGTTTCCATAACCATATCCCCTCCAACCTTGTACAGGTTGGTTTTGATATTGTTGTGGTGGCCAAGCCTGCCATGGCATTGGTGTGTTCTATGTATTTTGAGGAAATTGAAAATTTTGGGGGTTTTGTTGAGGGAATTGTTGAGGCATCCTTGGTTGCCAAGGTTTTTTTGGTGCCATATAGTAGAGAGAATCTACTCCTTGCACTTCTTCTCCTTGCAATTCTTTTAATTTGGGACATTTTTCTATTGCATGATTTTCCGTGTAAAGTCCACACACTTGTATACCTTGCAAAGGACATTCCCTGAGTGGATGTTTTTGCCGACACTTGGGACAAAAAATTGCTAAGACTTCATCTTGCTCCTCTTTCTTTTTCTTAGCTTTCAAAACATCTATTTGTGTTCCCAAATTGCTTAAGAGATCTGTTTTGAAATTTTCTAGCAGGCTTCCTATCTCCGCTCTTGTTACTGCACTTGCTGCAAATTTGGAAGCTTTTGATGAAATATATCTCTTCCCACTCTTGGCTCTTCCCCTAGAGTATTTTTGACATAATTCAACAATTTATTCAAATGGTAAATTGGAAATATCTCCTTTTCCCATTACATTTAGAATGTCTAAATACTCATCTCTGATACCCTTAAGAAAAATAGTGCGGATGGTATCAGGACTAAGAGAATGATGTTTGGATTTCTGTAAATTGTAAAGAAATCTTTCCAAATATCCTTCCAAACTTTCGTCTTCTTGTTGCATCATTCTGAAAATATCTTCTTTCGAGTCTCTAGCCCTGCAGTAAGCTTGATACTTTTTAAGAAAGTTTTTCTTCATATCTTCCCAAGAAGCTATGGTATGTTCTCCTAATTCCATGAACCATTTTAAAGCTGCTGCTTTCAAAGTAGCAAGAAAAAGGTGAAGCTTGTGTGTGTCATCAGTATATCCATAAGTTCTACAAAAGATATCAAACTCGAGCATGAATGCATCAGGATCTTCTATTGACATTCCATAGAAATTTGGCAATACAGAAGGTGGAATATTTTTCATTTTTATTTCTTCTCCTAGTATTGCTCTTGCATCTAAGATAGGAAAACCAAAAGTAGTTTCCTAATCATTGTTAACTTCTTGCTCATTTTCTTGTGTTCTTCGATTTTAGTTTTCTCTTCTTGTTTCTTCCTGTATTTTTCTAAGTGCTTCAGTTATTCTGTCTTCCTCTGCTTATCTTTTCGCCTCAATTCTTCTTTCTTTTTCTCGTTTTCTTCGCTATTCCCTTTGCTGTCTTTCATATTCTAATCTTTGTTCAAGAGTCATGTTTAATCTAGTCGATCCTTCTCCTTCTTCAACCATTTCTTGCTCAGAGATATGTAGTGTTTCAAGATGTGGTTGACTTTGTATTTTTTCATCTACTTTGATTTCCTCAAGGACAGGTTGCTCTATTTGTTTAACAGTTGGTCTTCTTATATCTTTTTGTTTCCAAACGGAAGGAGGTTCTTTAGGTGATTGCTTTTTCTTTACCTCAAAGGCTAACAAGATTTGTCTTTCAACTAAAGTTAATCTTTGTCCTGATCTCTGTTTTTCCTCTAGCTCTTCTATAGTAGGTCTTCCAGTAACTGGTGTTGTTAGTCTTGTGGATGAATGGGCCGTTGGGGGGTTTTGTTTCACAAATCTACCTTTTTGATCTCTCTCTCTAGGCATAAGAAAACATTACTTGAAAGAAAAACTATGTTTTTGTTGTTTTTGGTGATTTATATTTTTTTTATCTTTTTGTTTTCCTATTTTGATTGTTTGAAAATATGCTTCCCCAACAATGGCGCCAAAATGTTGGGTCAATTTACTGTTGTAAACTAACACAAGTGTTTATTATTAATCCGGGTTAGTGGAACTTAGAAGCATCCTCAAAGTATATGGGTTTCAGTTGTGATCAAATTAGAAGATGGTTTATTAATAATTTACGGAAATGCATATTACAAATATAAATCTAACTTAAACAATTTCTAAATTCAGATGTGTAATTAGAAGCAGAAGAATCTCCTAACTTAAGAGATTGGTTTGTCCTTCTCTAACAGGATTACCATATGAATTAGAAATCAAAAGCTACTTAATCTAAACAATAGATTCAGATACATGAAGCAGTAATTGAAGAGGCTCTTCACTGAAGAGGTCTTGATTGTCCTTCATCATTCATTCATTTATCAGTCATGCTATTGTTAAAACAAGAATTCAGGAAAGCATGTGAAACATGAATTCTAGTTTCCAATTTCTTGATCAGATGGAAGAAGTATTTAACTTAAACACTGTGTTGACTCTTCATATGCAAGATAGAAACAAGATTAAGATTCATCAGCAATCTTGTAAAAACATATAAAAGCATGTAAAGGCATGTAAAAATGAATTCTAACTGAAGATCTTGATTAGATAGAAAGAATGTCTAACTTAGACATTTGTTTGTCCTTTCATATGCAAGTTAAGAATGATCATTAGATTCATCACTACTCATAAATAATTAGCATAAGAAAATTAAACATAAACAAGCTAATTCAGAAATTGCGGCTACAAAATAAACTAAGAAGTGTACTTAGCTCGGTGTGGGGGCCCTCCACCCTTGCCTCGCACACTGAAGGTGAATTCAGCATATAACAACAACAAATATGATAGAACATGTCTTCAATTATGTCTCCAAGTCTCAGAAATAATATTAAGTCATACAAGTTCTACAAACATCTATGTTATTCAAGCCTTCAAAGTTTGAGGCTTAAATAGATAAAATATCTAACAAACTCATCTAAAATAGTTAAAATAGTCATAACTATCCTTATCTTATCATATCAAGTCGAATTCATCCATCAGATCCAACAAAATCTAGAAAATCCCACAAAATAAGAGTTTTGACCTAGTTTCTAGGGATCCTCTATAAAGACTGGTCTTGTTTGACCGAGCCTATTAAAGCTCGGTATGACTGTGCCAACAGGTGTACTTTTATTCTTAGTTCCTGAGCTTTCTAGAAATGTATCCAGCTCGAGCCCAAGTGTCTTGCACATATGCAAACCATAATGCCATTACGAGAATTTCTGTTGCTGTCCAAAAATGCACTTAAATTTCAATTTTTACAAAAACATCTAATAATTGAAAAACATAACTGAAATACCTGTATATGCATCTTTCGGTCAATATAAGGTGGATATGATGGTAAATAGATGGATAATATGGCAAAATAAGGTGTATTTTCTAAACAAAAAGAGATAAAAAACAAGGGCCAACACCCATTGAAGTTACATTTGCAAAAGGAAGTTTCTCGGCCCTCTAGGGCACTAAACTATGAGTAAATATGCATCATCTCAGAATAATGAAGGAGACTTTTGTTGAATAAAGGACTGCTAGTCCCTTCGGCCCTCCATTAGGGCTTGATCTGTGCTCAAGTTCATATCCTTCAAGAGCAAACAAATGTTAATTAGGACCATCAAGGCACTTTCAGGCCAGCGAAGAAGTTGAAAGACTACGCTATGCCCCCTTTTGGCCCCTGTGGAAATTAAGATACATCAGACGAGAGAGTTTGCATGGTTCTCTGATTTCATTGGTCTCTATTGCAGGAAGAAGACGTTCGTCTCTCTAGGGCAATAAATTCTGATCAAAGATCTATCATTACAAGCCAACAAAAGATTGATCATAATTGATACATGACTGTTTGACCTTTCTTTTGAAGAAACAGAGCACTGAAGGAATGTTGTCTGTTGGAGATTGTAGAAGATATTTTTTTGAAGGTTCATTAATTTTGTAGCATTATTCTTTGCAATCTGAAGTGTGGAAGGTGATGCTACATCTGAGGCTAGGACATTGACTATTTAAAGGAGCAAAACTGAAATTAAATGTAATATTCCTACTAGGAGATACAATGATAAACAAAGCAAATTTTTTACATGCAACACATATAATCCAACATGCAATAAGTGACCCACAAATTCAACAAAAAATTGCGCAGATCTGAGCCATTTTATTAGATATGTAAGAGGAGAGTACAAATCTGAATAGAACGTGTGCACCTGGGCTAGCTAAAGCAAACTTGACAACCATAGGTGAGAAATTGTGTTGCCCAAATGCTAGGAAGTACTTCCCCATATATTTTTGCGCTGGCCCTGGAAATCTGCAATGGCTGGTTGGAAAGATGCTGCTATTTGGCCCCTCTAGAGTGCTCAAAAAATTATGAGAAATTAGCCTTGGCCTCTCCTCAAGAACCCCACAAAGATCCATAAAAGGTTGGGCTTGGTTCCAACATACAAAATTCACCCGAATTTTAGTGTGCTCTCAACCGGCTGGGTAATTCGAACCCCTAGGATATCCTGCTGCCCAAGTCCTCCAAAATGCTAAGTAACCTTCTCCCAAAATTCTCATTATGCCTCCCAACCAACTCAGCTCCAAAATCCCGGAATGAGCCCTCGCAACAAGTGGCCCTCACAAACGAACTGCGCAGGCCGAGTCTAGTCACTTCAGGGCTAGCCCAAATGAAGAAAACTCGGCTTGTAGTGTAGCCCATCCAACCACCAGACAAACCTTTGCAAAATTGCTGTTAAACTTGAAGGGAATTTGCTCCTAACTTCCCGAAAATGATGGTGCTTTGTAGCTCACTCTCCCTAGAAATGCGTAGTCCCACTCTATGCCCAAACAGATGCATAATGCCACGAATTAGCCTGTAGAAATACTTCCGGAACAACTCCACAATGCAACAATGGCTCCCCTAGGGTGGCACTCGAAGTCCACCGAAGGATGAGTTGAGATTTTCCCTTGGAAATCTCGTGTACGGAACAACAATTGCAAACTTGGCTCAACAACTCAAGTGTGCTAGGTAAATTTGTTTGTCAAAGGTTCAAAAGCCACAAAATGATGCATTCTCATCTTATTTATCCTTGAGCTTCCCTTTCTCGATGTGGGCCCCATGAATCAACCTCCTCTTGACTTTCTGCCTCCAAAAGTGCGAATTGGTCCAAGGGTTCCGTATTCCCCTTTGGGTGGCCCCCACCTTCACTATGAGTTCGATTTGCCTCGCTTCTCCTATGTTGGAGCCTTCCTTAGCCAAAATTTGCAAGTGGGGTCCCCCTAACCCACTTTTCCTAAGTTGGGAACCAAAAATGTCAAAATTGAGCAAAAATGGGTTTTCACTTAGAAATATTTGCTAAGTGGGGATATCACAGTCCTCCCTGCCAAAATGTTGCTTGCCCTCAAGAAATTGTAGTGGTGGGTGTTGAAGTATCTGCTCCCCCTCTCAAGTGGCATCCTCATCGAGCAGGTTCTTTGTGATATTGCCACTTAGGAATATTGCTAAGGGAGGTATCAATATTGCCGAATTTTGACTTATTACATGTTTGCACTTAGGATATGTGGGTTCAGAGGCCCCACATGAATTTTGGGATTAAGTGGGGGCCCAAACATTAGGATGGAAGGGAAATATTGTAGCTCTGGTAGAGTGTGGGGGCCACCCCATAGAGAATTACGACCCACACGAGGAATACACTCTCATTAGAGCGGAGTTGGTGGGGGAAAGTCGAGCTGGGCCCACATGGGCATTTTGGAGGCTCTTTGATAAAAATAGCAAGAGGCACTCATTTGGGGCATTCATGATCATTTGAGAATTTGTCTTAGACAAGCACGCTTGAGTTGAAGCCAAGTCTGCAAGTGTTGTTGAGCACACGGGTGTTTCCGAGCAGAAATCCCAACCCTTGCTTCGGTGGACTTCGTGTGCCAGCCCAAGGAGGGAGTCTCACCTATTCCAGTTTGTACCAGCAACAAAGGTTGCAAGTTTGGGGAATCTCCAGTAGCTCTCATTGGAGCAAAGTTGGTGGGGGAAAGTCGAGCTGGGCCCACATGGGCATTTTGGAGGTTTTTTGATTAAAATAGCAAGAGACACTCATTTGGTGCATTCATGATCATTTGAGAATTTGTCTTAGACAAGCACGTTTGAGCTGAGCCAAGTCTGCAAGTGATGTTCAACACACAGGTGTTTCTGAGCGGAAATCCCAGCCCTCGCTTTGGTGGACTTCGAGTGCCAACCCAAGGAGGGAGTCTCACCTATTGTAGTTCATACTAGAAGCAAAAGTTGCGAGTTTGGGGAAGTTCCAACAGTAGCGGTGCAGTGACTACACAGTCCTTGGAAGAGCCACGCTTGGAGGTCGAGGAGTGAAATGAGTTACGGAATGAAAATTGAGGTGGAGTTTGGGGAAGTGTAGTGGGGGCTTTTCCAGCATTTTGGTGGATCAACAAACACAACATTTGCTATAGGTTACATCTGCTGTTTGTGTAGGAGGGCCAAGCATTTGGGGTTCAGTCGGGAGCGTCAAAACTAGGACAAACCCTTTTTGGGTTATTTTTGGGTTTATTATTGAGGAGAGGCCAAGATTAATTTGGTAGAATTTTCTGCGTAGAATTGAGGGGCCAAACAGGGATCCCAATTCAGCTAGCAGTTAGAGGAGCTAGGGGAAAATTGAGCCAAAATTCTGAGTTCAACATTTGGCCAATTCCTTTGTGGGGTTTTGTAGGTTATTGGTGGAGAGCCCAGGGTTAATTTCTCGGAATTTTCTAAGCATCAGAGGAGGCCGTAGAAACATTTATTTGCAGGCAACAACATATTTTTGGCCAGTTTCAACGCAATATTCAACAGAGAGCAACAAAAAATCTGAGAGGGGCTTCATATCTTTCACTTGGGCTTTGCTAGCTTGCCTTGTGCAAGCCCAGGTGCACTCTTCCAACATTATAGTTGTACTCACTAATTTATTAATAAAATGCCCCAACAACGCAGTTTTTGGTGCAATTTCATGGTCTGATTTGTGTGCTTATTTTTCATGGTTTTTTGGTCTATGCATGCCTTTTTATTTACTATAAAATTTCCCTAGGAATATTACAGTGGTATCAGAGCCATAATCCTGGCTTACCCTGTGGGAAACCCTTCATTCTATGACAAGACTAGAATAAAAAACTAAGAAATCATGGGATCCCAAGAAAGGTTAAAATCAAACCACATGGCAGTAACCTTGAATGAGGTGATTAGGGTGCAACAAATGATGGTTGGTGTGGAAAAGCAACTGATTCGTGCAACAATTGGGAATCAAGACCATTCTCAATTATACAACAAATCCATTATGCCCAAAATTGTGGACAATGCATCAAGATGGCAAGACATGAGTGCAATTGATGTGGAGTTATTGGCAGCAAATTGGAGGGCATACCAATCATTGGGACATGGCATTCAAGTGTCCCTCTCTTTTTGGGAGTTCTGTGAACTAAGAGACATGCACAAAACAATGAGAATTCCGTGGAATTATGCAGGGATGATGAGGAGGATTAAGGAAGAAGATGAACTAGTAGTTGAAGGGGCCATGGTTGGCTAGGAGGCAGTTGAGCATACACCCATTAATGAGGCGCCAACCTTTGTTGAGGTATCCATTGATGAGGTATACGGGGTTATGACTGAGTTCTCAGGTGATAGTAACGCACCACTAGTTGATGAGGTGCTGGGAGACAACTCCACCGTTGGTGAGGAGCCGATAGGTACAGAGGCCTCCTCCAGGTTTATGACAGAGTTGTTGGACGACAATTACCTGCAGCTGATTGGTGAGCATGTCTAGCGTGCTGGGTTGTCTATGGAGGAGCAGTTGGAGGCTCATGTTGAGTCCATGATGGAGGAGGATGTGAAGCCATCCTTTGGACTAACCATTGATGAGGGGCAGCAGAGGGGCCACACGTTGGGTTTTCAGCATAGTTCGCTTCAGAGGCACACTGGCGGCAGAGTCGTCTAGACATACCCCAGGGAATGGCCAGGTTAGCAGAACTGAGCAACATGAGCTGAGCATGACACCACATCAGCTTGGAGGGCTTGTTCCTTTCATAGAGGATTGCACATTCGATCCCTCCTTTGGGATTGGATGGCGAGAGGTACTGAGATGATATTTGATGGAGCAAGCTAGGCGGTTGGATACATCAATGACCACAATTCAACAGAGGCCATGGATTACCAGAGGGACACGAGGGCCAGACTGTTGTTGGGATCCAGGTGGGATTTCTCATCACATCATAGAGTTAGTAGGTGATGGTAGTAGTTGCGCGATGGATCTGATGTTTGGGCACACACACATTTTGGGATCTCCATCAGAGCCCTGGACAACACTAATGACAAGATGGTTCGACAGGGGGAAAGACACATTTCATGAGTTGTCTCGGCATATTGACTGTGTGTGGAGTCACAAGGTGAAGGCTGTTTCAGTCACTGCTTCGATATTTTAAGAAGTAATCTTATAATAAATTGTTAAATCAAATTTGCAAGTAGGAGAAGTAGTTCATGTTAATCTAGGTTGTCATTGATGATGTCAGTGACTGGGATGGAAAATATTCTTGAAGATGCCAGAGGATGATTACAAGTGATTACAACTCTTGTTTAAGATGTCAAGACACAAATGAAGTGTCAATCATGTATCTTGATGATCATAATGGAAGACTACCATATCACTGCACTTGATGAAGGACATGATGATGGTGACCCTATGTTGAAGAAGGCTAAGGCATGATTATGAAGACAATCAACGAAGAAATCAAACCATGAGGCTCTACACTTAAAGGCATTCTTCCTTGCCTCCATTTCTGCACTCATAAATAATCAGTCACATTAAAAAATATATTTTGCTACCTTAGAGGCAAAATTCCTTAATGAAACCTACACCATCTTGAAGAGCATAATTTTGCCTTTCCAATGAGCTATTGCTTAGCCCGAAACTCCAAGCGGTTTGAAAGTTATTGATTTTTCAAGTTTAAGGTAAATTTTTGTCAAGTGAGCCGACCTAAGCCGACTTGTGTAGGCTCATGCCTCATGGCCAAGGGACGTGTCTTTTCATTTATGATCAAAACCAGTATATATATGACGTCTAGACTTGACATTCCATCATCCAATTTCGGTGAGAAACTCAGAATTTAGATTAGAAGCAGAGAAGGCCGAGGAGATAAAAGAAGAACTATTGGTTGGGCTATTTTTCTATTGGATTGGTCTTTCAAGCTCGGATTAAGGACAATTTCTGTGATAGCTCGATTATAAATCTCAAACTCATCTCTAACCAAAAAAATTCGGTGAAGAGCATCTGAAAAACACAGAACAACGAGGAGAGGAGGACTTAAAAAAAAAAGCACTGTTTTGGGCAATTTTTAAGGAGGACGAGGGGAATATTTCTCTTGCTCAATACAGATTTCAGGAAGACAACACCACAAGCAGCTGTAAGGTAGCCACGACAACTCAGACATGTAAACAATGTTGAACCCTTAGTTAAACTGAGAGGGGGGGGGTGAATCAGTTTAACACATTCATGGACTTTTAAAACTTTTCCCTTAAAACTTATTTACACCTTCATTTCATGATCAACTTAATATGTGAACAATCTTAGAATGTGAGCAACAAGTATTAATATAATGTAACAACAGATTTAATATGAGAGCAGCAAGTATTAAGCAGATGAGATAAACCATATCAACACATAAACATCATGCACAAAGACATCAGATATAAGTGGAAACCCATAAAGGGAGAAAACCACATTTTATTATTGTTGTGATGCAAAGGCAAGCTCCAACTCCCTCTCACCACTGATTTTCTGTAGGCACTGACCTACAGGAGGCTCCTACCTCAATTCTGCAAGCTACAACTCCAACCTCAGTCAGCTACAACTGACATTTTATCAAGCTACAACTTGATGTGGAAGCTCCAACTCCCATCAATTTTCTGCAGGCACCAACCTACAGGAGGCTCCAACCTCAGTCAGCTACAACTGACATTTTATCAAGCTACAACTTGATGTGGAAGCACCAACTCCCATCTATTTTCTGCAGGCACCAACCTACAGGAGGCTCCTACCTTAGTCAGCTGCAACTGACATCTATCAAGCTACAACTTGATAGGGAAGCTCCAACTTCCTTACTCTTTCAAAAGAAAAACACTTGCTGATTTACCTTGGATATCAGCTCTGTTCTGTACCATCTTCTCTACTGTTCATCAATTCTCATATCTGCCCTGTATCATCTCTGCATCTTCTCAGATTCTCTATCAGCTTCTCTTTCTTTTCTGCTCAGCTCCTCCTTCTTCTCTGCCTCACTGCTTCATTTCAGCATTCTCTTCACTTACTCTCTAACCTCTTTGTGCATATCAATGTGATATTATATATAGAGTTCATCACATGACTCTTTACATTCCTCAGGGAATTTGAAGTGAATAGTCCTGACTTTTTGCCTTCTGCCTTCTCATTTCTTTTACCCGCTCATTCAGAAAAATAGAATTGTATGTACTAAATTTAATATTACAGTGGGATATTTGTTCTCTTCCGGAGACTTGCCAATGCATCACTACAATATAGGATTAGAAATCACCATCTACACTGAAATCAATGCATTTAGTGCAAACAATCAAATAAGATTAGAAATCATCTACATTGAAACCAATTCATTTAGTGCAAGTAATCAAATATAATTATAAATCGACATCTAAATTGAATAATTGCTTCACAGTCTTCCCACTTGAATAATTGTGCAATAATACAAATCAACTAGAGTTCAAATTCTCAAAAACAATTCATCTGCAAACTCTATAATTCATAAATAAAACCCCTGTATTAAACCAGTATTTACATGGAGAAATTTCTTTCAGGCCTGATATTCAATCAGTGGCCTTTCTATCCTCATTACTCTGTCTCTCCAGATCTGCTACTTCTGCTTTGTCTGCTGCCTCTGTTCCTTATCTGCCTTGCTGCCTTTGCTGCCTTGCTACCTCTCTGCTACTCTCTTTGCTGCCTCTGCTACTTGTCTTATGCTCTCTCTGCTGCATCTGCTTCTTGTCTGCTTCTTTGCTGCCTTTGCCTCTCTGCTACTTTGCTTCTCTCTTTGTTTCGTTGCTGTTTCAGGTGTTCCTCCTTTGCCATCGCCGTTGCCATCAATGACAACAATTCCAACAAACAATTATCACAGCAGCTAAAATCTATATCTGAGGACAGACCTGTGATAGACAAGGAGGTTGTGGACTATTGTGAAAGCTCGGATAACACAGTTTAATAAGCCGGATTGCAGTGATTTTGAGCTACAGCATTTTGTGAAGGATCAGATCTCAAGAAAATTTTGTAGGAGTTTTTTATTTTAAGACAAGTCAACTATAAGAGATTCGGACTTGTGACTAAACCTATGGTAGCACGGACAAGTGCTCTCTTCAAGCACTGAATTACAGCGCAGATAGGATAGTGGCTTGATAAATTTTGGTGACTCAGATATGACAGGTTAGTAAATCATTTGTGAAGAAGATTAACTTGTAATGGAAGCTTAAGGCTTGGACTTTGATATAATTATGCTAAACAAGTAAAGGAGGAGACAACTACAAGGACAACATTCAGAAACAATCCAGCACCTTGAGGAAATTGTAAAGAATTGTTAACATCACATCTTGTAGAATATCTTGAAGGCCTAAAGGAGTAGTTCTCATGTAGAAGATTGATGTGACATTGAGAGCAATATATTGGGCATAGTTTGGTGCAGACTTTTTGGTGGAATTGATATACATATTGAAGCAGATATGGAGTTGTCTCGAGATATTCTCGAAGACCTCCTACTAACCTTGTTGAGCAACCGTTGTGAAGACACCTTGAGGGATTCTTGAAGACATTTGGAATACTTGTAGAAGCTGATCTTGGAGGCATCCTTGGAAATCACGATGCATTGCTGAAGCCATCATGATGTGACCTTGGAGAAATTGTTTGGGTATGATGAAGAGCAACGGTGACATCTTCTACGAAGAAAAGGTTGTCATTGATGATGTGATGTGTAGATTACAGTGAAGAGTAAGCTGAAGATTGTCAGGGTTCGTTGAAGAAGACATTGGGAGCCGTAAGTATAACCAAATATACATTGACGAAATGAAGCAGGAGGTTGGAGCCTCATAGAGACAAGGTTGGTGCCTTGGAAGATAGGGTTGGAGCCCTAGAGGATAGGAGTCTTCAAGAGACCAGGTAAGTGCCTTGGAAGATAGGGTTGGAGCCCTAGAGGATAGGAGTCCTCAAGAGACTAAGTTGGAGCCTGTACCAGATATAGGGTAGGAGCCCTTGAGGTTGGTGCCTCAGAATTGATAAGGTTGGAGCCTAGGAGATTGAAGATTGGTGTTTTCATCTAGGGTTGGAGCCCTACATATATTGTACTTGATTTATTGTAAAGAAGAAATTAATAAAAGCATTTATTCTTATTGTTCATTTTGTGTTCTAAATATAAGTGATCTAACTGGTAAAAATAACAATGGAAAAGAAATATTGATTCACCTCCCTCTCAGTATTTCCAACAGTTCAGCTTATTGCAATAGGGATTCCAGATCTAGATCTTGGAATTTTCACAAACTGTCCCATGTGTCAGTGTTGTCCCCCACTTAAGCTGTTAACAATTTGTGAGCACCACGGAGAGATACGATTTGTTGGGTGGCAATTACCTGGGCCTCAAGACTGACAGTCAAGTGGGCCCTCACTTGGTCACAAACCTGACTTGTCAATGTGGCTAGCAAATCAGCCTCCCACTGCTCCTTTCACATTAATTCAAAGCCACATAACTTTATTTGTCCCCTTAACTTGGAAGCATATTTTTATAATGTCTCCACTTATTATTAATTTTTAAATTTTCTTCTCTTTTTGCCACTTTTACTAGAGAAAGTGGGTTTTCAAGTTGTAATATTCATTTTTTTGACCCCGAAAATGTGTCCTAGAATAATGTTGGGGTTGTGAGCACGAATTTTGAGTACCCACATGATCCAAGATCTTTTGCTTGTAGATGTGTAAAGGATTACATGAAACATGACATGTTTAACCATAAAAACTTAAAGTGCACATGAAAGAAGAGAGGAAGAACATGAAAGCATGAAAAGATGACAACAAGAGTTGATAACGGAGTTCGTCCAATTTAGACTACGTCTTTGAGCCGAACTCAAAAGTGGGGAGGCATTCATTCATTAAGTGGGAAGAAGAAGACGAAGTGCAAGTAAAATTACTTAAAGCACTCTTATACCTCCAAGTTGGAAAGTGGCCTAAAAATGAAGAGCTCTGATGTAGAAACATACGTCACCGTTGAGTTCCTGTCGCTGAGAGGTGTAAAAATGGCATAAAGTTTGTCCCAAACGGACACTGGCAAGTTCTACACCCTAGGTAATCTTTCTGATGCCCCTCAAGATTCCCTGGGCATGGTTCCGCCCCTCTGCCCACTCGTGGTTCCGCTCTCCTTGCGCACTGCACAATGGACGTGATTTTATATAACTTGGCAGTGGATTGTTCAAAATTGGGGTCAGTGGTGCGTTGGCAGCACCCACCGGCGGAGTCCGCTGGAGAAGGCGGAGGGTCCGGGTTCAAAACCCGACCCAACCCGACCCAACCCGACCCATTTTTGCATTGTTTGTTTGCACGTTTGTATTTTGGTAGATGTTTGGGGTTGGGCCGCCGCATCGGGTGGATCGACCCTCTCGGTCGGCATGGGTTCAAACCCCGCCAACCCAGTTCGTGGTCTTTACATATATATGGCCGTGTTTTTTTTTAGTGTTTGGGCGGGCGGTGATTCATTGGGGCTGCCAGTTCGCCGGGGGTGGCCCGCCCCCAACAAAACCTTTGACTTATAATATGACATGCCATGGGGTTCAAGGGGGTCATGGCCCGTCGGCCCAAAAAATATGTTTTGATATTGTGAGTGCGGGGGTGGCGGGGGTCACGGTCCCCCACCCTATTTTAATAAATTTTTTCGATCTTTACAACAACTTGGCTATTTTTCAAATTTTTTCAAAATAAGGGTTATTGGGCAATTTAAAAAGGCGACAATTTCCCCTGCTTTCAGGTGCTAAGTTCCCTGGTGGTCGACGGTGAATTTGTGGGACACTTAAACCTGGCCCACTGCCCAACTTTGACCAAAAATTTGACTTGCTCTAACTTCTCCATATGAGCTCGGATTGGAGATCCGTTCACACCGTTGGAATCAGGGCGACAAGTACTTCGACATGAACCTAGTTCAAGAACCATCCGACCACTTTGAATTTTGACCATTTCTGAGCCCTCTTGTGTTGAAATTTGGTTACCGGAGGACAGGTGGTTCCCTAAGGCTTTGATCTTTGGCCTAGGGAAAAGTGTCCAAAAGAATTTAATTTTTCTCCTAAAGTGACTTTATAATTTTTATAAAGTCAAATCTAATTTAAAAGTGACTTTAAGTGATAAAGTTACTAAAGTGACTTTATAAAGTTATAAAGTCAAATCTAATTTAAAAGTTACTTTAAGTGATAAAGTTACTAAAGTCTAATTTTAAAGTGACTTTAATAAAGTCAATGTAAAATTAGAAAGGAAAAGTGACTTTGGAAATAAATGACTAAGTGGGTCTTTATTAAAGTGGGGGGAATTAAAAAATAGAAAGTGAGATTTAAATGAGCATTTAATCTCAGCCCTAGATCTCAATCTATTTCAGCCATTGGATTTAGGGATTCCCCAAAAGTCACTTAGGGTTAGGTTAAAGGAGGAAAATGAGGAAAAGATCATTCATTCTTTCATGAGCAGATTGAGAGAAGGAGAGCAAGAGAGCAAGGGAGATTTCTGGGCAGTGAGGAGAAGGAGGCAGCAGCTTGGCACACTTTCCAAGGCAGCACTTCAGCAAGACATTTTCAGCAAGACCGTACAACTGAGATAACACAGTAAAAGGCAGATTTTTGGCACTCAGCTTTCTAGGGCAAAGTGGAGGTCGCATGAAGAAATATTGGGCACGGAACAGGCGCTAAGGGCTGTAATCGCATAAAGAGTTTTGCAAAGGAATTTGCACGAAATCGAGGTTTTGAAGTCGAGGTTTTGGACAACATCATTAATTGCCGTTTGGTACGTATTTTGGAGGCCGCATAACGGCATTTATTGCAGATTTCTGGGCATGCAAATCGAGGAGGACGTACAGCATTTATTGCTGTTCTGTTTTTGCTGTTTGTACATTTTCCGAGGCGGTGGTTAAGCACGGAAAACGAGATAAGTTGTAAAAGTCTGTTTGCTGATTTTTTTTTTTTGCTGAATATTTCTCTCACTGTAAAAAGCATTTTCCAGAAATAAGAAGGAGCTTTCGAACTGGTTTTCCCCAAGAGTTGTAGGGGGTTTTTCCAGGGTCATGTTGACCAAAAATATCTGTGTCAAAATGTGTGAATGACTGTTTTTATGCTCGCTGATTTTTAATTCTGCATTTTCCAGCATTCTGAAAAATTTCCAGAATTTGTGTTTTCAGCAAAATTTATTTTCCAGTTTGTTAAATGTATGGATATGGGAAAGGGCATTTAACTATTTTGGAGTAATAAGGTGAACACTGAAAACCGGGGTGGGAAACTAGAAATTTCTGGCGGGATGTGAAGTTCGAGGAGGACAGGGCCTTTAGGAGGTCACGGGAGTTAGAGTATCTGGATTAGCCAGACCCTTAGCAGCAGTTGAGTCAGTCACAGGGATCCAGTGGGCAGGGATCAGGAGGATCCGGAGGTACATCTATGACGATGTCAGGTCCGTCAGTGAGCAGTGGCTCGCAGAGACAGAGGGGTGGTGCTACGGGCAGCATGCAGAGCAGTCCACAGAGCAGTTCACTGGGGAGTCCACTGATAGCCACACGGCATCGCATCTACAGTGGAGTTCAAAATGCCTCGATGTTGAGGAGGAGGAGTTTTATTCTCCTATGGGAGAAGTGTGCTCAGGGAAGAGGAAGCCCAAGTGGCTTCAGGACACCTTGAGAGATGCCACATCCGTTGCTGAGCCTAAGAGGCCGGTCAGAGAGAGCAGACCACCTGAGAGGTTTTGTAGCTATATGGCAATGGCTACCAGCATCCTTGACTCTGAGCCTTCTAGCTATGAGGATGCAGCTAGCCAGCAGGTCTGGAGAGAGGCCATGCAGGAGGAGTATTCTTCTATCATGAAGAATGATGTTTGGGAGGTGGTGCCGAGGCCCGAGGGCAAATCCGTGGTTACTTCCAGATGGCTTTACAAGGTAAAGCATGCTGCAGATGGCAACATTGAGAAATTCAAAGCGAGGTTTGTGGCTAGAGGGTTCTCCCAGGTAGAGGGAGTTGATTATGAGGAGACCTTCGCTCCCGTGGCTCGATATACTTCGATCCGCTCTATTATATCGATAGCAGCAGAGATGGGTTGGAAGATCCACCAGATGGATGTGAAGACCGCATTTCTCAATGGCTTCATACAGGAGGAGGTGTACATTGAGCAGCCACAGGGCTTTGAGGTGCATGGGAAGGAGTCCTATGTGTGCAGACTGAAGAAGGCCCTTTATGGCCTGAAGCAAGCTCCTAGAGCTTGGTACTCTAGGATAGATACATACTTGCAGGGGATGGGTTTCACAAAGAGTGAGGCAGATCCGAACCTTTACTATATTGTGATAGGTGAGGGGCCTCTCATTCTGGTGCTGTATGTGGATGACTTGGTCATTACGGGTGCAGAGAGACTCATAGAGCACTGCAAGAGAGATCTTGCGGCGGAGTTTGAGATGAAGGACATCGGCTTGATGCATTATTTTTTGGGTTTGGAGGTGTGGCAGGAGGAGGGGCATTTCTTCCTGGGACAGGGGAAGTATATTGTGGACATCCTTGGCAGATTCCACATGGAGGATTGTAGACCCATGTCGACACCGATGATCACCAACCGGAAGAAGCTTCATGCTTCGGATTCCGAGTTGGTGGATCCCACATTGTACAGACAGCTGATTGGTTCCTTGATGTATTTGGTCAACACTAGACCAGATATTTGTTTTGCAGTCAACACGATGAGTCAGCTTATGTGTGAGCCTAGGAAGGTTCACTGGGTGGCTGCAAAACACATTTTGCGATACTTGCAGGGGACAGTGGATTATGGTCTGGACTACAGGCAGGGGGATGGAGTGAGATTGGCAGGTTACACTGATTCTGATTGGGCAGGTTGTGCTTCTGATAGGAAGAGCACTTCATGGTGCTGTTTTGGGTTGGGTTCGGCAGTTGTGTCATGGTTCAGCCGAAAGCAGCAGTCAGTAGCATTGAGTTCAGCGGAAGCAGAGTATATGGCAGCCAGCCTAGCTAGTTGTGAGGCCATCTGGCTTCGCAAGATGTTGTTTGGCTTATTTGGTCAGCCGTTGAGACCTTCAGTGATTTACTGTGATAATCAGAGTTGCATTAAACTCACGGAGAATCCAGTATTTCATGACAAGTCAAAGCATATCGGGATCAAATATCACTTCATCAGAGACTATGTTCAGAAAGGAGCTGTGAAGCTTGAGTATATTCCCACTGATGAGCAGGTTGCAGATATTCTTACCAAAGCCTTACCACGGGGCAAGCATGTCTACTTCAAGAGACAAGATGGGTGTGGTGAGGAACACCTTCCTCGGTAAGAGGGAGTGTTGAAATTTGGTACCGGAGGACAGGTGGTTCCCTAAGGCTTTGATCTTTGGCCTAGGGAAAAGTGTCCAAAAGAATTTAATTTTTCTCCTAAAGTGACTTTATAATTGTTATAAAGTCAAATCTAATTTAAAAGTGACTTTAAGTGATAAAGTTACTAAAGTGACTTTATAAAGTTATAAAGTCAAATCTAATTTAAAAGTGACTTTAAGTGATAAAGTTACTAAAGTCTAATTATAAAGTGACTTTAATAAAGTCAATGTAAAATTAGAAAGGAAAAGTGACTTTGGAAATAAATGACTAAGTGGGTCTTTATTAAAGTGGGGTGAATTAAAAAATAGAAAGTGAGATTTAAATGAGCATTTAATCTCAGCCCTAGATCTCAATCTATCTCGGCCATTGGATTTAGGGATTCCCCAAAAGTCACTTAGGGTTAGGTTAAAGGAGGAAAAGGAGGAAAAGGTCATTCATTCTTTCATGAGCAGATTGAGAGAAGGAGAGCAAGAGAGCAAGGGAGATTTCTGGGCAGTGAGGAGAAGGAGGCAGCAGCTTGGCACACTTTCCAAGGCAGCACTTCAGCAAGACATTTTCAATAAGACCGTACAGCTGAGATAACACAGTAAAAGGCAGATTTTTTGGCACGGTTTTCTAGGCAGGGAGGCCGTACAGCAAGCCATACAGCAATATTGGGCACGGAAATCGAGGCAGCAAGGGGTTGTACCGTACAGCAGAGTTTTGCAGTGGTTTTGGCACGCAAATCGAGGTTTTGGACAGCAGCATTAATTGCTGTTTGCACAGATTTTGAGGAGGCCGTACAGCTGCATTTATTGCAGATTTTTGGGCACGCAAATCGAGGAGAACGTACAGCATTTATTGCTGTTCTGTTTTGTTGTTTGTACATTTTCCGAGGCGGTGGTTAAGCACAGAAAACGAGATAAGTTGTAAAAGTTTGTTCGCTGATTTTTATTTTGCTGAATATTTCTCTCACTGTAAAAAAGGCATTTTCCAGAAATAAGAAGGAGCTTTCAAACTGGTTTTCCCCAAGAGTTGTAGGGGGTTTTTCCAGGGTCATGTTGACCAAAAATATCTGTGTCAAATGTGTGAATGACTGTTTTTATGCTTGCTGATTTTTAATTCTGCATTTTCCAGCATTCTCAAAAATTTTCCAGAATTTGTGTTTTCAGCAAAATTTATTTTCCAGTTTGTTAAATGTATGGATATGGGAAAGGGCATTTAACTATTTTGGAGTAATAAGGTGAAAACTGAAAACCAGGGTGGGAAACTATAAATTTCTACATCTTGGTCTCTTGAGGGCGTCTGGAGCCACCTGGATCACCACATCCCACCAACATATCCTCGAGCCAGTGATTTACAATTTTACATAGGGAATTAATTAAAAATCCTGTCCCGCAGGAAATTTTAATTAATTAAAAAATCCTATAGACCTAGTCAAATTCCGCGAGATTCTGGATATGACCTAACATGGTAATATACATTGACCCTAGACATTAGGATGGACCCAAGGCCTAGTTATTAAGCCACATTCCAGCTTTGGAGGTATGTGATTAAAAAACTCAACTAATTACTTTTCGCTGAAGAGCAAAATTAATAGGTCGAGTGAAAAAACACTCTAGAGTGGACTAACTTATTAATCGGGTCCCAGGTCGCCTAGGCCTGTTACAAAATTTCATCATGCTAGCGACATTTATTACAAATCCCCCACAGGGTTATGGAATTTGAGAGAGAAATTATAAAGAGGAGAGAAAATGGGGCATAGAGGCCTTGTTGACTTTTGATCTTCAAAATTTTTTAGGTGTGCCTCCTCCATTGGGTAATGCAGTCTTCGTTCCCTGCCATGTGCATATGAGTAGGTAACACCACCCAAGAAGGAATAAATGGTCCATGATGACATGCTAAGCCTCCGAAGGCCCCTTTGAGTGGTTAATGCTCACTTGATGACTCCACAAACTTGGTGAAAAAGATTCCAACATCCACCTTGATTCTCTCCCAATGCTCAATGGCTACTTTGACAATTTTGACCTGGGCACCATCAAGGCAAGATATGTTCTGAATCCATCCTTAAATCATTTGAAGGTCCTTCAACAATGGTCCAACGTCTTCCTTAGCCACCAAGATTCCCACCTCTTCCTCTTTGTTGCAATAATTTCAAGTAATCTTTACCCAAGGGTGGAATATTTAGAATAGCTCTATTGACCAAGTCAAATAATGGTCAAATGTCTTCATTTAAGGCTCCAAATGAAGCCCCAAGGTCATACCTTCGATCAAGGCACCTCCATGACCTTTTAGGTCACAAATGTGGTGATAAGATCCTCCAACAGCCAAGTGGCGTGAAACTAATCATTGTTCCAGCTCACCTAAGTCACTTGACATGGGGACACAAGACACGAAGGACACGAGGATTCGAGTGTCAGACACAGACACGTTGACCCCCCGGAACAGGACACGTTATCTATCTATATATATATATATTTATTAAAAATTAGATATTTCTTACACAAATTCATATAAATTCATTGATTCAAACATAGATCTTCATCTAGATGTAAGTTTTACAAAGATACAAAGTAACATTATGCATACAAATACAATTGTGACATATTCATCAATGATCCAATAGGAGAAAGACAAGATACTGTAGTTTTCTCATTAAGTCATCAGAATCAAAATGTGTTACATAGGTAGTACAATGCCAATGGAAAATAGAAATAGCAAATGCAAAACAACTAAGAGTCTACAAGGCTCAAGGAAGTAGGTAGCTCATGAGTAGGAAGCCTCACCACTGCTCTCATCTGCTGCATCCTCCTCCTCTGTATCCAAAGTTCTCTGCATATGCTGGTGTGGAGGATGACCCCTCTACAGTATCACCATCATCAAATGTGACGAGCTCTAGTACTGGCTCATTGAGATCCAAGTTGGCCAATGCCAACTCAACATTGTTATCTAGACCCATATCATCAGGAAAGACATCTCACATCTTTGTCGTTCCCTTCAACCACTCATCCCTCTGCCTGTAAATAAGACAAAGGTTGGTGTGCACATACACCATTGTCTCTGCTCTAGACTGCTCAAGCTTTCTCTTCTTGACACTGTACAAATTCCCATATGTGCTCCAATTCTTCTCGCAACAAGAGGATGAGGTCACTTGAGAGAGGAGCCTCATGGCTAACTGCTGTAGAGGAGGGCTTGTTGCCCCATGAGTTTCCCACCAAGAATAAGGCTTCTTAGCCCCCTGTCTCTAATCACATCATATACTGAAAATCGACCAGTGCTAGTGGAAAACTCTGCAAAGGCATCCTCCACCTCATCAAGGGATGCTCTATCCTGAAAAATCTGCCTGAATGCATCTTTCCTCCCCTGTGACATTTGACCATCCATGTGAGGAGGAAATCTGTGGGAAATTCCACCATTTAGCCACTCATGGCTATAGTATTTTGGGTTTAAGGAGTGAGCCAAACAATGTAAAGGTGTGCAATTGTTGTCCCATCTGCTGACAACAATATCTTGTATGGTGGTGAAGAAGGCCTTTGGTGATGTCTCATACTAGGGGTACTCATTCTGTAAAATAATGCTCCTCATAGACTCAATCATGGAATCCCCTCCCTCATAAACCTCTCCTAGGATGGGTTGGTCTGTATCTACAAATCGAAGCAAAGAAATGATAGGGTCCATGATCTGAATAAGTAGATTTGCCCTCTCCCACTAGGCATCATCTAACAATGTGTCCTTCACTCTTTTTGAGGCTTCTTGACCTGCCTTTCTTCAAAAGACCAAAACTTTGAAATAACCATGGCCCCAAGAGCGGTCTTGACCTCCCTCAACCTCTTCAACAGATGAATGAAGAGGCAAACCGTGTATCCACAATCTTCAACAATGATAGATTGGTGTACTCCTTGTAGATAGTGTGGGCATTTGTATTGTTTTATACAAAGTTGTGTATATGTCGTGCATCCTCAATAATGCTTCCAATCCAAAGCACATTAGAATCAATAGATTTAATTGCTAAGTTCAATGAATGGACAGTGCAAGGTGTCCAAAATACTTGTGGATATTTAGCTTCCACAATCATGCCAGCAACCTTGCAAACAGGTGCATTATCTGTAATGATTTGCACACAAGAATCAACACCTACATCTTCAATAAATTTAATAAACAACTCACCCATATATTGTGCATCCTTGTATTGTCCAAGTGCATCCACTGATTCCAAGAAAACTGGACCATTCAAGGAAGACACAATGAAGGTGATGAGTGGGTGTTGTGATGGATCTGTCCATCCATTAGAAACAATGCTAACCCCAGATGTTGGCAATGCTGATTAAATAGGCTCAAGCATTTTTTCCACCTCTTTCTTTGCCTTCGTCAACAATGTGGTTCTAAGCTTCTCTGACCCAGGAGGTACATAGCCTGAGGGAGCCCCTTGAGTTAGAGCTCGACACATCTCAATAAATAGAGCTGAGCGTGCAACATTGAAGGATATGAAGTTCTGATAGAAAAAAAAGGCAATGGTGAGATCAAGCTCTTCCCGTTTCTCTTTCTGGAAAATCTTGTCCATTGGACCAAGTGCAATTGCCTTTCTTTTTGCTGCTTGTCCCCCACCAAAACTCTCAAATGGGAACTTGTTGTTGCTTTTCCTCAATAATGGAAGGGGGTCATCATTCTTGTTTTTTTTAGTTTTTGCAGCCACATTTGTGTAGCGACCAATATGTAATATTCCCTTTTTTGGTGTCACCTACGACAGGGTTAGGTTGGACTTCCAGAGTTAGGAGCAGACAGGTCACAGGTATAGGTTGGTGTCGTCAGTGGGCTCAGGGGCTTTTTCGAGGAGTTTTGAGGAGTTTCTATGAGGTCCGGTGGCATTCGCTTGATGTATTCCATTATCCGAGTGACTTGCCTTTCGTTCTTGTGCATTGTGACAACTTTCGGAAAAATGAGTTATTTTTGGGCTTAACTCAGTGATTACGCTCAAGGTGGCATTTCGGGAGGAATACATGATAGAATATCTTAGTGTAATAGCTCATTGGAACCGGGACGAGGATACCTACATGATGGGACGATTAGGCACAAGTTTCAGCGACTGGAGGAGACGTGGTAGCCGATTTACTCTTTTCTGCATTAAAAAGGAATATTTTAATAAGAGGGGAAAGTGCTCCATGAATAAAATAATAATAAAATAAGGCTCTAGAAGGGTCCAAGAGATCTATAAAAGAAAGGGTGGAAGCCATTGAGGGACATCTTTGGATTAGATCATTTTCTTATGTTAGAGGTTTGAGACGTGGTTCTCTACTTCAGTCGTAGCCCCAGGATGGAAACACTCGGGTGATTTGTGAGTGTTGGACGGAAACCCAACTCTCTTTGAGGAGACTTCATTCAGAAGTTTTGCAAAGCTTTAGAGATATCAGAGTAGGGATCATTTAAATCTTCAACGGGTGCTTCAGTGGATTTAGTGGTAGCTGTTGTCGGAGGGAGAGTGCAACAATTCAGTTTTGGAGGCCAGCGCAGTACAACAGTGCAACAAATTTTCTTGAGGCCAGTTATATTTTAGTTATCTCAACTATCTCTCTCATTTCAGCATGTAACCCTAGTATATTATAATAAAGTTGAGTTATTTCCTGCATTATGGTGTTATGGATTTGCATGTACTTGTATGTTTATTTTACATGGGAATCTTCTGTTAAAAATGCATGTTGATTTTACGACATAATTTGGGGTTTAAATTAATTTATGCAAATTTAGGAAAATATCCCATTTGGGGATATTACAGTGGTATGAGAGCCTTGGTCTTGGCTCTACCTGCGACGTTTTAGTTTCGAAGGTTTTACTGCAAACCAATTGCAGAGAAAGATCAAGTTACTCTAAGGTTCATTGTTGGTGAAGCCAAATGTCTCATATGTGGCCAAAGATCGAAATTATTTTTATAAGAGACTGTGAGCAATTTTTTTTGAGAAGCTGAATATTTAACATATCTAGCCAGAGTTTGAAGGCCAAATTCATCAAATTTTATTTGGAGGTGGGGCCGTCAAAATCTTTCCAAGAACGCATCATGTGATTAGATTTTTAGAAGGGGGCAGCCAGCTAGAAGGGGGACCAAATCGGGTTATCAAAAGGACACGTTGCACAATTATCGTTAGGGGTCGAGAATTAATTTTGTCAACATCGAAGTCAGTGGTTGAGTTGGCGTCATGAATTTCTTCTTCACCTTGATCGAGAGAGGAATTCTTTAAAACCGAGATTTATAGTTGGGCGTTGACCATATCTTTTGGAACCTGCAGCACGAGTTATCCCCAGACATGTTAGAATTTTTCTTCAAATATTGAATTTATAAGCAAAGCATCGAATTTATAAGTAGAGCTACAGGGGAGTTGCAGCAAGCAAATCATTGTACGTGGCAATCAAAGCATATAAATGTCGAATAGTTGTTGGGTCGAACTATTGAGTTAGGGCTCGAATTTTGTTTGAAAAGAGGCATCATTTCCATGAGCGGCTTTAATTAAAATTTTGTTGATTTGAGGACCACGTTGGAAATTATATTTTGTAGAGGGTTGTATTGAAAATTTAGTAGGCCGAATAATTATTTATGCGGATAGTTACATTATTATGGGGCGTGAATATATTGGAGAATAAGGTAATGAGCATAATGATATATCGGGCCAAAGATTAAAATTTTGGACAATCAAATCCCTTGTTCAAGACTGTTTGCTCCAGAATTTCTAGAAGGACCCCATTGTTGAATTGCAAATAGAAGATCGTCTATTGTTCTTTCTCCAGATCAGGAAGCCATGCATTCATTGACATTCATTGACTAGAGCCGTATTTATTTACCTTGCAAAGTCAATTTTCTTTTCTATCAAGGCTGCAAACTTGAATATGGTTGGAATATGTTGTTGTCGGTGATCAAATTGCTGAAGATGGTCGTAGTCACTCAAAACTCTCTGCCCAAGCACAGAATGTATGATTCGAAGTTGGCAGTGCGACGAACTTTTGACAACACTGGAAAATTCAGTGGTAACCTGAGTTCTTATCAACAACACACCTATTATTTTCAGGAACTGTTATTGCCTTCTTTGATTCTAATTTCGGTGGTCGTATTGTATTCTCCTCACCCTAAAAGTCGCATTACCGATCACACAATTTCCTTTCCTAAGCAGAGTCGCTGCGGGACGCGAATCCGTTACAGTAATAGGTTGGCCAGAAAATAAATAAATCCCGAGCCTATCTTTTATGCAACCACGCTGACGAAGATTGAGTATTTGGGTTGGAACACACTGAATGACAAACCGTTTCTCTAGTTGGTTGATCATAGGAGCTTCTTGTGCCATCTTCATATGATTGGGACGTGTTGAAGGATCTTGCGGGGGCTAAAACACAGGTTCCTCTAAACCATTATTAATTTGCACAGAAGAAAAAAGAAAGAAAAGAAAAGAAAGAAAAAGAAAGAAAGAAGATTGTTCTTGTTGTTGTTTTTCTTATGGTGAAATCCATGTACCAGCTTGTGTATATTATCTGAATCATTGAAATCACCGGAAGCTAAGCCTACTGTTCATTGTATATAATTGCTGAAGCTAAATGTCTGAGAAACATCTATAGTATTGCAGAACTGAACTGCTTGATGAAAATTGCCACATAAAACTTTATGCCAAACTCGGAAATTTCATAACAGAATTTTACAGTGGCATAACCCGAAATTACACAGAAATTGCATTAAACTCAGAAAACAACAACACTATCATAGATAAGCTTGTTATCCTTGGGTTGAACCGTGGAGGAACTCTTAAACAAATTGAAAAGATCAAATAATGCAGAAGTTAGTCCCTTGAAACAGAATAGTAGACCCTTCTCCAAGAAGGTACATACTTTGCTCCAACAAGGACATCCGAGGAATTTACAGAAGGAGAGAGAAGTGAGAAATTGGCTTTATGCACTTGGGATGGACTTAAAGAGTGGAAGATCCGAAAATGACTTTCCCATGTTGGAGAAGTTGGAATCCTGTCTTTCAAGGATAGAGCAATCTGATTGGAGTTTAAATTGGGCTTTGGAGTCATCTATGTTTGCATTGGTACTAGCCATATTCTTGGAACATCCTAGTGAGAGAGTCAAGCTTGTAGCTGCCTCTTGTTTCAGTGATATTCTGAGGATAGTAGCACCCTTTCCTCACTACAATGATGATGTTATGAAGATAATTTTCAGATTGATAGTAGAGACTTTTCAAGACTTAGACAACAATGCAGGCTCTACGCTTGGGAGGAAGCTTAAGGTTTTAGAAGTCATGGCCATGACATGGACCTATGAGGTCATGTTTGATCTTGAGTGTGATGATTTGATCCTACAAATGTTCCAATGCTTCTTCAGCATTAGGAGACATTATTTTGAAGCATGTAGCATACATGCATTCCATCTTGTCGTCATGTATGGGAGTCTGTGAGGCCATTTGCCGAGAGTTGTAGACTAGGTTGCTGAGCATTTGGAGGCAAGAGAAGTTGGTTTCACCTACTGCTTATGAGCTAGCCCAAGGGCTAGTTGAGCAGAATATTGAGCTTTTTAAGAGACAGTTGACTAGGGAGGAGCTGTTCCAGTTTGGTGGATTAGGCAACAGAAATGAGTTGCGGAGTAGGGAAAATTTTAAGCGTGGAAGTTTATCTTAAAGTTTAGAAACCTTGGCGAATCTTACTAGTCCTTAATATGCAAATTGTAAAATTTTTGGCGATACTTTTGTAGAAATATTTATATTTCCAATGATTTTATATTAGTCAATATAATATTTTGGCGATTTTTAAGGTAAAATAATGGTGTACTATAAAATTTGGGCGAATCATTTTACAAACAAAATGGAAATTGGCGAATCCTTTTTTTGAAAAAGCATGGAAAATTAGCCCACCTGCGAATATTAGCCCCCAAAATTTTCCCTGCTGAGGAGGAAGGGACTTTGCTTCATTTGCAAAGAACCTTGGGGGCCTGATCACTCATGTTTGAGAGATGCAGATGAGGTGGAAGAGGTAGAGCAGGTAGACACTCCTTTTGTATTCCAGGATGAGGACTCTTCTTCACATGAGTCCATGGGATCAGATGAGGATGCTTCTGGGGAGCGAGAGCAATCATGTAGAGTTGATGGCAGTAGGCCGGAGCTACATTCCAGTGTGCAGGGTGAGTAGTCAGGGGACTCTACGGGAGATACTCTGGGTGATGAGTCATTTGTGATGATTCAGCCAGAGCAGCATATGATGGAGCCCAAGTTAGCAGCGGAGGATACTATGCACATCATGCATGATAGTCTTTTGGGGGAGAGCTAGATGGAGGCTCACATTGAGTCTATGATGGATGTGCGGCTAACCTTGGGGTTAGCCATTGAGGAGGAGCAGTCAAATGCACAGACACAGAGTTTGGTGACATCCATTGCAGATCCATATCCGTTGGAGATGTTGGAGGTTGATGGGATAATTCTACAGGGGGCTAGTGGACAGCAGGAGCATTACATTCCCGATCAGGGGAGGGAGGAGCTGTTGGAGATGGTGAAGCATCCATCTTTGGGCCGACACATCGATGAGGTGCAGATAGATGCACATGCAGTCAGCAAAGTTGCAGTACTTTCAGGGGGTAGCACTCTCCAGGAGTACCTTGATGGGGCTTGCAAAATATCTTGCCCACTTTGGCCCATTATAGAGAGAGGGGCTTTCTTATACAGGCAGATCTCGTTGGCAGACATGACAGAGCAATGTGAGTTGATTATGGGTTGGCGACAACACTCCAGGCGTGTTTTGTATGCAGTTGTTGCTACATTGGATTCTTCTTCCATGATAGATTGGTGGGAGATCATGAGTTGGTACCCTCTTGATGGTACGATCTTCTTCGTAGGGAGCACAACGGAGCAGGGGCCCTTAGACATGGCAGATGATACAAATTCCAGTTGGCAGTGGGGCACAGATCGACGTTTCTTCAACATTCCATCCCGGTTTCAGGAGAGTAGGATCAACATTGGATTGAGTTAGGGGTTGGATTGGAGAGAGGTGATGAGTTGGTACACAGTTGGTGGGGCAACTTACATAGTCATAACTACGACACAGCAGGAGCCGTGGTCTTCACCTCATAGAGCATAAACTATAGCCAAAGGCAGTGCACAGTCCGAGCAGTGGGACTTGGGTGATGATTGGCCATGGTGGCATTGGGATCCGAGAGGATTGTTTGATGACAGGTACAGTGAGAGATCAGTTTGGGATCCTGACATTGAGGGTCTATCCTGGGTGGCTTGACACAGGCACATAGTAGCACCAGGGGGTTTGTATGGGATCTGGGTATTGGGTCTCAGTTGCGGCGGGCCAACAGAGTGGCCCACATTTTTGGATTGCGTGAGGGTAAGCAATCTTGGGGCGGAAGGTCTGTAATATTCCCCTTTTTGGTGTCACCTATGACAGGGTTAGGTTGGACTTCTAGAGTTAGGAGCAGACAAGTCATAGGTACAGGTTGGTGTCATCAGCTGGCTCAGGGGCTTTTTGGAGGACTTTTGAGGAGTTTCTATGAGGTCCAGTGGCATTCGCTTGATGTATTCCATCATCCGAGTAGCTTGCCTTTCATTCCTGTGCGTTTCGACAACTTTCGGAAAATTGAGTTATTTTTGGGCTTAACTCATTTAATTATGCTCAACGTGGCATTCCGGGAGGAATACATGATAGAACACCTTAGCGTAATAGCTCATTGGAATAAGGACGAGGATACCTACATGATGGGACAGCTAGACACGAGTTTTAGTGACCGAAGGAGACGTGGTAGCTGATTTACTCTTTTCTGCATTAAAAAGGAATATTTTAATAAGAGGGAAAAGTGCTCCATGAATAAAATAATAATAAAATAAGGCTCTAGAAGGATCCAAGAGATCTATAAAAGAAAGGGTGGAGGCCATTGAGGGACATCTTTGGATTAGATCATTTTCTTATGTGATAGGTTTGAGACATGGTTCTCTACTTCAGCCGTAGCCCCAGGGCAGAAACCCTCGGGTGATTTGTGAGTGTTGGACGAAAACCCAACTCTCTTTGAGGAGACTTCATTCAGAAGTTTTGCAGAGTTTCAGAGATATCGGAGTGAGGATCATTCAGATCTTCAACGGGTGCTTCAGTGGATGTAGTGGTAGCTGTTGCTGGAGAGAGAGTGCAGCAGTTCAGTTTTGGAGGCTAGCGTAGTACATCAGTGCAACATATTTTCTTGAGGCCGGTTATATTTCAGTTATCTTAGCTATCTCTCTCATTTCAGCATGTAACCCCAGTATATTATAATAAAGTTGAGTTATTTCCTGCATTATGGTGTTATGGATTTGCATGTACTTGTATGTTTATTTTACATGGCAATCTTCTATTAAAAATGCATGTTGATTTTACAGCATAATTTGGGGTTTAAATTAATTTATGCAAACTTAGGAAAATATCCCATTTGGGGATATTACAAAATAGTCGTATACGCAGCGGAAATATTAAAATATTTCGTAGACAAAGACATCCATTGTAGAATACAAATTGTAAATTGTATATTATATAAAAGAGTTGATGATAGGATGATTACAAATGAGAATGAGGGCCTGCTTATATACCCTACCCAGGTGCCCTTTCATGAATGGTTGTCTTTAAGACATGCCTCTTCATCACTAACTAACTAATCATTAGTTAATGACTTATTATTTATTATTACATTTACATTTATATTTATTATTATTTTGTTATGAATTGTATTCATATCATAGGCTCTCCCTCCAAGAAGCTTTGTCCTCAAAGCTTACTTAAGAACATCTCATCTCTGTACTTTCATCTTCGTCGATACAAGACGATATAATACTCTGAGTGATAGACAAAACTGTCGTACTGAGAACGGATCAGACCATCCTAGATTGATCTTCTCTGGTATCTTCTGATCTTTGGAGATGTGTGGTGAATAGTTATCGTATGACTGTATTCTGCAAGCTTCAGTATCCCTAGGAACATGAATTTGTTGTTTATTTTATGAGTGATACTGGTACATATCTTGATTAGAAAGTCTGCTCTTGTGATTTGGATGACGATACATAGCTCCTTTGGTATGGTTTGCCCTTATCATGTTAGTTGTTGATTCTTGATTTCCTTCAGGCGCTGTTGTTGTTGAGTGGGTGACTGAATCATCAGTTGGGATGTCCAACCTTTGAATTGCAACTTTTGCATATGTTTTAACTTCTCTAGATTCTTCTTCTTCCTTACTTGTGATATTGACTGGATCAATATTAATCCCTTTGTCTTCAACTTGAAATGAAACGACTGATGACGTCAATAATTCACTTTGAAGTTGTTTTAGCTTGTCATTCAATGATTTCTTGTCATTTTTGAGTTTCTTTATTTGTGTAAGTAGGTTTTGGTTATGATTCCTTAAATGTACAAGTTCATCCTTTTCTGAATTATTGATTTTATTCTTAGTAGTTTCATCATCTTTTAAACTTTTGATTTGTTCTAATTATGTGTGATTAAGGCTCTTAAAACATACATTTTATTTGTTCTAATAAATGCTTCTTGAGTTCCTTCTTTGATGCTTTAGCTTTCTTGACTTGTTCGAGTAGTTTTTCTTGGTGATCTCTGAAGTGCAAAACTTCTTTGTCTTTGCTGGAGATGACTTCTTCAAGCTCTTTTTGCTTCCTTGATATAGTTTTTTTGTTATCTTTGAACATCAAGTCTGAGATATCCTTAAAGTCTTCTGATGCAGACATTAACGATTTTGAATCCATTGTCATGTGTCGAAATGTGATCATCTTCCCCTTATAAGGAAAAATCAAAACTTGTTTCTTTATGTTTAACATGAATGAACCCAAATTCTTAAACCAGGGTTGACCGAGTATGATGTCAACCTCTATATAATCCTTCTTTACAACAAGAAATTTAGATATGTACTCATAAGGATTTGCTGTCACTTGTAAATCACTAATTGTATACTCTTTTTGGTCAAAAATATTTTTTCTTACCCCAATGCTTGGCTCTGGAATTACTAGCTTATTCGCCAAATTGATGTTGATATAATTTTTATCGTTGCTTGAGCTGATAGCGATATTAATTTTTCTTCCTTGGATACTTCCTTTTAATGTAATTACTCTGTGATTTGTAACTGAAAACCCATTATAAGAAAACCCTTCTTCTTTCGACATTTTAAACTTGAGCTCCATTATCTCCATCATTTTTTTTTCCATGATTGATCCCATTTTTGTATTGTCGAGTTGACTTTAAGTATTATGTAATTGTTTTTTTTTTAAACCTTACTTTTCCTTAATATTAATTGCCTTGATAATTCCTTATAATACTTCCTTTATATAACCTTAAATATAGCCTTCCTTTAGTGATGAGTTCTTTGACTAAGTAAGTTCTAGTGTTATTCATATATATATATATATATTTAACTCTCTTTTTATTTTTATTTTTTGAAAAGTTACAACCCTAGTGAAACGTGACTATTCACCTCTTTGGGGTATAATATAAAATATATGTCCACTTATGTGTATTTGACTTGGTTAATTTTCTCTACGTAAAAAGTAAACTTACCATTCACATAGAGGTTTTTTTATTCCTTTTTTCTTATTTTACCTCAAGTGATAGGCTTGTTGACTTTAATTGTAGTAATACACAAGAGGTATTTGTAATAATAATTTATTGATATATAAAATGTATAAGTGATGATTGAATGTTACAATGAGGCCTTGATTATATACCTTGAAAATACCATGGGCAATTACCATGGGTTTCTAAAACCACGAGCTTGTAAACCACTTAAAAAATAATCAAAATAATATTATCTAATCTTTCTTCTTTTACATATAGTTTTTTTATCATGCACTTTTTATCAATAATGTTGAAACATTTTTTTTTTTTTTCTTTTGGAAATATTTTCTTTTAAATCTTTTTTTTTTTTTCCTTTTAATTTATTTCTTCTTTTTTTAAAACTTTCCTTCTCTCTTTTATTTATTATTTATTATTTTTAATTTTAATGGCCAAAGGCCTAGTGAAACGGAGAAACTTCGAAATTTAGTTTAGCGAATGCTTCAATTGTGATGGCAACAAGGTTGACGAAGAGTTGATGGCCAAAGGCTAGATCAGACATAACTCTGATACTAATGTAGCGACCAATAGTCGTATATGCAACGGAAATATTAAAATACTTCGTAGACAAAGACAACCATTGTAGGATAGAAATTGTAAATTGTATATTATATAAATGAGTTGATGATAGAATTATTACAAATGAGAATAAGGGCCTGCTTATGTACCCTAGGCAGGCACCCTTTCACGAATGGCTATGTCTCTAAGACATGCCTTTCATCACTAACTAACTAATCATTAGTTAATGACTTAATCATTAGTTAATGACTTATTATTTATTATTACATTTACATTTATATTTATTATTATTTTATTATGAATTGTATTCAAAACAATTTGCCACGCCAACATATGTCTCTCTTTCCATTTCTTTCCTCTTTACTAAAGACACCTGTGTACAAGCTGCAATTCCGCTTGGTAAAGCCAGCAAATGAGCTTTCACGCGGTAATATGTGCTCATGAAATGATTGTTGCAATAGCTGCATTTCCAAGCAACATTGCCTCCTCCCTTCATCTTGTTGCCTAGCCCTTGCTCCCTTGCGACATATTTCCACAGTGGATATTTGTTATCTTGAGGTTGTTGTCTTCCCTCAACATTTGAAGCTGTTGTTGCAGACCCACTTCCAATAGAGAGAACACCTGCAGACCCTAATGAAATTGGAACAGGAGGGGCATCTCCAATGGGGACATTCTTCCCCTTCCTTTGCCCCTTTCCCACTGCTCTTGATTGAGCCATGAATGCTGTAAAAAAATAAACAAAAAATGCACAAATTTGTAAAAGAAATGCACATGCAAACTGCTGTAATAAAAATGCAAAAAAAAAAAGGAGAGAAAATGCACTTACCGGTTGCTTGAATCTCCTTGAAAATGCTCCCACACCCTTTGCTCCTTGCAAACCCACAACGAAGAAGAATGTCAAAGTGAAAAAAGAATGGGCCAAAGCAGCCTTTTAACGCCGCACGGACTCACTTTTCGTGGTTCGTGTCCAGTGAATTGGGACACGATCCTGACCTGATCGGACATGAGTTCGACTGAATTGTGTACGATTCGCTGGATTCGGGACATGAAGGCGGGTAGGGACGAATCTGGTTTCAGAGCAGCTCACTAATACCCAAAAATGCCTCAACCAAGACCTGTCCACATCACCGAAGTGTGCCAAGCAAGGGACACATCATCAAATTGTCCAAGTAGGACTCTCCACAATCACATCATCAAATTGTCCAAGTAGGACTCTCCACAATCACATCATCCATATTGCCTCGAACTGCTGCCACACGTGCAACTCGGTCACCTAATCATGTAAATCAGCTCACATGGTGACACATAGGACAGTGCTCATGAAAGTGCCACGTGGCATGCATAGTAGGTATCCACATGTCCACAAACAGCCCCAAATCTTCCTTGCAAGGTGTGACCATGTCTCGATAAATGTGAAGTGCCTCCGGAAATGTGAGCTTCCTTGGGAAACGTGAAAGGAACCAAAAAATCAAGATGTATCCAGCCAATCAAACAGAACCATCTCATGCCCAGAATCTTCCCTGCTCCTCAAAATATGCAAAAATTTTACTGTAAGTACCCCTGCTCAGTGCTAAGTGAAGGGGTAACATGTTCTCGTTTCAAGTTTAGTTGCCTGCAACCCACTTTGAAATTAAAAAATGGATCATATCATCATGACACTAAACATATTTCCTGAAAGTTCTTGGGTGTGACATTGAACACTATATAATAGCATTGTATATTTTATGGTGTTTTGATTTTTTTCTGCACATGTGCTAGTTTTACATTGGGCTTATGCAATACTACTCTACAGGCCTAATGGCTTGAATATAGCAGTTGTCAATCGATTGTTTAGATGTCCTGTAGCCAGTTAGGACCCAAAATCTTCTTTTCAATTTGAAAATAATGTGAAATAATGACTATAATGCATTTGGGTTTGTTTTCTTTCTTCCAGGATGGACATCCACCTCTAGGATGGCAGGACACTCTAGCCTATCTTGTTCTTCCGGTGCTGTTAGTTGTTTCTCAGTATGTTTCAATGCAGATCATGCAGCCTCCTCAGGTAAATTTACATTCATTTTTCCCTCTCTTATTCTTCTCAACTCTGATTAATTAACATGTATATCACATCAATTCCATCTATTAAATGTGTTCAGAACATCTATAACAATCACTCCAGGTCAGACTTATTCCCACAATTTATAAGTCCATAGAAACGATAGAACTTTTCAAATCTTGTATTCCTGCTGCTTTAACACTTACAAGCATGGCTGCTGCATTATTGCAGTTGTGCATATTTTGCTTCCTTTGGTCCTCATTTTCTATTCTGTTGTTATTGTTTCCTCCAATTTCCCTGGGGGATTATGTCCCCAGGGGTTGGGTATGTGTGCCTGTGCTACTGGAATTGGACCGAAGCCAATGGAACTGGCCAGTCTAATCAGTTTGGAGGCAAAACCAGTCCAACCACCTGCCCTGAACTGGACAAAGCTAGTTTGGTGCTGAGCTGGCCTTTCTTCACTGAATTGGCTGGTTTTGTATGAAACCAGCTGTTTTCATATGGTATCGTACGATGTGATTAAGGACCTATGGAACTCAAATTGAAAAAAAAAGAAAATAATAATTTATGAGTGGGGTAGCATAATACTGAAAGTTATGGCCTTGCTAATGCTATGTAATTAAAGGTAATGTTAAATTTTTGAAGTGAATGTAAAATTTTTAACATTATCATTAATTGTTTCAGGTTGTTTGAGCGTGTTTCCACCTCAATGGATTTCATATGGAGAAAATACAATTTTAGATTCTATTCAAAATTTAGGAGACTTAATAGTTTTCAGGATTTTGGGATTGGGAGGATTACAATGTTTCCATTGGATTCTGTCATGTATGAGGTTGTGGAGGTAGCATTTAATGAAGAGCACCAAGCCCTCTATGCACCTCAATGTTGGTGTTATTGAGTATCAAACCCCCCTGTCATGACCCTCCTTCAGTGAAGCAAAACCACTGATTTGGCATGTTAAGCTTTTACCATCTTATTTGAATGCTTAGAGAGAGATATTGATCATGAGGATCCCAAAATAGGAAATGATTTTGATGATATATAGTTATTTGTTGTAGCTTGATTTTTGTTTGGACTCTAGAGGACATTTAGAGCCTCTTTATTGATGTATTTTTGGTCCAGAAATGGATTCCACTCAGTGCTATTTTGGTTATATCCACCCTTACGTGCTATATATATGAGAAACTTTGCATATTTGTGTACAATGGTTTGGATTCATATGGATGCACATGAATATATGTGTTCTTTCTCAAAATTCAACTTTTTGTATTTTTTGGTCGACTGTTTTTTTTGTATGATCTCTTCCAGGTTCCGATCCAGTTCACATTTTTGGGGTCGACTGGTTCAGTGATTGGTCCGGTTATGATAACATTGGTGTGGCCTATGCGTCCCTTACTCTCTTGACTTGGGGAATTCATTGTCAGCATCTCCTGCTGCTCATATACCCTCGATATGTCGGGATGCTTTAGGATGACCCTTACAGGGGTGCATCCTCATGAAAATACAAAAATAAAAGCAAGAGGAAGCATAGTATTTTAATTGAAGGTGAGGCTCCCACCAGCCTCACCTTTCCTTTTTGTAAGATTCCTGCTTGGAAATCACCCAAAATACCCACCGTAGTTTTCAGAGTTTGTATGGTTTTCTAGTGAATTTTTTCATCAAACATTTTGCGGGTACAATACTGTAGGTGTAAATTTCCATTTATTTAACTAATAAAACATACACAGTGGTCGTAACATGTCATGAAAGTGCTTCTTAATAACTTTGACTGATTTATGAAGAACTCAGAGATACGAACAACGCTGATACAAATTACTTGACAATGGATTCTGAGCATAACCAACCATTTAATTAGCTTGCCAAAATATACACAATGAACCCGGTATTGGGAATAAGAGAACCCGGTATATTTAGTAGCCATATAAATATATATGATTCTCAGTCAGCTCCAACAATGGGTTCTTCATCAGAATCGAGTAATACATAAGCAAACTTCAACTCTGATATACATATACATAGAAAATAAACAACAGTTCATTCCAGGCAATAGATCAGAGCAACTTGTTCCTTTAATAACCCACGAACAGAGGCACTGACTGACTTTGGAGCTCAGCTCCATGCACAGGAATGTAGTGACTGGTAATACGACTCTCATCTAGTTTGCTACAACTTGTTGGAGTGGGGCCTTAATTCTGGTAACCCATTTCTTCTCTGCATGAACTTAAAGGAATCACACCAGGCATACCAACACGTGGTCTCTTAGCCCAGAACTCGCACCTCTAGCAGAATAAACCCACGACCCGCAAGATAAGTCTCTTTCAGTTGGAAACAAGGGAGAAATCGATTCAGTGCCATATTAACTCGAACCAGTCAGAGCAAGAGCCATATTCACCCAACAGGAGGTTGAGTTCACTAGTGGAGAAGAGGGACGAGCTTCTCCCTTATTTTGGTGTTCGTGAAGTTATCATTTATTGTGTCAAAGTCTGAAGGAGAAATTGATTCAGTGCCATAGTAAACTCGTGCTCCCTCCTTCAGAGTTCGACACAATAAATGATAACTTGACGAACACCAAAATAAGGGAGAAACTCGTCCCTCTTCTCCACTAGTGAGCTCAACCTCCTATCGGGTGAATATGGCTCTTGCTCTGACTGGTTCGAGTCACTGAAATGGGAAAAACTTGGCCTCCATCGGAGCTTGAAGGTTTTCTACCTCCTTGGAAACATCATGTAAGAAGATAAAATCAACTGATAAAACTATGTACCTCCTTTTTATTCTATAATCTTCTTGTCCTTAGTAGCACAATGGTGAATCTGATTGATTTCACTCTTTGAACCAACTAGGGTGTATAGTTTTGTTAAAATTGGCAACTAGGGCCAAATTCCACCTTGGAACAGCTCATATGATGCAGATGATATTTTTATTGGCTTCCTATTTTCGAGAGGTCCAAGATTGATCTAAAGATCATCTCATTCAGACAAGCAGAAGCATGATTTTGAATTTATTTTCACACATGTGCAAATTGTCAAGGTCGGCCTCAGTCAAATGTAGGCTCATGGAGCCCAATGGATGTGTCTCTTCATCCACAAGGAAGTGTATAAATAGGAGTGACCTCTCTCCTCATTTGGACATCAATCACTCACACATTCTTCTCTCTCTGCACTTCAGATTTGTTCATACAGCTTGGGTTTCTCTCTCTCTCTCACATGTGGCAATAGGAGGCTGGAAATTTCAGAGATCAACTGCAGGCCAAATTTCCAGACTGCAGACCAGCGTTGACCAGGGATTATTTGACTGAGTTTGACTGCATTTTCTTGGGAAAAATTTCGATTTTTGCAGGCCGTACTTGCTGGCACAGAAATCAAGGTGTTTGACCTGCATTGACCACAGGCCTGATTTGACTGCAGGCTTGACTGAATTTGACCAGCATTTCAGGGACCGTTTTTGGTTGACTTTGACCCTTCTTGGAGACTGAGTTGACTTACTTTGACCGAGCTGTTTAGGGGATGATTGGTTGCTGATTTGATCAGCGTTGAATTTCTGGTTAGGGCTACAAGTTGACCGCTGTTTTGACAGGGCTGATTTGATTGTGCTTTGGGCAAGTGAAACTTATCTATTTACCAGTGGGGAAAAAGTCAGCAAAAAGTCCCGACTTTTTGAAAAAATCCCGAATTTTTCCCGGAGCCGACTTTATTGGCCGACTTTTTCATCCTTGAAAAAGTTGCGATTTTATCCTCGAAGTCTCGACTTTTTGCCGACTTTTTCGAAAAAATCTTGAGTGAGGTAGTTTCTTTAATAATTTTTTAATTTTTTTTGAAAAAATCAGGATTTTTTCCAAAAATGAATATTTTTGTATTTTTTTAGTTTTACCGACTTTTTCAAAAAACTCCCGACTTTATCGAGTGTTTCAACTTTTGGACCCTTGCCAATTTAATCCCGACTTCGACTTTTTCCACATTGCTATTTACTCTCTCTCTTTGCTGAACTATTGAATAATAATAAGAAGAATTGATCAAAGGGTTTTCCCCACATTGAGATTTTTCTCTAGCATCCGCCAAATGTTGTGTCCTCTTGTCTTGGCTTGTCTTCTACATTTTGTTTTATTTTCTATCTTCATTTACTGTCAATGTGATTAATGGTTAATGTGATTGCTATTGGAAATAATTGGAAATTGATATTGGGCTTCCAAGGAACATTGAAGTAAATTGTGCTAAACATAGAACATACCATTGTTAGTGAAAATTAACATGGTGTCAGAGCCCAAGTGAAGATAAAGCCCAAGCAATAGAAGAGAAAAACAATCACCAAGTTCTGTTGGACAAGGACAAAGATTCAATGGCTTCCTCATCTTCCTTCAAATCTGAGGATAATATCAATGATAAATCTAATTATCATGCATGTGTAATATTTCGAATAGGAAATAAACAAAAATACAAAGCAACATAAACAAAACTACAACAAATAGAGATGCACCATAAAAATCATTGCAAGCATTTCAGAAAAGCTGAGCCATTTTATTATATTTTTGGAAATAGGGAATGAGTACAAAAGGTGATTAAAATGATGGCACCTTGGCTTGCTCAAGGCAAGCTAAAATATCTCTCCAACCCTGCAATGGAATGGCTGCTCCTCTAGTGACCGCGTAACTCTTTGGGCTGTTGCTGCTGCTGGAAAGTGTTGCTAATGGCTGGAATGGTGCTGCTCTTTGGTGTTGTTCCCCTGTTCAGAAAATTCTAAAACTCCGGCTATGAACTCTCCTCCTAAAACCTAGAAAAACCCAGGAAGGAGTTCCGGAAGGGCTGACCCCAGAATTTGACCCCCTTGGGAAAATTACGCACTCCTGGCGAGTACGCTGGACTCTGAACTGATCAACTGGAAATGCTGGCCTCTCACTGCTCCAAAACACAACTTGTGAAGGGCTGGTCCCCTAACACTTCTCCGGGACTGAAACTCCTGAATCTCCCTCACCTCCGGAGCTGCTCTCCTCCAAGACTGTGTAATCCTTCTGAGTGACTGCGCTTCCCGATGAACTGCGTAACTCCTGAAGGCTGGCTCTTCAATCTCTGCTCTGAAAACTGGTGATGAAGCTCCTCACCTAAGCAGGCACTCGAAGTTCCCCAAGGTTGAGGTTGGGATCTCTGCTCGAAGACACTGGCATGCTGAAGTCAACCCACATCATGCTGCAAGTCAACCCACATCCTGTCCCACTCTGGAAACTTGTCTTTGCCCAAGGTACTCTTGACAAAGACTCGCCAGTCCTCGGAAACACTGTTAAGAGCTAACCACACCAATTCTGTAGGTTGGGGCGTTGACCCTACAACTAACAACTGGTCTTGGGCATCTTGAAGCCTAGTGAAGAAGGGGTCTATGTGCTCTGCCTTCTGCATATAGTTATATCTCAACTTCTCCTCAAGATACATCTTCCGCTGCTCAGAAGATACCTGGTATAGCATAGCAAGAGCATCTCACATCTGCTTTGCAGTGTCCTTGCCAACTATACGTGATACTACATGATCTCGAACCCCATCGAGAGTCAATATCTTCACTTTTTCCAACTTATTCTTGTAGGCCTTGAGCTGATCTGGATGCGTGGGTACAACCACCACGTTATCGATGTAAGCCGTGAGATCATATTAATTCTAGTAGGCAGGTAATCCTAGCCTTCCAAATCACATAGTTGGATGCTCCGTCCAACTGATCCCGATCTCTTAGGCTTGCTGATGCCATCTTTGCAAATAAGTCAAAATCCTCCTCTTTTCCTGTGCGCAACTGCTGCTAGGCTCTACGCACTTCGTGCTAAAGTGGGAAAATCTGCTCACAACGACTACTGCTCTAAAGTGAGAAATCGAACTTCCAAACTAGAAGTTCCTTGAGGAAAGATTTCCTTAAGTTTGTGCTCTTTCTTCCTTGTAATATTCCAAAATAGGAAAAACAGTGCTATGCAAGAAAATAACAAATTTGCACCATAGAAAACAATGCAATAAAACAATCAGAAAATATGGAAGCAACTGAGCCATTTTATTATAGAAATGGGAAAGAGTACAAATATATAGAATAAATGCACCTGGGCTTGCCTTTTTGGCAAGCAGAGCAAAACCCAGGTGAAACAATAATAACACAGAAGATTCCCTCCATCAAGTCATCCTTGTTTCTTCTTCATTTTGTTCTACAATCAGTTCTTAATACTTCATTCTAGCAACAATATCATAACCCTTGGCATATTTCGATTTCATGCTTCAGTCCTGCAAACATGTTTCGGTCCTGTAATAGTAGTGCACAATTATCAATATAGTTTGGTCAAGTTTCAGTCCTAAGGCAACCTTCTCATACTTCGGTCCAGTGACATCCTCACCATACTTGACTCTATGGCAGCCTTATTATGCTTCAATTCCCGATGCAACTTATTAAACTTTGACTTCCTCTTATACTGTGACTGTTGATTTTTGTAGCATCCAGAAGTGTACCAAGTCTCAAGCTTTGCAAGTAGGCTTGGACAACAACATTCCAAAGAACCCAGAAGCCATTTGTGGAAATTCCACTCGGTTCATGACTTATTAAAATAATTAATTATTTTAATGAAGACCCCAAGTCTAAACTTAGTGAAATGAAATAATTAAAGGTATTAATAAGTTAGAGTGTGAATCTTCTAGAAAACAAAGATCAAGTCAAGTTTTAATCTGAGTCATTGATTAAACTTCTAATCTGGGCTGTTGGTTCCCCAACGAGAAGATTATAAAAGAAGGCTTGAGGGTCATTTGGAAAACAAGCCGGGCATACGCTCAGTACATGAAGGAGATTGATTTTGAAGTAAGAGAATTCGATTGCAATGGGAGAGTTATAGGGCGAAGATTTTGCAGAAGCAGAAGGAGGAGGGAGTCAGCAAGTGATTGAGGTCAGGGACAGAGGGAAGCAGTGGGCCACTAGAGGCAGCTCTAGGCTGCAGCGCAAAGAACCCACACAGACCCTATGCAGACTTACACAGTGCAGTGCTGGGACTGCGCAGAGAAACACACAGACAAGCACAAAAGTCGCAGAGGCTGATCAGGGTGTTAGAGATTTGTCGGAAGGAGCCTGGAATTCTGTCTCAGGTGTTTCAGATTTTATCTGCTAGTATTTTACCTTGTAAAGAAATCATTTGCTAAAGAATTAATAAAACCCTCATCTGCTGCACCGGTTTTCCCGCATTGGGTTTTTTCGGGGACAATTGTCCAAAAATAACTGTGTACATGTGATTGATTCTTGTGCTTATGTCCTTTACTGTTCATTTCTCTGCATATGTATTTGTGAATGTTGCAGTGGTATTTATTTCGATATTTGCTAGAAGATTTCTGAAAATAACTTATTGAAATAATAAGTAGGAGGAATAAATCTATCACTGCAACTGTATAGTTTTCAGATTGAAAATTTCACATGGTATCAGAGCCAGAGATGAGTAACAAGAACGGAGAATCGACTAGTGAACGAAAGTCTACCATTGCAGCAGCAGCGCAGAAGGGTTCACGCAGTTCTCCAGGGAGGGAAAAAGCATGATAGAATAGATGGATCACGATGTCTCTGTTCTGGAATGCAGACATGAAGAAGAATTTGCTTGCGTATCAAGCACTGCTTCTTCTGATGTCTGGTATATTGACAGTGGAGCCTTTGCTCACATGACTGGAGTACGGGAATGTTTTTCCGTCTACCGAGAAGAGCGGATGAATTTTAAAATAACCATGGGTAATAAAGTAAAATGCACTCCTATTGGGAGAGGTATTGTAGTTTTTTACACTGAGGCTAGAAATAAGATCTGGGCCACTAATGCACTGCATGTGCCCGGGTTAGGGATGAACTTGCTCTCAGTGTCTTAGCTTCAAACTGAGGCTATGGCGTCTACTTTATTGGCAATAGGGTCTACGTCAAACACCCCAGTTGGAAGAAGAAGGCACAAATCGAGGTAAGAAGCAACAAACTTTACAAGTTGCAGCTTGAATCTCCAATGGCATTGGTCGGCAGCGGAGATGAAACGGATCTGAATGAGCTATGGCACATAAGAATGGGACATTTGCATCATGAGGCGTTACAAATTCTCCAGAAGACTGTCACAGGAATTCCAGAGCTGAGCACTAAACAAGGTGATGTCTGCAAGGGGTGCATATTGGGAAAATATGCCAAGGCAACGTATCAGAGAAGCAACAATAGGGCCAAGGTTGTATTTGACTTGATACACTCGGATATCTGTGGACCAATGTCCACTAGAGCTCTTAGTGGTGCTGAGTACTTCGTCACCTTCATTGATGACCATTCCAGGAAAACCTGGATCTACTTTTTGAAGACCAAGGATGAAGTCTTCAGTTGGTTTAAAGAGTTTAAGGCTCCGGTTGAAAATCTGACAAGAAAGCGGATCAAGGTGTTTCGATCAGACAATGGTGGTGAATACATAGATAAGGAATTCACTGGATTCTGCTGAAGGGAAGGTATCAAAAGAGAGTGGACAACTCCATACAATCCGAAGTGTAATGGTGTGGCAGAAAGGAAAAATAGGACTATTGTTGAAGCAACAAGGGCAATGCTATATGACCAAGACATGCCCAAATTTTTGTGGGCTGAAGCTTGTAATACAACTGTCTACATTCAGAACAGGACTCCTCACGCTACATTGGGAAAGATCACGCTAGAAAGTGTCTTCACTGGCAGTAAGTCTGAAGTGAGTCACTTTAGGATCTTCGACAGTATAGCTTACTGTCATTTGCCTAGTGAGAAGAGGAAGAAGTTGGAAATGACTGCAGAAAAAGGGTATCTGGTAGGATACAATGAGAATGCAAAGGCATATTGTATTTACATTCCTGGGAGTGGGAAAGTCGTGGTGCGGAGGGATGTGAAGTTCATGGAGGAGAAGGCCTTCAAAAGGTCCCGCGAGTTGCCTTCTGCTACGTAGTCTGAGGAGGAGCCTCTGGTTCAGCCCCAACAACCAGCAGAAGAAAATCTAGTTGTCTCTCCAAGGCATGGGGATCCAAGGGACGTGTCTGTCGAGGATTTGCAAGAGGGAGAGTCGGTAAATCCACCCACCACTAGTGGAAGAACGAGTAGGGAACTACGACAAATTCTGAAAGATGCAGAGGACTTTGTTGGAGTCCCCCGAAATGAGAAGAGACAACGTAAGCAACCTGAGAGGTATCAAGCCTTGGTTGCTCAAGTCGGAGAACCTTCCAGTTTTCAGGGAGCAGCTCAGCACCAGGTGTGGGTTGATGCAATGGTGGAAGAGTACAATTCCATCATGACGAATGATGTCGGGGAAGTGGTCCCCAGACGTCAGGAGAGATCAGTTGTAGGATCAAGGTGGATCTACAAGGTCAAGTATGCAGCGGATGGCAGCATCGAGAAATTTAAAGCCAGGTTTGTGGCTAAGGGGTATGTGTAGAAATTTTTTAACCCAACCCTGGTTTCAGTTTCTCCTTATTTCTCCCATAAAGTTAAATGCCCATTCCCATAGCCATACATTCAACAAGCTGGAAAAATAAATATTTTCTGAAAACACAATTTCTGGAAATTTCAGTGCTGAAATGCCGAAATAAAAATCAGAAAAATAAATAAGCCACACACAGAAAATAGACACACTGATTTTTGGTCAACTTGACCCTAGAAAAACCCCCTACAACTCTTGGGAAAACCAGTTCGAAAGCTTCTCTTTATTTTCTGAATATTGCTTTTACAGTGAAACAGAAAAACACAGTAAAAATTCCAGCAACCAAAGCTACAGACTTATCTCGATTTTTGTGCTTGCACACCGCCTCGGAAATTGTGCCAAATTAGCAACTTGCAAAACAGAAATTATTACAGCATTAATGAAAACACTAAATGTTGTACGACCACCTCGGAAAACGTGCCAGAATCAACTATACGGTACTGTACAAACTGTACAAATTTGTACAACAGCCCTCAAAATTTGTGCCCAGAAACAGCCTTGAAATCAACATTGAAGTTGCTGTCCTTTTTCTCGGTTTTTGTGCCGAAAAATTAGCAGCACTTCTCAATTTTCGTGCCCAGATTCATGTCTCAAACTTCGTGCTTAATGCTGCTGCCATCTTCCTCAATTTTCGTGCCTCTCTTTCTTGGAAATAGTGCCTCTCTTGGAAACAATGCCTCTCTCTTGCTGTACGGATTTATGCCTTGGGATTTGTGCCAATAAATGCTGCTATACTTTTTGCTGAATCTCCTCACTGCTGCCCTCTTTTTTCTCAGTGCTCAGAAAATCTCCTTAGCTTTCTCTTCTCCTCTCTCAATCTGCTCATGAAAGAATGAATGACCTTTTCCCTCCTCTTCCTCCTTTAATCTAACCCTAAGTGACTTTTGGGGAATCCCTAAATCTAATGGCTGAGATAGCTTTAGATATAGGGCTGAGATTAAATGCTCATTTAAATCTCACTTTCTATTTTTTAATTCACCCCACTTTAATAAAGACCCACTTAGTCATTTATTTCCAAAGTCACTTTTCACTTTCTAATTTCACATTGACTTTATTAAAGTCGTTTTAAAATTAGACTTTAGTAACTTTATCACTTAAAAAGTCACTTTTAAATTATATGTGACTTTATAACTTTATAAAGTCACTTTAGGAGAAAAATTAAATTCTTTTGGACACTTTTCCCTAGGCCAAAGATCAAAGCCTAAGGGAACCACATGTCCTCTGGTAACCAAATTTCAACACTCCTTCTTACTGAGGAAGGTGTTCCTCACCACACCCATCTTGTCTCTGAGGTAGACATGCTTGCCCCGTGGTAAGGCTTTGGTAAGAATATCTGCAACCTGCTCATCAGTGGGAATATACTCAAGCTTCACAACTCCCTTCTGAACATAGTCTTTGATGAAATGATATTTGATCCCGATATGCTTTGACCTGTCATGAAATACTGGATTCTCCGTGAGTTTAATGCAACTCTGATTATCACAATAAATCACTAAAGGTCTCAACGGTTGACCAAATAAGCCAAACAACATCTTGCGAAGCCAAATGGCCTCACAATTAGCTAGATTGGCTGCCATGTACTCTGCTTTTGCTAAACTCAATGCTACTGACTGTTGCTTTCGGCTGAACCACGACACCATTACCGAACCCAACCCAAAACAACACCCTGAAGTGCTCTTCCTATCAGAAGCACAACCTGCCCAATCAAAATTAGTGTAACCTGCCAATCTCACTCCATCCCCCTGCCTATAATCCAGACCATAATCCACCGTCCCCTGCAAGTATCGCAAAATGTGTTTTGCAGCAACCCAGTGCACCTTCCTGGGCTCACACATGAACTGGTTCATCGTGTTGACTGCAAAACATATATCTGGTCTAGTGTTGCCCAAATACATCAAGGAAACAATCAGTTGTCTATACAATGTGGGATCCACCAACTCGGAATCTGAAGCGTGAAGCTTCTTCCAATTGGTGATTATCGGTGTCGACATGGGTCTACAATCCTCCATGTGGAATCTGCCAAGGATGTCCACAATATACTTCCCTTGTCCCAGGAAAAAATGCCCCTCCTCTTGCCACACGTCCAAACCCAAAAAGTAATGCATCAAGCCAATGTCCTTCATCTCGAACTCCGACGCAAGATCTCTTTTTTAGTGCTCTATGAGTCTCTTTGCACCCGTAATGACCAAGTCATCCACATATAGCACCAGAATGAGAGACTGCTCACCTATCACAATAAAGTAAAGGTTTGGATCTGCATCACTCTTTGTGAAATCCATCTCCTGCAAGTATGTATCTATCCTGGAGTACCAAGCTCTGGGAAATTGCTTCAGGCCATAAAGGGCCTTCTTCAGTCTGCACACATGGGACTCCTTCCCATGCACCTCAAAGCCCTGTGGCTGCTCAATGTACACCTCCTCCTGTATGAAGCCATTGAGAAATGCGGTCTTGACATCTGTCTGGGGGATCTTCCAACCCATCTCTGCTGCTATCGATATGATGTAGCGAATCGAAGTATATCAAGCCACTGGAGTGAAGGTCTCCTCATAATCAACTCCCTCTACTTGGGAGAACCCTCTAGCCACAAACCTTGCTTTGAATTTCTCAATGCTACCATTTGCAACATGCTTTACCTTGTAAAGCCATCTGGAAGTAACCACGGATTTGCCCTCAGTCCTTGGCACCACCTCCCAAACATCATTCTTCATGATAGAAGAATACTCCTCCTGCATGGCCTCTCTCCAGATCTGTTGGCTAACTGCCTCCTCATAGCTAGAAGGCTCAGAGTCAATGATGTTGGCAACCATTGCCATATAGCTACAAAACCTCTCAGCCTTTGGGTGGTCTGCTCTCTCGGATCGGCCTCTTAGGCCTAGCAACTGATGTGGCCTCTCTCAAGGTATCCTGAAGCCACTTGGGCTTCCTCTTCCCTAAGCACACTTCTCCCACTGGAGAATGAAACTCCTCCTCCTCATCATCAGGAGCCTGAACTCCTGACTGTCTGTCTGCTGTCCTCCTGCCTGAACCTGAACCTGTAGATGCTGAAGTACTGTGTGAACTGTCCATCAGTGGACTCCTTAGTGAACTGCTCTGCGGACTGCTCGGCATGCTGCCCGAAGCACCACCCCTCTGACTCTGCGAGCCACTGCTCACTGATGGCCCTGACATTGTAATCGATGTACCTCCGGATCCTCCTGATCCCTGCCCACTGGATCCCTGTGCCTGACTCAACTGCTCCTGAGGGTCTGGCTGATCCAGATACTCTAACTCCCGTGACCTCCTGAAAGCCCTGTCTTCCTCAAACTTCACATCCCGCCTGACAACAACTCTCCTTTGTGTGGGAATATAAATCTGAAAGGCCTTCGAGGTCTCACTGTAGCTCACAAAGACACCCTTCTCTGCGGTGGGCTCTAGCTTGGTCCTCTTCTCCTTGGGTACATAGGAGTATGCAATACACCCAAAGATACGAAGATGACCAACATCAGGCTTCTTCCCAGAAAAAGCCTCCTTCAGAGTCACATGCCCCAAGGCACGATGCAGACTCTTTTTCTGCAAATATATAGTAGTGTTGCAGGCCTCTGCCCACAAAAACAATGGTAACCCCTGATCATGTAACATGGCTTTGGCAGCCCCAACGATGGATTTGTTCTTCCTCTTCGTAACCCCATTCTGCTGGGGGTTGTAAGGAATTGTGAACTCCTTCCTAATGCTTGCCTCCGCACAATACTCAACAAACTCACCAAGGGTGTACTCTCCTCCATTGTCCGACCTCAGGGACTTGATCTTCCGACTTGTCTGAGTATCCACAAGAGCTCTGAACTCCCGAAACCGCTTGAAGACCTCACTCTTGGTCTTCAAGAAATAAATCCAGGTCCTCGTAGAGTGATCATCAAAGAATAAAACATAATACTCATATCCACTGAAGGAAACATGAGACATTCGACTGCTCACATCGGAATGAATCAAAACAAGTATCCCAGTCGATCTGCTGTCACTGCTGGGAAAAGGGGATTTGTTAAACTTGCCCATAGCACATCCTCTGCATGTATCAAAGTGATCAGTACTGAAATCTGGTACACCTGTAGTGATCTCCTGCAATGTCCTGAAGGCTCCATGATACATGTGCCCCATCCTGCAGTGCCAAATCTCACACAGCTCTGAAGTGCTAGCTCTGCTGCCGGTAGTATTGGTCAATGCCAAAAGGGGATGAAATGCAAACATGTACACTTTTGCATGGCATACACCTATCACTCTAGCTAAATCAGCTGGAGTGCCCTTGGGATATATCAACACCTGTCCTTTCCTGAACAATATCTCATATCCTCTGTCCTCCAATGCTGAGACGAATATGAGGTTCTTCCTCATCCTTGGCACATATAGAACATCTAACACCTTCAAGGGAGGTTTGGGTTCCCTATCAAATGTCAATGTCCCCACACCGACTGCTCTAACAATGTTGTCATCTCCGAGTACTACCTCTATATCAGTGCCACTCTCTGAAAGCTTTGAGAAGTACTCACAGACTCCTGTCATATGACGTGAAGCCCCACTGTCAACATACCAGATACCTGAAGATGCTCCGCTAGTGGAGGGAAATGCACACTCCTTGTCAACCTCCGTGGTAGGTGATCCTGCACTAGTGGACTCACAAGAAATGAACCCAAACTCCCGGTCAAAGCTATCCGTAAAGTCCTCAATCTATGTTGATGCTGCCATGCTCTGGTTCTTCCCCTTTTTCTTCTTTTCCGGACACACAATTGCATAGTGTCCCATCTTCTGACAATTCCAACACTTCACCTTGGAATAGTCCTTTTGCGTGTTTACCTTTACCTTTGCCTTTGCCCCCACCAACACTTGTGGAAGCGTTCTTCTTTCCCTTGCCTTTCTTGCCTTCTGCCAACAGTGCTACATCCTCATCCTGCTCAACTGGTTTGGCTGCCCCAAGCTGGCTCTTTCTGATTTCTGTCTGTATGCAATCATCCTAGAACCTCTCCCAAGAGGGAAGGGTCTCACGTGCACAAACCCCATCAACAAAGTTCAGCCATGAACTAGGAAGGCCATTCACTGCAATCAGCACCAACTCAGTGGGTGGAATGACCTCTCCAACTGCTGTCAATGCATCTCTCACATTAGTAATCTTTGTGAGATGTCCAACTGCACTATCATTCTTACCCATCTTAATGGTCTTCAGCTTTTCCCTTAAGACCATTTTCTTGTTCTCATTGGTACATTGGTAGAGATTGGTCAATGATGTCCACATCTCATGAGCATATCTCTTTCCTCTCACATGAGGAATGCAATGGTCTTTGATTCCATCCAAAATCAGTCTCTTACCCTTGTTATTCTTCTTATAAATGCTGCCAACTGAACAACATCAGTATGCACATTAACAGGGTGCTGTACAGTATGCACCATGATATCCCAGACTTCTCCCTCCTCAAAGATGCTCTGCATTATTTCCTTCCAAACACTGTAGTTGCTATGCCCATCCAACCTATCATCCGCCCTCAAGCCCAAAGACATGCTTGCTGTCCTGATAAACTGAAAATAACATTGCTGTAGTAAAAGAACTGTTTTCTATGTGAAAAATTAGCTTACTGTAATTTTTCTTCTTGCTGTCCCAAACTGCACTTTTCAACAAAATAGCTCTGATATCATGTAGAAATTTTATAACCCAACCCCGGTTTTTAGTTTCTCCTTATTTCTCCCATAAAGTTAAATGCCCATTCCCATAGCCATACATTCAACAAGCTGGAAAAATAAATATTTTCTGAAAACACAAATTTTGGAAATTTCACAATGCTGAAATGCAGAAATAAAACTCAGAAAAATAAATCAGCCACACACATAAAATAGACACGCTCATTTTTGGTCAACTTGACCCTGGAAAAACCCCCTACAACTCTTGGGGAAAACCAGTTCAAAAGCTTCTCTCTATTTTCTGAATATTACTTTTACAATGAAATAGAAAAACACTGTAAAAATTCCAGCAACCAAATTTACAGACTTATCTCGATTTCTGTGCTTGCACACCGCCTCGGAAATTGTGCCAAATCAGCAACTTGCAAAACATAAATTATTACAGCATTAATGACAACAATAAATGTTGTACGACCACCTCGGAAAACGTGCCGGAATCAACTGTACAGTATTGTACTGACTGTACAGATTTGTGCAATAGCCCTCCTCGAAATTTGTGCCCAGAAATAGCCTTGAAATCAGTATTGAAGTTGTCCTTTTTCTCCGTTTTTGTGCCGAAAAATCAGCAACATTTCTCAATTTTCGTGCCCAGATTCTTGCCTCAAACTTCGTGCTTAATGCTGTTGCCCTCTTCCTCGATTTTCGTGCCTCCCTTTCTTGGAAATAGTGCCTCTCTCTTGTTGTACGGATTTCTGCCTTAGGATTTGTGCCAATAAATGCTGCTATACTTTTTGCTGAATCTCCTCACTGCTGTCCTCTTTCTTCTCACTGCTCAGAAAATCTCCTTAGCTTTCTCTTCTCCTCTCTCAATCTGCTTATGAAAGAATGAATGACCTTTTCCCTCCTCTTCCTCCTTTAATCTAACCCTAAGTGACTTTTGGGGAATCCCTAAATCTAATGGCTGAGATAGCTTTAGATGTAGGGTTGAGATTAAATGCTCATTTAAATCTCACTTTCTATTTTTTAATTCACCCCACTTTAATAAAGACCCACTTAGTCATTTATTTCCAAAGTCACTTTTCACTTTCTAATTTCACATTGACTTTATTAAAGTCACTTTAAAATTAGACTTTATTAACTTTATCACTTAAAGTAACTTTTAGATTAGACTTGACTTTATAACTTTATAAAGTCACTTTAGGAGAAAAATTAAATTCTTTTGGACACTTTTCCCTAGGCCAAAGATCAAAGCCTTAGGGAACCACCTGTCCTCTGGTAAACAAATTTCAATAGTATGCTCAAAAGGAGGGGATTGATTATGAGGAAACCTTCGCCCTAGGAGCCAAATACACCTCTATCAGATCCGTGATATCCCTTGCTGCGTAGATGGGATGAGAGATTCACTAGATGGACGTCAAGACGACATTCCTGAACAGGGTGATAGAGGAAGAGGTGTATATAGAACAACCAGAGGGCTTCAGGACGCATGATCAGAAGACTCATGTGTGCAGATTGAAGAAAGTGTTGTATGGACTGAAGCAAGCTCCTAGAGCCTGGTATGGTCGAATTGAAAGCTACCTGCAAAAGATGGGATTCGTGAAGAGTGATGTAGATCCCAATCTTTACTATCTAAGAGTAGGGAGAGAGCCTCTGATACTGGTTTTGTATGTAGATGATCTATTTTTGACAGGATCATCAGGGCTCATCACATACTGCAAGAAGAATTTGGTTGAGGAATTTGACATGAAGGATCTAGGACGGATGCACTATTTTCTGCGGTTGGAGGTTTTGCAGCAGAATGGGGAGATCTTTCTTGGTCAAGGAAGATACACTATGGAGATTTTGAAGAGATTTCAGATGGATGATTGTAGATCCATGACAACTCTAATGATCACCAATTGGAAGAAAATTGACACGTCCGATGACGATGAGGTTGATCCTACATTATATAGGCAGCTCATAGGATCGTTGATGTATCTGGTAAACACAAGGCGAGATATTTGTTACGCTGTAAATACCCTCAGCCAATTCATAGTAGAACCTAAGAGGGCTCCTTGGGCAGCAACCAAGCATGTTCTCAGGTACCTTCAAGGAACAGTCGAGCTTGGATTGAAGTACACCGGTAACAATGATGTCAGGTTGAGTGGTTTCACCGACACAGATTGGGCTGTGAGTTCAGTGGATCGGAAGAATACCAGTGGGTATTGTTTCAGCCTAGGATCAGGAATGACTTCCTGGTGCAGCAGAAAACATAAGTCTGTAGCACTGAGCTCAGTAGCAACATAGTATATGGAAGCCAGCACAGCTTCGTGTGAGGCCATATGGCTTCGAAAACTGTTAGTGAACCTACTCAAGGAGAAAATGGAAGCGACCAGTATCTTATGCGATAATCAGAGTTGCATCAAGCTTTCTGAAAATCCTGTGTTTCATGATCGGTCGAAGCATATTGATATCAGGTGTTAGTTCATCAGGGACTGTGTACAACGTGGAGCTATTCAGTTGCAGTACACTCCAACAGGAGAGCAGGTGGCAGACATCCTCACAAAAGCTCTAGGGAAGACTAAGTTTGTCTATTTCAGAGAAAAGATGGGGATGATGAAGAATCCTTTCTAGTAGCAGGAATGGATAGGATCAATATTCAGAGCGAGCTGTTGTACAGATGTAGCAGTGACAATAGGAAGTGTCAAAGACATCAGTACAAAGGGCAGCAACGCAGCAGATGAGGGGCATCATCCAAAGATCCGCAATGCAGAGGGTGCTTCAAAAGTAGAACAACATGCAGCAGGCATATTGTTGGAACACTTTCCTTGATAAGAGGGAGTGTTGATTTTTGTAGCATCCAGAAGTGTACCAAATCTCAAACTTTGCAAGGAGGCTTGGACAACAAGATTTCAAAGAACCTAGAAACCGTTTGTGTAAATTCCACTCGGTTCATGACTTACGAAAATAATAAATTATTTTTATGAAGACCCCAAGTCTAAACTTAGGGAAATGAAATAATTAAAGGGTATTAATAAGTCAGAGTGTGAATCTTCTAGAAAAGAAAGATCAAGTCAAGTTTTAATCTTAGCCATTGATTAAACTTGTAATCTGGGTTGTTGGTTCCCGAAGATTATAAAAGAAGGCTTGAGGGTCATTTTGAAAACAAGCCAAGCATACACTCAGTACCCGAAGGAGATCGATTTTGAAGTAAGAGAATTCGATTTCAGTGGGAGAGTTGCAGGGCGAAGATTTTGCAAAAGCAAAAGGAGGAGGGAGTCAATAAGTGATTGAGGTCAGAGACAGAGGGAAGCAATGGGCCACTGGAGGCAGCTCTGGGCTGTAGCGCAAGGAACCCATGTAGACCCTATGCAGACTTATGCAGTCCAACGCTGGGATTGCGCAGAGAAACATGCAGACAGGCACAAAAGTAGTAAACGCTGATCAGTGTATCAGAGATTTGTTGGAAGGAGTCGAGAATACTATCTCAGGTGTTTCAGGATTTATCTGCTAGTATTTTACCTTGTAAAGAAATCATTTGCTGACGAGTTAATAAAACCCTCATCCGCTGCACCAATTTTCCCACATTGGGTTTTTCCGGGATAATTGTCCAAAAATAACTGTGTACATGTGATTGATTCTTGCGCTTATGTCCTTTACTGTTCATTTCTCTGCATATGTATTTGTGGATGTTGCAGTAGTATTTATTTTGATATTTGCTAGAAGATTTCTAAAAATAACTTATTGAAATAATAAGTAGGAGGAATAAATCTATCACTGCAACTGTATAGTTTTCAAATTGAAAATTTCACAGTGACTTCACCGAACTTCCTTTAATCATCTTGCTTCGAACTTCTTCCTGTAGCTAATCGAGTTTGTTCTCTTGCAATTGACTGAATATTTATCACACCAAACTTGATCACAAAAGACTGATCCGAACTCTGAAATGACCAAACTTATCTCTCAGAAATTATCGAATTCATCTTTGCAATCACTGAACTTATCTGCAATTTTGTGGGAAGTTGTTCTTTGTGATTTCAACGAAGTTTTCCCACTGTAATTGAGCCGACATGAGTTTATTTGTATAAGTCGACTTGTTGACAATTAATTGAAGACCGACTTGCAAGGAGACTTGATGGAGGAGTCTTTTGAGACTTTGACTTAAATAAAAATCCTAAAGCCTACTATGGAGGCTTGACCTATGACATTTGACCCAAGCATGAAACCCATGCTTTAACACGCAAATTCAATTAATAATAAAAATTTCTTTTGCTTTATTTTGATAAATATATTCCATTTTTGACTCAAGTATAATTATGAAGATCGAACCTAGTTACATTCGTCAACGCTCAAGGCTTTAGAAGAGCCCTTCTCATTGTCTAAAGGGTTGCTTCTTCATTGTAACATTAATAATAAAATTGATCTTCTTGCTTGAAGGGAGCTTGGGATTCGATCCCATGGTATCACCCTCCTTGTTTAAAAGAGAGGACGTCTTAGCTTAGTTTCTCTTTGCTTTAGCTTTAGATTTGATTACTAACCTCCTTTCCTTGCTTTCTTCTAGCTGGTTGGATATCATTGTCTTGACTCGTCTTTAATATCATTTGCATGGTAGATTGGTAGTAGTTCTTTTTAGCAATTTCATTTTCCATCTTTCTATTGTGCTTTTGTCATATGAATCTCACTTGTTTTAATTGTCATAATAATATAAGTGAAGAACATCCTAATAAGCACTATTAACTAAATACTTTGAGGTATTGTTTCTAACATCTGGTCTAATTGCATTACTTCTACTATTTCATTGAGTAATATTCTATTTGCTTCATTTAATCATTGTTGTAAGCTAAGAAACCAGATTCGTCCTCCCCGCTCTCATGTCCCGAATCCCACGTGTCAGACAAGATTCTCGAGGGACACGTGTCAGATTCGTGGCTAGAGCGTGTCCTAACACGTGGGATTCGTTGGGCTCACGAATGAGATTTGACCAGCGAGTGAATCCCAATTTCGGGACACATGTCCCTCTGAAAAGCGTGTTGCGGGTCTTTAAAAGCTCGATTTTGGGCCAATTTTTTCCTCATTCTTGTGTCTCTCTTTTGTTGTGGGTGTGTGGGAACGACTAGCAAAGGGTTTGGGAGCGTTTTGGAGGTGATTCAAGCAACTGGTAAGTGCATTTTGCTTCCATTTTTGCTACAACAATTTTCCTGTCCATTTTGTTTACATGCTAGTGCATTTTTTATTTATTTTTTTATAGCATTCATGGCTCAATCAAGGGTGGCAGGGAAGGGGAAAAAGAAGGGGAAGAATGTCCCCATTGTTGATGCCCCTCCTATTTCAGTTTCATCAGGGTCTGCAAGTATTTTCTCTGTTGGAAGTGGGGCTACAACAACAACCTCAATTGTTAAGGGAAAAAGAAATTTAGAAAGACAACATACTCCGGAAAGTAAATATCCCTTGTGGAAGTATGTCACAAGCGATCAAGGGCCAGGTAGCAAGTTAAAGGGAGGAGGCAATGTTTCTTGGACATGCAACTATTGCAACAATCAATTAAAGAGCACTTATTTCTGTGTGAAAGCTCATTTGTCGGGCTTACCAGGTTGTGGAATTGGAGCATGTGCAAATGTTTTTGTAGCTAAGAGGAAAGAAATGGAAAAAGAGGCCAATGTTGGTGTGGCAAGGGTGGCTGCATCATCTAAAAAAAACAAGAATGAGGATTCCCTTCCATTCTTGTGGAAAAGCAACAACAAATTTCCATTTGAGAGTTTTGGTGGGGGTGTACGTCAAGCAACAAAAAGAAATGCAATGGCACTTGGTCCAATGGACAAGATATTTCAGAAAGAGAGATAGGAAGAACTTGATATCACTATTTCCATCTTTTTCTATATGAATTTCATATTATTTAATGTTGCACGATCACCTTTATTTATTGAGATGTGTCGAGCTCTAACTCAGGGGCTCCATCAGGGTATGTGCCTCCTGGGTCAGAGAAGCTTTGAACCACATTGTTGACTAAGGCAAAGAAAGAGATGGACAAAATGCTTGAGCCTATTAAATAAGCATGGCCAACATTTGGGGTTAGTATTGTTTTTTATGGATGGACAGATCTAGCACGCAACCCACTCATCAACTTCATGGTGTCTTCTTTGAATGGACCCGTTTTCTTGAAATCAGTGGGTGCACTTGGAAAATACAAGGATGCACAATATATGGGTAAGTTGTTCATTAAAGTTATTGAAAATGTAGGTGTTGATTCTTGTGTGCAAATCATTACAGACAATGCACTTGTTTGCAAGGCTGCTCGCATGATTGTGGAAGCTAAATATCCACAAGAATTTTTGACACCTTGCATTGTCCATTCCTTGAATTTAGCACTTAAAACTATTGCTTTTGATGTGCCGTGGATTGGAAGTGTTATTGAGGATGCACAACATATCCACAACTTTGTACAAAATCATACTAGTGCCCTCACAATCTACAAGGAGTGCACCCATCTATCATTGTTGAAGATTGCTGATACACGATTTATCTTTTCATTAATCATGTTGAAAAGGTTATGGGAGGTGAAGAACACTCTTGGGGCCATGGTTATTTCAGAGTTTTGGTATTTTTGGAGAAAGACAGATCAAGTAGCCTCAAAAAGAGTCAATGACACAGTGTTAGATGATGCTTGGCGGGAGAGGGTATATCTCACTTTTAAGATCATGGACCTTATAATTGCTTTTCTACGATTTGCAGATACAGACCAACCCATCCTAGAAGAGGTTTATGAGGGATGGGATTCCATGATTGAGACTGCGAGGACCATTATTTTACACAATGAGTGCCCTAAGTATGAGACATCATCAGAGGCCTTCTTCACCACCATACATGATGTTCTTGTTAGTAGGTGGGATAAGAATCGCTCACCTTTTCTTTGTTTGGCTCACTCATTGAATCCAAAATATTACACCCATGAGTGGTTGAATGGTGGAGCTTCCCATAGATTCCCTCCTAACATGGATGTTGAAATTTCATAGGGGAGGAAGGATACAATTAGGTGGATATTTAAGGATAGGGCATCACTTGATGAGGTGGAGGATGCCTTTGCAAAGTTTTAAACTCGCATTAGGTGATTTGTAGGTTATGATGTGATTAGAGACAGGTGGGCTAGGAAGCCCTATTCTTGGTGGGCAACTCATGGGGAAACATGCCCTCCTCTACAACAATTAGCCATGGGGCTCCTCTCTTAGGTTACTTCATCCTTTTGTTGCGAGAGGAATTGTAGCACATATGAGAATTTGTATACTGTGAAGAAAAGAAGGCTTGAGCAGTCCAGGGAAGAGACAATGGTGTATGTGCACGCCAACCTTCGTCTTATTTATAGGCAGAGGGATGAGTGGTTGATGGGAAAGACAAAGATATGGGATGTCTTTCTTGATGATATGGGTTTGGACCACAGTGTTGAGTTGGCATTGGCCAACTTGGATCTTAATGAGCTAGTGCTAGAACCTATCACTTTTGATGATGGTGATACTATTGAGGGGTCATCCTCCACACCAGCAGATGCAAAGATTACATTGGATACATAGGAGGAGGATGTAGAGGAAAGCAGTGTTGTGAACATCGCGATCGGAATTAAATCGACGAGGGTCCAAAATCTGAAAAAATTGTAAAAATCGGCAAAAAATTGACAAATACAAAAATATTCTTTTTTTTTTTCAATTTTTTTAATATCTAAAGCATCCACAACATAAAATAAATGCATTGACACAAAAATATGAAAAGAGAACTAATATACTAAGTCTTGAGTCCCAACTCAGCCTAAAAAAATCAACAAAAAATATAATAATGTATCTTATATCATGAGTCATAATGTCATATACAATGAAATGAACCAAATAACTAATACTACTAATTTCCTCTGCCCCTCTTGCGAGAAAATGTAACAACTTTCCCTCTAGATGAAGAAGTCGGTGGGGCTGGCAGTGGAATCTGCTGCGCTCTAGAAGTTGAAGAACTAGGAGCTATAGGAGGTAGACCACATCTCTATCGGTGATAGGGGTAGGTGGTGTCAGCTCCTCTTATTCCTCCTCCTCCTCTACCCCCTCCACTACCTCCTGCTCTAACCCATCAGGGGCTGACTCCATGATAGGCCTCTCAGCCTCAACCCACCATGCAACAGTAGTGTTAATCCCATCCAATGAGACGACCTCCACATTAGGTGTCCTCTCAAGTTGCCTCACCCACAATCAAAGATTGAAGTAGACATAGACCATGTGATTAAGTCGCTGGGACTCCAACTTGTACAAGGGTCATAAATTAATAAATTATAATTATAAAAAAATATTATTTAATGAGTTCAAAAAATTAAATGAAATATTTTAACTTGTTGCGCTTCTTTGTGTGTATTTTTTCAAATACACTCAAGTTGTGCTCACATCTTGAGGAGCTACATGTTTTGGCTGAGCACTCGAATGGAAAACCTTTGGAGATTGGGTACTCTGCCACTGTAGCTTCTGCACCATGCATCTACAACAAATAAGATAAAGTTATAAACATAAGAGAAATAGTGAAATTTGAAAGTTGAAGCAAAGTATGAACTTGAAGAGACAATGTATTTTGAAACAAACTAAATTTTACCTGGCATTTTAGTCTTCCTATAATGGATAGCCATGTCAAAGCTAAATGTGCTACCTGCCATATTGTATATCTCCATTTCTTTGGAGATTTCAACACGTTTTGTTAGAGATGGCACCATCTTCTGAACACAAGTGAAGAATCCATCCATGACCTCAACATCAGATAAGAAACCACAAGAGTAAGAAAATGTGGTGTTCAGGTAGATCCCTACAACATGAATGGGATGATGGAGTGTGTTGTTCCATTGCTCGTCAATCACTTCCCATAAGAGTTGTTGTTTCTCAAACCCCTCATCCCCCTTATCATCATGGTAGCTCCGAATTGATATTTGGCCCTATCCGTGGCCTCATACAAGTAGCCCATTGCGGGCTTGTCTCTATCAACTAATCGAAGAACCTTTACTAAAGGTTCAGTAATGCTACAACCTACACACCTCCTGCACTCCCGCCCAAAAGCTTTCTTGGTATGAAACTAACTTGCATATGGCCTCTCCTTCTAGTTTGCGGCTATATGACAAAGCTCACCACTCCCTTGAAAGAAACATTCTCTTTACATCCCACATAGAATTCAGGAAGGATTGAAGAGATATGAAACTAGTGGCAAACTGTGTAATTGTAGCGTGCACCGACTTCTCTTTTGTTGGTGAATGTTCTTATCAAATGAAGCACAGATGCATGATTATATATAAATTTTGTAATGCTTTTTGATGATTCAACGATACCCTTGACAAAATGAATTTTTCCTATGACCTCTAATATCAAATCAATGCAGTGTGTAGCAAAAGGTATTTAAAAAAAGTTATGATGCCTCTCCATAAGTATCTTGCCAACAACATAATTTGCAGCATTGTCCGTTATGACTTGTACAAATTGTTGTGGACCCACCTCCTGAATGAACACGTCTAACAAATCACATAATAAACGTGCATCTTTGATATGTGCAGATGCATCAACAAATTTCATAAACGTTGTCCCCTTGGGACAATTAACCAAGAAGTTAATAAGGGTTCTACCCTTTAGATTGGTCCAACCATCTGACATCACAGTGCATCCTGTGTGTGCCCATGATCTCCTAAACTCCTCCAATCTCTTAGTGTAGTCAACCTTTTCATTTTGAAGAATGTGCCCTCTAAAGTCATCATATGAAGGGGCTTTGTACCCTGCACCAACCATAGCAATAACGTCAATCGCGGGTTGGTAAAATGGATTGTTCCTGGCAACAATGAAAGGAATATCACTCCAAAGAAGAAACTTGCCCAACAACTTGTCAGGTTCTTCCTTCTCGCTTTTTTTAATAACTGATGAGATAAATGGTTGTGCACCAGGTGTGGTTCTAGAAACAAAAAATGATGAGGCAACTATGGGGTTGGGTGTAGATGTTGATGGTGAAGAACTAATACCACTCTCACGGTCACCTCCTAATCCTGATAATCCACCCCTTGCTATTTGACTCTTCAGAGTTGCTTTGGTAAGTTTGGTTGTCTCTATTCCTTCCAATGATTTGAGGGCTTTTCGGATAATTTTTTTATTTGTATTTGAGCAAGACCCTACCTCATGTCCAGGAATTTGTGCAAGGTGGAACTTCAATATGTATACCCCTCCGTCTTATGTTGCCCACATAACTTTGAACTCAAATTTGATTTGTCAAACTCTCCATTAGGTTTACCAAATTCCCACAGAGAGTCCAATTTCCTTGGCATATTTGTAACTTTGTTGAACTGTTGATTTTTAATGTAAGATGAAGTTTGAAGTTTGAACCTAGGGCACAAGAAGAATTGTAAGTTAAACAAATGAAATTAAAATTTAGATACAACATTTTGAATTTTTGACCAAAAGAAAAACCCTCAATTCAATGCAACAATAATGACAAAAAATACACATTCAAACCCAAGAAAAAATGATGGAAAAAAACTAGGGCATAAGAAGAAATTAAACAAATAAAACTATCAAATCAGTTTTTTGCATTTTTGACCAAAAAAATCCTCTCGAATAAATGCAACAAAAATGACAAATAAAACACAATCAAATCCATTCAAAAATCATGGAAAATAAATGGGTGATAGAAACGCAAGGAAAAACAATAAAAAAATAAAAAAAGGGCCAAATTTGATGCCCATGCATGAAAACTAGGCTCTACTGAAGAAACTTGGTCCAAACTTGATTTTTTTTTCTTGGGATGCTAAATTTCTTCACTTTTCTCCTCTCTTGCCCTTGTAGATGAGTTCTCCTCCTCCTTAGCTCTCATTCTTGCCCTCTATCTGAAAAAAATGAGCAAAAAAAATACTGATTTTGGCTTTAAAAACTCGTTGTTTTCCGCCTCAGCGATTTTTACCCATCTGATCGTTTTTTTTTCAAAAAAAACGCGATTGTTTGAAATCGTAAAAATCACCTTCTTGAAAAAATCGCTCGCGATGTTCGCAACAGAGAAGGAAAGCAATGGTGAACATGACAGTGATGCTGATTTGAATGATGATGATTGATGAACTACCTACTACATTGTAGTTGTTTAAAGTTTTGTATTTGCTATATCTATTTTCCATTGGCATCGTTAGTCAAAAGTCCTCAGGTCTTGGTACCTATGCAACACATTTTTATTTTGATGACTTAATGAGAAAACTGTAGTTTCTTGTCTTTCTCCTATTGGATCATTGATAATCTGTCACAATTGTATTTGTATGCATAATGTTACAACTTACAACTTACAAATTTACAATGTAGAATCTAGATCTATGTCTGAATTTGTATCATGAATGAGAATTTGTGTAATATGAAATCATTGAAATATCTACTTAGTATTATACAAACACTGTAATATCCCCAAATGGGAAAATGACAGTAATAGAAGCAACAATAGACTAAAACTACAACAAAATAAATTACACCATCGATACATGAGAAATTCAAGCCAAAAGATGAGCTGAGCCATTTTATTAATGTCGGGAATTGAGTACAAAGGAGGTGCTGAAAAAGTTGCACCCGGGCCTACTCAAGGTAGGCTGGAATACTTCTCAACCCAAGTTGAAATGACTCTCTGCAACTGGCTCTGCGTGGCTTTGGTGCTGCATTGCTCTGCCAAAAATGTTGTTGCTAGATGACTTCGGACTGCTAGTTTGGCCACTTCCACTGCTCAGAAAATTCCGGGCCTTTAACCCTGGATGCTACTCACAAAACCCACAAAAACACGCGAAGGAATTGGCCAAATGTTGACCCCGAAATTTCGGCCCTATTTTCCCCTAGCTCCACTAGCTGTTGGCTTAGTTAGGATCTTTGTTTGACACCTCAAACCTGCCTAGAAAATTTTGTCAAATTAATCTTGGCTTCTCCTCAATAAACCCAGAAAAATTTAGAAAGGGTTCGTCCTAGTTTTGACCTCGAAAATTGGCCCTCTTGGGCTTGGCTCACCCAACTACTAGGAAATTCGACTCCTAGTTGGAACTGCTGGTAGTTGTCTCCAAAATCCTGCCAAAATCCCTGGTAGGAGGTGGCTAGCCTCCCCTCCAAAACTTCTAGCTAAACTCCTCTTCTCTCCCACACTCCCATCACTTCCTCTAGACTGCACTACACAATCACTGCGTAGTCTTTGCTGCCTCTACGCAGTCCTGAAGGGACTACACACTCCTGCTGTTGCTGCTATGTCAACTCCTTACCAAAATTGTGGAACTACTCTCCTGAGCGAGCAATCGAAGTCCCCCAAGGTAGAGGTTGAGAATCGAGATCTCCGCCTGAAAATCTCGTGGGCTAAACAGCATGACAGACTTGGCACCCGACACAAGTGTGCTATCTAAAGATGACAATCAAAATAGAAGATGAATGAATGAGGAAATGAGCTGCTTTAACTTCCTTTTATCAATTGGGCCCACCATGGACTGCGCATTCCCCTCATCCAACCACTCACTGCGCTGCCCCCATAGAGCCTCTCCCACGTTGCCACCTAGCGACCTGCCTCCAAATCGAATGCTGGCCACATGGACCCCACTAAGGCTGCAATTTTCCCTTCTGAACTATAGGAGTAGGCTGTAGTTTTTCCCTTAATTATTAATTGTGGGTCCCGACCCACCTTATTTTTGCTTGACATTAGAAACATCAAAATTTATCAAAAATTAATATTCTTGTTAATCTAGGTTATCATTGATGGAAATATACTTGATGAGCTCTCCTAATGAAGGCTACACTATCACCACCTCATGATGACATGGATGACACTATGAGCCCATGACCCTATGATGAATAAGGCAAACTATGAAGAAATCAATCCATGTAGATGCCCAACACTCGAAGGCATTATGATTTTGCACTAATAAATGACCAGACGCATTAAAAACTATTTTTCACCATCTTAGAAGCAACATTTTTTTGTGAGACCTTCACCATCCTTTAAAGCATAATTTTAGCTTTCCAACAAGCCCTTGCTTGGCCAAAAACTCCAAACGGTGAGGGAGAACATGAATTTTCAAGTTATAAAATTATATTTCTGATATTGAGCCGACCCATGCTCAAGGACACAAGTCGGCCTCCAAACAGGGACATGTATTTTCATTTGTTATTGTAAAGAGGGCTATATATACACAGTTCAAAATTCATTTATGTGCATCAATTTTTTGGTAATATGTCCACATAATAGTTCGGTTAAAAACATCTGAGAGTAGAAGATATAGTTCTCATCTCGCGAACTAAGGGAGGACAAAAGGGAGAGCTGTTTTGGGTTAAGGAAATTATATGTATATCACATATTTGTAAAACCCTCGGACTTGGGCAAAGAAGCTACAGGACTAATCATAGAACCTCTGTCTATGCACAGTTTTTATGAAGGGGACATATTGAAGAACTCGTATTCTGGTTCAGAACTCCTGAAGCTTGGATCTGTCTCACTGTAGAGCAGCTCGATCAACCAAATTCTAACTCGGACCTGTCTCACTGTAATAGAATTTGGATTCACTGAAGTTTGACTCGGGCTTTATATTGTGGTTCAGACCTATTTGAAGCAGGTCCTATCTGAAGTTGTAGTGACCTATATGATATTACTGTCTTGGTCCTATCTGAAATAACTGTGGTATATTGCCCAGAACAGTGAACATTATAGCCTTGGTGGAGCCCAGAATTATGGGTGTTGAAGTTTAAGGAAATTCAGACTTACTGTAGCTTGCAATTCCCTTGAATTGTGCCTTCAAGTGTTGTTCAAATTGTTACTCTTTCAGTTTGCGGATTGCAGTAAAGTCTTGGCATGGAGCAGAACTGAATTCTTGGTGTGGTGCAAATATCTTGATGCAGTACTAAAAGTCTTGGTACATTGGTGCAGAATTAATGAAGAAGTGCGGTGCAGATTAGATGATGCAGTATTGTGCAGATTGGTGAAATGAAGCAATTGTGAACTAATAGTACAGTAAAGAAGCAAAGAAGGATTGGTGTCCTTGGAGTAGGAGCTCCTAAACACAAGGTTGTTGCCTTGAGAAGATGGGGTCGAAGCCCTAGAGGTCGGAGCCTCATCAAAGTTCAAGTTGGTGCTTGGCAATAGGTTGGTGCCTGTTTCATTCAAGGGTTGGTGCCCTCACTCATCTATTCTATACAATTATTTGAAAAAGGATTGAAGTTCTTATTAATCCTTAATATTATTATTATACACCTCTCTGTCTTTAATTGTGAAGAATCTAACTGGCAATAATTAACAATTGAAAAGAAATATTGATTCACTCCCCTCTCAGTATTTCCAACAATTGGTATCAGAGCCAGCTTCTTCATTATTAGCCTAACAGCTGGAAGACAGATTCTTAGGCACAATGAAGAACATAGAAGCAACAGGGAAACTGCCTATCTTTGATGGTACAAATTTTAGTTTTTGGAAAAATAGGATTTTCTACTATCTAATGTCTCTTGGCCCTGAAGTATGGCACTACATTTTGGATGGGAACAAAGCTCCCGCTAGTCTTCCAACTAATCAAGATGAAAGAAGAGCCTACATTGCTAATGCCAAAGCTTTAAATTCCATCACCAGTGGAATTACCGATTCCGAATTTACGAAAGTCATGGATTGTGACTCAGCCAAAGAAGTATGGGATAAGTTGGTTTCTCTATATGATGGGGACTCCAAAGTTAAGAAGGCAAAGCTTCAAACCTATAGAAGACAATTCGAGAGTCTGAAAATGGATGATGAAGAATATATTGCATCATACTTCCTCCGAGTAGCTGAAGTGGTTAACTCTCTTAAAGGGCTAGGAGAAAATATTGAAGAAAGCACTATTGTTCAAAAAATCCTGAGATTGCTTCCTGACAGATTTGACTCCAAAGTAAGTGCCATAGAAGAAATGAAGGACCTAGATACTCTCAAGATGGATGAACTTCATGGAATTCTCATTGCCTATGAGATGAGGAAAGGGAGTCCAAATTTCAAAGAAGCAGCTTTCAAAGCCTCAAGATCAACAAAAGAAGGAAAATGATGGAATTGCAACAACGATGAATCTGATACTGAAAACGAATTAGCTCAATTTGTACGAAGATTGAAAAGGGGATCTAAGCTAAAAGGTAAGTACCCTCTTATTTGTTTCAATTGTGGAAGAATAGGTCATTACACTACAAAATGTCCTCATAAACATGATAATGATGATGAAAAGGACTCTAAAAGGATGATGTACAAAAAGAAAGGGTTTAATAAGAAGAACTTCTTCTCCACAGAAGATGAGTCTGATGAAGATGAATTTGTAGTCATAAAAAAGAAATCAACTAGAAATATGCATCATCACAAAGAAAGTGACGATGAATCAGATGAGGAAAGTAACTATGTTGGAAGAAAAGAAATGTTATTCATGGCATTTACAAATGATGATGACTCAGAACTAGAATATGAAAGAAACATGGATAGATTGCTAATGAGTGCCATTGAAGAAAATGAGATTCTACAAAAGAAGATAATTTCTCTCAAAATAGAAATAGAGGAAGCAAAAAGAAGGGAAGACTTCTTGAACAATGAGCTAAAAGAGAAGGATGATATCTGTGAAAAATGTGAAGCTGAAATAATATCTCTAAGAAAGTAATTAGAGCAAGTCAAAAGGAGTTGGCAAAGCTCTCTAGCTCTTGATAACATTCTTAATACTCAAAAAACTCAACATGACAAGTTTGGAATTGGTTTCAAAGGAGAATCATCAAGTACAAAGAATAATGCTAGAAGTTACGTTGACGTACTCTCTTGCCATCCAAAAGAAGAAAAGTCATCTCGTCAGGAACAAAGTCCCATCTCAAAACCAAGAATTAAAGAAAGAGCAACTCCAAGGAAGAATGTTGGTTCAAGCTATGGATACTACAACAGGTATCAAACTATTTTTCTTGGGCATGGTTACAATTGTAAAAACTTTGGGCATCAAGCTAAGCATTGCAAGGCTCATAAGAATGAAGCACCAAGATTGAATGATCAAACAAACCAACTACGTGGTCTTAAAGAGCAATGACAAATCAAAACTTACAATTCCTTTGATCCTTTGGCTAAGTTTGATCCGTCTTGCTCATTATGTGATAATTATGATCATAATGAACAAAATTGTCCTCTCAAAAGGGAAAAAGCTAAAGCGTAAATCTCAAAACTGATAAATGTGGCCTAGCTCTATGTGCTCATAGTGAAGAAAATCATTGGTTCGTGGATAGTGGATGCTCAAGACATATGACAGGTGACCAAAAGAAGTTTATCTCATTGAACAAGAAAAATGGAAATGTATCCTTTGGAAGTGGATCCACTAAAATCACTGGAAAAGGAACTGCTACCCTTGTCAATGGACAAGGAAAGGCTCAAAATACCTTGCTGGTAGAAGGGCTCAAACACAATCTCTTAAGTTTTAGCCAGATTTGTGACCAAGGACATAATGTTGTCTTTAGTACAAAAATTTGTGAAATAAGATACTCATCCTCAGGAGAACTTGTGGCGAAAGGAGTAAGAACGCCAGATAATGTTTACTTTCTCAGTAAAATCCAAGAAGATAAATGTTACTTAAGTGAAACAGATGAAAGTTGGTTATGAGATTGGGGCATACAAGTTTTGATAACCTAGACAACATCAACAAAATGAATGCAGTAAGGGACATTTCAAAAATGTGCAAGCCAAATCAAGTTGTATGTGGCCCATGCCAACATGGAAAGCAAACCAGAACTAGCCACAAAACTAAGGAGTTCTCAACATCAAAACCTCTAGAAATTATTCATGCAGATTTGTGTGGGCCAACTAGAACTCCAGCTCTTCAAGGTGAAAGGTACTTTGCTCTATTTGTTGATGACTATACTAGAATGATGTGGATATATTTCATAAAATATAAATCCGAAGCATTTGAATGTTTTATGAGTCTTAAGGCCCTCATTGAGAATGTGAAAGATTCTAAGATTAAATGTCTTAGAACAGATAGAGGAGGATAATTCACCTCAAAAGAATTTGATAAATTCTGTAAAGAGCATGGAATCAAAATAGAACTCTCTATTGCTGGGACACCCCAACAAAATGGAGTAGTTGAAAGAAGGAACCGAACCATTCATGGAATGGCAAGGACAATGCTACTAGCAGCTGATTTGCAACCAACATTTTGGAGAGAAGTAGTTGGGACCGCATTTTATACCTTAAATGGAACTCAACTAAGACCAAATAATGAAAAGACTCCTTATGAATTATGGAAAGGAAGACTTGCGTCGGTAAAATATTTCAGGGTTTTGGAAGCAAATGCTTCATAAAAATAAATGATGACTCACCAGGAGAATTTGATTCTAGAGTTGACAAGGAATATTTCTTGGATACTCCACTAGGAGCAAAACTTACAAATGTTACAACAATCGTCTACAAAGAATAGTGGAAAGTATTGATGTAAAGATTGATGAAGGTCTTCTAGAAAAGAGAGTTGAAGATCATGAAGTTGAGCCTTTCTTTGAACAAAGTGAAGAAGAAGAACCTGAAAAAGAAGAGGAGAATGGAGAACTTCAAAGTGAACCTTCACAAACTCCCTCTAAGATCAAGTTTATTCAAAGACATCATCCAGAGGAGCAGGTCATCGGAAATATAGATGAAGGAATTCAAACTCGAAGAAGGATGATAAACACCCCAAGAAAATATGATGTTGCTCTATTATCTTTAATAGAACCTGAAATGTTTTCTCAAGCAAGCAAAGATCCTTATTGGATAAAGGCCATGGAAGAAGAAATGTCTCAAATCGAAAAAAAATGAGACTTGGGAACTGGTACCTCGCCCAAAATATAACAATATAATTGGAACAAAATGGGTATTAAAAAACAAGATGAATTAAGATGGACAAATCATCAGAAATAAAGCCAAACTTGTCTGCAAAGGATACTCGCAAATCGAAGGAATTGACTTCGAAGAAACCTTTGAAGTAGTAGCTCGAATGGAAGCCATAAGAATGTTTTTAGCATTTACTTGCTCAAAAGATTCAAGGTTTATCAAATGGATGTAAAATCAACATTCCTGAATGGAGATCTCAAGGAAGAAGTTTACATGGAGCAACCAGAAGGATTTGATCTTGCTGAAGGAAAGGACTTTGTATGCAAACTAAAAAGGGCCTTGTATGGATTAAAACAAGCCCCTAGAGCATGGTATGCAAAGTTGGATCACTATTTGCAACAAGAAGGTTTCAAAAAGGGAGTGGCAGGTAGCAATCTCTAAATGAAGATGGACAAGGAAAAACTTCTAATCACTCTTGTTTACGTTGATGATCTAATCTTTGCTAGCAATGATGAAGAAATGAGCCATGAATTTGCTCTAAATATGTCCAAAAAATTCGAGATGTCAATGATTGGTGAGTTGTCTTACTTTCTTGGGCAACAAATATCTCAAACCTCTGCAGGGATGTTTATATCTCAAGAAAAATATCTTAAAGACCTGCTTAAAAGATATGGGATGGAAGATTGTGCACCAATGAGCACATTGATGACCACAGATTGTAAATTAAGTAAAGATGATGATACCCCTCTCATAGATGCAACTCTTTACAGGTCAATAATTGGAGCTCTCCTATACCTAACTGCTACAAGACCAAATATTATGCAAGTAGTAGGAATGGTAGCAAGATTTCAATAAAGTCCTAAACAATCCCATCTAGTAGCTGTAAAGAGAATTCTCAGATATCTAAAAGGAACGACTGGTTTTGGTCTTTGGTATCCTAAGAGTTCAACTCTTATTGTGATAGATTACTCTGATGCTGATTGGGCCGGAAGCATGGATGATGGAAAAAGTACTAGTGGAAATGCATTCTTTATGGGAGATTGTCTTTGTATCTTGGCTCAGCAAAAAGCAATCATCTATATCTCTTTCTACAACTGAAGCCGAATTGATAGCTGCTGCTGATTGTTGTACACAAATTCTATGGATGAAGGAAGCCTTGAAGGATGCCAATATAGAAACTAAGCAACCAACTACTATTTTTTGTGACAACACTAGTGCCATCAGTCTTTCAAAAAATCCGGTGATGCACTCAAAGACCAAACATATTCCAATCAAATACCATTTTCTCCGAGAACAAGTTGCTGAACAAAATATCAAGTTGGAATACATCAATACAAAAGAACAAATTGCAGATATCTTTACAAAACCCCTTCCACAAGAAGCATTTGAGTATCTTCGTCAAAAGATGGGGGTCATTGCGCTCGCCTCACAATAAAGAAACCAAGAAAAGGAGCAGCGTAATAGGGGGAGCAGCATGACAGGGGGAGTACATTGGCACCCCATTTGTGATTGATGTCAAAGGGGGAGAAAAGGTGGAATATTTCCATCAATGACAAAGGGGGAGATTGTTAATCTAGGTTATCATTGATGGAAATATACTTGATGAGCTCTCCTAATGAAGGCTACACTATCACCACCTCATGATGACGTGGATGACACTATGAGCCCATGACCCTATGATGAATAAGGCAAACTATGAAGAAATCAATCCATGTAGATGCCCAACACTCGAAGGCATTACGCTTTTGCACTAATAAATGACTAGACACATTAAAAAATATTTTTCACCATCTTAGAAGCAACATTTATTTGTGAGACCTTGACCATCCTTTAGAGCATAATTTAGCTTTCCAACAAGCCCTTACTTGGCCAAAAACTCCAAACGGTGAGGGAGAACATGAATTTTCAAGTTATAAAAATATATTTCTGATATTGAGCCGACCCATGCTCAAGGACACAAGTCGGCCTCCAAACAGGGACGCGTCTTTTCATTTTTTATTGTAAAGAGGGCTATATATACACAGTCCAAAATTCATTTATGTGCATCAATTTTTTGGTAATATATCCACGGAACAGTTCGGTTAAAAACATCTGAGAGCAAAAGATATAGTTCACATCTCGTGAACTAAGGGAGGACAAAAGGGAGAGCTGTTTTGGGTTAAGGAAATTATATGTATATCACATATCTGTGAAACCCTCGGACTTGGGCAAAGAAGCTATAGGACTAATCATAAAACCTCTATGTATGCACAGTTTTTATGAAGGGGACATATTGAAGAACTCGTATTCTGGTTCAGAACTCCTGAAGCTTGGATTTGTCTCACTGTAGTGCAGCTCGATCAACCAAATTCTAACTCGGACCTGTCTCACTGTAATAGAATTTGGATTCACTGAAGTTTGACTCAGACTTTTCATTGTGGTTCGGACCTATTTGAAGCAACTCCTATTTGAAGTTGTAGTGACCTGTATGATATTACAGTCTTGGTCCTATCTGAAATAACTGTGGTATATTGCCCAAAACAATGAACATTATAGCCTCGGTGGAGCCCAGAATTGTGGATGTTGAAGTTTAAGGAAATTCAGACTTACTGTAGCTTGCAATTCCCTTGAGCTGTGCCTTCAAGTATTGTTCAAATTGTTATTCTTACAATTTGCGGATTATAGTAAAGTCTTGGCATGGAGCAGAGCTGAATTCTTGGTGTGGTGTAGATATCCTGATGCAGTACTAAAAGTCTTGGTACACTGGTGCAGAATTAATGAAGAAGTGGTGCAGATTAGATGATGCAGTATTGTGTAGATTGGTGAAATGAAGCAATTGTGAACTAATAGTCCAGTCAAGAAGCAAAGAAGGATTGGTGTCCTTGGAGTAGGAGCTCCTAAACACAAGGTTGGTGCCTTGAGAAGATAGGATCGAAGCCCTAGAGGTTGGAGCCTCATCAAAGTCCAATTTGGTGCTTGGCAACAGGTTGGTGCCTATTTTATTAAAGGGTTGGTGCCCTCACTCATCTATTGTATACAATTATTTGAAAAAGGATTGAAGTTCTTATTAATCCTTAATATTATTACTATACACCTCTCTGTCTTTAATTGTGAAGAATCTAACTGACAATAATTAACAATTGAAAAGAAATAGTGATTCACCCCCCTCTTAGTATTTCCAACAATTCTAATTAGCAGAATTGCTAATTGGGGATATTACACACACACACACACATATATTTTAATAAAATAATATATAATGTGTCCTACGTGTCCTGTTCTGGGGAGTCTACGTGCCCTGTGTCGGACACTCGAATTTGCGTCACCTACGTGTCCTGTGTAAGGTGATTTAGGTTGTAAGCTAATCATCTTGTTCTTTAAATGAATCTTGATTATAAGTGCATTAGCTTTTCCCTTAATGAAGCATATTGTTGTGATTGGATCTCATTGAAGGATTTGCATTTGCATCTTAGATTTAAATTTGCATTCTTAAAATTTACCTTCAAACATAAGCTTGGTTGATAGAAAGATAGGGCAACCTTCTTCGTATCTAATATGAGAAGTTTGACCCTTAAAAAACGGCTAAAACGAGTACCCTTGCAGTTCTCTTGTGGCCAAGTCCCTTGTAGGAACGAAGGCACTTGAGTTGTGTTAGGGTCCAACCCTAACTCCTTTATTTATGTAATAAGCCCATAAGGGCCTAGTCCAAGTCATAGTTAGTTGGTTGAGTCAATAAAGCCTATGAGCGGTTATCCGCATTAATAATAATTGTAAGTGGTCGACCCACATTCTAGAAAAGGGAGCACATAGGTGGTTAAATGGGCCTTAGTTAATAAATAAGGTGGTTAACCCATGATTATGTTAGGGACCACTATTAGTTAGGGTTTTGGATGTCATTAGGCTATAAGTAGCATTAGATAGAAGGAAGAAGTATTGTGTCGTATTGTAATTGAGGTTTGCTCTGTTGGAGGTTGCCCCCTCGAAGAGGCAAGTGAACATTGTATCTTGTTTCTGCATTATGAAATATCTCTGTCGCTTGTCTATTTTCTGGTGATATCTATGTTTCGGGTATTTTGTTTCGTATGTTTTGTGTTTTGGCTTGTCTAACAGGTCAAGTGCATAACAAGTGGTATCAGAGCTCATTCCAGGGCCAGCGAGACCTCAAGTTTTCGCAGAATTTTTTTTAGGCTAGAGACGTTATTCGACGTCTTTAAACCATGGGATTTGTCATTGAGCGCATAAAACTGTTTATTTGGGGAAGCATGCACGTAGGAACTACAATAGGTGGTCACGTTTGTTGGACTCCCTTGTAACCCCTATGGGTACCCCTTCGAGTAGTAGCACATTAGACAAAACCGCGCACAGACTGCACTTCCATGTAACCTCGGGTATATAGGAAGCCCTGTAGGAAACCCTGAAACCTAACTATAGCTCAGCCATCGACTGTCTTGCTGCTACAGTACATTGAGAACAACACTCAGGGAGGTTACTTGCACGTACAACAACGTAGTTGGGTAGTACGACTAAGGGTATGGTCGATCCTCCTTAGTTGGTGCCTTGAAAGATTGGGCGAGTACTATTGTTGGACCCTTGTGTATATTGTGATTTGTAGCATCTGACACTCCTTGTGACCATAGTTTCCCCATCTATATGAAGCTCACTCCTATTCCCTATCTTGCTTAGATCTACTAGTTTTGATCCGCCGACGCCGTCCATCTAGCTTTCGGGGTATTTCGCAGCACAGATTCGACTCAGAGTATAGTAAGGGTTTTGGCTGCCATAGGCTAGATCTAATTCTTGTGGCACATATGACGGTACCCAAACATCTAGGTCTAGCTACTCCAGTCTAGGCCTGATTTTCGCAAGACGTTTGGCAGTATCAAGCTTGTAATATTCCCAATTAGCAATCAGCTAATTGGAATATTAATTTTGTCAATTTTGTCTTTTTCTAATGTCAGAAAAAAAATAAAGTGTTTAAGGGTGACCCACAAATAAATCTCATGATTTAATTATTTTCCTAAAGTCATCAAGGCAAACATTAGAGCTGGAGTGGGACCTGTCGGGCCAGTAACACGCAGTAGACATCAACCTTGTGGTAGCGCAAGGGAAGCAACATCGTAGTTAGTGCAAGGGCAGCGTGGGGACAACAAGGGGACAACAGTTGCGCAGTGGTTGGAAGGCAGAGGTGGCAGCGTAGCCCAGTGGGGCCCAAGGGAACATTGGGGGCTCAGCTAGGTAAAAGAGGATGAGAGCAACTCCTTCCTCATTCATTCAGTCATCAACTAATTTTCTGTCTGGTAAACTAGAAGCATGCTTGAGCTGTTTAGCCGAGTCTGCAAGTGTTGTTTAGCACAAAGATTTCTAAGCAGAGATCTCAACCTCATCCTCGGGGGACTTCGAGTTCCTTCTCAAGAGAGGAGTTTCAGTCAGTTTTGGAGAGGGGTATCATAGGTTCATTTCAGGATTACGTTGTCCCTTCCAGGACAACGCAATCAGCCAGGGAATTACACAGTCCAACAGTGGAGCAGCTTCGGGGAAGGAAGAATACAGATATATTTCAGACGAGTTTTGTGAGGGGGTCAACCCTTCCTTAGCAGAGTTCTTGAGCAGTTTCTAGCAGTTATTTCCAACCATTCAATAAGGAGCCCAGTGTGCCCAAGCAAAATTGAGTACCCAACTCAAGAGGGTGAATTTTTGGGGTCTGCATTTCAGAAAAACCTCCGCGGGTTTTTCTAGGTTTGTTGAGGAGAGTTGGTGTCCAAATCCCGGAATTTTCTAAGCAGTAGAACAACCCAAATACGCAGTCCATTTCCAGCCAACAACAACATTTCCAGACTGGCTAGCGTAGAGGAGGAGACATGCAGAGAAGCAAGCAACAAGGATTTCTGAGCAGGGATTGAGGGATCATTTAAATCTGGCTTGTGTAGGGCAAGGTGCCATCTTCCTAAGCACCATCTTGTACCTTTCCCATTTAGAAAAATTAATAAAATGGCTCAACAGTTTTGGCTCAATTCATGGTGTTTTTGATGTGTATTTCTGTTTGCTGTAGATTTAGTCTTTGTATGCTTTGTATTACTATTTGTTCCTAATTTTGGATATTACAGTGGTATCAGAGCTCATAGATTTGGCTCAGCCTGTGGAGCAATTGGTTTATGACACTAGAAGATAGATAGTACGTTACATACCGAAAGTAGCGGTATAGAAGCAGAGAGCATAGGCTTGAAATCACACCTGATCAAGAAGACAACGTTCCAGTGGAGGAAGGCAAGGGGAAGGCACCAATGGCAGAGGAAAGAGATGAGGGGAAGGAGCATGGTAACCTCCTCCTAAATTCAATGCAGGAGTTCTTCGAGAAAATAGAGGAGATGGGACAGAAGTTTGCCGGAGAGAACAAGTAGAGGGAACTTCTAAGGGAATTCCAAAATGGAGAAGGATCCGGTACCTCCCACCATCTACTTGAGCATAACACTGCGCATCAGGTAGTGCCACGCACCCCACCACGCTCTACCATGCCCACATTCTTGACATCAGGGGCAGGAGCAGGAGGACTGCAGGAGTTGGAGGTGGCTCACTACAGAGAGTAGTTCGTAGAATACTAGTCTTATGGGCTGGAGTTCAGAGATACCCTCACTTTCAATGAATTCTGCCAGCTTAAGAACAACAACAGACCACACAACCAGAATCGAGGAGGATGGTACACGCAGGGAAATGACTTGCAATGTACCGTGGGCAGACTTTTCTTGCCTACTTTCGATGGGTCATCGAAGTGTTTGCCAAAATTTTGGGTAGAGAAGCTGGACATCTACTTTCAGCTGAACCAAATGGCAGAGGTGGAGGCCATCAAGGTGGCAATGCTGCACCTTGAGGGAGAAGCCCATGCTTGGTGGTTCCATGGGATGGCTATGCTGGGTCACGCAAGAGTGACAACGTATGATGATTTCACCCGGAGGTTGATAGAGAGATTTGATCGGAAAGACCCAGAGGAACATTTTGTCGAGTTGACCAAGCTCAAACAGACGGGGAACCCAGAAACTTACATTTCTGAGTTCTTGAAGCTCTTAGTGATGGTTCTAGACTTGTCCTTGCCTAGGAGGGTGTACATGTTCATTGACTGACTGGATGAACCCTTGTGTGGGCTAGTCAGGTCTACTAGGCCTACTATGCTGCAGGATGCAGTAGGGAGGACTAGAGACTCGAAGGACGCTATGCTAAGGATGAGGGCTCCTTTCCCCCACAAACCAACGTTCCAGCAAAAGGGGAAGGACGTGAGGGCCACACCCCCGAGAGGGAACCCGAGTCGAGGGCCTTTGGATAATGACACTTGGAGAGACTTGAGATGGAGGAAGCTTTGCTTCAGTTGCCAGGGGCCATGGGCATCGGGTCATCGATGTGCCGGAGGGAAGGCACATTACATTGAGGTCTTCTTCGACAATGAAGGGGAAGGGGAGGCATATGAGGAGTTGGAGGGAGATGTCAGCACCGGTGCACCGAGAGTGAATCATTTACCACCACCTCACCTAGCAACAGGAGGAGCAGCGTTTGCACCCACAAGAGGGGTCGTTGCATCTTTGCGGGGAGTACCCAAGTACTTAACGTTGAGAGTCCGAGGTACAGTTCAGGGGCAATGTGTCTAAGTGTTGGTGGACAGCGGGGCCACGCACAACTTTATCGATGCCCAACTAGTGCAAAGGAGGGGCATACATACAGAGAGCTTTGATGGGTTTTCTGTGTTGGTTCTAGGTGCTAGGACCATGCAGTGCATGCGTTATGTCCCGACATTAGCAGTGACCATGGGGACATACACTGTGACAATTTTTTTTTTGTATTCGACATTCCGGATACCAATGTAGTGCTGGGTGTTTAGTGGATTATCACACTTGGGAAGGTCACTACAGATTGGGAGACTCTGGAGATGGAGTGGACATACAAGAAGAGTGGGATGCATGTGGTGATCAGAGGCATGCACACATATCCTCCACAAACAGTCTCTGCACATCGGATGGAAGAAAATTTCCGGAAGGGAGACATAGAGTGGGCAGTGGCGCCGAGGATTTCAGAGGCAGGTGTCTCAGGTCAGCCTGTGCACCCAGATGTGCAGACTATCTTAGATCGTTACTCCATGATTTTTGGGGACATTCCACCAGGACAGCCACCGGATCGGGGGTTTGAGCACACCATTGAGTTGGAGCAGGGCATCTAGGCAGTGATTACTGCTCCCTAAAGGCACCCCAAAGCTTATAGGGATGAGATTTAGAGAGCCGTACATGAGCTCTTGGCATTGGGACACATTAGGCCTAGCACGAGTCCATTTGCTTCTTTAGTGGTTTTGGTGAAAAAGAAGGATGACACACTACAAATGTGCATAGATTACAGGGCGCTAAACAAGAAGACCATGAAGAACCGCTACCCTATCCCCAGGATTGATGAGCTGATGGATGAGTTGAGGGGAGTGAAGTTCTTCTCTAAGATCGATCTGAGGTCGGGGTACCACCAGATCATGGTGAGGGACCAAGATGTCCCCAAGACTGCGTTTCGCTGCCACTACGACCATTTCGAGTTTTTGGTGATGCCTTTTGGGCTGACCAATGCTCCAGCCACATTTCAGTCTTGCATGAACCACATCTTACGTGGTTAGTTGAGGAAGTTCGTGTTGGTATTTTTCAATGACATTCTCATCTACAACCGCACATGGGAAGAAGATTTGCAACACATTGAGGCAATATTTTGTATCTTGGAGGAGCAACATTTCTATGCCAAGCTGTCCAAGTGCGAGTTTGGGCTCACATAGATACTCTATTTGGGGCACATTATCGGAGTGGACAGAGTGAGAGTCCATGAGGAGAAGATTCGGGCCATCTGGGATTGGCCGGAACCGAAGAATGTGACGGAACTATCGGGGTTTGTGGGCATATGCACCTACTACCGAAAGTTCGTCAAAAGATTCTCACAACTTGAAACACCCCTCACAGATCTCACCAAAAAGGGGGCTTTCAGCTGGAGGTGATGAGCAGTTTCCCAGTGTTGGCATTTCCCGATTTCACGCAGCCCTTTATGTTGCAGTGTGATGCTTTAGGAGAAGGGGTAGGCGCAGTATTGATGTAGGGGGGTCATCCCATAGCTTTCGAGAGTCAGAAGTTACTGCCACATGAGAGGCTGTACCCCATATATGACAAAGAGATGCTGGCCATCATGCATCCGTTGGCCAAGTTCAGACAATACCTTGTGGGGAACAGGTTCTGGGTGAGGATTGACCACAACAGTCTTCGATTCTTCCTTGAGCAGAAGCAGTTGTAGGAGAGACAACAAAAATGGGTCAGCAAGATCAAACCTTATGATTTTGACCATGAGTATGTCAAGGGAAAGAACAACCTGGTGGTAGATACGTTATCACGGAGATCGACAGCACTGTCCTTAATGAGTTTTGATGCAGACTAGAGGGCTCGACTTTTGGTGGAGTACTCCGAGGACCCTTTTGCATGTGAGATATTAGATGGATAGGTGACAGACGACCGGTACCGAGTGATGGATGAGGCCATCTATTATCGCTATCGAATCTTCTTGACATGTAACTCCCAACTCAGGGAGAAGATTTTGCATGCAACCCATGATTCGCCGCTTTCAGGCCATCAGGGGTTCACAAAAACATATAGGGCCATCAAGGAGAGGTTCTCATGGAAGGGCCTCAAGGAGGACGTACTCCGACATGTCTGGGAGTGCGTAGTTTGTCAACGGAACAAAGGGGAGCTGAACCACCCAGCAGGTTTTCTACAGCCGCTTCCAATTCCGGAGGGGAAATGGGAAAGCATCTCCATGGACTTCATCACCGGATTGCCCATGGTGCTAGGCAAGGATTGCATCTTCATCGTGGTTGATTGACTGACAAAGTATGCTCTCTTGTTCACCATCTCAGCTCGGTACACTGTTTTGCAGGTGGTGGAGTTATTTTTCCAAGATGTTTTCAAACTCCATGGTCTTCCAAAGACCATAGTCAATGACATGGACGACCGGTTCATGGAAGGCTTTTGGCAAGAGTTGTTCCGTTTGGTGGGCATAGAGTTAACAGCCAGTACTAGCTACAGTGATAATTTCTTAAATGTAAGAAACCCTACTGTTAAATCTTGATTTACTTCTCCTACTTACATAAGTTATTAATCTGAATATTCAGAATTACATCAAAGTAAATACAATTAACAACCTAAACATATAGATCAAAGACTAAATAACATGCTCATAAACAAAGTCACACAAGTGTTTTTTGGACAAATGTCCCCGGAAAAGCTCAATGTGGGAAAACTAGTGCTGCTAGCTTCTGGAGGGTATTCATTATTATGCAGATTCTAAGTACAACAACCCTGGGCACCAAAATTGGTTAACTCGATAGAGAAATATAAATGGCAACAATACCTCTATCCCGGAGACAGAAAAATATGAGTGATTCACACCCTCAAACAGGATTTACAGAACTTGGGTCCTTTCCGGTCTCTGGAAACCCCAACGCTTCTTTGAAGCCCTCTGCGCTAGCCTCTGCTTTGCTCAGGAAGGGCCTGCGTCACCCTAGAAGGGGTTACACTGCCCCTGCGCTGCCATAACTGGGCCTGCGTTAGCCTTGCTTGGCTCTTGCTGCCTCTGTGCTGCCCCTACTAGGCTCTTGGCTGGACTGCGTAGGTGTTGCCTCCGCGCTTCTCTGGAATGCTCCTTCTCTGCCATCGTTGTACTCTTGGCTTGGGATCAAACCATCCCGCTTGCCAATACTTCCCCTTGCTGCAGCTGAAACACTTCCGAAATTCTTAGCAAACCACACCCTAGAATCTCAGCTTAGCTTCAGTGCTCTGCCAGTGTGTGTGTTCTCAAATTGACCCTAAGCCCTTCTCTTATACTTTTCTCATTGGAAAACCAACAGTCGTGATCTAATCTCTAATCGACGGCTAAGGTTAGAAGTTGCTTGATCCATGTCACTTAAGTCATTCTCATCACATGTTTAATTTAAATCACTTTAAACTTTTAATTTTCCTAAGTTAGACTTTGGGTCCTTAATTAAAAAGATTAATTATTTGAATAAAACTTAAACTTGATGGAATTCTTCTAAACACTTTCTGGGTCTTGGAGATCTCATGTACTCTAGCCCCTCCACAAATTTTGGGAGCTAGAGCACATCTGATGCTACCACAACACCTCAAAATCTAAACACTCCCTCTTAGCGAGGAATGTGCTCTAGCAATATACTTCACCCCGAAGTACTGCTCTGATCTCTAGTATTGGTCTCTGCGGTGATGCTTGGCCTGCTACCCTTCATCACTGCGCTGTTGCTACTCTTTGTACTGCTGGCCACGACTCTCCCACCGTCACTGCTACATCCGTACTGCAACTCCCTGTCAAATTGCTGTATCGTGCTGCCAACTGCTGCACTGCAACTCAGTTGTTGAGAGTAAGCAACTGAAGGACCACTTCCCAATGACAGATAAGTCAGTCGGGCTGCATCTCATCACTAAAGCTCCATAGGCTGTTGCTATGTGCTATCCTCCTAAAGCCATTGCGCTGCTGCAGCGCTGCACTGAGTAAGCATGCCTCCTCTGCGCTGCTGCCTCTACGCTGCTCCCTCTCCAGCGTATCAGCCTCTGCCTTTGCTTCATCCGTGATCTTAACACCCACTGTTCCAGTCATTCCCTGCTACTGTCTTAAGGCTCTCGTAGCACGTATGTGATCCAAGAGTTGGGCTACTCGAGGATCCCGCGACAACTTTGTAGCTGCTCTACAGATCAATATCGCCCCACCTCTGTGCTTCATGAGCGCTCATGGCTACGTGATCGTCGGAGCCATTGTCTGCTACAACAACCTTGGAACTAGAAGCTTCCTTGTCCTTCTTCCTTTGAGGACAATTGCTGGCGAAGTGTCCAAGTTCGCTGCATTGGAAACATTTGATCTTTGCTAGATCACGCTTCTTTTTCCCTTGCTACTTCTTTGATGCCAGTGCTGCATCTTCCTCTTCCTCCTTGTTCACCTTGCTCGCTCTGGTGCTGGTCTGCTTCTTGGTCATCAGGTAGATCTCCTCTTGTTGGAGGATAGCCCACATATTGTCCCAGTTAGGAAGGTCCACTCTGCCCAAAATGCTTTGGACAAATGTTTCCTAGTCCTCTGTGACTGCATTTAGAGCAGTCCTCACCATGACATTGTCCTCCACCTTGACCCCCATGCCAGTCAGCTTATCCCGGATTGACTGTAGTCTGAATAGGAAAGGGTCAATTTCCTCTCCCTTGGTCATCATAAATAACCTCAACTGGTTCTCCAGAAGCATCTTCCTTTGGACGGACTTCCCCTAATACAATGTGGTTAAAGCTTTCCACATCTCATGAGCCTACACATACAAATCAAATAATGAATAACATACTCATAGAGAAAGTGACACACAAGGATTTTCTAAACAAATGTCCCTGGAAAAACCCAATGTGGGAAAACCGATGCTGCTAGCTTCTGGAGGGTTTTTATTATTATGCAGATTCTAAGTACAACAATCCTGGGCACCAAAACTGGTTAACCCGATAGAGAAATACAAATGGCAGGAATACCTCTATCCCGGGAACAGAAAAATATGATTGATTCACACACTCAAACGGGATTTGCAGAACTCAACCTCTTTTCGGCCTCTGGAAACACCAGCGCTGCTCTGAAGTTCTCTGCATCAGCCTGACTGGCCTGCGTCAGCCTTTGCGCTGCTCAGGAAGGGCCTGCGTCAGCCTAGAAGGGGTTACGCTGCCCCTGTGCTGCCCTAGCTGGGCCTACGTTAGCTTTGCTTGGCTCTTGCTACCTCTGCGCTGCTCCTGCTGGGCTCTTGGCTGGACTGTGCAACTACTGCCTCTGCACTGCTCCAGAATGCTCCTTCTCTGCCCTCGTTGTATTCTTGGCCTGGGATCAAACCATCTCGCTTGCCAATACTGCCCCTCGCTGTAGCTGAAACACTTATGAAATTCTTAGCAAACCACGCCCTAGAATCTCAGCTTCACTCCAGTGCTCTGCCAGTGTGTGTGTTCTCCAACTGATTCCAAGCCCTTCTCTTATACTTTTCTCGTTGGAAAACCAACGACTGTGATCTAATCTCTGATCAATAACTAAGATTAGAAGCTGCTTGATCTGCTTCACTTAAGTCATTCTCATCACATGTTTAATTTAATTCACTTTAATCTTTTAATTTTCCTCAGTTAGACTTAGGGTCCTATATTAAAAAGAACAATTATTTGAATAAAACTTAAACCTGATGGAATTCTTCTAAACACTTTCTAGGTCTTCGAGAGGTCATGTACTCTAGCCCCTCCAGAAATTTTGGGAGCTAGAGTACATCCAATGCTATCCCAATACCTCAAAAGATCAACAGCTACCACCCACAGACGGGTGGACAAACTGAGATAGTGAACAAGTGGCTGGAAGGCTTCTTGAGAAACTATGTCATGGGGCAGTGGAAGGCTTGGCTGCGCTGGCTTCATTTGGGGGAGTACTGTTACAACTCTACATTCCACATGTCGATCGGTATGTCTCCATTTTACGCTTTATATGTTTATAATGCTCTAACTTTTGTTGATGTGATGTTTGGAGCTAGCAAGGCCCCTAGGGCCAAAGGCTAGATCCAAGAGAGCCAAGACATACTCCGGGCTCTCAAGGATAACATAGCTACAACATAGAACCAACATAAACTATACATAGATAGAGCCCGCGTGGAGAGGTAGTTTGAGGTGGATGATCTGGTATACCTTCGTCTACAACCGTACAAGTAGTCCACGCTGAAGCAGAAAGGAGCTGAGAAGCTCAAGGCCTGCTTCTATGGACCATACAGGGTGATTAGGCGTGTTGCGTAGGTAGCATATGAGTTGGAACAGCTAGCCGGGAGTAGGATCCAAAACATTTTTCACGTCTCATGCCTGAAGAAGGCTTTGGGACAGCAGGTGACAACTACTATGGAGCTCCCACCTATTGATGATAAGGGGCACTTAGCCCTATAGCCAGAGGCCATTTTGGACACCCAGGAGAGGCATTTGAGGAGTAGGACCGTGAAAGAATATCTGATCAGATGGAGGAACCTTCTAGATGAGGATACCACTTGGGAGGGGGAGAAAATCCTGCAACATCCATCTTTGCAGTTGCTTGAGGAGAAGCAATGTTTTGGCGGGGAGGACTATAATATTCCCAATTAGCAGTTAGCTAATTGGAATATTAATTTTGTCAATTTTGCCTTTTTCTAATGTCAGCAGAAAAATAAAGTGGGTAAGGGTGACCCACAAATAAATCTCATGATTTAATTACTTTCCTAAAGTCACCAAGGCAAACATTAGAGCTGGAGTGGGACTCATGGGGCCAGCAATACGTTGTAGACATCAGCCTAGTGGCAGAGCAGGAGAGGCAGCAGCGTAGGCAACACAGGGTCAGCATGGGGACAACAACTATGCAGTGGTTGGCAGACAAAGGTGGGAACGCAGTCCAGTGGGGCCCAAGGGAATGTTGGGGGCTCAGCTAGGTAAAAGAGGATGAGAGCAACTCATTCCTCATTCATTTTGTGATCAACTAATTTTCTGTCTGGTAAACCAGAAGCATGCTTGAGTTGTTTACCCGAGTTTGCAAGTGCTGTTTAGCACAGAGATTTTCAAGTGGGGATCTCAACATCATCCTCGGGGGACTTCGAGTGCCTGCTCGGGAGAGGAGTTTCAGTGAATTTTGGAGAGGGGTATCACAGGTTCACTTTAGGATTACGTAGTCCCTTCCAGGAGAGCACAGTCAGCCAGGGAATTACGCAGTCCAACAGTGGAGCTGCTTCGGGGAAGGAAGAAGACAAATATATTTTAGCCAGGAGTTTGTGAGGGGGTCGGCCCTTCCTTAGCAGAGTTCTTGAGCAGTTTCGAGCAGTTGTTTCCAACCATTCAGTCAGGAGCCCAGTGTGCCCAACAGAATTGCGTACCCAACCCAAGAGGGTGAATTTCTAGGGTCTGCATTTCAGAAAACCCTTCGCTGGTTTTTCTGGGTTTGTTGAGGAGAGTCCGGTGTCCAAATCTCGGAATTGTCTGAGCAGCAGAACGACCCCAATACACAATCCTTTTCCAGCCAGCAGCAACATTTCCAGACTGGGCAGCATAGAGGAGGAGCTACGCAGAGCAGCAAGCAGCAAGGATTTCTGAGCAGGGATTGAGGGATCATTTCAGCTTGCCTTGTGTAGGCCAAGGTGCCATCTTCCTAAGCACCATCTTGTACCTTTCCCATTCAGAAAAATTAATAAAATGGCTCAATAGTTTTGGCTCAATTCATGGTGTTTTTTATGTGTATTTATGTTTGCTGTAGATTTAGTCTTTGTATTCTTTGTATTAATGTTTGTTCGCTATTTGGTATATTACAAAGCTTTTGGGTATTTGGCCACTGCAGTATTGATCAGTGGGGAGTAAAAACTCACTTATCAGCCCATGTTTTTTCAGGCGGTCCCAAATCTGGGCTAGTGCATGTACGGAACCTGCGTGCAAGTAATGGTTGCAGCAAAGGTGAATGACAGAATCGACATCCTCGAGACCAAAATTTCTACACTTTTTGGTCAAATCCTGTAAACGATGTCTCTATTGGCATCACGTAGCAAGGAAGACACACGTGGGGAAGTATACGAAGAAGGTGAATCCAGCCATCACCTTCACTTCCATGGAGGGTATCACTTTTTGGGTCAATGGGTGCCCAAGCTAGACATGTACAATTTTGATGGCTCGAACCCAACAATATGGTTGGCTCAAATGGCACAGTACTTTCTCCTTAATAATATCCATGATGATGAAACTAAACTAAAAGTGGGAGCACTTTACTTGGACCAAGAAAGATGGGAATGGTGGCACTGGAATAAGAAATGTTACCCATTAACGATATCTTGGAACATCTTCTCAAAAGCCCTTTGTGACCGTTTTGATCGGGATTCTCATTTCTTGGGATGACTCACTAACCTTAGACAAACCGGTACAGTTAAGGACTACATTGCTGCTTTTGAAAAGTTGGCCATCAGAACTGAAGGCTTATCAGATGCCTTTTATTTGGAATGTTTTATCAGTGGCCTGAAGGAAGCAATCCAAGCCCATGTCTGGATGCACCACCCCTCTACTTGGTTGGACGCATGTCAAAAAGCCTTAGAGGTGGAAGTTGCCTTACAAGCTCAGTCCAATCGCTTGACGTTTGTTGCAAAGCCACATCCCACCCACGCCATGGGCCCCACCCAAACACTAAAGGTTCAGAAGGTGTCTCTGACAGAAATGGCCGAATGACGGAAACAAGGACTCTGCTACTACTATGATGATAAGTATGCCCCAGGGCATAAATGCAAGGAACCAAAATTCCTCCAAATTGATGCCATTGAAAACAATACAGCAGAGGAGGCCCCCAACCCTGACATGGATGAGGAAGAAGCTTGTGACACTCAAATAGAACCAGACTAGGATCTCGCAGCTTCGCCAGATGAGCCAGTTATATCACTGCATGCCTTGGCTCGAATTTCTTCACCCCAAACTCTTAAAATCCGTGGCTTCATTAAACATAGGCCAGTTGTGGTGTTGATTGATAGCGGAAGTACTCATAACTTTGTCCATGAGCGTGTAGCGGAAGAAACCCATTGTTTTATAAGGGTCGTCTCTAATTTCCAAGTACTGATCGCTGATGGGGAGACCATGAAATGTGAGGGCCGCTGTGAAAACATTAAGATTCAATTGGGGGATTATCACCTTAAAGCCCACATGTTTTCCATTGAAATTTGTGGTTGCGACATTGTCCTAGGTGCAGAATGGCTTCGCACACTAGGCCCTATCACAATGGATTTCCAAGAGTTATGTATGAGCTTTAAGCAGGACGACCACACTCATACACTGAGGGGACTCCAGGCGGGTGCTCCTACTATCATCAACTCACATGGAATGGAGAAGCTTTTAAAAAAGGGCCATCATGGAGTAGTAGCTCAATTTAATGTCATCCAAGCCATTAAATCCACCCTTCCCCAAATTCATCCAGATATGCAACAAGTCTTAGATTGCCATCAACGGGTATTTGACAAACGACAGGAACTTCCCCCTTCTCAAGGTGAGCATGATCATAGAATCCCTCTGATCCCAGGAGCTCAGCCACCAAATGTTCGTCCATATCACTATCCTTCTGCCCAAATAATGAGATTGAAAAAATCATCAAGGAGCTTCTAGAAGCAGGGGTTATTCGTCCCAAAACGAGCCCTTATTCATCTCCTGTAGTCATGGTTTTAAGGATGGACGAAGAATGGCACATGTGTCCTGACTTTAGGGCCCTTAACAAGCTCACTATCAAGGACAAATTCCCTATTCCCGTGGTGGATGATTTGCTTGATGAGCTCCATGGTGCTAAATTCTTTATCAAGCTCCACGTTTGCTCAGGCTATCGTCAAATACGCATGAACGAAGTTGACGTCCCCAAAACAACTTTCCGAGCTCATGAAGGCCATTATGAATTCTTGGTCATGCCATTTGGTCTTTGTAATGCTCCCTCCACTTTTCAGAGCCTCATGAATCACCTTCTGAAACCTTATCTCAGAAAATTTGTCTTGGTATTTTTCGATGATATTCTCATCTATAGTCTCACTTGGGATACACACCTTCAACATGTTGACCAAATACTACAATTGCTCCAAGACCATAAATTTTTTGTCAAACTCTCTAAGTGCTCCTTTGGAATGGAAGAAGTTGATTATTTGGGACACATTGTGGGACGCAATGGAGTAAGGGTTGATCCAAAGAAGATTTAGGCAATGCAAGATTGGCCCCAACCAAAAACCTTGAAGAATTGGAGGGGATTCTTGGGTCTCACAGGTTACTATCGCAAATTCGTTAGCAACTATGGACACATTGCAGGTCCCCTAACTAATCTTCTGAAGAAAAATTCATTCTTATGGATTGACACCGCGCAATAGGCTTTTGCGGCTCTCAAATAGGCCATGTGCTCCACTCCAGTTTTGGCTCTACCTAACTTTACCAAATCTTTTGTGATTGGATGTGATGCTTCCGGTACGAGCATTGGTGCAATATTAATGCATGAAGGTAGACCATTGGCCTTCACTAGTCAACCACTGGGACAATCCACATATGAGAAAGAAATGATGGCCATCTTACATGCAGTAGACACTTGGTGCCCACACTTATTGGGGAAACGATTTCAAAACAGTACTGACCATCATTTTCTGAAATATTTCCTAGAGTAGTGTCTATCCTCACCACAACAAAATAAATGGCTGGCAAAAATGTTGGGATATGATTATGAAATCATTTACAAAAAGGGACGTGACAATGTAGTAGCTGATTCCTTATCACGACAATTTGAGTATGAGGGCACCCTTTTATCACTCTCTCTACCTTGATTAGATTGGATTGAAGATGCTCGTTGAGAATGGTTCACCCACCCCTCCCTGTCCCAACTCATTAATAACTTGAGAGACGATCCCAATGCCTCAACTGACTACTCTTGGCAGGATGAGGTTCTTCGTTACAAGGATCGAATAGCGCTCTCCCAACCTCAGCTCTCAAACCTCGCATTTTGGCTGAATTGCACTCCTCTCCAACAGCCGGACATTCAGGATTTTAGAAGACTTATGTGCGCGCCCGCCGCTCCTTCTTTTGGACTGGCAAGAAAACAGACATTCTTCCTTTTGTCTCTGAATGTGATGTATGCCAGCAGAACAAAGGGGAAACAATCAAGCAACCAGGAACCTTACAACCTTTACCCCTCCTTGCTTCAGTATGGACAAACATCTCCATGGATTTCATTACTGGCCTCCCAAAGTCCGGAAAGAAATCAATTATGATGATGGTTGTTGATAGGCTTTCCAAATATGCCCATTTTTGTGCTCTACCCCACCCATTTACTCCAACATTTGGTGGCGCAAATTTTTATGGACCAAATATTCAAACTATATGGCATGCCGACTTCTATTGTGTTAGACCGTGACTCCACCTTCACTAGCAAATTTTGGTAGGAACTTTTCAAGCTCCAGGGAACGCAACTCCAACTCAGTACAACTTATCATCCTCAAACCGATGGTCAAACAGAGGCAGTCAACAAATGCTTGGAGACCTATCTATGTTGTTTCACTTCTGACAAGCAACATCAATGGGTCCAATGGCTACCTCTAGCTGAATGGTGGTATAACACTAACTATCATGAAGCCACCTCCCTTGTTGTTCCAAAGTGCAGGCAGTTGATCAACTCCTACAAAACTGTGCCGCCACGATCGCTCATCTCAAAGATGATCTATATCAGGCGCAGAAAAGAATGATGCAATAGGCAGATCAACATCGCTCAGAACCGTCATTTCAAATCGGTGACCAGGTATTCCTACGACTCCAACCATATAAGAAAATCTCTCTCAAAGTAAAAGGATGTCAGAAACTCACACGAAAATTCTATGGGCCTTATCAGGTACTTCAGCGTATAGGAGCCCTCGGCTACAAACTGGCTTTACCAGCCACTTCACGAATCCACCCAGTATTTCATGTCTCATGCCTGAAGAAAGTGGCGGGGAACAATTGCACGGTTCAAACAAGTCTGCCAGAATTAGATGAGTGAGGCTCACTTTGGCTCCAACTAGAACAGGTCTTGGATACTCGCGAACGTCATCTTTGTGGCCGCACAATCAAGGAAGTACTAATCGAGTGGAAAGACACCTCTCCGGAAGATGCGATATGGGAACCGATCACTATTCTTTAGCAGTTTCAACAACTTCAGCCTTGAGGACAAGGGTGCTTTTGATGGGGGAGGGCCTGTTAGGGTCCAATCCTAACCCCTTTATTTATGTAATAAGCCCATAAGGGCCTAGTTTGATTCATAGTTACTTGGTTGAGTCAATAAAGCCTGTAAGCGGTTATCCGCATTAATAATAATTGTAAGTGGTCGACCTACATTCTAGAAAAGAGACCACAATTAGTTATAAACGAGCCTTAGTTAATAAATAAGGTGGTTAACCCATGATTATGTCGGGGACCACTAGTAGTTAGGGTTTTGGATGTCATTAGGCTATAAATAGCATTAGATAGAAGGAAACAGTATTGTGTTGTATTGTAATTAAGCTCTGCTCTGTTGGAGGTTGCCCCCTCGAAGAGGCAAGTGAACATTGTATCTTGTTATCGCATAATGAAATATCTCTGTGGCTTGTCTATTTTCTGGTGATATCCATCTGTCTCGGCTATTTTGTTTCATAGTTCTTGTGTTCTGGCTCATCTAACAGGTCAAGTGCATAATAGGTTGCATCCTGGGTAAGTGTCGTTAATGACGCCTTCGCTTCCATCCCCAACACTTCTCCCAACAACCTTGTTCTAAGGCTTGCTTCAATTATTGAGGAGAAAACCTTCACCTTAGAATAAGCATATAATTAAAATTAACCAAGATCTTGCTTCACACATAGGTAGATCTTGCGTTCATTCATCTTGCATTTCAATTGATTATTGTAAATTGGATTGTGAGCTCATTTCATACTTGCAAGTATTACATTGTTCTACCTGTCATTTACTTGAAGTACAAGTCTTATTAATATTGCAAGCTTATCTCTTATTGCTCATATATCTAATTGTTTTAATCTCTTGATCTCTTGTACTAACCTTGTCTTGCAGCAATGCCTATCTTATAGCTTGATATCGTTTATTATTGTGCAAGTACTTTAATTCATATTTTGAGCATTGTTATTAAGGCACTGGCCCCAAACTCTTTATCATTCTAAAGTATTATATTGATCAAATTGAAAATCTATTTTAACACTTACAATGCTCATTAATAATCACACTTGCCAATTAACTTTAAATCAAGTTGTCTGGAGAAGTAATTGCCTTGTCCTTAGTCTCCTAGAACTTGTTGTCTCAACAAGTTTTCCTTTTCCATTCATCTTTAGGGACTACCCCCCATAGCTTGTCTAGGAGAGAACTTAAACGGAGTAAGGAATAGGTGATAACCACTGCTCTGAGCGTTGCGCCTTAGGTGTACACTTTGGGCAACAAGAAGTCCCACTCTAGCTCTTACACTCTGACCTTGAGTTTCTCAACATTGTTCTTCTGCAATAAAAAATGTTCCAAGCTGTTATAATATGTTAGGTATATAAAAGTGACAATTCTTACAAGCCTATGTATGTTTCCCCCATAAGACTAAAGTCGAGGAAAGTATCATTTACTTTTGCACATATCATTGCTTTGTGTACATATTGCTACTAGCAATACTGTACTTGATATGCAAGGAGTGAATTTCAGGTACCAGAACATATGCGTGCTTTTCCATTTATTATTCTCTGATCTCATGTTGAATTCATGGACTTGAGAGGTTTGTTTAGTTATCTCTTTTTTGTTCCATTTTCAGGCTAATGATCCAAATCAGAAGAATACACAAGCTATTTTAAAGTTTCTTCCACTTATGATTGGTTATTTCTCTCTTTCTGTACCATCAGGGCTTGGTCTGTACTGGTGAGTACTTGTGATTTTCAAGGTCACTTATAGTTATGAGGCAAATTTGTTTCTTCACTGCATTGAAATAAAATGGTTATTTATCTCTTTTTGTACCATGAGGGCTTGGTCTATACTGGTGAGTACTTATGAATTTCAAGGTCACTTATAGTTATGAGGCAAATTTGTTTCTTCACTGCATTGAAATAAAATGGACACATCTTGGTTTTTACATGTATGATGTAAATATTTTAATGCACTCAGTTCATTGCACAATCTATGATTTTTTATATCACTTTAGTTAATTTGCATTTCTACTTGCTAAGTTACCAGGATACAGATATGGATCCAGATACATCTTTGTTAGATCAAGTACAAAAAGTATAATAGTACTTTTTAAAATTTTAAGAAACATATTCAGAGTTGGGAATCAAAACTATTCTGAATCATATCTTTAGAACTGAAATCATTAGAGATCATCACCTAGAAACAAGACAGTAGACATCGCTCACTCACACACCGTTCTCTTATTTACTCACTTAGGGGAAATGTCACTGCTCAATATCAGTCTTAAGTCTCACATTCACTGCTTGCCAGGTGCAATATCAATCTCAATATCACTGCTCAAGATTGAGTCAATCTGAAGAACAGTTTTCAGTGTCTTGTGTTGTAAGTGGCGCAGGGTTATCTTATAGAATGTTCTAAGGGGATTAGGGTTTAAACAAGTGGCAAAAAAAAGCAAAAATCCTGAAAGAAACCCCCAAAACTACATTGAATTTTCCTTGGGATCCATGCATGGTGGGGTTGTGTTGTTCAATCCACTTCCAAAAATCGGGAACTACCTCCAGATTGTTTGGATATGCCTAGCAGGCAGATCCTTATGTGGATCCGGATCCAAAATGGGAAACCAGAGCCAGGACCCTCTAGATACGGTAATACTTTGAGTTGGTACCAAATTATATGTTAATGGAGGGGAAATGACCATGGCCATCTTGGGAGGTAGGCTGAATTGGCAGGGTTGGGCGTAGTGTGAAAGTTTCAAAACAGAAACCCTACTGTAGTGTCTAGATCTACTTCACCTATTTGCTTCATTAACATTAACAAGTTATTTAACTGAAATATTCAGAAAAAAACTAAAGTAGACACTAACTGTAGCCTACACATATGCAAATCATTTACTGAACCTTGCACACATGTGACAAGATTACACACAACTTTTTGGACAAATGTCTCTGGAAAAATCCAATGCGGGAAAACCGGTGCAGCAACTCTAGAGGGTTTATATTATTATGCAGAATCTGAATACAACATTCTGGGCACCACACATGGTTGGCCCTGCAGAGAAATTACACGACAATAAGTACCTTTCACTCGGAGACAGAAGATATGGCTGTATCACACCCTCAAATGGGATTACAGATCACGAGCCTCTTTTGGCCCACTGGAACCCTTAGCGGCGAGCGCTGCCTCTGTAGACTCTGTGTCAGCCCTCAACTGGCCAGCGTCCCCACTGCGTCACCCTGACTGGTGCTGCGCTGCCCCGGCGGAGACTACGTCACCCTGGTTGGTGCTGCGCTGGCTGGGTCTGCGTCACCCTGGATGGGCTTACGTAGCCTCTATGCAGTGTCTGCGTGGTGCTAGCTGAACTGCGTCCTCCTGGTTGGCATTGCGCTGACTGGTAGCCCCTCTGCCTTGCTGTATTCTCGGCCTTGGATCAGATCATCCCTCGCCGATCTCTGCCCCTCACTGCACTGCAAACTTGTTTCGAATTTCTCAGCAAAACCCCGCCTCAGAAATTCGACTTAGCTTCAGTGCTTTTCCAATGTGTGGGTTTCTCCAACTGACCCAAAGCCTTTCTCTTATACTTTTGTCGTTGGAAAACCAATGACTTGTTGAGATTTTGGGGTAGCATTGGATGTGCTCTAGCTCCCAAACTTTGTGGAGGAGCTGGAGTACATGAAATCTCCAAGACCCAGAAATCGTTTTGAAGAATTCCATCTAGTTTAAGAGATATTTAATTAATTATTATTTTTTAATTAAGGACCCCAAGTCTAACTTAGGAAAATTAAAAGATTAAAGTTCATTAAATTAAACATGTGATGAGAATGATTTAAGTGACGTGGATCAAGCAACTTCTAATTTAAGCTGTCGATTAGAGATTAGATCACGGTCGTTGATGTTTCAACGAGAAAAGTATAAGAGAAGCGCATGGGGTCAGTTGGAGAACACACACCTTGGCGGAGCACTGAAGCTAAGCTGAGATTTTAGGGCGTGGTTTGTTAAGAATTTCACAAGTGTTTTAGCGGTGGCGAGGGGCTGTATTGGCGAGGTTGATGGTTTAATCTCGGGCCAAGATTACAACGAGGGCAGAGAAGCAGCATTTCAGACTAGCGCAGAGGCAACCAGGTGCTACGCAGTGCAACTATAGCCCAATAGGGGTAATGTAGAGGTAGCGGGAGCCACGCATGGCTGACGCATGCCCAGTTAGGGTAGCGCAGGGGCAGCATAAGCCCTTCAGGGGTGACGCAGGCTCTTCCAGAGTAGCGCAGAGGTTGATGCAGAGGGCTGAAGAGCAGCGCTAGGGTTTCCAGTGGGCCAGAAAAGGCCGCAGCTCATAAATCCCATTCATGTGTGTGAATCTGTTATATTTTCTGTCTCTGAGGATAGAGGTATTGCTGCATTTTATTTCTCTGTCGGGTGAACCAATTTTGGTGCCTAGGATCGTTGTACTTAGATTCTGCATAATAATGAAAACCCTCCAGAGGTAGTTGCACCGGTTTTCCTGCATTGGGTTTTTCCGTGGACATTTGTCTAGAAAATCTGTCACTTTGTCTATATTTTATTTTGTATTTGATCTGTATGCATAGGTTGTTATATGTATTTACTTCGATGTTGTTTATGAATATTCAGAATAATAACTTGTGGATTTAATAAAGTAGGAGAATTAAATTTTGATTTAATAGTAGGGTTTCTTAGATTAAGAAAATTTCACATGGTATTAGAGCGATTGCAGATCAAGCTGGATTTCCAGCAAATTGGTTGGAGAAATTTGTGCTGCAGAGAGCAGCTGAAGCGACGGAGAATCTGGAGAGAGCAGCGCAACAGAAGGACGCAGAGGCAGCAAGAGCCACAAAGAGGGCAACGCATTCCCAGCTGGATGACGTAGAGACAACACAATGCCTTCTAGAGGGCCGCAGGAGCAGCCTGCGCTGCGCAGTTCCTGCACTGAGCCAGTCTGCTCACGTAGAGGCTAGCCAGGGTGACGTAGTCTATTTTGGGGTGCTGTGCAGATTTGCCGTGGGTTGGAGGCAAGGGTTTAGATCTTTAGCAGTTGCTGGTGGGGTCGAGATTCTGTCGGTGCAGAATCGTGCCTGAGCTAAGTTGACAAAGAGCTGGAGGAGAACAACTACTCAGTAGATTTCATTTCTAAAATAAATCTGAGGATTGATTGTAGGGTGATCGAAAGGTGTTGATTCGTTGTGTTTGGTAGATTTACAAGGAGGAAATTGGTTGTCAGAGGGAGTAGAGGGCGCCTTTCTCGCCAAGGACCCTAGATCCGAGTTTCTAGAAGCAGAAGTGGGGAAAGCAAGATTTGTTCCGACAGATTTCTGAGCAGATGGCGCCCCACGGATTGTGTGATCAGGATAGGTTGGACGACTTGTCCAACTTAGCTATCTAGAAGGCCAGAATCCTGGTAGTCCTGGAGGCATACTGCTTGAGGGAGCATGTAGAAAAAGTCTTGGCTACATCAATAGATGCTCTTCTCGTGGCGAAGCATAATGGAGCAGCGGCACATGCCAAGTGCTTCATCATGGACGGGGTTAAAGATCATGTGGTATCACACATAACCGAGAAGAATACGGCTAATGAGATGTGGAAAGCATTAACCACACTCTATCAAGGGAAATCCGTCCAGAGGAAGATGCTTCTAGAGAACTAGCTGAGGTTATTTATGATGTCCAAGGGAGAGGAAATCGATCCTTTCCTCTTCAGGTTGCAATCGATTCGGGATCAATTGACTACCATGGGTGTCAAGGTGGAGGATGATGTCATGGTGAGGACTACTCTAAATGTAGTCACAGAGGACTGGGAAACGTTTGTCCAAAGAATTTTCGGTAGAGTGGACCTTCCAAACTGGGACAATATGTGGGCTATCCTCCGACAAGAGGAGATGCACCGAATGACCAAGAGGCAGACCAACACCGGATCAAGCAAGGTGAAGAAGGAGAAAGAAGAAGATGCAGCCCTGACATCTAAGAAGCAATAAGGGAAAAAGAAGCGTGATCTATCTAAGATAAAATGTTTCCAATGTGGCGAACTTGGACACTTCGCCAACAATTGTCCTTAAAGGAGGAAGGACAAGGAAGCTTCCAGTTCCAAGGCTGCGGTAGCAGACGATGGCTCCGATGATGACGTAGCCATGAGCGCTCATGAACCACGAAGGTGGGGTGACATTGATATGTAGAGCAACTACAGAATGGTGGCAGGATCCTTGAGTAGCCCAACTCTTGGATCACATCCGAGCTACGAGAGCCTTAAGACAATAGCAAGGAATGACTGGAGCAGTGGGTGCAATGATCATGGATGAAGCAGAGGCAGAGGCTGAGACGCTGTAGAGGGAGTAATGCAGTGTAGAGGCAACAACAATGTAGAGGCAGCAACGCAGAGGGGCTGATGTGTCTTCAACAACGTAGAGGAGGCATGCTTATGTAGTGCAAAGTTGTAATAGCGCAGTGGCTTTAGCAGGACAACGCAGAGTAGCAGCCTAAGGAGCTTCAGTGATGAGATGTACCCCAACTGACTTGTCTGTCATTGGGCAGGGGTCCTTCAGTTGCTTACTCTCAGCAACCGAGTTGCAATGTAGCAGTTGGCAACACGATGCAACAATTTGAGAGGGAGTTGCAGTACGGATGTAGCAGTGACGGTGGCAGAGTCATGAGCTGCAGTACAGAGAGCAGTAGGAATGCAGTGATGAGGGGTGGCCATGCAACGAGCCAAGCATCAACGCAGACCCTAATGCCAAAGATTAGAGATCAGAGGGTGAAGTATAGTGCTAGAACACATTCCTTGCTAAGAGGGAGTGTTGAGAATTTGGGGTAGCATTGAATGTGCTCTAGCTCCCAAACTTTGTGGAGGAGCTGGAGTACATGAGATCTCCAAGACCTAGAAATCATTTTGAAGAATTCCATCCGGTTTGAGAGATATTTAATTAATTAATCTTTTTAATTAAGGACCCTTAGTGTAACTTAGGAAAATTAAAAGATTAAAGTTAATTAAATTAAACATGTGATGAGATTGACTTAAGTGACGTGGATCAAGCAACTTCTAATCTTAGTAGTCGATTAGAGATTAGATCACGACTATTGATGTTTCAACGAGAGAAGTATAAGAGAAGGGCTTGGGGTTAGTTGGAGAACACACACATTGGTGGAGCACTGAATTTATGCTGAGATTCTAGGGCGTGGTTTGCTAAGAATTTTAGAAGTGTTTCAGCTGCATCTTGGGGCACTGTTGGCAAGGGGGATGGTTTGATCCCGGGCCAAGAGTAGGAGGGCAGAGAAGTAGCATTCTAGACCAGTGCAGAGGCAACTAGGTGCTATGCAATCCAGCCACAAGAGCCACGCAAGGCTGACGCAGGCCCAATTAGGGTAGCGTAGCCCTTCAGGGGTGATGCAAGCCCTTCCAGAGTAGTGCAGAGGCTAACGCAGAAAGCTGAAGAGCAACGCTGGGGTTTCCGGTGGGCCAAAAAGGGCTGTAGTTTTGTAATTCCCGTTTGATGGTGCGAATCCATCATATTTTTTGTCTTCGAGGGTAGAGGTATTGCTGCCATTTTATTTCTCTGTCGGGTGAACCAGTTTTGGTGCCCAGGATCGTTGTACTTAGATTTTGCATAATAATGAAAACCCTCCAGAGCTAGCTGCACCAGTTTTCCCACATTTAGTTTTTCCGGGGACATTTGTCTAGAAAATCTGTGTGTCACTTTGTCTATGAGCATGTTATTCAGTATTTGATCTGTATGTGTAGGTTGTTATATGTATTTACTTCGATGTTATTTCTGAATATTCAGAATAATAACCTGTGGATTTAATCAAGTAGGAGAAGTAAATTGAGATTTAACAGTAGGATTTCTTAGATTAAGAAATTTTCACATGGTATTAGAGCGATCGCTAATCAAGCTGGATCTCCAGCAAATCAGCTGAAGAATTTTGTGCTGCAGAGAGCAGATGAAGCGACAGAGAATCCGGAGAGGGTAGCGCAACAGAACTACGCAGAGGCAGCAAGAGCCACGCAAAGGGCAGTGTAGTTCCATCTGGGTGAGGCAGAGACAACGCAGTGCCTTCCAGAGGGACGCAGGAGCAGCCTGCGTTGAGCCAGTCTGCTCACGTAGAGGCCAGCTAGGGTGACACAGTCCAGTTTCGAGTGCTGTGCAGATCTGCTGTGGACCGGAGGCAAGGGTTCAGATCTTCAACAGTTGCTAGTGGGGTGGAGATTCTGCCGGTGCAGAATCGTGCCTAAGCTAAGTTGACAAAGAGTTGGAGGAGAACAACTGCTCAGCAGATTTCATTGCCAAAGGAAATCTGAGGATCGATCGTAGGGTGATCGAAGAGAGTTGATTTGTTGTTTGGCAGATTTCCAAGGAGGAAATCTGTTGCCAGAGGGGGCAGAGGGTGGCTTTCTCGCCAAGGACCCTAGATCTGAGTTTCTAGAAGCATAAGTGGGGAAAAGAAGATTTGTTCCAACATATTTCTGAGCAGATGGCGCCACACAGACTACGTGATCAAGATAGGTTGGACGGCTTGTCCAAATTTGTTATCTGGAAGACCAGAATCCCGGTAGTCCTGGAGGCATACGGCTTGAGGGAGGATGTAGAAAAAGTCTTGGCTACACCAATAAATGCTCTTCTCGTGGAGAAGAATAATGAAGCAACGACACATGCCAAGCGCTTCATCATGGACGGGGTTAAAGATCATGTGGTACCACACATAACTAAGAAGAATACGGCTAATGAGATGTGGAAAGCATTAACCACACTGTATCGAGGGAAATTCGTCCTTAGAAAGATGCTTCTGGAGAACCAGCTGAGATTATTTATGATGTTCAAGGGAGATGAAATTGATCCTTTCCTCTTCAAGTTGCAGTCAATTCAGGATCAACTGACTGCCATGGGGGTCAAGGTGGAGGATGATGTCATGGCGAGGACTGCTCTAAATGCGGTCACAGAGGATTGGGAAACGTTTGTCTAAATAATTTTGGGTAGAGTGGACGTTTCAAACTGGGACGATATGTGGGCTATCCTCCGACAAGAGGAGATCTGTCGAATGACCAAGAGGCAGACTAACACTGGATCAAGCAAGGTGAAGAAGGAGGAAGTGGAGATGAAGCCTTGGCATCTAAGAAGCAACAAGGGAAAAAGAAGCGTGATCTATCTAAGATCAAATGTTTTCAATGTGATGAACTTGGACACTTCGCCAGAAATTGTCCTTAAAGGAAGAAGGACAAGGAAGCTACCAGATCGAATGCTGTGATAGCAAACGATAGCTCCAATGATGATGTAGCCATGAGCGCTCATGAACCACGAAGGTGGGGCGGCATTGATTTGTAGAGAAACTACAGAATAGTGGCGGGATCCTTGAGTAGCCCAGCTCTTGGATCACATTCGAGCTACGGGAGCCTTAAGACTGTAGTAAGGAATGAATGGAACAGTGTGTCAAAGATCATGGATGAAGCGGAGGAAGAGGCTGAGAAGATGTAGAGGGAGCAACGCAGTGTAGAGGCAGCAACAACGTAGAGGCAGCAGCGCAGAGGGGCTGATGTGTCTTCAACAACGCAGAGGAGGCATACTTACGTAGTGCAGAGTTGCAGCAGTGCAGTGGCTTTAGGAGGACAACGCAGAGCAGTAGCCTAAGGAGCTTCAGTGATGAGATGCAACCAGACTGACTTGTTTGTCATTGGGCAAGGGTCCTTCAATTGCTTACTTTCAACAACTGAGTTGCAATGCAGCAGTATGGATGTAGCAGTGACAGTGGAAGAGTCATGAGTTGCAATATAGAGAGCAGCAGGAGTGCAGTGATGAGGGGTGGCCATGCAACGGGCCAAGCATCAATGCGGACCCCTTTGCTAGGGATTAGAGTAGTACTTCATGGTGAAGAATAGTGCTAGAACACATTCCTCGCTAAGAGGGAGTGTTGAGATTTTGGGGTAGCATCGGATGTGCTCTAGCTCCCAAACTTTGTGGAGGAGCTGGAGTACATGAGATCTCCAAGACCCAAAAAGCGTTTTGAAGAATTCCATCCGGTTTAAGAGATATTTAATTAATTAATATTTTTAATTAAGGACCCTAAGTCTAATTTAGGAAAATTAAAAGATTAAAGTTAATTAAATTAAACATGTGATGAGAATGACTTAAGTGACGTGAATCAAGCAGCTTCTAATCTTAGTCGTCGATTAGAGTTTAGATCACGACTGTTGATGTTTCAATGAGACAAGTATAAGATAAGGGCTTGGGGTCAGTTGGAGAACCCACACATTGGTGGAGCATTGAAGCTAAGCTGAGATTCTAGGGCGTGGTTTGCTAAGAATTTCAGAAGTGTTTCAACTACAGTGAGGGCAGTTTGGTGAGGGGGATGGTTTGATCCCGGGCCAAGAGTACAACGAGGGCATAGAGGTAGCATTCTAGACCAACGCAAAGGAAACTAGGTGCTACGCAGTCCAGCTAGAGCCCAACATGGGCAACGCAGAGGCAGTAGGAGCCACGCAGGGTTGACGCAGTCCCAGTTAGGGCAGCCCAGGGGCAGCATAAGCCTTTCAGGGGTGACGCAGGCCCTTCCAGAGTAGTGCAGAGGGCTGAAGAGCAGTGTTGGGGTTTCCGGTGGGCTAGAAAGGGTTGCAGTTCTGTAAATCCCATTTGAGGGTGTAAATTAGTCATATTTTCTGTCTCAGAGGATAGAGGTATTGCTGCCATTTTATTTCTCTGTCGGGTGAACCAATTTTCATGCCCACGATCATTGCACTTGGATTCTGCATAATAATGAAAATCCTCCAGAGCTACTAGCTGCACCAGTTTTCCCGCACTGGGTTATTCTGGGGACATTTGTCTAGAAAATCTGTCTCACTTTGTCTATGAGCATGTTATTCAGTATTTGATCTGTATGTGTAGGCTGTTATATGTATTTAATTCGATGTTGTTTCTGAATATTTAGAATAATAACTTGTGGACTTAATCAAGTAGGAGAAGTAAATCGAGATTTAATACTTGGATTTCTTAGATTAAGAAAATTTCACATGACCGTGATCTAATCTCTAATCGACGACTCAGATTAAACGATTGCTTGATCCACATCACTTAAAACATTTCATCACATGTGTTTAATTAATTCATTTTAATTTTTCTAATTTCCTAAGGTAGACTTAGGGTACTCATGAAAAAAATTAATTATTAGAATAATTTCAACACTAGATGAAATTTTTCCAAACGCTTTATGGGGTTTGGAGGTCTCGTGTGTCTTAGTCCTTCCACAAAATTTCAGGGCTAGAGCACACCCAATGCTACCTCAAAATCTCAACACTCCCTCTTAGCAAGGAGTGTGCTCTAGCAATACATCCACACCAAGTATTGCCTGAGCTCGACATCCGTCTCTGCGCTGTTGATGCTTGGCTTGCTTCCCTCCATGCACTGCGCTGCTGCTTTCTGTACTGCTGCCCATGTCACTGCCACCGACACTCCCACATCCATACTGCAACTCCCTCTCAATTTGCTGCATCGTGCTGCCAACTGCTGCACTGCAACTCAGCTGCTGAGAAGTAAGCAACTGAAGGACCCCTGCCCAATCACTGACAGACAAGTTAGTCGGGTTACATCTCATCACTGAAGCTCCCTTGGCTGTTGCTCTGCGCTGTCCTCCTGAAGCCACTGCGCTGCTGCAGCTCTGCACTGTGGAAGCACTGCCCCTCTGCGCTGTTGAAGTCCCATCAGCCTCCGCGCTGCTGCTTCTACGCTGCTATTGCTTCTGCACTGCGCTGCTCCCATCTACAACGTCCCAACTCTGCCCTCCACTTCACTGTGATCCCTTGCACCCATTGCTCCACTTGTCCCGCTACCATCTTAAGGCTCCCGTATCTCGTATGTGATCCAAGAGTTTGGGCACGTCAAGTATCCCACCACCCTCCATCTGTAGCTGCTCTATAGATCAATATCGCCCCACTTACGTGGCTCATGAGCACTCATGGCTACGCATCGTCACTACCATCGTTCCCCTTTGTTTCTGCAGCGTTGGATTCAGAAGATCCGTTGTCCTTCTTCTTAGGACAATGGCTGGCAAAGTGTCCAAGTTCGCCACAATTAAAGCACCTCTTCTTCTTTCCTTGCTGCCTATGTCCCTTTGATGCAAGGGTTGCATCCTCCTCCTCCTTTCTTTACTTTGACTGTACCGCTGCTGTTGCTGCTTTGCCTCTTGGTAAATCTCTTGATTTCCTCCTGACGGAGGATTGCCCATGTATCCGCCCAGGATGGTAACGCTGCCCTGCCCAAGATGCTTTGGAAAAATGTTTCCCATTCCTCGGTGACTGCATTCAGGGCAATCCTCACCGAGAGTCCCTCATTTGGAGTCGTACCCATGGAAATTAGTTGATCCCGGATAGTTTGAAGTCTGAAGAGGAAAGGATCTATTTCCTCACCCTTTTGCATCTAGAACAATCGTATCTGATTCTCTAGAAGCATCTTTTTTTGGACGGAGCGTCCTTGATACATCATGTCCAAAGCTGTCCACATTTCATTTGCCGTGTTCTTCCCGACAATGTGTGGCACGACGTGATCTTTGACTCCGTCCATGATCAAGTGCTTTGGCCACGCTTGATTCTCCTTGAATTTCTTCAGAGGATTTGCATCGGTAGGCATAGTTTGGACATTCTTAGCATGGTCCTTGATGCCGTAATCATCTAGGACTATCAGGATCTTGGCCCTCCAGATAACGAAGTTGTACATGCCATCAAACCTGTCCCGATCTCTCAGTCCATGAGACACCATCTTTGCTCAAATATGTCAGAACAGATACTCCTCTCCCTCTTTCTGTTGCAACACTCAACAGAAAACTGGATTTGGGTTTCTTGGCGATTAGAAACCCTCTATAGGAGCTGCTCCCTTTGACAACTGATTTCCCTCCCAGAAATCCTCAGCCAAAAATAGTTAAAGCAGTTCTCTACGATCACCCTCCTGATCGAATCTTAGATCTGTTTGGCGCAGATCTGCTGAGAAACTGTTCTCCTCCCGCTCTTGTCACCTTTGTTAGGCACGATTCTGCACCGACAAAACCTCTGCCACACTAGCAACCACTGAAGATTGAAGCTTCGCTTTTGGACTACGACAATCTGCACAACAACCTCAAAAATTGGACTGCGTCCCTCTGGATGGCCTCTGTGTGAGCAAACTGGCTCAATGCAATTGCATAGCGACTGCGCAATGCAGGATGCTCCTGCATCACTCTGGAAGGCTCTGTGTTGCCTCTGCGTCACTTTGCTGGGCCTGTGTGAGCCTCTGCGTGGCGTCTGCTGGGATTACGTCCTCCTGGTGTTGTGCTGCCCTCTCTGGAACTCTGTTGCTTCAACTGCCTTCTTTGCAACAATCTTCTTCAGCTGCTCTGCTGGTGGATCAACTTGATCTGCAATGCTCTAATACCAATTGAAAGTTTCAAAATAGAAACCCTACTGCAATATCTAGATCTACTTCACCTACTTGCTTCATTAACATTAACAAGTTATTTAACTGAAATATTTAGAAAAACACTAAAGTAGACACTAGCTGCAACCTACAGATTTGCAGATCTTTTACTGAATAATGCACACATGTGACAAGATTACACACGATTTTTCGAACAAACGTCCCTGGAAAAACCCAATGCGGGAAAATCGGTGCAACAACTCTAGATGGTTTATATTATTATGTAGAATCTAAATACAACATTCTGGGCACCAGACATGGTTGGCCCTATAGAGAAATTACACGGCAATAAGTACCTTTCACTTAGAGACAGAAGATATGGTTGTATCACACCCTCAAACAGGATTTATAGATCATGAGCCTCTTCTGGTCCACTGGAACCTTCAACGCTACCTTTGCAGCCTCTGCGTCAACCCTCAACTGGCCAGCGTCCCCACTACGTCACCCTGACTGGTGCTGCGTTGCCCCGGCTAGGACTACGTCACCCTGGTTGCCCCTACGCTGCGATGGCTGGGTCTGCGTCACCTTGGCTGGGCTTACGCAGCCTCTGTGCAGTCTCTGCATGGTGCTGGCTGAACTGCGTCCTCCTAGTTGGCTCTGGGCTAACTGGTACTCATTGCCCCTCTACCTTGCTGTATTCTCGACCTTGGATCAAATCATCCCTCGCCGATCTCCTGCCCCTAATGCACTGCAAACTTGTTTCGAATTTCTCAGCAAAACCCCGCCCCAGAAATTCAACTTAGCTTCAGTGCTCTGCCAATGTGTGTGTTTCTCCAACTAACCCCATGCCTTTCTCTTATACTTTTCTTGTTGGAAAACCAACGACCGTGATCTAATCTCTAATCGACGGCTCATATTAAAAGACTGCTTGATCCACGTCGCTTAGAACATTTCATCACATGTGTTTAATTAATTCACTTTAATTTTTCTAATTTCCTAAGTTAGACTTAGGGTCCTTATTAAAAAAATTAATTATTAGAATAAATTCAACACTAGATGAAATTTCTCCAAACGCTTTCTGGGTTTTGGAGGTCTCGTGTGTCTTAACCCTTCCACAAACTTTTAGGGCTAGAGCACACTCGATGCTACCTCAAAATCTCAACACGTAGTGCAGGTTAATTGTGGTGAAAATGGGTTGATTAAAGGAAACATGAATATGTTTCCTTTCACTGTTATTAATGCCATCAAATCAACAACATGGTGGAGAGAAGACAAGATCTAGGACAGGAACTTTGTCAATTGGTTACAACCATTTATGGAGTTGTGGTGCCTCCTTGTTTTTGGGAGGGCCAAATATGTCACATCACTTTGGGGGGGAATTGAACACTGATGGGCAGAATATCACCAGTCTTGTTTTACCAACAAGTCATGCCCCTGGTGCAGACATTGGGTTGATTATTGATGCATTCAAAACCCAATGCTATGAAATACAGGAAGCGATCACTTGAAGGTAGTTTGTCCTATGTCAAATCTAGTGAAGGTTGATCTAGGACAATTTTTATTTAGACTTTGTAAGGAGGGGCAATGAATATGTTAAGCCCTGTGTCAATGCATGCTTAATGTTGTTAATCTATTGTCATCTATGTTTAATTGCTCTGCCTCAAAATTGTCATGCATTATTGATTGAAGTATGCAATCCATCCCATTCAACTGTCTCCAACCGATTTGCGAATAAGGTATTAGCTGCATTACTATTAAAAAACTTCTAAAGTTTTGGGCCTATTATCTATTTATTTTTTAAAATAAAATTATAAACAACAATTTTTTGCACTTCATTGTGTGATTTTTCTAATCCCCAATGGTACAATTTTTAATTGAATTATGCAAATAACTATATTGTGGTTTTATATATATAACTGCCTTAACACATTTCAATCAGCTAGTCAGGAAATACATGAAAGTTCATGATTAGATATTGTAAATGAACTATAATTAGTTCCAAGCATCTGCGGCCTAACCGAAAACCTATGATGCAGAAAATGAGATTTTATAAGGATATATGTAGGATAATGACAATCAAAGGGTCTCAACATCTTGTTCGTAAGATTTGTTGAAACAAAATACACTACATATGATAGGAGATGCCCGGTTAAGTGAAGATGGCCATAAACTTGAGCCTTAAAGGGTAGTTAGGTGTCATAAATGCGTCATTTTTATTCATCTTTGTGAATGTTTTGGTAGGGTGTGTTACACACCAAACTGGGCAATCCTATAGGAGAAAATTTATCTCCTATTCTTCACATCCAGCCGACCAGCCCTGCAACCCCTGATATCCACCACTCGCTGATGACGTGCCATTGTATCTCTGCTACCTGCATCAACCATATGTTTCTCACACATCCAGCAAAAGCACATGTACGAAAGTGGGCTTCCGATCAAAAGGTACTTTATTCATTTTGCAATCGGGTGCTTGTGCTCGCTTGTATTTGGGCATTTGATATGGATTATGGGGTGAACTAGAAGAATGAAGGGTTTTGACAGTGATCTTGTTCCCTAACCATAAATGGGGGGTTAGTCTTCGATCCTAGTCTAGTGGGACATCCCCTAATGGCCCAATGGGTATGGAAGGTGCACTACCTGGGACACCTTGAATGAGATAGCATAGTTCCATCTATCCCTATTCCATACTCACCGCTTTCCATCATACATTACAAGCCCTTATCTCTCATCCATTCTTCGGGTTTAACTGACCATTGGTTCTTTGGTATTTGGCACCCATACATCCTTATACCTGTGTAGGGCCCAAAATTTGGCCTTGGGAGGTTGATGCAACTAAAAGAAAAAGGAGCATATCATGGCCACACAATATAATAAAAAGAATGTCAAAAATGTAAAAGATGGCCGAGACATACACATTAGGAGGTGGGCAAAATCCTAGCATAAGCTCTACCTCACTCATTATGGCCATCACCCGGTTCCTAAGCACATGTTGCTCTAGTACATCATAAAACAAACCCTTCCATGTCCCAACCCCTATGAGCAATGAAATGACTCATCCTTGAAGGGTAATACAACTGCTATACATCATTCAAAGCGAGCTCTAACCCTTTGAGCTATGGGCAGTAGTACAAAGAAACATCAAGCAAAAGCTAAAAGCGGACATGAGGGGTGGAAAATTAAAGGACGAGTTGGTAACTCATGCGTCCATGATTTCTCCCTCCTCGCATCTATCACTCAGATGTGGATCTCCATCGCGCTGCTCCTTTTGACCATGGTTCTTGGCCATGAAGTCTTCTCCCCTCTGTACCATCATTATTATCCACTAACACCTATCAATTGAAAGATGGACTGAGGAAATGTTACCTCCCCTTAGAGCTGGAAGCACCTAATAAGGTTGTCCTTTACCCACTCCTACATAGGGAGGAAGCACCATTGCAAGTTCAAGGCCCTAGTTTTGGAATGGAAGCCTTATTTGAAGTATTAAATAACCCTTTACATTCAAGCTTGGTTCACTTAAATGCAATAATGATTATTGTCCCTGATCACTGGTTGCTTTCATTAGACTTTATGTTGTCATTGTTAGGTGGTTCAACAACCCATGTCTTGGGCACCTTACCCACAGGTACCTATGCCCTAGAGAAGTATGTTGGCACCCACAAGTGAAGCATTGTGAGCCTTGGCTCTTCGAGTAGTAGTAGCACATCATACCTACCCCTGGGCACATACTGCACCTAGGATTTTCTACCACTTTGCACTACATTTGGCGATTCTTCAGGTTGATACACGTGGACCCAACATGCCCCCAGGCTGACCTTAGCACCTTATGAGGGATGGAAGTTGATTCAGGACATAGATGAGGATGGTCTCTCCTTCAGAGACTTGGGAGGGCTAGTAGCACTTGGAAAACCCTCAACCTTGGAGCAAAGATGGACACCTGCACAGTTGGAGACCCATGATACCCCTTTGTGTTGCCCCAGGTGGATTTTGGGGAGCATAGAGAGCCATTGACAGGTATTTGAGGGCCAATCTTCAAAGGATGATATTTAGGTGCTTCTACATCACACTTGGCACTCTAGAGCATCAATGCTTGGCATTTGGACCATCATCTATGGATGACATCAGCCTAGGCGGCCTCATGGCTCACATGTGTGGGATTTCTTTTCCTTTTATAGTGAGAGCTAGTGGGTTGGCTTGTAACCCAATGCATCATTGTGATTTTACTTGTCATTTAGGGGCTTTTAGGCAAAATAAGAACTTATCCTCCTCATATAAATAGAGGAGAGGACTATTTCATTTTCATCATTATTGCTTGTGAATTCGGCCTCTCTTGTGAGAATTTTGGCTTGTTGTACCTATTGGAGAGATATGATCTATGCAACATATTTTGTGTTGGAGTTTTATTCTTGTCTTTGGAGAAGTTGCCTTGGATCAATGATTGAATTGTACATGCATATTATCTTGTAGGTTCCTTTTATTGAAATTTTCTGATTTCATGTTTGCTATATGGAATAAATTGATGATCTAGGTTAAATATTGTGCCCTAATTTTGTTGAATACCAATTTTATTGAACACTAGGTCATATTGTTGCATGCATTACTCATTGTATGATATGTGAATGGCAATCCCCTTGGTGATCTTACATTAGCTCTCCCAAGTGAATTTTGATCCCTCACAAAGTTAATAGTTAGGGTTTTGATGCTAGGGCATCAAAATATCCTTACTCCTTTGCAAGTTCTAGCAAACCTTAAGAATCCATAGACTCCATCAACTTTAGGCCTAGGTATTAGCCATCCATTGTTGGTGATAAAGTCAATTCTTATCCATAAAACTTGATTTTCCCTGTCGTATATTATTTATCCCTCTTAAGGCCAAGCGACCTAACTAGGGCATAGTGCGAATTGTCTAGGAAGAGCATTTTTTTGGTCCTGAGAGGTCTCAACATCAAGGGTCGTAGTGGTTGCCTCAAAATCATTCCCTTTGGTGGCCATTCTTTCCATTTTCATATATAAATTCACTTGCCCAAGTTGTTTGCCCTAGGATAAAACCCTAGTTTGTTAATATTCATTATTGGAAACCTTTTCTTTGCTCCTTGACATTAGGTCATCCGAACTCTCAACCTATCAATCAAACCCTAGGTCTTGCCTTGCCTCAATTTGGCCTCTCTAAGGATAGCGAATTGCTTCTTCTTCATTGTTGGAGACTTGTACCTAAGTTGTGCCTTTCCCTTAGAAGCCTCTTAGTGACCTTATACTTTGAAACCTAGAATATCCATTGTAGGTGAACTTATACTGGGACTCCTCACATTGGTAAAAATCCATAAAGAGTAGGGGGTAGTAGTTGTGGTGACAGTGGGCTGCTACCTTATTGTTGTTAGTTGTTCTAGTGATAGCCTTGCAGGGTACCCCTCTACAAGGCCTGCTAGATTTTGCGGCAACAGGGTGTATCTTCATTTTCTCAGGTTTCTTAAATCAGTGCAGTTTCCTATGCCAAAGGGGAAATCTTATAATTTTCTGCTGCTTTAGAAAAATGTATTACCCCTATTTAGAATGAGGCATCTATTAAATTTCTTCACTACCCTTGTGATTTTCATTGCAAAGAGCTTTGGATAGTTGGCAGAGTCACTCAATCCATGGGTCGTAGATAAGATGGATAATAATGTGCTAGAGGTTTGATGATGTATTAATGGATCATATGGTGTTCTAGTTTCCACTCCTTATTAGAAGGTTGTACATGCAGATGCATGGTTCCCTTAGTGGAGTACCCTAATATTTAGGGGGCTAAGTGAGCATTGCATTGCCTTCATAATGATATTTGGCATTTTTGCAGTTCCCAAGGCAGTTCATAGTTCTCAAGGTAGTTTCACAACTCTGAAGCCATTGGTTAGAATGCACTAGGCAATTGGGGCTATTCTTCATGCATCTAGACCTCTGGTGCCATGCCATGTCACAGTGCTTGGAGCACTCAACTTGTTTGCACATTTGGAGGACTGTGCCACATAGTTTTGATTGGACATCCACCTTGGAGGTTGCATTACCTAGCCTTTGGGGTTTCATTTTGAGATTTGTTGATCATCTTGGACTTCTCTTGACTTGTCAACATGGTTACATTTTTTGAGGAGGGGGTTACACATTGAAGGACTAACATATGGTCATTGGAGCTATTTTTCTTAGGTGGCAGTGCAAGCACGTCCCTCTTTTACATTGAGAGGGTCAAGTGTTATTCACATTCCACTTGTTGAGGCCTTGCATCATCAATCCACCTACTTGATTTGAGGATGATGCCCACTTTGTAGGTTACTTGGCACATTTTGTCACTCTGGTTGATGGGATGTCTCATCTTAGAGGATATTTAGGAATTTCTAAACCCTAGATCTAGAGTTTATTGCACATTTTGAAGGCGAGGATATAGTTTCAAGAGTAGCTATATTCTAACCAAGTGTGTATAATTTCACTAGATCGATGCCATTAAATGTAGAATGGTTGTGGAATTTACAAAAATGTGTTCATAAGAGAATCTCCTGTTGCTCACCTCTATCATCTCCTCAGTGTCACTCAAGCATGAGTGATCGGGTCCCCAAGGTCCCTTGCAAATGAAGCAGAGACCCTTCCTCCTCAACACATTCTTGCTACATGATCCACCAAATCTGAGTAGCTCATCCCTAGTCAAATGTCTCCTGAACAACCCAATGTTTTGCTCAACCAACCTCTCGTCTAGTTCATAAGCAAAAGGTGAAACCAAGCTGTTCTATCCTCCAAATGGTCAACAATCTAACCCTCAACTCCATGCAAATGGCATCGCAATCTCCCATGACTGAAGACAAAATGGACAACATGTTTGCTTTGATTGTGTTAGGGTGATGTTTCTTAATGTTAAAGAAACATTGGAACATTTGATGGACCAAATCATCACACCCCAAATCAAGGATGATGTCATATGTTCTGAGCTTGGCCATACCTCCTAAAATCTCAAGCTTATTCCCAAAGGTAGAGCCTACACTGTTGTCAAAGTCCTGGAAAGTCTCTACTATCAGTCTGAAAACTCTCCTCATAACATCATCGTTGTAAGGAGCTATAGGGTTGGTTAGCCTCATGATGTTACAGAGACAAGATGCAGCTGGAAGTCTAACCCCTTCACAAGGTTCCTCCAAGAACTTGTTGTTAAAAGTGGACAACTAGGTCCAAACTCCGGGTTGTGTTGCTCCGATGACGATCCCAATATTTTTATTGGATTCCTCTTTCGGAGAGGTGTAAGATTGATCTAAGGATCATCTCGATCAGATGAGTAGAACATGGACTTTGAATTTATTCCACTTATGTGCTAGGTCGGCCTGGAATATAATATAGACTTAAATGTCTTAAAGTGCGTGTCACACACCGCCAAAGATGCCTATATATTGGAGAGACTTGGAGTTCATTTTACACACATCGTGGAGGATTTTTCTTCTCCCTTGATGGCGATGGAGCTGTGTTCTTGGTGCTGCATATTTGTGGAGTTCTTTGTTTGGGTTGTACTAGGGTTATGTGTGACACGCTTGGCTGAATGACTTATTGGAGACTTTGCTGGTAGAAGCATCCTGCTGATCGCCGTAACGCCACCATTCATTATCTCTGTTTTGGCTTGTCTTCTATTGATCCATTGCTATGTTCTATCTGCTTCAGTATTGTGTGCCCTAATATGAAATGGCATAGAATATGTTCTAAAATTAACATGGTATCAGAGCCCGGGAGAAGACAACGCCCAGCTTATCTAGGGCAGCAAACAACGAGATGTGGGTTATTCTAAGACCTCTTTGCAGCCTCCTTAGCCTTATCCATAAACTCGCTGTGGCCAATTCTTTTCGTATGCAAGTCTGTCTTGTTTTTGGAGCGGCAGGGCTTCTCGCAGGCAGTGCACACCAGATTAAGCACAGCTTCAGTCGATTCAGAAAATTGACATGGCCAGTTAATTCAGCATGCTCTTGGGCTTCCCATTTCGATCTTAGAACTTATTCCAATAAGATGGCAAACCATTTGGGCATTCCGGAAAACGTGATAAATGCTGAAAAGAGCCAATGTCCCTCTGTCAACCCTACGGAAAATACCATTCAAGGATCAATAACTGATAACCAGATCCATCAAGCTGCCACGGAGAATGGAGTGGCGTTTGAAACTCAAGAAAGAGCTGATAATCAGACATAGGGCGAAACATCTGGTAATGATCAGAGTAATGTGCCAAATTGTAAAGTTCTAGGCCACCTTCAACAGCGTGGAGGTTCAAATTCTAGTCACAATATACCCGTTGCGGGATAAATGATTTTGTGGGGGAATTTGTGCTGTGATGTTCTGAAAGGCATCGTTATACCCTTTTGTTATGAAATGATAATAGTATTTAAAGCGGTGAGTGCGGAAGAGGAAAAGTGGAGATACACATAGAAACTCTGGTTCTCACAGAAACTCTGCAACAATCTATCACTTAAATTCATATCAATAACCGTGGAAGAAAAATGAAGAGAAGAGCCAGAACAGCGGGCACCCAGAATGACCCTGATGGCCCAGTAGATATGCTCGAGTCCTCTCCCGCTGCCATCAAGCACGAATATGCTCGATCGATTCATACAGATGTTCGTCCGTCCACGTCTGTCAGCAGGCCCGCATGGATACCTCGGAGAATAGAGATTGCACGACAGTGATAATCATTTCTGTGCCCGTGGCATCTGTGGATGAAAGATCACTGAATTAAATTTGCACGGAGAACTTATCATCACCTGGAAAATCCTTGTCTGGGTCAAAGAAAAAGGCCAGGGAGCTGGGTTCGCATCGCCTTTGGTGAACTTTGATGTTTAAAGGCTTACCAAGATTGCCTAAGTTTGCAATTCCGCGGCGCTATGATCTGGAGCTCAGGCCAAATTTGAATACTTGTAAATTTGATGGCAAATTGGTCATCACGTTGAATGGCGGATTTTGAGAAGAAGATTTAGTGCGGACTTGAGACAGGAATTGAGGATTGGTTTGATCAAATGCAGATGAACAAAAAAATAAAAATTCGCCGATGTATGAATTAAAATGCGGACTACTCTATGTGGATTGAAGAGGAACAGTGGATCGGATTTCAGAGAAAAGGTTTCAGGTATATCTGTGGAGAATTTCGGACAGAATTTCAAGGCTAATTACAGTGAATAGTTCGAATAAGTCACATTGACATTCTCGGCAGTCCTGTCTGAAATAAGATGCTGAATACAGTGGAAGAATTCAGATCGCACTCTGAAATAAGTTTACATAGTTCGAATAACCTCAAAAGAAAGATTCGGGTGCTATTACTGAAGGACAGTGATCTCATTTCGATGCCAGAACAATGACTCCAGTTCGGTGTTCTCACATGACCACCGTAATTAGGTTTCGGTGTCTCATCTCAGTACCAGAACAGTGACTTCAGTTCGGTGCTATTGTAGTGGTGCTTTCACTGTAACTTGGTGCTTTTATAATGATGCTATCATAGTGAATGAATGGGCTTAGAATGTCATTCATTCCTAGGCACCTCAGTCACTTAGTTGAACCAGCAGATGCTCGAAAGTTTTTTTTTTTTTTTTTGCTGGGATGAACCTTCTTACAAGGTACAATATTAAAATAGCCACTCTTTGGATGCTAATGTAGTAGTTACTGTGATAAATTTGTTGAAATGTATTAAAAGGCATATGCAACTGAAGTGGAAACATAGTAAATATAAGGTTGGCTTGTAAATTGAAGTTGAGCATCCACCCTTGTCCTCCTGACCTGTTTCTTGATATGAAAGAGTTGGTCGTCTCCTTCTCTTTTCTTTGGTGGAGGCTACTTATACTTCATTTTTTTTGCTGCTGGTCCTGTGTAATGTATATTTGTGACAAACTGTCTACCTGGAAAAGGAATCTGCCTCCTGCCACCTGTCTTTAACAACTTTTTGTACATGCTCAGCATGGGTTCTGTTGCATCTCTGGTGATATCAGTGACGATAAATAAGAATGGAAATGATAGTGAAGGCTGTGGGCAGCAACAACCGCAGAAAGGAAGTAAGAATGTAATCTATGATTCTATGTCATTGACATTATGACAGTGACATAGACAATCACCCATGTTTATGAAACTCATAATAGCAGTGAGCGACAGTATCAATCTTACATTGGAGCGTAATGATAAACTTGGAAGTGTGATCTGAGAAGTTTTTGCTGCCTTCAATCACGTTGTTGGAGTCTTGAACCGTGGTCAGCAAAGCCTGTGAAGTTTTTTTAAATCCATTATTTGAAAACATATGATACGTGTCAAGATGCACGAGAGCTATATGACACTATATGGCTGAGTCCTGAATGGCTTTGACTGTGTGAGAATAAGACCCCTTTCCAAGTTGGTGTCTGGGATGCCCTCATTTAAAATAGATGTCTTTTCTCTCGAGAGAAGCTGGCATTAAGAGGGAGAATGCAATTGAGCTAATATCAGTGCTGAAAGAAGATCCTCATGGCCCAAAGACATATGGCTTCAGATGGGCAAATTTCGGAAGAAAACCAAGAAGCCATATAGATACCAGGGGTATCTAGCTGCCATGAGTTCAATATGTTACTATAAAACATCAAGTTTGTAAGGATGACAGGATGATGTCTGGGATATGGTCCCTAGACCACAAGACAAAGCTGTTGTCACCTCGTTATAAGATCAAGCATGGATCTGATGGAGGTGATGAAAAGTCCAAGGTAAGATTCGTTGCCCATGTAAGACAGAGACTATGATGACATATGTGCACCGGTGGCCTAATATATACCATCATCTGATCTATTATTACCCTTGCTGCTACGAAAGGACGGAAGCAACCTCCAGATGGATGTGAAGACTAAAGGAAGAGGTGTATTTAGAAGAACCTCTGGGGATCAAAGTCCAGGATCGGGACACCCATGTTTGCAGGTTGAAGAAAGCCCTCTATGGGCTGAAGCAAGCACCCAGAACTTGGTACGAGAGGATAGATAGCTACCTGATGATGTTGGGCTTCACTCGTATTAATGCTGATCTGAACCTTTACTTCAAGGTTGATAGAGAAAAACCTCTCATTTGGGTGATGTATGTGGATGATCTCTTCCTGACAGGTGCTGACCCCCTCATTCATCGGTGCAAGAGGGAGCTCGCTACTGAATTCGAAAGGAAGGACCTAGGACTGATGCACTACTTCCTCGGCCTGGAGGTCTGGCAGAGACCTGGCAAGATTTTACTCTCTCAAGGAAAATACATTGCGAAGCTTCTGGAAAGATTTAGCATGATGGACTGAAATTCCGTGTCAACACTGATGGAGCTCAACTTCAAGAAGTCGAGCGGCAGCGCTGCTGAGCCCGTGTTAGCAAATCCTACTGAGTATCGTCAACTCATAGGGGCTTTGGTGTTTTTTTTAGTGAACACTCGTCCAGACGTATGTTGTGCAGTGAACACTTTGAGTCAACACATGGTTGATCATAACATTCACTGTGTTGGTGCCAAGAAACTCTTGAGATATCTCTGGGGCACGATAGACCATGGGCTGAGATACACTATCGGGAGCATGACACTCCTTGGATATACTAATGCCGATTGGGCTGGCAGTATGGTGGATCGCAAGAGCACATCTGGATGTTGCTTCACACGTAGATCTGCTTCGGGCAGGAAACGAAAGTCGGTAGCCTTGAGCACCACTGAGGCCGAATACATTGCAGTATGTATGGCTTGTTGTGAAGTCACTTGGTTGCGAAAGCTCTTCAGTAAGCTGTTTGAGCATGTGCTAGATGCCACCGTTATCCTTTGTGATAACTTGAGGGGGATTCGTTTGTCATAGAATCCCGTGTTCGACGAACGATCTAAGCATGTTGATGGCTGGTACCGCTTTATCCGGGATATGATACAACAAGGCGCCGTAAGGCTCGATCATAGGAACTGATGAGCAGGTCGTAGATATTCTCACTATGCCCTTGGGAAAGGTCATGTTCCTAACCTTCCGTGAGAATCTTGGAATCGTGGAACGACCCTATTCTGAGGGTCCTATTGGACGATGAGCTCTGGGAGCTCTGGGGGGGCCTTGGGGATAGTTCCTCGGAGCTATAAGCACACACGGGGCTAGGCTTACCGAACCTTGTGGTGCTTCTACCCCACCTTTATGATATTTGAGTAGGTTCACCTCTCATGATCTGTGCCCCGTATGCATCCTACCCATTGAGTTCCAGACTCATGGGAAGTACCTCTCATTTGGCCAATGAGGTGGGAAAAGCTAGAGACTAGTAGCAAATACTGATGGATGCATCAGAGATTGCCATACTCTCTATCTAGGATGGCACGTGTCCAACCACTTGATTTGGGATCAAGTCTAGGGAGGTTTCGGACCTGCTACTGACTTCGGGTCAGATGAACCAACTTCGGGTTGGTATGTGACTCTTTGAGTCCATGTGAGGTTTCGGACCTCCAGCTAACTTTGAGTCAGATGAACCAAATTCGGGTTGGTATGTGACTCTTTGAGTCCATGTGAGGTTTCAGACCTCCAGCTGACTTCGGGTCAGTGAAACTAATTTCGGGTTACTATATATGACTCTCTTGAGTCCTATAGAGGTTACGGACCTCTGGGCTGAATCTGTCAGCCAGGTATGATGTCTTTGTGACTAACCCACTTCTGTTCTGAAATAAAGAGGCCAGCAAACCAAGTTACGACGGGATGATGCACGATGTTTGGATTGCACTAGTGGACGAAGTTCTCTCTAGTTGAGAGGGAGTGTTAAAATTGGACAACCAGGTCCAAACTCCGGGTTGTGTTGCTCATATGATGATCCCAATATTTTTATTGGATTCCTCTTTCAGAGAGGTGTAAGATTGATCTAAGGATCATCTCGATCGGATGAGCAGAACATAGAATTTGAATTTATTCCACTTATGTGCTAGGTCGGCCTGGAATATAATATAGACTTAAATGTCTTAAAGTGCGTGTCACACACCCCCAAAGATGCCTATATATTGGAGAGACTTGGAGTTCATTTTACACACATCGTGGAGGATTTTTCTTCTCTCTTGATGGCGATGGAGCTGCGTTCTTGGTGCTGCATATTTGTGGAGTTCTTTGTTTGGGTTGTACTAGGGTTATGTGTGACACGCTTGGCTGAATGACCTATTGGAGACTTTGCTGGTAGAAGCATCCTGTTGATCGCCGTAACGCCACCATTCATTATCTCTGTTTTGGCTTGTCTTCTATTGATCCATTGCTATGTTCTATCTGCTTCAGTATTGTGTGCCCTAATTTGAAATGGCATAGAACATGTTCTAAAATTAATACTTGTGTTATATGAGAGCAAGCATAGCTAATTTTAGAGTTTAAATCAGTTTCTTCCTTTCTAACTCATTCACTTTGGAAAGGAGTTCATCTAGTTCATCAAGTTTGAAAATAATTTTCCATGTGACCGTCATGTGCTTCAAATATGTTCTAGGTGCAAGAATTTTGTGTCCTATTCCAGGCTCCTTCTGCAATTCCTTTGGTTGATTTTGTTGAAGAATAGCATGGACCCCTCTTGAGAGAGGTTTGTTGTTCTGCTTGGTTTCCTGGTGTGTATCACAATCCATTGAGGTGTTGCTGTGCTAGTTTATGATGTGTTGAAATATCCCATAGTTTAGTAACAAAATCAAACAACTCTCTCAAGTGACCATAACCTAGTAGTAATATTACAGGGCATACCCATCAAATTCTTTCTTCAAATCTTCGTGGCAAAATGGACATTAGACTATCACATTAGGCATATCTGACTCAATACAAGTTCAACATGACATCTTACTGGCATACATAAAATTTCATCCACTGTCAACAACCATACAAAACATATACAACTAACAATTACAAGACACAAGCACGCCAAGCAAACTTTAGCTCACAACTAGCTACTAGGCTCATTCATGATAGGACACTATTTCTCTGACAAATATTCTCAAGACAACTTCTTTTCTCTGATCACAACAGGACAAAGTACCTAAAGTGTGAAAATTTCTAAGCACAAAAATCCTACTGCTAAATATTGATCCACTTCTCCTACTTGATTTATTACACAAGTTGTTTAATTGAAATATTTAGAAAAATTTCAAAGTAAACACAACTAGCAGCCTACACAAATACAAATCTTTTATTGAACATCATGCTCATATGACAAAGGACACATATTTTTCAGACAAATGTCCCCAGAAAAACCCAATGCAGGAAAACCTGTGTTGCAGATATGAGGGTTTATTATTATTAAGCAGCAATTTCTGAGTACATCTAGGGGCCATAAACTGGCTCACCCAACAGAGAAATCCTCGAGTATAGAGAAAAATGTGAGATATACCTCACTCTCGCAAGTCCCGATTGATCTGGATGAGCAACTGGTGAAGCCCCAGCTGGCTTTGCACAGTCTCTGCGCTGCCACTGCGTAAGGCTGCGTGGCCCTGGTTGAGGGACTGTGTCACCCTAGCTCTGTGTGGATTTGCTTCTCCAGTGTTTGGTTTCAGCCCTGCCAGCTCAGAAACCCCAATCTCCAACATAATTTCGGACTTTCCTTGGAGACACTGTGCTGCCCCTGCGTGGGCCTGCGTCACCCTCTCAAGGGACTGCGTCACACCCTCTGATGGCTTTGCTGCCTCCACTGCGTCTTTGCTGCCCTTGCTATGCGTTGTACTCTTGGCCCTCTTGACCAATCACAACATCTGACCTTCATTGCTTCTCTGAATCACTCAGATTTGATCCTTGTTCGAGCACTGCTCCGTCAGAAGAATTCGATCTCTTGATTCTGTGTGTATTTTCCAACTGACCCCAAGCCCTTCCTTTATACTTTTCTCGTTGACACATCAACGACCATGATCTAATCTCTAATTGACGGCTAAGATTAAAAGATTGCTTGATCCACGTCACTTAGAATGTTCTCATCACATGTGTAAATTGATTCACTTTAATTTTTTAATTTCCCTAAGTTAGACTTAGGGTCCCCATTAAGCATCCTCTAGAGCCTCTGCGCTGCGCTGTCTCTCTAGAGCCTCTGCACTGCTACTGCTCTGCACTGCCCCTCTGCGCAACTGATGTCCCATCAGCCTCTGCACTGCTGCTTTCACGCTGCTGCTGCCTCTGCACTGTGTTGCTCTACTCTCCAGCGTCCTAGCATTGCCTCTGCTTCTCCATGATATGTTGCACCCATTGCTCCAGTCATCCTGCTACTGCCTTAAAGATCCTGCCTCTCCATCTGTAGCTGCTCAACAGATCAATATCGCCTCACCTCTTCTCTCGAGGCACGTGAGCACTCATTGCCACATCATCCTCGCTACCATTGTCCCATCTAGCTGCTGCTGCCTTGGAATCTGAAGATTTGTTGTCATTCCTCTTAGGACAAGTGCTGGCGAAGTGTCCAAATTCGCCACATCTGAAGCACCGAACCTTGGATAGGCCCTTCTTCTTCTTCACTTGCTGCCGCTGTCCCTTTGATGCTAGGGCCGCATCCTCCTCCTCCTCGTCCTACTTCACCTTGCTACCTCTGCTATTGAATTCCTTCTTGGTCATCCTCTAGATTTCCTCCTGTCGAAGGATAGCACACATGTCACCTCAATTTGGGAGTTGTGCTCTACCCAAAATGGTTTGGACAAAGGTCTCCCACTCATCAGTGACTGCATTCAGCGCAGTCCTCACCAAGAGCCCTTCATCTGGAGTTGCCCCCATGGCAATCAACTGATCTCGGATTGGTCCTCACCAAGAGCTCTTCATCTGGAGTTGCCTCCATGGCAATCAACTGATCTCGGATTGTCTGTAATTTGGAGAGGAATGGATTGATCTCTTCTCCCTTATGCATTTGGAAGATCCTCATTTGGTTCTCTAGAAGCATCTTTCGTTGGACAGAGCTACCTTGATACAGCGTGGTCAAAGCTGTCCACATCTCATGTGTCGTCATCTTCTCGGCAATGTGTGGGACCACGTGATCCTTCACCCCATCCATGATCAAGCGCTTTGCCCACGGATGATTCTCATTGAACTTCTTCAGAGCGTCCGGATCGGTCGACACAACTAGGACATTTTCTGCGTGGTCTCTAATACTGTACTTCTCTAGGACTGTCAGGATTCTGGCCTTCCAGATCGCGAAGTTGGACACATCGTCCAACCTATCCTGATCTCTCAGTCCATACGGGGTCATCTAGCTCAAAATGTGTCGAAGCGGGTACTCTTCTCCCCTCTACTGCTGCTGCAATCAACAGAAGACCGGATCTGGGTTTCTTGGTGATAGAAACCCTCTAGAGTAGCTGCTCCCTTTGACCACTGATTTCCCTCCCAGAAATTCTCCGCTAAATCTCCTGAATCAGTCCTCTACAATCACCCTCCTGATTGAATCTCAGATTTCTTTGGCAAAAATTTGCTGAGAGACTGTTCTCCTTCTTTGTCACCTTTGCTAGGCACCGTTCTGCATCGACATAACCGATGCCTAACCAACAACTTCTGAAGACCAGAAACTGCACTTCCAACCCCGACAAATTGCACAACAACTCTCCAAGTCGGACTGCGTCACCCTCCTGGTGCTACGTTAGCCTTAGCGTGAGTAAACTGGCTCAACGTGTGAAAATTTCTTAAACTTAAGAAACCCTACTGTTAAATCTTGGTTTTCTTCTCCTACTTACATAAGTTATTGATCTGAATATTCAAAATTAACATCGAAGTAAATACAGTTAACAACCTACACATACAAATCAAATATTGAGTAACATGCTCGTAGACAAAGTGACACATAAGGATTTTCTGGACAAATGTCCCTGGAAAAACCCAATGCGAGAAAATCGGTGCTACTAGCTTTTGGAGGGTTTTTATTATTATGAAAATTCAAGGTACAACAATATCGGGCACCAAAACTGGTTAACCCGACAGAGAAATATAAATGGCAGCAATACCTCTATCTCGGAGACAGAAAAATATGACTGATTCATACCCTCAAATGGGATTTACAGAACTCAACCCCTTTTCAGCCTCTGGAAACCCCAACGCTGCTCTAAAGCCCTCTGCGTTAGCCTGATTGGCCTGCATCAGCCTCTGCATTGCTCAGGAAGGGCCTGCGTCACCTTAGAAGGGGTTATGTTGCCCCTGCACTGCCCTAACTGGGCCTGCGTTAGCCTTGCTTGGCTCCTGCTGCCTTTGCGCTGCCCCTGTTGGGCTCTTTGGATGGACTGCATAGCTGCTGCCTCTGCGCTGCTCTGGAATGCTCCTGCGCTACTCTGGAATGCTCCTTCTCTGCCCTCGTTGTACTCTTGGCCTGGGATCAAACCATCTCGCTTGCCAATACTGCCCCTCACTGTAGCTGAAACACTTCTGAAATTCTTAGCAAACCACGCCCTAGAATCTCAACTTAGCTTCAGTGCTCTGCCAGTGTGTGTGTTCTCCAACTGACCCCAAGCCCTTCTCTTATACTTTTCTCGTTGGAAACCCAACGATCGTGATCTAATCTCTAATCGATGGCTAAGTTTAGAAGCTGTTTGATTCGCGTCACTTAAGTTGTTCTCATCACATGTTTAATTTAATTCACTTTAATCTTCTAATTTTCCTAAGTTAGACTTAGGGTCCTTAACTAGAAAGATTAAGTATTTGAATAAAACTTAAACCTGATGGAATTCTTCTAAACGCTTTTTGGGTATTGGAGATCTCATGTAATCTAGCACCTCCACAAATTTTGGGAGTTAGAGCACATGCGCTGCTACCCAAACACCTCAAGATCTCAACACTCCCTCTTAGCGAGGAATGTGTTCTAGCAATATACTTCACCCCGAAGTACTGCGTTGATCTCTGGTATTGGTCTCTACACTGATCCTTGGCCTGCTGCCCTTCATTACTGCGCTAATGCTGCTCTCTGTACTGCTGCCCATGACTCTGCCACCGTCACTAGTACATTCGCACTACAGCTCCCTCTCAAATTGCTGCATCATGCTGCCAACTGCTACATTGCAACTTAGTTGCTGAGAGTAAGCAACTGAAGGACCCATACCCAATGATAGACAAGTCAATCGAGTAGCATCTCATCATTGAAGCTCCATGGGTTGTTGCTTTTGTGCTATCCTCCTAAATCCATTGCGTTGCGGCAGCTCTGCACTCTGTAAGCATGCCTCCTTTGCGCTGCCTCTATGCTGCTGCTGCATCTGCACTGCGCTGCTCCCACCAGCGTATCAGCCTCTGCATTTGCATCATTCGTGATCTTAGCACCCACTGCTCCAGTCATTCCTTGCTATTGTCTTAAGGCTCCCGTAGCACGAATGTGATCCAAGAGTTGGGCTACTCAAGGATCCTGCCAGCACTCTGTAGCTGCTCTACGGATCAATTGCTGGCGAAGTGTCCAAGTTTGCCGCATTGGAAACATTTGATCTTTGACAAATCACTCTTCTTTTTCCCTTGTTGCTTCTTTGATGCCAGGTTTGCATCTTCCTCTTCCTCCTTCTTCACCTTGCCTGCTCTGGTGCTGCTCTGCTTCTTGGTCATTCGACGAATCTCCTCTTGTCAGAGGATAGCCCACATATCATCTCAGTTAGCAAGGTCCACTTTGCCCAAAATGCTTAGGAGAAATGTTTCCCAGTCCTCTGTGACTGCATTTAGAGCAGTCCTTTGTGACTGCATTTAGAGTAGTCCTCACCATGACATCATCCTCCACCTTGACCCCCATGCCAGTCAGCTGAAACCGGATCGATTCCAGTCTGAATAGGAAAGGATCGATTTTCTCTCCCTTGGTCATCATAAGTAACATCAACTGGTTCTTCAGAAGCATCTTCCTCTTGATGGACTTCCCCTGATACATTGTGTTTAAAGCTTTCCACATCTCATGAGCTGTCTTCTTCTTGCCTATGTGTGGTACCACATGATCTTTAACCCTGTCCATGATGAAGCGCTTGGCATGTGCCACTGCTTCATTATGCTTTGCCAGGAGAGTCGCTTCGGTTGGTGTAGCCAAGACTTTCTCTACATGTTCCCTCAAGCCATATGCCTCCAAGATTACCAGGATTCTGGCCTTCCAGATAGCAAAGTTGGACAAGCCGTCCAACCTATCCTGATCACGTAATTCGTGTGGCGCCATCTACTCAGATCTACTTTGTCAGAACAGATCTTCCTCTCCCCGCTTCTCAACAGAAACTCGGATCTAGTGTCCTTGGCGAAGAAGGCACCCTATGCTCCCTCTAACAATTGATTTCCTCCTTGGAAATCTGCCAAACAAAACGAATCAACTCTCTTCGATCACCCTATGATCGATTCTCAAATTTCTTTTGGCAATGAAATTTGTTGACCAGCTGTTCTCCTCTCGCTCTTTGTCAAGTTAGCTCAGGCATAATTCTGCACCGGCAAAATCTCTACCCCACCAGCAACTGCTGAAGATCTGCAACTCAGCTTCCGGTTCACGACACTTTGCACAACAATCAATTATTGGACTGCGTCACCCTGGTTGGCCTTTGCGTGAGCAGACTGGCTCAGCGCAGCCTTTACGCAGAGATTGCACAGTGCAGGCTGCTCCTGCATCCCTTTGGAAGGCATTGCCCTGTCTTTGTGTCACCCAGCTTGGACTGCATGAACCCCTGAGTGGCTCTTGTTGCGTCTGTGTCCTTCTGGTGTTGCGCTGCCCTCTCCGGTTTCTCTGCTGCTGCTGCTTCTGCTTTTTGCAACACAAATTTCTTCAGCCGTCTTGCTCGAGATCCAGCTTGATCTGTGATCGCTCCGATGCCATGCAAAAATTTCTTAAACTTAAGAAACCTTACTGTTAAAACTTGATTTACTTCTCTTACTTACATAATTTATTAATCTGAATATTCATAATTAACATCGAAGTAAATACAGTTAACAACCTACACATACAGATCAAATACTAAGTAACATGCTCATAGACAAAGTGACACACAAGGATTTTCTGGACAAATGTCCCCGGAAAAACCCAATGCGGGAAAACCGGTGCTGCTAGCTTTTGGAGGGTTTTTTTTATTATGCAGATTCTAAGTACAACAATCCTGGGCACCAAAATTGGTTAACCCGACAGAGAAATATAAATGGCAGCAATACCTCTATCCCGGAGATAGAAAAATATGACTGATTTACAACCTCAAACAAGATTTACAGAACTCAGCCCCTTTTTGGCCTTTGGAAACCTCAACGCTGCTCTGAAGCCCTCTGTGTTAGCCTGACTAGCCTGCGTTAGCCTCTTCGCTGCTCAGGATGGGCCTGTGTCACCCGCGAAGGGGTTACGCTGCCCTAACTGGGCCTACATTAGCCTTGCTTAGCTCCTGTTGCCTGCCCCTGCTGGGCTCTTGGCTGGACTGTGTAGTTGCTACCTTTGTGCTGCTCTGGAATGCTCCTTCTCTGCCCTCGTTGTACTCTTGGCTTGGGATCAAACTATCCCGCTTGCTAATACTGCCCTTCGCTGCAGCAAAAACACTTCTGAAATTCTTAGCAAACCATGCCCTAGAATCTCAGCTTAGCTTCAGTGTTCTGCCAGTGTTTGTGTTCTCCAACTGACCCCAAGCCCTTCTCTTATACTTTTCTCGTTGGAAAACCAACGACCGTGATCTAATCTCTAATCGATGGCTAAGATTAGAATTTGCTTGATCCGCGTCACTTAAGTCATTCTCATCACATGTTTAATTTAATTCACTTTTATCTTTTAATTTTCCTAAGTTAGACTTAGGGTCCTGAATTAAAAAGATTAATTATTTGAATGAAACTTAAACCTGATGGAATTCTTCTAAACGCTTTCTATGTCTTGGAGATCTCATGTACTCTAGCCCCTCTACAAATTTTGGGAGCTAGAGCACATCCGATGCTACCCCAACACCTCAAAATCTTAACACAACGTCCCTCTCTTGGTGCTGCATCAACCTCTGCGTGAGAAGACTTGCTCTGCATCAGCCTCTGTGTGAGTATACTGGCTCAGCGTCACCCTTGCAGGGTCTATGTTGTCCCTCTGGAGCTGCGTTGCCTTCTTCCGGATTTGTGCTGCTTCAACTACCCTTCCTGCAGAGAATATCTTCAGCCCTTTTTTTTATGGTTCAGCTTGATCTGCAATGCTTTGACACCATGTGAAAATTTCTGAGCACAGAAATCCTATTGCTAAATCTTGATTTATTTCTCCTACTTGATTTATTACACAAGTTATTGAACTGAAATATTCAGAAAAATTTCGAAGTAAACACAACTAGCAGGCTACACAAATACATATCATTTTGTTACGAATACAATTTATATAAAATAACATGAATATAAGTAAATAAATAGTAATCATAGTTATAGTTAAATAACGATTAGTTAATGAAGAGGCATGCCTTAATGGACATGCCCGTTCATAAAAGGGCACCTGCCTAGGTATATAAGCAGGCCCTCATTGTAACATTCAGTCAACTTATACATTTTATATATTAATAAATTATTATTACAAATACCTCTTGTGTATTTTTACAATTAAAGTCAACAAGCCTATAGTTTTGTTGCTTCAGTGGTATCAGAGCCATGTCGCACAATATAATCTTACGAGCCTTTGAACGTTGTTTATCGCACAATATGCCATTATGTGTAGATCCTGAAAAAATTGAGCAGATTAGAAAAATTCAAGAAAAGTTTCAACAATTAGAAAATTCATGTGCAGAAGTTAAAATGTGTTTTAAGAAAAGTTATGCAGAAATCAATAATAAGGAAGATGGTAGTGACGGTAAAAAGACAAGGCAAGATGAAGCTGATATAGATCAAGATGAGGATCCAGATGAAGCTGATCTTGATGTGGATGAGAATTACGTAGATCAAGATGATGATCCAAATAAAGTTGATGTGGATGAAGACTATCTTAAGAAACAAGAAGATGAACAATATCATAACAATGAGGGAGATGTTGAAGAAGACATTGATGACGATGAAGAGGAAAATGTGGAAGAAGTAAAAGATATTTTTGAAAATAATTATGAAGATGACATATTTAAAAAACAAAGTGGATTATGGGAAAGAGAAGAAAGAAAACCATGATCAAAATGATGAGAATAATGCAGAAACCATTAAATTTAATGCAAAAGATAAACTTGATCATAACGAAGAAGATCCACATGAAGAGGAAGGTGATCTCAACAACGATTGTGATGAGAAGGATAGTCAAAATGGGTATTTGAAAACTAAGAGAAAATACCTTTGAAGAAGATAGTTTGGAACCTATATCAAAAAAACTCTATGAAGATTTTAAATTAGTCACGAGGGAAATGACTTCACCTCTTCAAGACTTCGAGAAGCCTATGAGAACATTAAAAAAATTGATTGATATTCCTGTTTGTGCAAAATATCTGGTCAGTCATCCATCTTGGATAAGCAAAGGTAATGTTGTGTTGGATGTTTTCATCCATTTTATGTCTATGGTGAGTCCACTCTATGCCAAGAGCACTTATTTGAGGACAAAGATGGTGGGGGTCTTGAACGTCAGGATGCTAGGGAAAAGTAAGCTACCAACATTGGCTTCTTCTTCATCACCCATTGATCTAAAGAAGAGAAGGTTTGGGGCTTTTGCTGTTTCTAAACCTGAATTCATCAGAAAGTAAGTTAATGTTATTAGGAAATTCAAAAGCCTGGAAGGTAATGCAAATGAGAAGATAAAAGCCATTGAAGCTCTCGAGGGAATTCTTTACGTTGATGAGGCTCAGATTGTTGACCTATTGTCCGCAAAAGGAATCACTGTGTCTATTGATTGAACAGATTATTGGAACTACTCCCCCTTCAGGCAACAACAATGCTATTACATGGGTCCTGAAAGAGCATGCTCTGAGTCCGTTGAAAGACCTTGTCACGGTGAAGGTAGAGCTTGGAAGAGTTATGATAGAGGAAAGAGCGATTCCTTGTTTATTTCATTTGTTAAAAAAGGAGCACCTGCATGTTGACGATGAGGTGTCTCTTTAGCTAAAGACTCTTGTTTTCGAAACCCTAGAAAAAATATCGCAACATTGGGCCGAGGAGTTACTGAGAAGTGTACTTGCAATAAGGAATTATAATGATGGTGTGGATATTATACGGGGTATGATGTCACTCCATTGGCGAGTACAAATTCTAGCTTGTAATATTTTGCAGGCTTTAGCAGCGAGCAGAATTGGTGACCAGATGTTTGTGTAAGCCGACTGTGCGACTCAACTTGTAGTGATGCTCTCTTCTAAGTTCGACGACGTTCGATCCGTTGCTGCAGGTACTATCATGGCTCTGTGCTTATTCGAGGAAGAGGCTTATGAAGTCGTAATAGAATTCTTTATTAGCAATGGGGTTTTGCAGCCAATTGTGCACATGCTACACGATTCAAACTAAGAATGCAGTTCATTAGCAACACGTCTATTGAAGAAGCTCCTGAGGCCACGAATAACTCTCACAACAATGTTTACCTTAGTGGGTGCCGTGAGGCGCCTCATTCGAATGCTCAATTGGCCACGTCAGATGAAAGACATTGTTTTTTCCCTAGACCATTTGTCTGTAAGCGTCCAGGCTGATGCCGTGGCATATCAAATTTTACTAAAGGGGGGCCTGGGGGCATTGATGGCAGTCTTCTGCTTGTCCTCCGTGTAGAAAGACTGGGATGTCATGGTGGTTCTTGCTGCACTTTTGTTCTGATTGGCAGGTTACAAAGATGACCTTATTTTTTTCATCAAGAAAGGAGGCCTCAGGATGCTTAGAATCACAAAGTTGCAGGCGGAGGCAGTGAGAGATACAACCTCCACTTTTTGGCTTGACATGGAGTTTCTATTGTTGGACGAGGCTAACGAGTACAGTGCCAAGAGTTTAGTTCTAGCTATCAGGGAAGTCGACGAAGAAGTACACAAGCACCGAGACTTTTTGTTTTATATCCGTGACTTCCAGACGAGGGAGATAGAGCCGAACGAGACGGTCAAATGGTCAATCGGTCAATCAAACCGGGTGTTTATTCCATGATCAATCAACGAATCCGACGCCTCATGGTGACCCATTGTTGTGGTGATACGAATAAAGTTATATGTGTCTATAAATTAATTTAAGTTATATAATAATAATAATAATAATAATAATAAATTATTAAAAAAAGAAAAATTATCATTATTATTTAAATAAAAAAAAAGAAAACCATGGGATCAAACACAAGTTTTACATATGCCGAGAGGTACCAGTGACAGATGATGAGATGACATGCAAAATAAAGAAAATTGTTGCAAATATAGCTTTGAGGACAAAGCTTTTGAAGGAAGTGGCAATGTTACGAATACAATTTATATAAAATAACATTAATATTAGTAAATAAATAGTAATCATAGTTATAGTTAATTAATGATTAGTTAATGAAGAGGCATGTCTTAATGGACATGCCTATTCATGAAAGGGCACGTGCCTATGTATATAAGCAGGCCCTCATTGTAACATTCAGTCAACTTATACATTTTGTATATTAATAAATTATTATTACAAATACCTCTTGTGTATTTTTACTATTAAAATCAACAAGACTACAATTTTGTAGCTTGACATTTACTGAAAATCACGCACATATGACAAAGGACACAGATTTTTTGGACAAATGTCCTCGGAAAAACCCAACGCGGGAAAACCGCTGCAACAGATATGAGGGTTTATTATTATTAAGCAGCAATTTCTGAGTACATTTAGGGTGCCATAAGCTGACTCAACCAACAGAGAAATCCTCGGCTGCAGAGAAAAATGTGAGATAAACCCCACTCTCGCAATTCCCAGCTGATCCGAATGAGCAACTGGTGAAGCCCTAACTGGCTCTGCATTGCCACTTCGGAAGGCTGTGTGGCCCTGGCTGAGGGATTGCGTCACCCTAGCTCTACGTGGATCTTCTTCTCCGGAGTTTGGTTTCATCCTTGGCGGCTTAGAAACCCCAGTCTCTAGCAGAATTTTGGACTTTCCTTGGAGACACTGTGCTGCGTGGGCCTGCATCATCCTCTCAAGGGATTGCGTCACACTCTTTGATGGCTGCTCTGCCTCCACTGTGTCTCTGTTGCCCTTGCTCTGCGTTGTACTCTTGGCCCTCCTGACCAATCATTGCATTTTCCCATTGCTACTTCTCCGAATCACTCAGATCTGATCTTTGTCCAAGCACTGCTCCATCAGAAGAATTCGATCTCTTGATTCTGTGTGTATTCTCCAACTGACCCCAAGTCCTTCCTTTATACTTTTCTCGTTGACACATCAACAATTGTGATCTAATCTCTAATCGACAACTAAGATTAAAAGAATGCTTGATCCACGTCACATAGAATGTTCTCATCACATGTGTAAATTAATTCACTTTAATTTTATAATTTCACTAAGTTAGACTTAGGGTCCCCATTAAAAGTTTGAATTATTTGAATAACTTTTACACCAGATGGAATTTCTCCAAACACTTTCTGCGTCTTGGAGATCTCATGTGTTCCAACCCCTCCACAAAGTTTCAGAGCTAGAGCACATCCGATGCTACCCCAAAATCTCAACATAAAGTAGCTCAACTATGCACTCCCCACAAAATCACCACAAGATTGGCTCAGAATCACTAGGAAAATGCCCACTGATTTTTTTTGAGTTTAATAGATATCCTTGGTGGGTAATATGTAAAAGACTTATGGCTGTAGGTGTCTTTCAATATTTAGTCTTAAAGAGATATGCACAACGGCCAATTTATGCTTGAACTGAATTATAAAGTGCCTAGAAAGGAGTATAATGCTGGTATAGGTATAAAAAAAAAAAATAGATCCTGATTAATTTACCAAGAAACACGCTGAGGTTAAGGAGGGTAGGAGAACCTGGGCTTGTGTAATTTCCAGAAATATCAGTCATGAAAATGAAGACAAGTAGAACACGTCCCAAGGAATGTAACTCATGCTGATGATCAACAGTAATTCACCGATGAATGTTTGAAAAGATTGTTCCTTAGGATCTGTGGATTCAAGCTTTGCTCACTCAGGAATGTGGGAACTCTAATCTCAACTTGTCCTGTTGTCGATTAAAATTCTAACCGCCAGAATGAGCTCAACTCGCAAAAAATCAGGCTACAAACAAGTAATCACGCTTAGAGGATCTTGCTCGGCCCAATCGAGGGAAAGACATGCCCAGGAAAACTAGAACAATTATTATTTTAGCAGATCGGTCCTCGATATAATTTGGTTTGCAAACTGGTGTCAATTTAGTTCAAAGTTCACTATTGATTCGAAAACGATGTTGAGTCCCATACATTCAACATCCCCATGAATCTTTGGCGGCTCTAATACTCGAGCTCGATTAAGCCGCTGCATTGACTAATTCTTGGTCCACCTTCGAACAACGACGCTCAGAACAACGCTACCTTGTGCGCACCGGTGACTTGGCTCCAGGCTAATCCACAAAAATGGCAAGGTTGGATGGCCCACATACACGTGCTTGTGAAAGCAAATTCGCATGTCCAGATTTATGAATGCCACGACTTTCTCATTTTAATAAAGTCGACCCTTTGATGTGGCTTCCTTTTCAGCCCACAATTATTCCAAGACAAAGCAGTTTCCAATGTGGAGAATTTTGGAAAGGTGGCTTGCTACAAATGAAAGAAAAATCGACCCCGTTAAAATAAATTTGATCCTCAGCCCCTATTAGCTCGATTTATTTATAATGGTCCCTTCAAAATAATTTGGCCCACAGTCGTGTTTCTTTGCGATCCTCGCATGGATACCCAAACTGTAAACTTGGAGCAACACGATTCCTCTTGAGTAGTTTGCCAAGAAATTTGACAATTTCGCTATGATTCCAGACGATAGTTCCCTATGTCGAGACTACATTCTGACTCCCTTTTGAATGTATTTTCACTGTGGAACAAAATAATATTCGGCCCTTTTTATAATGTGACAACAAACTAAAATCACACGTCCTTCAGCTAAACAGGCTCTCTCCAAATTGGCCCTCTTTTAATAAAATTTTAATTCTTGGCCCTCTAGTTTTTGGCCAAAGAATTCGAGTGAGTATTCATGAGATAATTTCACCAAAATTTTCTTGTACAATTAATAAAGAAATTTGTGGAGCTCTTTTGATAAACCAAGAATTGAGTTTTCGATTCCTCTGACAAAACTCTCAATAACCACTGCAACTAGAACTGAAAAACCCATAGGATGATCCAAGACCAAGGCTCTGATACCACTGTGATATCACGAACGAGATATTTCACCGATTTTGCAGAAATTTAACTTAACCCAAATTTTCACCATAAATTACTGTTTAATTAACAAAAGGTTTCCATGTAAAATATAAAAAGCAATGTACATGCAATTGAATAACACAATGAGTAGAAATAATCTCAGCTTTCATTATAACAAATCGCTGGAAGGGTGTACATGATATAAGCTGAAATGGCTGAGATAGATAATCTGGCCCCCAATACTGATCTGCTCTGATGCTAAAACCTGCCTTCCAAAGCTGAACTGGAATCAATCACTGCACCTGTGAATTCTCGCTGAATCCACCAAGGAGATGAGGTGGGTTTTCGTCTACTCTCACCGAAATCACCGGAGGGTTTCTGTTCTGGGGCTACTGTTGAAGTAGAGAACCAAGTTCTCAACCTCTCATACAAGAAGAAATATCAAATCCAAGATGATCCTCCAATGACCTCCTCCTCTTCTTATATAGATCTGATGGAATTGTCTAGAACCTCCTATTTTATTATTATTTTAATCATGGAGCACTTTTCCCTCTTTTATTCCAATTAAAATATTCTTTTTTAATGTGGAAAAAGGTTAAATTGGCCACCATGTCTCCTCAGATCACTGAAAATCCCATTTAACCTTCCCATCATATAGAAATTATCGTTCTGGTTCCAACGAGCACTTACATTAAGGTGTTCTATCAAATATTCTTCCCGAAATGCCACCTTAAGCGTAATTGATTGAGTTAGGCCCAAAATTATCTTTGTTATCTGAAAGTTGTCATATTGCATCGAAACAAAAGGCAAACTATGCACATGATGGAATATACGAAGCGAATGCCATCGAGCCTCATAGAAACTCCTCAAAACCCCTCTAAAATCCCCTGAGCCCGCTAATGACACCAACTTGCACCTGTGACCTGTCTGCCCTCAACTCTGAAAGTCCATCCTAACCATGTCATAAGGAACACCAGAAAAATGAACATTACAGTCTCTTGTCATCGGTGAAAGTTCATAAAGAGTAGGGAGCCTTAGCTGAGGTGAGAGTGGGCTATCGTTCAATTGTTTCCCTTGAACTAGTAGTTTCTCTAAACGATCCCCTCTTAGGATTCTTGCTAGTTTAAGTAGTAACAATACCTAACCCATGGCTTATCATCGACATTTCAGGACTCACTCCCCCAGAGTGATCGGTCCTTAAATCCAGGACTCACTCTTCCAAAGTGATCGTTCCTCAAAATCCCAAGGCCTCTCACTAGGACAAAATGTTGAGATACTAACACGACTAGCAAGCACTCACTCAGCCTTCCTGGGGAGTGTTGTCTCCCAAGATGTACACCTAAACATGGGAAAAGGTCCCAAACCCACAAAGTCTTTACGCCGAAATACTCGGAGTAGGGGCTGTCACCTATTCCCTACTCACTCCATTTAGGCTCTCTCCTAGGCAAGCTAATGTGGGTAGTCCCTAAAGGGAAAACTAAGAACTTGTTGGAACAAGTCTAGGAGATCAAGAGGAAAGGAAATTGCTTCTCTTAGTAACTTGAGTTAAGATTAGATGGCAAGTTAGGGTTATTCAATTAGATCAATATGACACTTAAGATGAAATAATAAGAGACTAGTGCCTTAATAACAATGCCCAAATGAATTAAAGAACTTGCACAATAATGAGAGATACTTCAAGCTACAAGATAAGCAATGCTGCAAGGAGGAAATGTTAGTTCAAGAAATAGATCAAGATAACCAGAGATATGAGCAATAAATGATTTAAAGAACAATTGCAAGGAAAATAAACTTGCGCTTTCAAGTGGAGGTGATATTCAAAATACAATAAACTTGAAGGGACAAGAACAATAATGTAAAACTTGCAATTATAGAATGAGTCACAATACCAATTACAAATGATGAAATGATAACTGAATGCAAAACCTATCTAATGTGAAATGATGGATCTTGATTAATTTTAATTATATGCCTAATTTAGATGAAAGCCTTCTCTTCAATTGTTTTGAAACAAGTCTTAAACAAAGTTGTAGAAAGAAGTACCAGGGAAGGTGGCCAAGGCCTCATTTCCGATACGTACCCAGAAGTTCTAATGACCGAAGTGCCTCTGTTCCTACAAGGGATTTCCCACAAGAGAACAACAAGGTCACTTGTTTTATCTGTTGAGTAAGGATCAAGCTTCTCAAATTGGTTTGAAGAAGGTGGTCCTAACTTTCTATCAACCAAACTTATTCTTAGAGGTAAATTTTAGGAATGCAAAACTAAACTAGAATGCTAATGCAAATGATCATGAGATAAAATAGTTTCAAAGAGATACAATGATGATAATATGCTTCAATGTAATAGATATGAACCACCTATAACCAATCTTATTTAATATCACTTTAAAACACAAGGCTACAAGATTCCAATGTTAAACCAATGATGCAATTTAGGCTTACTCGATGAAACAATAACAACAATATCAAATGCCTTAGTTATAGTGTTAATTAAGATGATTTTCACTTATATGATATTTCGATAGAAACAAGTGAAAATTTAATGATGCCAACACAAGTAACCAATAATAGATGAGATTGCTAACAATGATTTAATGAAAGAAACAACTCAAACACTAGATCTAACTATGATATCAATGAAGCCAAGGCCTCATTTCCGATACGTACCTAGAAGTTCTAATGATCCAAGTGCCTCCGTTCCTACAAGGGATTGCCCACAAGAGAACAACAAGGTCACTTGTTTTATCTGTTGAGTAAGAAACAAGCTTCTCAAATTGGTGTGAAGAAGGTGGTCCTAACTTTCTATCAACCAAACTTATTCTTAGAGGTAAATTTTAGGAATGCAAAACTAAACTAGAATGCTAATGCAAATGATGATGAGATAAGATAGTTCCAAAGAGATACAATGATGATAATATGCTTCAATGTAATAGATATGAACCACTTATAACCAATCTTATTTAATATCACTTTAAAACCAAAGATGAAAAAATCGCGATCAGGATATAATCGCCGAGGGGAAAAAATCGGGAAAAAATCGTAAAAATCGGGAAAAAATCGGCACATACAAAAATATTCATTTTTTTTTCAATTTTTTTAATATCTAAAGCATCTACAGCATAAAATAAATGCATTGACACATAAATATGAAAAAAAACTAATATATAAGATGTGTAATATCATGTCTAGTGCTACATCACACATAAAACTGAATCATGTCCTGAATACTAAGTCCTGAGTCTCAAGAGTCAACTCGGCCTCAAAATATCAACAAAAAATATAATAATGTATCTCATATCATGAGTCATAATGTCATATACAAAGGAATGTCAATGCACCATATAACCTATGGTCCTATACTATTGATTTCCTCTGCCCCTCTTGCGAGAAAATACAACAGCTTTGCCTTTCTCTCTAGATGAAGAAGCTGGCGGGACTGACAATGGGCTCTGTCGTGCTCTAGAAGTAACAAATGAAGCACCAGAACGGGAACCTGAACCACTAGGAGCTAAAGGAGGCAGACCACGTCCTCTACCGGTAGTAGTGGTAGGTGGTGTCACCTCCTCCTCCTGCTCCTCCTCCTCCTCCTCCTGTTGCTCCTCCTCGTCTTCCTCCTCGTCCTCCCCCTCCACTACCTCCTCCTCTATCCAATCAAGGGCTGACTCCATGACAGGCCTCTCGGCCTCAACCCTCCATTCAGCAGTGGTGTCAATCGCATCTAAAGAGATGGCCTCCATATCAGGGGTCCTCTCAAGTTGTCTCACCCACAATCTAAGATTGTAGTAGACGTAAACCATGTCATTGAGCCGCTGACCCTCCAACCTGTACGAGGGTCATAAATTAATAAATTAAATATTTTAAAAAAAATATTTAATGAATTCAAAAAATCAGTTGGAATGTGTTAAGTTTTTTACCTGTCGCACTTTTTGGTGTGTATTTTTTCAAATACACTCCAGTTGCGCTCGCATCCTAAAGCGCTACATGTTTTGCTGAGTATTCTAATGGAAAGTTTTTGGAGTTTTGGTAATCTGCCACCGTAGCTCCTCCACCATGCATCTACAAGTTACAAGTTACAACAAATAAGATAAACTTATAAAGTTACAAACATAAGAAAATTTTTAAAATAATGAAAATCTTACCTGGCATTTTAGCAGTCATATCCTGGACAGCCATGTCGAAGCTCAAGGTGCCACCTGCCATTCTGTATACCTCCATCTCTTTGGATATCTCTGCACGTTCTGATGGATTTGGCACCATCTTCTGAACACAAGTGAAAAAGCCATCCATGACCTCGGCATCAAATAGAAAACCACATGAATAAGCAAATGCGGGGTTCAGGAAGAGCCCTGCAGCATGAATGGGACGATGGAGTGTGTTGTTCCATCGATCATCAATCACTTCCCATAAAAGAAGTTGTCTCTAAAACCCATCATCACCCTTATCATCATAATAGCTGCGAACAGCTTCTTTGGCCCTATCCATGGCCTCATACAAGTAGCCCATTGCGGGCTTCTCTCCATCCACCAATCTAAGAGCCTTTACCAAAGGTTCACTAATGCTGCACACCTCTTCCACTCCAGCCCAGAAATCTTCCTGATATGACACCAACCTGCAGATGGCCTGTCTCTCTGATTTGCGGCTGATAGTCAAAGCACGCCACTCATCTGAAAGAAACATTCTCTTCAAATCCCACTTAGAATTCAAGAGGGATTGAAGAGAGATGAAAGTAGTGGCAAATCGTGTGATAGCAGGCCGCACCAACTCCTTCTTGTTGGTGAATGTCCTCATCAAATGAAGCACAGATCCATGGTTATATATAAATTTTGTGATTCTCTTTGATGATTCTACAATATCTTTGACAAAATCAAGCTTTCCGATGTCCTCCAACATCAAATCAAGGCAATGTGCAGCACAAGGTGTCCAAAATATGCTCGGATACCTTTCCATAAGCATCTTGCCAACAGAAACATAGTTTGCAGCGTTGTCCGTTATGATTTGGACAACATTTTGGGGCCCAACCTCCATAATGAACACATCTAATAAATCACATAATAATCTTGCATCTTTGACATGTGCAGATGCATCAACAGATTTCATAAACATTGTCCCCTTGGGACAACTGACCAAGAAGTTAATAAGGGTCCTACCCCTTTGATCAGTCCAACCATTTGACATCACAGTGCATCCTGTGACTTTCCATGATGCCCTTAACTCTTCCAATCTCTTGGTGCAGTCAGCTTTCTCATTTTGCAGAATGCACCCTTTAAGGTCATGATATGTAGGGGCTTTGTATCCTGGGTCAACAACAACGATTGCATCAATCGTAGCCTGATAAAATGGATTGTTCCTGGCAACATTGAAAGGAATATCACTCCAAAGAAACAGTTTGCCCAACAACTTATCAGCTTCTTCCTTCTCCTTTCTTTTAATAAGGGAGGAGATAGATCGCTGTGCCCCGGGAGTGGTTCTAGGAACAAAAAATGAGGAGGCAGCTACGGGGTTGCCTGTAGAAGAGGCTGATGCTGAAGAGCCACTACCACTCTCACGATCAACTCCAAACCCTGATATTTGACTTTTCAGAGCTGATTTGCTGAGTTTAGTGGTTTCTATTTCTCCCAATGAGTTCATGGCTCTTTTGATTATTTCTGCATTGGTGTTTTTGCAAGGGCCTACTTCATGTCCAGGAATTTGTGCCAGGTGGTATTTCAACCTGTATATCCCCCCTGCCATGTGTTGACCACATAATTTGCAAGTCAAGTTTAATCGGTCAAACCCGTGATCAGGTTCACCAAATTCCCATAAAGGATCTAATTTCCTTGGCATGTTGGAAACTTTGAACTTTGAATGTTGAAATTTGAACCTAGGGCACAAGAAAAATTGCCAGTTAAAAAATAAAATAAAAATATTACAATTTTACATACAACATTTTGATTTTTTTTCACAAAAAAAAACCCTCAATTCAATGCAAAAATAATGGGAAAAAATACATGTTGAAACACAAGCAAAAATAATGGAAGAAACTAAGAGCACAAGAAGAAATATAAAAAACAAAATTTAACAAACAATTTTTTGCATTTTTGACCAAAATAAACCCTCTCCTCTCAATAAAAAAAAAAAAAAAAACACAACCAAATGCAATCACAAATGATGAAAAATACATGGGTAATAGAAACCCATGGAAGAACAAGAAAAAAACAAAAAAAAAATGGGTCAAATTTGATGCCCATACCTGGAAAAACGTTTTGCCGGAGACACTTGGTCCAAATTCGATTTTTTTTCGCTTGGCTTGCAAGAAATTCTTCACTTTTGTCCAATCTTGGGCTTGTAGATCACGTATCTACCTCCTTGGCTCTCCTCCTTCACTCCTTAGCTCTCATAACCCAAGCTGTCCAAGTAAAAATGAAAAACAAAAAACCCAAAATTGCATTATAAATTCGCTGTTTGAGGAAGCCACGATTTTTACTGTTCGACTCACGATTTTTTCGTAAAAATCGCGATTTTATCGCGATAACGATTTTTTCAAAAAATCGTTGAAAAAATCGCCGATAAAATTGGCAGCCCGAAAAGCTCGCAATTTTTTCATATTTGTTTAAAACACAAGGCTACAAGATTCCAATGTTAAACCAATGATGCAATTTAGGCTTACTCGATGAAACAATAACAACAATATCAAATGCCTTAGTTATAGTGTTAATTAAGATGATTTTCACTTATATGATATTACGATTGAAACAAGTGAAAATTTAATGATGCCAACACAAGTAACCAATAATAGATGAGATTGCTAACAATGATTTAATGAGAGAAACAACTCAAACACTAGATCTAACTATGATATCAATGAAGCCCTATCTAATCAATGAGAGCAAATAGAAAAGGGTTAGCATTTGAATCCAAAACAAGAGAAACTAACTAAGAAGATTGAGGCTCCTCTCAATACCTTGAGGATATCACAAGAAAATGAGCACCTTAACAACAACAACCACTCTTGAAGTTATCAAACACCAAAGAGAAAGGTAGAAGGCAAGGGGTAGTATACTCCAATGACGAACAACTTGCACCAGACCTCAGGAAACCCTCACGACCTTGATGAATCAATCAACTAGAGCCCATGACCAAGCAAGAGAAAAGGGTTAGAAAATTTATTAAAGTTTTTATGAGTTATATGTGATGAATATTAATCATTTCAAGCCTTTTATTGTCATTTTTTTAATGTGATAACCCTGTAAACAGTAGCTTCATATATTAATGGTATTCGACCTCCTAGAGTCTCACGGCTAGGAGGAAGAAGGCCTCCTAGGCTTGCGACTTCCCTTTGAATAATGATGTATCACAACAAAATGTCAAAGGGCAAAGCCCTAGCCACAAAATCAGTGATAAAATCTTTCCAACGGTGGAGCAATACCCCTGCACACAAGAAGTGTTAGTCTTGAAATAAATGAGTCTAGGAGCAGACTTTTAAAAAAGCTTTGCGGCTGGTCTAGATGAGGCCTCTAGGCCTTGTGGCTATCCCTCAAAGCAATCTCCAAGTGATCAGAGCTGAACCAAGTGGCAAAAATCCTTGCAAAGGATGAGTAAAAGCCTGCAAAATCAAAAGAGTTAGTGTAATAAATCACAGGCAACAAGAAGAGACCCTAAATATGTCTGCGACCAAGGAATAAACCTCAAAAGGCTTGCGGCTAGGCCAAGAATAGCCAATTATCAATAACCCTAGCGGCTACATCAAGCCTTGCAATCAGACTTGATCCCCAAAAATTTGATCTATAAGCCTGCAATGCCAAATCCAAGTCAAATTTTGATGGGAAAAATAGAGAAAATAATTTACAAATTTTATTTACAAAATTTTCAGGCTCAAACCCTTGCCAAAAATGAATTTTGATGTTAGAGCATTGGCTCAAACCCTAGCGGCTCCCTTAGGAAAAATTCATTGGTGATTAGAAGCAACAAAAATGATGGATCAAAGTCTTTGGAGGCCTAGAGAGGCCTTAAAACCCTTGCGGCCTTGAAGAGAAGCTTGACGACCCTCAAAAAATGACACGTTGAGCCCAAATCCTTGTCGTTTAGGCTAGGTGAGGGTTAAAACCCTCTAATTGATTTCTTCCTTGATCCCTTTGAATATCGACTTGTAAAATCAGTTCAAGAAGAAACCCTAGATGCCCTCTTCAGATCTGCAAGAAAATCAAGCTAAAACCCCCAATGGCTATATAGAAATATAGAGAAATATGTACAAGGGTTAGATAAAAAATTATTTACAAAATCTACAATGATTATGCCTCTTATAAGCAGATTGTTAAATTCTGCTCATGTTCTATGCCGTTTCAGATTAGGGCACAATACTGAAGAAGATAGAACATACCCATAGATCGATAGAAGACAAGCCAAAACAGAGATAGAAAAATGGTGGCGTTACGGCGATCAGCAGGATGCTTCTACCAGCAAAGTCTTCAATAGGTCATACAGCCAAGCGTGTCACACACAACCCCAGAACAACCCAAACAAAGAATACTCCATGTATATATATCACAGCTCCAACGCTATCCAGAGAGAGAATTCCTCCACATCGATGTGTGTCAAATGAACTCCAAGTCTCTCCAATATAGGAATCTTTGGGGGTGTGTGACACGCTCTTTAAGACATTTAAGTCTATATTATATTCCAGGCTGACCTAGCACATAAGTGGAATAAATTCAAAGTCCATGTTCTGCTCATCCGATCGATTTGATCTTTAGATCAGTCTTACACCTCTCTGAAAGAGGAATCCAATAAAAATATTGGGATTGTCATCTGAGCAGCACAACCCGGAGTTTGGACCTAGTTGTCCAATTTTAACACTCTCTCAACTAGGGAGAACTCCATCCACCTGTGCAATCAAACATCGTGCATCATCCCGCTGTAACTTGCTTTGTTGGCCTCTTTATTTCAGAACAGAAGCGGGTCAGTCACAAAGACATCATTTCCCAGCTGACAGATTCAGCGCAGAGGACCGAAACCTCTATCGGACTCCTGAGGTCTCCAACCAGCAAAGAAGTTGGTTTCCTGGGCGAAATCGGGCGGGGTTCGAACCTGCACTGTCGGTTTCCCAAGGAGTCCTCCAACCAGCTTGGGATTGGTTCCGCCGACCTCGAAGTGAGACGGAGGTCCCAGAACCTCCTCTGGAGCTACGAAGATGTCAGGCCAACGAAGTTGGTTCATCGGCAGTGGGGGGCGGAGAGGTCTGAGACCTCACTATCGGACTTTCCACAAAGGTCTCCAACCAACAGAGGTTGGTTCATCGGCCGAAGTCGGGCGGGGGTCCCGGACACTCAGCATACTTGATCCCAGATCAAGTGGTTGGACACGTGCCATCCTAGACATAGAGAGTACGACAATCTTCGATGCGTCCATCGGTCTTTGCTACTAGTCTCTAGCTTTTCCCACCTCATTGGCCAAATGAGAGGTACTTCCCATGAGTCCGAGACTCTATGGGTAGGATCATACGGGGCACAGATAAATGAGAGGCGAACCAACTCAATACTCACAAAGGTGGGGCAGAAGCACCATAAGTGCTTATAGCTCCGAGAAGCTATCCCCAGAACCCTCTTTGAGCTCCCAGAGCTCATCGTCCAACAGGATCCTCAGAATAGGATCGTTCCATGATTCCAAGATTCTCACGGAAGGTTAGGAACATGACCTTCCCCAAGGGCATGGTGAGAATATCCGCGACCTGCTCATCAGTTCCTATATGATCGAGCCTTACGGCGCCTCGCTGTACCATATCCCAGATAAAGTGGTACCAGCCATCAACATGCTTGGATCAATCGTGGAACCCGAGATTCTATGACAAATGAATCCCCCTCTGGTTATCACAAAGGATAACGGTGGCATCTAGCACATGCTCAAACAAAATTATAAGAGTTTTTAACTAAGTTGGAGCCTTTCACAATGTTATGTTTATTTAAGCGTACTGGGCCCAACCGTGCTCAAAGCCACTCTATCGCTTCGCTCATCCATGAGATCGTTATAACTAAGATTGAAGCAAGATCTCTCACAGACAGGCTTACCGATCCACCACACTGCCACCTAACCTGCACGATGTTATCCAATGAGTGCTTCATATTCCCGACAAAGGTATCTCAAAATTTCATGGTTTATCGTGCCTCGCAGATATCTCAAGAGATATCTCAAGAGTTTCTTGGCACCAACCCAGTGAATGTTATGATCAACCATGTGTTGACTCAAAGTGTTCACTGCACAACATATGTTCAAACAAGTGTTCATTTAAGAACATCAGGGTCCCTATGAGTTAACGATACTCAGTAGGACAGGCCCAACAACGCTGCTACTCAACTTCTTAAAGTTGAGTTCCATGGACTTACAGTCCATCATACCAGAAAATTCATAATGTATTTTCCTTGAGAAAGGAAAATCTCGCCAGGTCTCTGCTAGACCTTCAGGCCTAGACATCAGTCTTAGGTCCTTCATCTCGAACTCAGCAGCAAGCTCCCTCTTGCACTGATGAATGAGAGGGTCAGCACCTGTCAGGAAGAGGTCATCCACATACAGCACCAGAATGAGAGGTTTTCCCTTGACAACCTTGAAGTAAGGGTTCGGATCAGCATTACTTCGAGTGAAGCCCAGCTTCATCAAGTAGTTATCTATCCTCTTATACCAATCTCAGGGTGCTTGTTTCAGCTCATAGAGGGCTTTCTTCAACCTGCAGACATGGGTGTCCCGATCCTGGACTTCCAACCCCAAAGGTTGCTCCACATATATCTCTTCCTTTATCACACCATGCAGAAAAATGTGGTCTTCACATCATCTGATGAAGACTCCATCCTTGCGCAGCAGCAAGGGCTATAATAGATCGAATGGTGGTATCTCGAGCCACAGGTGCAAATATGTCATCATAGTCTATATCTTCCTCACAGGCAACGAATCTTGCCTTGAACTTTTCAGCACTTCCAACAGATCCATACTTGATCTTGTAGAGCCATTTCAAGGTGACAACTGCTTTGTCCTACAGCATAGCATCCTTCCAGACTTGATGCTTTGCGACTTCCTCAAAAGTACTCATGGCTGCTAGATATCCTGTTATTAATATGGCTTCTTGTTTTTCCTTCGGAATTTCCCCCTCTGAAGCCATATGTCCCTGAGCCATGAGGATCTTCTTTTGTTGAACAAAGACATCCACCTACAGATATGTCTCCCTCTTAATGTCAGCTTCTCTCTCTCGAGAAGATATCTATTTTAAATGAGGGCATCCCAGATACCAACTTGGAAATGGGACTTGATCTCCCACAATCAAAGCCATCCAATAGACTTTGCTGATCACGATTCAAGATTCCAGCCATGTGACCAAAAGCTGCATAAACTTCTTAGTTCACGTTTTAAGTTTATCATAACACTCCTATGTAAGACTGATACAGTCACATGCTTGCTGCTACATAGGTGTCCATCAGTGTGACTGTCATACAGGGGGAACATATCAACAAGCCTCAGCTTGAGTTAGAAGTCCTTTCAGCCACTACCTGTTATCCTGTAAGTAGCTTCTTCAAACAGCCTTCTAAGACTGCAACTTACAAAACTGGGTATCCAATCTACCTTGGTTTATCCTGCACTTGAGGCATTGCACCGTGATTTGCTTCCAGATTTGCCCATTTCTGGTTATTTCAGCAGACTGCTCCTAGGGCTGTCAGAATTTGCCTAGCTCAATGACTTACCTCTATGTCCATTTCGTCAACAATTTGACCACTACATAGAATTTCCCAAAGGACTTCTGCAGTCAACCCTTAAATTTCCAGCTTCAAACATGGGTGTCTGTCTATGTCACTGTCATAATGTCAGTGACATAGAATCGCAGATTTAGAACAATCACATTCTTCTGAAGGAACAGTCAAATGATCTGATTGATCCAATACATGCCCACCGTTGATGCCAAAATCATGAACAGTGGTCTTATAATTAGGTTCAGAAAACGCATCCTTGAACTCCCAACCAGAAGAGTCAAAGTCGTCATCATTATTGCCAAATAGATTGGTATTTAATGGAACACTATCATCATAAGTCATCTCCGTTGCACTTAACATGTCACCTATGTTATTGCTATCAGCAACTGAACACTCTTGTCTGCAGGAAATCCCACTGACCTCTTTACCATGATGTTGCGAAAAGGCATCTTTGAATTCCCAAACAGATGACTCAAGGTCTTGGTCATCATTCCCAAATAACTCAGTAATCAACTGCACGCTATGGGAACTGATCCCCTTGACACTTACTGTGTCAACTGGGCTACTGGCATAAACCACTGGGGACTCTAATTTTCCCGAAGCTGTGTTGACACATTCCCCAGTGTCCTTAAGTATAGAGCCTTTTTCGTTGCTACTTGGAATTGGAAAATCATCTTTTTCAGCTTGCTTGTATAGAGTCGCAATGAAATTTCTGCCGAAAATTTGCGTGATTTGCAAATAAATCAACCTCGCTATTTTGTTCAAATCAGCTTTGTCATCACTAAACAATGACAATGGCAAGGGTTTTAAGACATCATCTGGACGGGCTGCATGGTTTTGCCTGTGGGCATTTTTCTGGCCATCTGTACTTTGAAAAGCAACAGCAGAATCACAATTAGACTTCGCCAGTGGTACAGCAATAGCAGATACCCCGTCAGATATCCACTCATCGAAAATAGCAGCACCTGAGTCTTTCACAAAATGCAAATTCCTAACAGGATCGAAAACATCATTGTTGCCATTGCCATTATATTTAACTTCACGTGTATTTCCGAAAGGGTCAAAAACATTATCGCCGTCATTTTCATTAGCTCTAATTGCAGGTGTCGTATCAAACCAAAGATTCGAGAAACCACTAAAGCCCCCGGAACCAATCGAGCTTTTCACAAAGGCACGGAATCCATGTACTCGGACATTATTTTCCGGCCTGAATTCCTTAACTGGAGTTTTGGACAAAGTCTCCCCATTCGTCATCGACGCCATTGGAATTCAACCTGTCGCTGCCACGTCACAATTTTCTCTTTCTAAGAATTCGGTCCACCACAGCTCCGCCCGAAATTGTAGTTCACGCAAATAAGGCGGCGTCAGCAGATTCTGAGTAATTCGACTTCCGCCAGCAGTTCACGCAATTCGATTTCCGCCAGCAGTTCACGCAATTCGACTTCCGCCATTCTGCGCTTTTCGGTCTGGGGAATCCCAACCAGTGGGGAAACCAAGCGTCTAATTGTGGGGGCAAAATCATCACCCAGGCCACAATCATCAACTATTGCATAATATACAAACTCAGAATCCATGAGAAAACTGTATCTTCTGTTAATTTTTTTTTTTTTTTTTTTTTTTTAGTAGTGTGCGTGAATCGGCTGTTGAATGGAGGGACGCTATCGAGGCATTCAACGGCTATTGCCTGGAGCTCCGCGTCCCCTAAACCATTGTATTCGGCAACAATTACTGGGCCTCTCGAAACACAAGCATAATACACCAGGTTTCGCGGAGAATCCATCATTTATTCTGGAGAATCGAACTCGAGACCTTTTAACCGATCTAGAGTTTATGTTCCTAGAGCAAAATCAAATGGCCCACTTGCAGAATCGAACGTGAGACCGATCGGAAACCATCTTGGCCGGCTCACGGATTTACGAATTTCTACGTTGCTTGGACTGTGCTTGGCGAAATCCATCTACGGTCCAAGAAACCAGATGATGTTTTCTGTGTCATTTCGCCAAGTAAAAAGAACTGGACAAATTCTGACAGCGTAAAACCGGCAGCTCGTGTCATTTCGCCAAGGTCAGAGAGGAAACAGCGTAAAACCGGACTGCCTTCCGCCCTTTAACTTACAGCTCCCCGGCCTTGTTTTAAAAAAAATAAACTTCTTCACGCTGAAGGTTAGGGCATAAAGCAGTCCTAAATCAGCCCACGCTATCACCAGCTGTGGTGGTATAACGGAATCTTAGAAATTCCGAAGGTAATTGCTTTTGGGCATTGTCTTCTCCCTACTGCTCTGATACCATGTTAAATTCTGCTCATGTTCTATGCCGTTTCAGATTAGGGCACAATACTGAAGAAGATAGAACATACCCATAGATCGATAGAAGACAAGCCAAAACAGAGATAGAAAAATGGTGGCGTTACGGCGATCAGCAGGATGCTTCTACCAGCAAAGTCTTCAATAGGTCATACAGCCAAGCGTGTCACACATAACCCCAGAACAACCCAAACAAAGAATACTCCATGTATATATATCACAGCTCCAACGCTATCCAGAGAGAGAATTCCTTCACATCGATGTGTGTCAAATGAACTCCAAGTCTCTCCAATATATAGGAATCTTTGGGGGTGTGTGACACGTCCTTTAAGACATTTAAGTCAATATTTTATTCCAGGCCGACCCAACACATAAGTGGAATAAATTCAAAGTACATGTTCTGCTCATCCGATCGAGATGATCTTTAGATCAATCTTACACCTCTTCGAAAGAGGAATCCAATAAAAATATTGCGATCGTCATCTGAGCAGCACAACCCGGAGTTTGGACCTAGTTGTCCAATTTTAACACAGATCTATTCAGTTAATTCACAAATAAATTAAAATAGATGGGAGAAATAATTTTATAGGTGAGCAGTAGCCAAGATCGCTGTAAAACTAATCATTAGATAAGCCTGGAGATTTAGCAAAGTGGGCTCTTAAGATTTCTTGTCTTGGGAGTTGGCTGGTCCAACCGAGGACATCCTTCATGCCCAAGATCTGAATACCATAAACCTCTACTTAAGATCAAGTTATTAGATTAATAGAGGCTAGATAGACACAATAACCCTCAAGATCTAGAGATACTTGCTAGATTAATTAAGTTAGAATGTTTCTCTAAACCCAATAACTAATGCAAGATACTTGTGCAAATCATTAATCCAACCACTGGCTAATGAAATAATAGCTTATAAAGGTTATTCAATAGAGCATTAAGAACATGATCTAGAAAATATTACCACGAGAAGTATAAGAGGAATACCGCCATGAATAAATCCCAAAGACTTCTTGATTATTCTAGAAAAGTATTACATCCAGCAGAGCTTGACTTAGATCTTGATTACATATTTTTACATGATCAAATGTGGAGCAAATAGCTTCCTTATATAGAAAAAATGAGAACCTGAGACCCCTCCAAGTAGAAAAGCGGCCAGTTCCCTTAATCCATGGCTTGATCCTTGTTGAAATAATTTGATCCCTTGATTACTGCTGCACAGATCTCCAGAAAAATCGAATTCCTTGGTGGATGTGCAAGAAAGACCAATCTTTGACTTTTGGGTGGTTTTGGACTGTTGGAGAATCTTCAAAAAATAGAATTCTCGAAATTGCCTCATTCAAAATAACCACCTTGGCCAAAAAAGTTGTTTTTCTTAAGAAAATAATGCTTTTGCAACGAATTTTTTGGGTGGGACTTTCTTCCTTGGAAGTGAGTCCCCTTTTATTTTTGACTTTTGAAAAAATACCTTATTAATTTTTTAATAAATTTTCCACTTGGAGAAAATTTATCTCTCTCATTTTAATTTTTGACAAATTTTCCAGCTTAATTATATTGACATTTTCACTGGAAAATAAACATGACTCAAGAGGGGATTACACATATGTTCACCCTCAAAGTGGGTCTAAAAAATATTTAGGCGATGATGTCTAATTATGATTAATCATCCACCTAAAATATTCTTAGACAACAGTTTCTTACATCAAAATTACATAGACATCCCATACAGGAGGGGAAATTTACAATTAAAACATAACCTCTACACTCAACCAAATTTTGTGACACAAGACAGAGGATCTAGTATGATAAGTACGTAGACTCGATAACACTAGGACTCACCTAAGACCTTGCCATCGAGCCCCACTCTAGCTTTGGGGTATGTGGGAGAAAAGCTTTGCGGATTATTTGCGTTAGAAAACGTCAGTAATTGGCGGATAGTAAAAAACTCCCTAGAGTGAAACCCTTTGCTAAGAAACAAAGGCTTTCCTAGATTTTTTTATATGGCTTTATAGTCATACTAGAATCATTTTTACAATAAAGGGCCATAGGGCTCCAAAATTTGGAATTACATTGAAAAATTGGAAGCTACATGATGAATCATGATGATGACTTTGAAAAATTTTCATCTGTTGACATGTACTCTACATCTTGGGGTATTTGACACGTGTTGTCAACATCTGGCTCTAATTGGGGACACATTGCTTCAGTTAAGGAATGTGAGAATCCAGAATCTGCATCCAAGAAAACAAAGTAAATCAGGTAGATATCCATTCAAATACAAATCATAATCATCATATATTATCAAGTGTTGGAATATAATTTCTACTCTAACAATACAAAAATGAAATCTAATCTAATGACAAAATATAATTGCTACAATGAAACCGATTCTAATAACAAGAACGAGACCTGATCTATGAGAATAGGGTTAGAAATACAATACAGAAGGTGCCCCATGGCGTGAGATGTCATATTTGTAGAACAACTTGAGCATTTGGCCATTCACAGGTAAGTTTAGCTATTCTCCCTCCAACACGCTCAAGTGGAATGAATTTGGTCCAACGAGTCCTCTGATGATGTAAGGTCTCAACCACAAACTGTCGAGCTTTCCGTGATTACCCGACTTCTCATTCCTGCGATCCCACAATAGTACCATGGTGGGGGCCACAGTAAAGTGGGAATAAACTCCCCTCTTGGTAATATGCACTTTTGGAGGGAAAGGATGGAGGAAATTGATGGTTGGGCGCTACATTGGGAAATCGGAGGCTCCATGAACAATTAGGAGACACTCATTTTTGGGCATGTTGATCATTTGAACATTCACCCTTAACTAGCACGTTTGAGCTGAGAGCCAAGTCTGCATGTGTTGTTGAGCACACGAGATACTCAAGCGAGTATTTCACCCTACCTTTGGTGGACTTCGAGTGCCAGCCCAAGGAGGTGTTTTGCATCACTTCAGATCTGACCAAGGAGCTTACCAAACGAATTCGTGGAGCAGGAGAGCCGGTGGGACGTAGAAGAGAAATATGTTGTCTTTGGGAGAGTTGGTTGTGGAGTCGGACATTCATTGGGATTTCAGGGTCAACTTAGGGCCTTAATTTGCTGAAGATTTGGAGCATCTTCTGAGCTTCAATTTGTGGGAGCTTGCAGAGCCGACACGGCTCGTACCAAGGACCGCGTGGGCCTGCAGAATGGTCTTTTCGTGCCACATGTGGGAGCTTGGAGGAAGGAGGATATAGGGTTGTAGCTCGTGGGGGCATTCTGGTGAGGCATTGGCTAAGTATTGCAACCATTTTTGGGGTCTTCAATAGTGGAATTTACAAGTGGGCCGTAATACCCAACAGTTAGTGGCTTGAGGGGAAATTGGGCTGAAATTCCGAAGTCTGCTTTTGGCCAAACCTTTTCTGGGTTTTGGTGGGTTAGTGGAGGAGAGACCAAGGTTAATTTCCTGGAATTTTTTGAGCACCAGACAGGGGTTAAATCAACCATTTTTGACAGCCAACAATTTGGTTTCTGGGGGATCAACGCAAAGCCATAGAGGAGACAGCTACGCAACAGTTGGGGCACTTGTTTTCATCACTTGGGCTTTGCTAGCTTGCCTTGAGCAAGCCCAAGTGCAAAATTTCCAAACCATCATTGTAACCTCGTGCTTTCATAATAAAATGGCTTAGAACAATGCAATTTTTGGCTCATTTCATGGTGTTTGATTTGTGTGTGATTTTTGTGGGTATTTTTGCTATGCATGCTTTGTTTATCACTGTAAAATTTCCTTAGGGATATTACCTATCATCACATCAATATATATCCTCCTTTATGGGGTCTGATTTGCCTAATTAGGCATAATGACGCCCCAACTAATAAAGTAATGCACAAAAATAACATTACTTGGTGACGAGCCCACCAAGATAGCTCCATACAAAATAAGCCTCTCAAGAGGGAAAAATAATAGATACAATAGGTCGAAGGGCCATTGCAGAGGCCTAGTGGAGTCCAACATGTGGCAAAATGAATGTATGGGCTCCAAACATAGTGATAAAATTTGCCTAATTAGGCATAATGACGCCCCAACTAATAAAGTAATGCACAAAAATAACATTACTTGGTGACGAGCCCACCAAGATAGCTCCATACAAAAATAAGCCTCTCAAGAGGGAAAATAATAGATACAATAGGTCGAAGGGCCATTGCAGAGGCCTAGTGGAGTCCAACATGTGGCAAAACGAATGTATGGGCTCCAAACATAGTGATAAAGGGGGTGGCCCCTTGATATCCAAGTAAATGATCTTTGGTGCCTCCAAGTGGCGATGGGGGCACAATACATCCTCATGGGTCTCCGAATGGATTGAACAAGGTGGTATCCCATCTGTAAGGGTTGGAAAAATGATGCAAGCCCTTCCTTTGTCTCCCATGGTGAGACACATCCTCATATGGGAGACACTAGATCAACTGTGAAGTGTGTGGTGCACGAGTTTAGCTGGTTGGGCAAGGTGGTCTAGATGCATCATCGTCGTCAAATAAATGGAGCACGAGCAAATAATGAATGGAACTGAAGGATCCCATGATGTGGCAATCTTCTATCTGCTATGGTGGAGGCCCATGACTCTCAATGCTCACCCTACGAATGCCAATATGACCCTCTAGAGGGCTTGGACTCTGTATAGGGAGACCAAACCCCAATATGAAGACCCACCTGCAATCCTGCATAAGATCTAATGCGCCTCCTCACCTTCTAGTACAACAAAAAATTAGTATAATTGAGCAAATTAGCTTACAAGTCATGGAACCAAGTGGGCACTTCATAGTGGCATGCCCTGCCATAATGGGCTTTAGAATGTACAAGTATCCCTAGGTTCATTAAGGAGGTTAATCAAGGACCCTTTTAGGTGGTTTCAACCTCTAAGGGAATGACAGGTCCGTAGTACGTTTGTTAGATGGTAGGGGTTACATGAAATAATGATGGAATGGAGTGGGGCAACAAGGAAGGCTCCAAGCCACATCCAACGGCACAAGGTAGCTATAGCAAGGGAATCCCACACATGGGTGTATAGATGTAGGATAGAGCAATCATGGTACATGAGTTGCCCCGAACTTTGCTTTTCCACCCTTCTTCATATTCCTTTTTCCTTTTATTGATTTTTCTTTTATAAGTGTTCAGGGCTCTAAGGATTGATAACATGATGTGAATGATATAGCAGCGAATACCCCCTTAAAGTTGTGCAATTCATCGCCCACTAGGCGTTAGGACAACCATGGCTTCTTTAATGATGCATGGGGGCTCACTTAGGGGCCTTAGTAGCTAGGGTGATGACCATGATTGTTGATTTGGGGCAGCATCAGATGTGCTCTAAGTCTCAAATTTTGTGGAGGCTTAGACACATTTATTCGAGATAACCCTTAAATCGTTTTGGGAAATTCCACCCAGAGACACTTTTATTTGATAAATTAATTATTTTTAGTGAGACCCTTAGTCTAAACTTAGGAAATTAAAATAATTAATGGGTATTAATCTAAACTGAGGGTGTTAACTTCTAGAAGAAGACGAGGATCAAGTCAAAATGATCTTAGCCGTTGATTAGCTTATAATCTGGGCCATTGAATGTCAACGAGAAGATTATTTAAGGAAGGATGAGGGTGATTTGGAAAATACACCAGAGCAAATACTCAGTTGCCCAAGCAAGTCAATTTTCTAAGTGGCTGAAGTTCGGCAAGAGAAAATTGATTCAGAGGGAGAGTTGCAGGTGGAGAGGACAGAGAGGGTATCAACATTAGTCGGGAGTGCAAGAGCTAGTGACGCAGTGCAGAGAAGGGACAACGCAGAAGCAATCGAGGGACAACGTAGTGCAGTGATGCAGAACTGCACAGTCCTCACGTAATGGTGATTCAGAGGAGGCAACATGGCCTGTTAGGGATCAAGTTCTCATCTATATTTGTGAGAAAAATTTCTCTAGTGTTATCGCAGAGATTTCTTCATTACTCCTGATTGTTCCTTGTACAAGAGATTTTTGCTAAAGAAGAATAATAAAGAAACCCTCATCTGCTCCACGGGTTTCCCCACATTGGGTTCCTTCGAGAACATTTGTCCGAAAATAATTGTGTCATTCTTGTGCTTGTATTTATTTATATCTTGTCTCAGTATTTTAATTGTGAAGGCTACAATAGAATTTATTTCGATATTTATTGAAGTATTTGTTTTAAATAATTTGTTGCTGGAATAATAAGTAAAATAAATAATATCAGTCACTACAGTTGGATTTCAATTTAGAAATTTTCACATGGTATTAGAGCTTGATTGGGCAAGGGTACAAAAGAATCTGCGTTGAAGGGAAGCCATGGTGCTGCACTAGCAGTAAATCGAGCTCTAGAGGGGTTACATAGTTTTTCTGCAGAGGCTGCTAGAGAAAAGAAATAGCACGATGGAAGTTCATGACATTTCCAAGTTATCTTCCAGATTGGAAGAAGAATTTGCTTGTTTGTCGACTTCTGCATCTGTCGATGATTGGTACATTGATAACGGGGCTTCAACTCATATGACTGGAGTACGAGAATATTTCTCGAGCTATCAAGAAGAACGGATGAACTTCCTGATTACTATGGGAAACAAAACGAAGTGTACCCCAGTAGGGAGAGGGGCCATAACATTTCAAACAGAAACAAGAGATAGCCTCCAAGCCACAAATGTGTTGCATGTACCAGGATTGGGGATGAATTTACTTTCAGTGTACCAGTTGCAAGACAAGGGATATGACGTATACTTCATTGGAAGGAAAGTATACATCAAGTATCCAAGCTGGAAGAAAAAGGCTCATATTTGAACTTGAAGCAACAAACTATATAGGTTGCAGCTCGAGTCTCCAATGGCACTGGTAGGCAGCGATCTCAATGGTGTTGAATGAGTTATGGCATAGACGAATGGGACATCTACACCATGGAGCTTTGAGAATACTCAGAGAAACTGTTATGGGAGTTCCAGTCTTAAGTACCAAGCACGATGACGTATGTCGAGGGTGCATATTAGGGAAGTACGGTAAAACAACATATTCCAGAAGCAACAATAGGGCAAGTTTATCGTGGCTAATACACTCAGATATCTGCGATCCAATGTATAGTAGAGCTAGAAGTGGTGGTGAATATTTTGTCACCTTTACCACTCTAGGAAAACTTGGATCTACTTCTTAAAGACCAAGGATGAGGTCTTTGATCGGTTCTTAGAATTCAAAGCTCTAGTTGAAAACCTGACAGGGAAGAAGATAAAACTTCTGCGATCAGATAATGGTGGAGAGTATACTGACAAAGATTTCACAAAATTCTGTGCAAGAGAGGGCATCAAAAGAGAATGTACGACTCCATATAATCCAGAGCTATGTATATCCAAAATATGACTCCTCATAGAGCATTGGGCAAGAAAATGCTTGAGAGTGTTTTCACAGTACAACAACCAGAAGTGAGTGATTTCAGGATATTCGGAAGTGTGGCGTATTGTCACATTCCAGATGAGACGTGGAAAAAATTAGAGCAGACTGTAGAAAAGGGTTTTCTCGTAGGATACAGTGAGACCTCAAAGGCATACAAAATCTACATTCCCAGCAGCAGGAAGATAGTAGTTAGACGAGATGTAAAGTTCATCGAAGACAGAGCTTTCAGGAAATCCCAGGAGATGCATACTGGAGAACAGTCTAAGGATGTTTCTCTTGTACAACAGTAGCAGGGGGAAGAACCGACTGGTGGACAAACATCTGGATCAAGCACAATAACCATCACCAGTATATCCTGAGGTGAGGGAAGTCCAGATAGTTAACAACAGATGGAACAACAGGAAGAGGAACTGATTGAGCCACCCACCACCAATGGCAGAACTAGCAGAGAAGTACGACGCTAAGGGACGCAAAGGAGTTTGTTGGAGCTTCTAGAATAAAAAAAAGGCAACGTAGACAACCTGACAGATACCAAGCCTTGGTAGCACAAGTTGAAGAACCCTCTAGCATGATAAATGATGTCTGGGAATTTGTACCTAGTGGATAGAACAAATCAGTTGTAGGTTCGAGGTGGATCTACAAGATCAAGTATGGTACAAATGGTAGCATAAAGAAGTACAAGGCTAGGTTCGTGGCCTAGGGATATGCACAAAAGGAGGGAATTGACTATGCAGAGACCTTCACCCTTGTAGCCGGATACACCTCCATCAGATCTGATGTGTCCTTAGCAGCGTAGATGGGATGGGAAATGCACCAAATGGATATCCAGACATCGTTCTTGAATGGGGTGATAGAAGAGGAGGTTTACATAGAACATCCCGAGGGCTTCAAAACCCATGAGAATAAATCTCATGTATGCAGACTAAAGAAAGCCCTATATGGGCTCAAACAGGGTCCTAGAGCGTGGTATGGTCGGATTGCCAGTTACTTGCAGTAGTTGGGATTTGTCAAGAGTGATGCAGATTTCAATCTCTACTATTTGATGGTAGAGAATGAACCACTAGTTCTGGTACTATATGTAGATGATCTATTCCTTACAAGATCATCTAGGCTCGTAACGGACTGCAAGAAGAACTTGGAAGCAAAATTCGACATGAAGGATTTAGGGTTGATGCATGATTTTCTAGGGTTGGAGGTATGGCAGAAGAATGGGGAAATCTTCCTAGAGCAAGGAAGGTATGCCACAAAAATTATGAAGAGGTTCAGGATGCAGGATTGCAGGCCCATGGCAACAGACATGATAACCAAATGGAAGAAGATAGATGCATCGGGAGACAAGGAAGTGGACCCCACCTTGTATAGAAACCTCAATGGGTCACTTATGTATCTGGTTAATACTAGGCCAGACATCTGCTTCGCTGTCAACTCCCTCAGTCAGTTCATGGTAGAACCGAAGAGGGTACACTGGGAAGCAGCTAGGCACATTCTCAGATATGTGCAGGGAACAGTCGGATATGGGTTGAAATACACCTGAGGAGATGATGTCAGATTGAGCGAATTAACAGATGCAGATTGGGCAAGAAGTTCAGTAGATCGGAAAAGTACCACCGGGTATTGCTTCAGTATTGGATCATGAATGACCTCTTGGTGCAGTAGGAAGCAGAAGTCCGTAGCACTGAGCTTAGCAGAAGCAGAGTATATGGCAACAAGCACAACTACTTGCGAAGCCATATGGCTTACCATATGGCTTAGAAAAATTCTAGTGTACTTGTTCAGAAGAAGGATAGAAGCAAACCATTACCTTCTGTGATAGTCAAAGTTGTATTAAACTCTCTGAGAATCCGGTATTTCATGATCGGTCAAAAGACATCGACATCACGTGTCATTTTATTAGAGACTGTGTTTAGCGTGGGGCAGTATAGTTGCAGTACGTCCACACAGGAAATCAGGTGGCAAACATATTCACCAAAGCTCTAGGAAGGGCCAAGTTTGTTCACTTCTGGGAGATGATGGATATGGTAGAGAATCCATTTCAGTAGCAGAAACAGGTGATATCTCAAGCCATATATGCAGCATTTGAAAGGGAGTTGTAGTACAGATGCAGTGGTGACAGTGGTAGTGTCAGCAACAATATAGTTGCTGCAATAGTGCAATATTTGGTGTACAACATGTCAGAAATTAATAGCGCTGAGAGAGATGCTTCAGAGTCAGAGCAGTATGCAGTAGAGTGTATTGCTAGAGCACATTCCTTGTTAAGAGGGATTGCTGATTCGAGGTATTATCGGATGTGCTCTAAGTCTCAAAATTTTGTAGAGAGGATTAGACACATGTATTGCAGATAACCCAGAAATTGTTTTGGGAAATTCCACCCAGAGACAGTTTTATTTCATAAATTAATTATTTTTAATGAGACCCTAAGTCTAAACTTAGGAAAATAAAATAATTATTGTGTATTAATCTAAACTGAGGGTGTAACTTCTAGAAGAAGACGAGGATCAAGTCAAAATGATCTTAGCCATTGATTAACTTCTAATTAGGGCTGTTGAATATCAACGAGAAGATTATTTAAGGAAGGTTGAGCGTCATTTGGAAAATACACCAGAGTAGATACTTAGTGGCCCAAGCAGATCGATTTGCTCAGTGGCTGAAGTTCAATAAGAGAAAATCGATTCAAAAGGAGAGTTGTAGGTGGAGAGGACAAAGAGAGTATCAATAGCAGTCGGGAGTGCAAGAGCTGGTGACGCAGTCCAGAGAAGGGTCATTGCAGAAGCAACAAAGGGACAACACAACGTAGTGACGCAGAACTACGCAACCCTCACGCAGTGGTGACATAGAAGAGGCAACAAAGCCTCTCAGGGATCAGGTTCTCATCTATATTTGCGAGAAAATTTTCTCTAGTGTTATCACAGAGATTTCTTCATTATTGTTGATTGTTCCTTGTACAAGAGATTTTTGCTGAAGAAGAATAATAAAGAAACCCTCATCTGCTGCACCGATTTTCCCACATTGGGTTTTTCCGGGGACATTTGTCTAAAAATAATTGTCATTCTTGTGCTTGTATTTCTTTATATCTTGTCTCAATATTTTAATTGTGAAGGTTGCAGTAGAATTTATTTCGATATATATTTAAGTAATTTTTGTAAATAACTTCTTGTTGGAATAATAAGTAGAAATAATATCAATCATTGCAGTTGGATTTCAATTTAGAAATTCTCACAATGATAAGGGGTAGAGCTCATGTTTGGGTTTTGCCCACATTCTAAATTCTTATGTCTTGACCATCGTTTGCATTTTATGGTACATTTCCTGTTGTAAGTGGCCAAATTATGCTTTTAACTTTCTTTTTAGCTACATCAACCTCTGGGGCAGTGTTCCAGGTCCGACCCAAAGTGTGGACAAGGGGAGGGGAAGGCTAACTCCTTGTGGATCCAATGGAAAAATCTGGACTCAGATGGAAATATGTGAAAAGGGGTTATAATGAGCGGAGGGGAGTGACGTATGTGATGTCAGGAAGCATGACCACGCAACCAAAATTAGCGTTTCCCATGTAATGCCACTCCTAAAGCTAGTAGCAAATAGAGGAGATCCCATCGGACTAGAATACAAGGTTAACCACCAAGTTGGATGAGGGAACAAGAGTACAGACGAAGCCCATTCTTTCTATCGAATCCCCCCTCTAATCCATGCCCAAAAGTGTTCATGGTAAGTAAGCAAAACTTACCCAATTACGTAATGAAAGCCATACCTTTGGGGTTGGAATTCCCACCTTCAAACATACGATCATGATAGATGGGCGAGCGTGCATAATGGCTGGCTCATGTGGCAGAGATGATGGCACATCAAGCTATCCGGTGGTTGCTGGCTGCTGGCTGAAGACAATGTGGGAAAATTTTTTCTGTAATGGGCATCACCCACAGTGGTGGGTGAAAAGGAAAAAGAGCCTCATCTTCACATCCTCATTATTATAATTCTCGCTAGCACACCACTTTCCCACGCAATGATAAAGCTTCTTAAGGTGGTCATTAACATTGATCGCATTATTGCCTTGAAAGGAAGACAACTTCTCTACAACTTTCTCTGAAATGTCACGAGGATAACCTTGAATGTTAGTAAATTATAGGGGGCAAACAAGTTATTCATGATTGCTTGTTGTGCTGGACCCTGATAAAGCCAATGGATATCAGAGAGAGCTTCCTGTCTGAGATAAACAAGAAGTTTACTAGAAGTGAGCTTGTTTAATCGAACCCTGAAAGCCTTTTCAGGATCAGGAGTAGGCTTAAGCAAGCTACCTGGATGCCTTCTAGTATACACTCTTGTAAGAGGAGGAATAAGTGGAGTCACCACTCAAACCTAAATCTAACTCTATATGTGGAGGATCTCGGTATGGCGGAAATCACTAAAATTATGAGGTCAATAACGATGCACAATGTGATTTCCAAATCCCATTCAAAGGAGATGCCTAGATAATAGGTTGCTTGTTTTAGAACCAAAAGAAGGGCTCTCCAAGAAAGGCTTGAGGGAAGGATGACCTCGGGCTTGGGAATATTCAAAAATGTTGAATGCCTAAGGTCAAAACTTCCAAAATCCCTCACTTGTGATTGATGTGTTTATACCCATTAAGAATGGCCCATATAAGACCTGTGAGTACCCGCGGGTCTTATAGCGAGATGGGTCAGTCACATAGAACCCACAGTTCTTACTCGTACCCATGAAGATCCACATTAAACTCGTCTACCCACATTAAACTTGCTTTGAACCCATATAAGACCTGCGAAGACTCTTAAAATTTGACTTTTTTTTCCTTTTTTTCATATTTTAAGGTTTTCTCTGTATTTTGCCGAATCTTATACGAGTCTTATACTGGTCCTTCCAGAGTCTTATACGGGTTATTGAGTCAAAAGCGAAATGAGTCTTATACAAGTACAAGTTGTGCAACACTGGTTTATACTAGGGTTCAAAGTGAGGCAAGGATGGCTCATTCAATGGAAAGATTCAATTGAGTGCGAGCTTTGGGAGAAGCTAGGGTCACTTTCCACAGAAAACCCCTTGAGAGAAATACTATAAGAGACCATGGGTAGAGAGATATGCTGTGGTAAAGGCACATCCAATGATCACCTATAATTAGGAGAAAAGGTTTCGAATGATGAACTACAAAGTGCAAACATTTAAGAAATCCCGAAGTCAAAGTAGCTACAAGGGTCCCCTCTTGGTGTGATAGCTAGGGCATCAATTATTTTCAAATTCCATCGTTGTAATTCGTTCAAAAATGGAGGATTCCTAATGGAGTCCTAAAATTCCTCCTTGCTAAAATTTCGCACCAAGCCCTTGAAAATTTCGTTATCGCTAGGGGACAAAGAAAAGAGGAAGAAAAGAGGTGAAAGAATGATATTTCGTCAAGCTAATGTGATCACCAAGGATATAGGACTAGTACCTGGCTATTGGGAAGATTGGAGTCAAAATGATCAAGATTTAGGAACTTTGCTCTTCAAGAAGACCTAAAGAAGAAACTACGCTTTCTGTGGATGCAACTTCACAATGCTTCGATTTGCAATATTTGATGGAATTTCAAGGTAAACGGTGCAGAACCTACCCTTAGGAAAATTCGTCATTCTTGCTAAGTTGAATAACATATGCAATGAGCCAAGATTACAAGTGTTTCATAAATTCACATTAAATTTTAGGGCACAAGCAAAATCAAAGCATAGCATTCCATCCATTAGAAGAGCACTTACATGACAAGAGAGTATACCCATCCATAGGCTTGCCAAATAGAAGCTCCAAGAGAGAGAGAGAGAAAATATTCCATACATCAAAATGCATTTAATCATCCAAATCATTCCACAAATTGCAGGTCCAAAATCCTTAGAAAGATATATCCCAAATCCAAGTGATGATGAATGAGAGAGAACACCTCTCTTATATTTATACAATCCTCTAAGGGGTTCGAATAACCTAATTTAGCCTAATGATGCCCCTATAATAAAATAATGTGCAAAGTAACAATACTTTTGGTGAGAAGCCCACCAAATTGCTCCATAATATAAAAAATAAGCCTCTCAAGAGGGCCAAAATGATAATACAATAGCCAGGAGGGCCGTTGAAAGGCCTAGTGAAGTCCCTCATGTGCCATAATGAATAGGAGGGCTCTAATTACAGTGATGAAGGGGGTGGCCCCTTGATCTCCAAGAAAATGACCTGTGGTGCTCCTAAGTGGCTATGGGGGCACAAAAACATCCTCATGGGTCTCCAACTGAATTGAGCAAGCATGTATCCCATCTGTAAGGGCTAAAATCATGATGCAAGCCCTCCCTTGTCTCCATGGTGAGACAACACCCCATCTGGGCCCTGGATCAACTACCAAGTGTGTGGTGCAAGTGTGTAGTCAACTAGGCAAGGTGGTTCAGGTTTATCATCATCATCAAATAAGTCGGACACAAGCGAGCAATGAATGGTGTTGAATGATCTCATGGCATGACTATTTGCTATAGTGGAAGGCCCACGGCTCTCAGCACCCAACCTTCAAATGCCAATATGACCCTCTGGAGGGCTTGGACCCCGTATAGGGAGATCAAATCCCACTATGAGGACCCAGCTGCAATCCTGTATAATATCCAATGCATCTCATCACCTTCCAAGCCAACAATTCATTAATGTTGGTTGGAAAGAGCCTGATGTTTTACCCCTCCAGAGTGCTTAGAAAATTCAGCCAAATTAATCTTGGCCTCTCCTAAGTAAACCCAGAAAAACCTAGAATGGGTCGGACCTAGTTCCAACCATTCAAATTTGCCCCCAATTAGAGTGAGCCCTTCCGCTTGCTGGAAAATTTGTACCACCCAGAACTCTGTTGCAAATGAGCCCCGAAGTGCTGAGAAATGTTCTACAAAATTCCCCTTTTGCCTCCTGGAAAATCGCAGCTCCAAACCCCCAACCAATCCTCCCACTACTAATTCTCTCCCCAAGGAACTGCGCAGACCCAATGAGACTGCCTCTGCGAGTGTACTAGAAGAAGAATTTAGGCCTGAGGAGTAGCCACTGATTCAACCCACCAAACTCCCACGAAACGGCTGCAAAATACCAAGGTAATGTGTCCCTAAAATCCTGATGCCAACATGGTTTTGTAGCTTCCTCTCTCAAGGGGTGTGTATTTCCATTCTGCGTATAGAATGCCCCTAGAACATTTCGATATCACCTGTAGAACTCCCCCGGATCAGTTCACAAGTGTAGCTATGGCTCCCCTAGGGTGGCACTCAAAGTCCACCGAAGAAGGAGTTGATATTTCCCCTCGAAAACCTCAAGTGCTGAAAAACACAATGTTGACTTGGCTCAACAGCTCAAGCAAACAATAGTATAATTTCTAGATTGATAAAAGCTACCAAATGTTGGTCCCTCCTCTTCTATTTATGCTTGTTGCCCTCTTCCTTTCCTTGTGGGCCCCATTCTCCACTAGTGCGGCTTCCTTCTCCTTCCTTCTCTCTCCACAAGTGCGTTTTCCTAAGGGAGTGTGTATTCCTTTGGTGTGTGGCCCCTGTTGATTTTTGTAGCATCGGAAAGTGCTCTAAGCCCCAAATTTGGTGGAGAGGCTTAGACACGGGTATTCCAAAGAACACAGAAACTGTTTGTGAAAATTCTACTCGGTTAATGTTTTATTAAAATAATTAATTATTTTAATGGAGACCCTAAGTCTAAACTTAGGAAAAATAAATAATTAAAGGACATTAATAAAACAGAGTGAGAAGAATCTAGAAAAAGCGGAGATCAAGACATGTTATAATCTTAGAGACCTAATCTCGGCCGTTGATTTCTCAATGAGAAGATTATAAAGGAAGGCTTGAGGGTCATTTGGAAAGACACACATGGAGTGAATCTTGAGATCGAATTCTGTTGACGGAGCAGTACTTAGACGAAGATCAAAACTTAGTGATTCAGTGCAGTGAGAGGTAGAGTAGCTTTCGAAGAGAAAGATTTTCTCAGCCAAAGAATCATCAGCAGAGAGAGATAGAAAGACGTCCAACATAGCCAATGCAGAGCTAGTCAGGGTGATGTAGAGGTTCAGAGGGTTTCCGAGATTCAGCTGTTGGATCAGATCCAGAAGCGAGAAGACGTGGTGTGAGACCGGGAGGCTCACATCTGTGATTCTGAGAGTCAGATCGATCTGTTGATGGGGTGATGCAATGCCTAGAGGAGGTGATGCAGGGCCTATGCAGTCATTGTGTAGAGGTTGCGTAGAGACCTCCAGAGCCGTCTTTTCTAGTGACCGGATCAATCAGATCTTCTAGTAATTGTGTGAGGTAAAACTCACAGTTTCTTTCTACTAGTATTTCTCTCTGTAATTGAATAACCCTTGAGGTATTCAGAGATGTATTTAGGATTTGCTATTGCTTAATAATACAAACCCTCAGATCTACTGCACCGGTTTTCCCGCATTGGGTTTTTCCGGGGACTTGTGTCCAAAAATAATTGTGTCCTATGTGTGATTGATTTCTTACTTAGTTTCCTTGTTTCAGAGTCATATTTTTATTCAGTGTAGGTTGCTTTAGTAGTTACTTCAATAATTCAGATCTGAATTAATTCTGTAAAAGTAATTTACATAATAGGAGAAGTACACTCAGTTGTTGTTGTAGGATTCCTAAGATTGTCAGATCTAGGAATTTTCACATGGTATCAGAGCATTTGATGTGAAACAGGAAGAGCAGATCTGAATCTGAAGTGAAAGCCGAATTTTTGCAGCAGTAGCAGATCGAATCCCAGAGGGATTGTGTAGATCTAGCCAGGAGGGCTAAAGTCCTAAGATTGTCTCTCTCTAGGTGAGTCGAGAGAGAGGTAGGACTTCCGGTTCGAGATTTTTTCGAGGCAGAGGGAGTTGCGCAGAGCTTTCATGTAGAGCCAGAGGGACGTAGTTTTTCTGCAGGTAGCTGTTGGAGCAGAGAAGCGTTAAAAGAAAGAAAAAGCACATAGCGGGGAATTCTTCCTCAGTGAATTCCTAGCCGGGGAATTCTTCCTCAGTGAATTCCTTGCCGAGGAATTCAACATTTTTCCAGGATCTGAGCTGCAGATTATGGAAGCAGATCTACGAGCTCTAGAAGGAGTGCGTAATCCTGCCTAGGCTGCGTAGAGGGGGAGAAAGAGGAAGCAGTTCGATAGTTTTTGGCTAAGATGGCAGCTCATTGTCTTCCAGATCAAGACCGGTTGGAGGGTTCCTTCAACTATGTAATCTGGAATGAAAGGATTCAGTTCCTTCTAGATGAATTCGATCTCAATATGTTCGTGGCGAATGTGGTTGTTGTACCTACAAATTTGGAACAACTTAAGAAGTACATGTCCGATATGGCAAAGTGCAAGAGGCTAATCCTTGACGGGGTCAAGGATCACATAGTCTCACATTTAGCTAGCAAGAACACCGCCAGGGAAATGTGGGAAGCTTTGTCTTTGTTGTATGAAGGAACTTTCGAGTAGCGGAAGATGTACTTTTAGAAGAAGCTTCGCATGATCCAGATGTAGAAGGGGGAGTGGATTGCTTTGTTCCTTACAAGGCTTTAGGAGATTCGAGACCAGTTGGCAGCCATGGGATCCACCCCAACTGCAGAAACTATGGTGAGGCTGGCCCTTAACGCAGTCACGAAGAAGTGGCAAGTTTTTATCCAAAGTATTTTGGGGAGGGCTATGCTTCCTAGTTGGGAGCAGATGTGGGCAGCACTTCAGGAGGAAGAGTTGAGGAGAGATCTAGTCAAGTGCAAGCTTGACGGCAACAACGGTAGAGGATCAAAGACTTTGGAGGAGGAGAATGTAGCCCTCACATCGAAAGGGCAGCAAGGGCAATGAAGACAAAAGAGATATGTCTCGAAGGTGAAATGCTTCAGATGTGGTGAGATGGGCCACTTTGCATCACAGTGTCCTTTGAAGAAAAAGGACAAGGATGAGAAGCATGATCCAAAAGTTGCAGCTACAAAGATCGAGCAAGATGAGTTTGCTATGAGTGCCCATGCTTCTCCGAGTAAAAAGTGGGGTGACATTGAGTTGTAGTTCACTCCGAACTTCAGCTGGGCAAGATCCTTGAGGAGCCCACCTCATGGATCATTACCTTGTTACGGGAGCCCATAATTAGCAGTAGCGGGATGGAGGAGTTTCAGTGAGAGTCGAGCAGTGATGGAGATGACAATGTACTGGGTAGCAACGCTCATTTTTGGAGTGGCGCAGAGCAGAGACAACAACAACAATGCAGTGCAGAGCAGCAACAACGCAGTGCATCAGAGGGACAACACAATAGTTGCCAACAGTCAGAGTCTTCAGGACCAAGGTGCATCCACTGAACAATTGTTCAGTTTTGGGTGAGTTCAGTTGTTTCTCTCATTAGCTGAGTTGCAATGTAGATGCAGTTTTAGCAGTGGTAGTGTTAGCAGCATAGCAGATGCAACACTTGAGAGGGAGCTGTAGTACAAATGCAGTAGTGGCAGTGGTAGTGTCATGGGCAGCGGTACAGTTGCAGCAAAAACGCAGAGGTTGATGGATTTCAGTAGCGCGAAGGATGCTTCAGGGACAAAGCAATATGCAGCAAGAATATTGTTAGAGCACCTTCCTCGCTAAGAGGGAGTGTTGGCTTTTGTAGCATCGAACATTGCTTTAAGCCCCAAATTTGGTGGAGAGGGTTAGACGCGGGTATACTACGGAACCCAGAAACCGTTTGTGAAAATTCCACTCGGTTAATGTTTTGTTAAAATAATTAGTTATTTTAATGGAGACCCTAAGTCTAAACTTAGGGAAATTAAATAATTAAAGGACATTAATAAAACAGAGTGAGAATAATCTAGAAAAGGCGGAGATCAAGTCATGTTATAATCTTAGCCATTGATTAGAGATCTAATCTCGGCCGTTGATTTCTCAGCGAGAGGATTATAAAGGAAGGCTTGAGGGTCATTTGGAAGGACACGCACGGAGTGAATCTTGAGATCGAATTCTTCTGATGGAGCAGTGCTCAGATGAAGATCATATCTAAGTGATTCAGTGCAGTGAGGGGCAGAGTAGCTTCCAGAGAGAAATATTTTCTCAGTTGGAGAATCATCAGCAGAGAGAGACAGGAAGACATCCAATAGAGCTAGCGCAAAGCTAATTAGAGTGACGCAGAGGCTGCACAGAGGCAGTCGGGGTTGCGTAGAGGTTCAGAGGGTTTCCGAGATTTAGTTGCCGGATTAGATCCAAAAGTCGAAAGCCGGGGTGTGAGACCGAGAGGCTCAGATCTGTGTTTACGGAGTCAGATCAATTTGTTGCTAGGGTGACGCAGTGCCTGGAGGAGGTGATGCAGGGCCTACACAATCACTGTGCAGAGGCTGCACAGAGACTTCCAGAGGCAGCTTTTCCAGTGACCGGATCAACCGGATTTTCCAGTGATTGTGTGAGGTAAAAATCACAGTTACTATTTTGCCAGTATTTTTCTTTGTAACTGAATAACCCTTGACGTATTTAGAGATGTATTCAGGATTTGGTACTACTTAATAATACAAACCCTCAGATCTGCTGCACTGGTTTTCCCGCTTTGGGTTTTTCCAGGGACTTTTGTCCAAATATAATTGTCCTATGTGTGATTGATTTCTTGCTCAGTTTCCTTGTTTCGGAATCATATTTTTATTCAGTGTAGGCTGCTTCAGTTGTTACTTCAATAATTCAGATCTGAATTAATTCTGTAAAAGTAATTTACATAATAGGAGAAGTACACTTAGTTGTTGCAGTAGGATTCCTAAGATTGTCAGATCTAGGAATTTTCACAGCCTGCACAACCCACCAAGAATTTGATTTTTTTTCCTGTCCTAAGTGGAAATACCCAAAATTGTGGCTAATTCCAAAATTGTCAGAAAGTGTAATATTTCCTAGGTGGCTTAGGAAAATTGGGGATATTAGAGGTGGATACAAGCTCTTCGTTAAACTGACTGTTTTGACTTACCAGCTGGCTTTGATTGGATCCCTCTAACTGCGAGGACTGTGATTTCTTCTGTAAAAATACTTTCCATGCGATTGTTCTTTTTCATTCTCACCATTAGTCCTAGCATAGTATAGTCCCAAATAGTGGCTATTCTGGAAATAACTTGGATTTCTTTTGGTGCATTTTCAGGCTTACAAATAACATTTTGAGCACAACACAACAGATATGGTTTCGTAAGTGGAACAGTGCAAAACTAGTTGTAGGAAAAGATGTCAATGTAATTAGGAGTGCACCAAAGGCAAAGGTCGCCTCATCTCAGCCTATAACTGATACAAAAACACCTCGTCGTGGTGAAAGGTAATGCTTTATTTTGTTACATGAATCAATTCTTGCTTTTATGAAGAGTTGGTTCAAATATGAAAATTTTCACATATTTTAACTTCATTTGTCATGATCCAAATGGTAGGTTTAAGCAGCTAAAAGAAGAAGAGGCTAGGAAAAAGAAAGAGAGAGAAGAGGCAGCAAGGTTAGCTGCTGTAGCCGCAGCTTCTAAAGCTGTAGAAAATGTGGTAGATCATGATCGCTTGCATGGTGTAGAAGGTGCAAAGGAAACTCAGAATGCCAGTTCATTACATGGGAGTGATGATGAACCCAATGGAGATGGAGATAAGACCAAAGAACAAACATCCAATTCCTCTACAGAAAGCACAGTATGTCATTATGCTCCTAGAAATGTTTTGTTTTTTAAATATTTTGGAATTCTCTGTAAGTTGTTTTCTCATGGGAAGTCAAGCAATCCTCCAAATTTTCTATGGTCTATAAAATGAAAAAGTGGAATTATTGTTATGATGGAAAGGTGTTTATAAAGGTTAACTTGTCATTTTTTTCTTCCCTTTTGAGCTGTACATTCATAGGTGCACTTTTCTGTTAATATTTTCTGCCAATAATTGTGGCGTTAGAAACATGTAGAGCTATCGCTGTTTAACGCTCAATATGTCTGCTGTTCGTGTGTATGGGAAATTCCAGTTTCGTACAGTTAGCCAAGTAGAATATATATATATATATATATATATATATATATATATATATTATTGTTTTATAAAATTTGGCTTTTACTGTGAAGGGGCAGATGCATGTATTTGTCTGCAGTGATTTCAGTTCTTTTTGTCAATGTAAAGGTAGACTCAATCGAATTATCTATCATCCTCAAATAAAGCATGCTTTATTTTACCATGTCTCACCATTAAGAACATTTTGTGTACAAATAACCTACAAATGTACTTTTGTTTAGTTCGAAATGCTTTTCTTTTTAAAGTTAGCTAAATTCTATTATTAAGGACAAAAATAATATGGATTGACTGGAAACGAGGAAGTCAGGTCACAGACCAGCCTCCCAGTATAAGCACAATACAAGAGTTTATCAAAATTTCCAGAGTCTGGCTACAGCTCCTCTGCTTCTACAGCAAGTCTTAACAGTAGCAAAAAAGAACCAGAGGTGACCTATTTTCTACGTTTGGCATGGAGAGCTTTCTCTGGTTTACATCCTCTACTCCGCATGCATACTAAAAATGGATAGTGCCAATTCCTTAAATACTCTTGCTATATCTACCTAGAAGATTCACCCTAGTTGGCCTTTTTACTTCACTCCCTCACAAGTACCTGATGTAATTTTGGAGAAGGGTGAATTGTTGGAGGCTACATGAGGTTCACTCATTATGTATTTTTGGAGCTAGATGCTTGGAGTATTCGCGGAGTGCTATCTTCGTTGAACCTATTGTTAGATATTGTAGCTCGGAAAGGTGTTCTAGCCTTGAGAGGTGTCATTGAGGCTAGGAACACAAAGGAATTAATTATCTCCAAGCCCATGTAATTTTTCCTAAGTTTGACCTAGGGAAAATATTTTAATTATGTCAATTAGATTTTTTAAATATTTCCAGAGTTAAAACTTAGGGAAAGTGGATAATTAATTGATATTAGTTGGGATAAGATCATTTTGCCTCTAAAAGCTTGTGGAAAGTTTCTAAGATGATTTTAGCCATCGAATGGATCAAGTGAACTTCTAATTGCGGTCATTCATTTGAGAAACAGAGATTATAAAGGGAATCGATGGGAAACATTGTTGGAATATTCACTAATATTGAGAGGCGGGGTTGTTAATTTTGGGCAACTAGGTCCAAACTCCATGTTGTGATGCTCAAATGATGATGCCAATATTTTTATGGATTCCTATTTCGGAGAGGTGCAAGATCGATCTAAAGATCATCTTGATCGGATGAGCAGAACATGTATTTTGAATTTATTCCACATGTGCAAGGTCTGCCTAATTTATCCCACATGCATTAGAGATGTGTCACACACTCCCAAAGAGGCTTGGAGTTCATTTTACACACATTTTTGTGGAGGCATTCTCTTCTCTCTTGGATGGTGATGGAGCAGCATTCTTGGTTCTGCATTTAGGACTTCTTGGTGCAGCGTCTTGGTGGAGTTTTTGATAGAAAGTCTTGGGGTTGTGTGACACATGTGTGAGGCTGACCTTATGAAGACTTTGCTGGTTGAAGCATCCTTCCTTCTGACTGCCGTAACGCCACCATTCTTTATCTCTGTTTTTGGCTTGTCTTCCATCGATCTATTGGTATGTTCTATCTGCATCTTACTTTCATTGTGCCCTGGAAGTTTAAAGTATATTTGCATCTAGCATAGAACATCTTCAGAATTTAACATGGTTTCAGAGCTAGGAGAAGACAAGTTGAGAATCTAGGGCAGCGAGATAAGGACTGTCTTCAGATGACCGAGCAACTGAAAGAAGGCCGAGTAGTCTTGCTGGGAAGGAAAAATTAGGAGACCTTTGTTCCAGGTCTGTTGGGGCTGGTTGGTGCCCTAACCTTCAGCGTGGAGGGAGATCCCTTCCCTTCAAATCTGAAGTATAGGCAATATATCCTCAGTGATCTCTGAAAGAAAAAGAAGCCTAGACAACGTGAAAAGAAAAGAATTTTGTTATGGTATATAAACGAACTACTTATAATACGCATGATAAACTTCAGATTTTGACTGGAAAATTTTGTACACATCTCTGAGAGATGCACTTCTGCTGTGCATCGATTGCTGCATTTCTAACTGCTTGTACTGCTCCTAACCTGTATGTACCTTCAGTACATATAATTCAATCTATACAATTTGTATACAAGGTCCTTGATTACAGATCAACAGAAAGAGGCCAGGAAAATGTGTGACTATAATGACCTCATTTTCCCCAACAGAATACAACATGTCTTGACAAATCTATCACATTATCTTGTTAGAAGTTGCACAAAGTAGGCATATCTTTGCACATATCCAAACTCAGATATATATGCTATTGCTTCTGTAACTTATATTCTCCATCATTAACTTGCAACTTGTCTTCAGATACAAGACGAGACAAAAACATCCGCAACTGATGTAATGACAGGTCATAAACATAAAGTCTGTGAGAATGATCCTGCAAGACCAAAGCCTAGAGAACGTGAAAGAAGAGCCTAGACAGCGTGAAAGAAGAGCCTTAAGATAGCGTGAGAGAGGAGCCTTAAGAAAGTGTGAAGGAGGCCTAGGGACTACGTGGGAATTTCTGTAGTGGAGACCGAGTGCTGTAGGAGACAACGACTGGTTTATGATCTGTTTAGAGTATTGTTTACGGGCTGAGTTTGCTGGGCAGGTGGCCGAGGAAGAGAGGCATAACACAAGGCTGTTTTTAGGCAGTTTGGGTGGTGTCTAGGGGAGGACCGCAACCAAAGAGGGCTTGGATTGCTGACTGTATATTGAGTAGAGGGCTCGAACAACAAACTGAAAATTGTAGCGTATGGGTTTGTATTTTTTACAATGATTCGCATGACTTGGATATTGACATTTTTGTGACATGGTGACATCGCTCCTTTGGCTATAAGATGTACATGATGTGTGACTACGATTTGGAGTAGATGATAGCACTGTGACTGTAACACATTGATTAACAACAGAAAAGCATGGAATATCCTTACTAGGTTGATTAACAGTAGAAAGGCTTGGTGTAAAAGGCACCCCAACCTGAGAACAGGCCATAACTTTTTATTCTGCAAATAAGGAAAGCAACACTCACACAATCTGTCCTCCTGACTGGTTTTGAGGAGAAAAAAAAAAGTGACATTGTAATTAATCTTGGCATAAGACTGTCTTGTCCAGTGCTTGATGCATGTTGCAAATTGACCAGTTCCAAGGGAGGCTGAGCACATACAGACCTCTGCTCTGTCGTAGCAGTAGCAACATGAGTGGGGACATCATTAACACAATAATTTACTTCCTGAACTGTTGAACCATGAACATATCCAGACTGAGGAACTGAGTTGAGGGTAGGCATGATAGAATTCTGATGATATGGCATTGAAAACCCTCCAATATCAGAATGCTTGGCAGGTGGATTAATTATAGAGGAATTTGTTGAGAATCCTAAAGGAAGAGAGACAACACTACATGTGGGTGAACGTCCTTGCCAACCATCATTAGGCTGCAAAGGACAGTGTTCAGATCCAAGGTCAGATGCAAGGGACTGTCCAGATGATAAGGAATGCCCTCTTACACAATGGTCCGGAAGCGCAGGAAAATTCCCTGGCAAGGACTGAAATGGTGTTGAATTCAAATCGTTCTTTGAATGTAAGTTTTCTGTTTGAGATTGCAAATCATGGCTTCGCAAAGGCTGTTGGTGTATATGTTCCACAGGGTTGTGGAGTTGAATTTTGTCTGTTTCAGATGGAGCACTTGGACCTTTTGAAGACTCTGCATCAAATTTTTCCCAAGAAAATGACTGCATTAAGTTTTCTCTAGGTCATTGTAGTTTTCTTGACTGCATTGCTCGAATAACAAGTCTTAATGACAATGAAGGCTCAGAAGTGGACATAGAACAGTGGTATATTTCTGTGTTAGGGCCATGCTGATATGCACTAAAGGAGGGCCGAGACCCTTGTATTCGCTGGATAAAGAGGCTTTAAGGCCTGCGGAATAGCAAGAGCGAGGGCCGAGCTTAATCATGTACATGCTCAGGGAATTAAGGGCTGGAACGTGGGATATATGCAGAGAAAAGAGGAAGGAAGTTTAAGGTCTTTTCTACTAAGTAAGTCATTTTATTTGTTCTTGATGTGTAGGAGATATGGACAGTGACATATGGCAGAATCTATATGATCTTAATTTGTGATATCTTCAAAGGCATATGGAAAAATATATATGACCATGAAGTTTGATACCTTAAATACTGTATGGCAGTATGGCTATAATGAAGATTATAGTGATGTATAATAATAGCACCAAAGTGAGTCATATGAGTTCAATGACTTTTGCAGAAGAGCTGGCATTAAGAGGGAGACGACAACCGTATATGCTCCTGAGAAAATAACATTGTTGGAAGAAAGAAGAAGAGACCCTCATGGCTCTGAGACACTCTCCAGGATGCTGAGAGTCATATGGCCCCAAAGGGGGACATTCTGGGAAAGCAAGAAGCCATATAGATACCAAGGGTATCTAGCAGCCATGAGTACAATGTGAAGAAGTTCTAAAGCTTCAAGTCTGGAAGGATGCTATACACAAAAAGTACGAGTCCATTATGAAGGATGATGTTTGGGATATGGTCCCGAGATCGGAGGACAAAGCTGTTGTCACCTCAATATGGCTCTATAAGATCAAGCATGGATTTGATGAGAGTGCTGAAAAGTACAAGGCAAGATGTGTTGCTTGAGACTTCTCTCTAGGAAGGCATTGATTATGATTGCATCTGTGATCTATTATTACCCTTGCTACTACGCAAGGATGGAGTCTTCATCAAATGAATGAGAAGACTGCCTTTTTGCATGGTTCGATAAAGGAAGAGATGTATGTGGAGCATCCTCTGGGGTTCGAAGTCCAGGATAGAGACTCTCATGCATGTAGGTTGAAGAAAGCCCTCTATGGGTTGAAGCAAGCCTACAGGGCTTGGTACGAGAGGATAGACAGCTACTTGATGAAGCTGGGCTTCACTCAAAGTAATGTTATCCGAACCTTTACTTCACAGTTGATAGAGAAAAGCCTCTCATTCTAGTTCTCTATGTGGACGATCTCTTCCTGACAGGTGCTGACCCTCTCAGTCATCAATTGAAGAAGGAGCTCGCTTCCGAGTTCGAGATGAAGGACCTAGGACTGATACATTACTTCCTAGGCCTGGAGGTATGGAAGAGACCTGGCGAGATTTTCCTCTCAAGGAAAATGTATTGTGAAGCTGCTGGAAAGATTTGGAATGGTGGACTATAAGTCCGTGTCGACACCGATGGAGCTCAACTTTAAGTAGTTGAGTGAAAGTGCTGCTGGGCCTATGCTAGCAAATCCTATTGCGTATCGTCAACTCGTAGGGGCCCTGATGTTCTTCGGGAACATCCGTCCAGAAATATGTTGTGTAGTGAACACTTTAAGTCAACACATGGTTGATCCTCATAACATTCACTGGGTTGGTACCTAGAAACTCTTGAGATATCTCTGGGGCACGACAGACCATGGGCTGAGATACACTGTCGGGAGTTTGAGACTCTGTGTATATGCTGATGCCGATTGGGCAGGCAGTGTGGTGGATCGCAAGAGCACATCTGGATGCTACTTCACACTTGGGTCTGCTTTGAGCAAGAAGCAGAAGTCGGTAGCTTTGAGCACCATTGAGGCCGAATACATTGCAGCGTGTATGGCCTGTTGTAAAGCCACTTGGTTGCGAAAGCTCTTCAGTGAGTTGTTCGAGCTTGTGCTAGATGTCACCGTTATCCTTTGTGATAACCAAAGGGGGATTCATTTGTCAGAGAATCCCGTGTTCCATGATTGATCCAAGCATGTTGATGTCTGGTACCATTTCATCTGGGATATGGTACAGCGAGGCGTCGTAAGGCTCAATCATATAGGAACTGATGAGCAAGTCGTAGATATTTTCACAAAGCCCTTAGGGAAGGTCATGTTCCTAACCTTCTGTCAGAATCTTGGAATCGTGGAACGACCCTATTTGGAGGGTCCTGTTAGACGATGAGCTCTGGGAGCTCCAGGGGGGCTTGGGGATAGCTTCTTAGAGCTATAAGCAACCACAGGGCTAGGCTTGCCGAACCTTGTTGGTGTGCTTCCGCCCCACCGTGATGATATTGAGTTGGTTTACCTCTCTCTGATATGTGCCCCGTATGCATCCTACCCATGGAGTTTCGTACTCATGGGAAGTAACTCTCATTTGGCCAATGAGGAGGGAAATGTGAATAGAGACCGTAGCAAGATCGATGGACACATCAGAGATTGTCGTACTCTCTATGTCTAGGATGGCACGTGTCCAACCACTTGATCTAGGATCAAGTCTAGTGAGGTTTCGAACCTCTAACTGACTTCGGGTCAGTTAAACCAACTTCGGGTTGGTATGTGACTTTGTTGAGTCCTATAGAGGTTTCAGACCTCTGAGTTGACTTCGGGTTAGCCGGGAGTGATGTCTTTGTGACTCACCTTTTGTTTTGAAATAAAGAAGCCAGCGAAGCAAGTTACGACGGGATGACGCACAATGTTTGGATGGCACTGGTGAATGGAGTTCTCCCTAGTTGAGAGGGAGTGTTAATTTTGGGCAACTAGGTCCAAACCCCATGTTGTGATGCTTAGATGACGATGCCAATATTTTTATTGGATTCCTCTTTCGGTGAGGTGCAAGATCGATCTAAAGATCATCTTGATCAGATGAGAAGAAAATGTATTTTGAATTTATTCCACATGTGCAAGGTCGGCCTGATTTATCCCACATGCATTAGAGATGTGTCACACACCCCCAAAGATGCCTATATATTGGAGAGACTTGGAGTTCATTTTACACACATTTTTGTGGAGGCATTTTCTTCTCTCTTGGATGGTGATGGAGTAGCGTTCTTGGTTCTGCATTTAGGGCTTCTTGGTGCAGCGTCTTGGTGGAGTTCTTGATAGAAAGTCTTGGGGTTGTGTGGCACATGTGGGAGGTTGACCTTATGAAGACTTTGCTGGTTGAAGCATCCTGCTGACCACCGTAACGCCACCATTCTTTATCTCTGTTTTTGGCTTGTCTTCCATCGATCTATTGGTATGTTCTATCTGCATCATACTTTCATTGTGCCCTAGAAGTTTAAAGTATATTTGCATCTAGCATAGAACATCTTCAGAATTTAACAGGGGTGACCCAGTATTGGGCACTTATTTCCATTTCAATAATATCATTCAAACATTAACAATTAGCAATAACATTCAACAATGCACATCACACATAGTACATAAGAGATTTTTACGTGGAAACGCAAACGGGAAAAACCATGGAAAACTTTTACTATATGTTTTATAGATTACATCAACAAGAAGCACCAACTTCTGAGATTCTCCAACACCAACTAGAAGGAGGCACCAACCCCCTGGTTTTATTAGCTCCAACTAAAAGGACGCACCAACACCCTGCAAGCACCAACTTGTTGCACTGACAGCAACTTTCCCTAGCACCACCTTGCCAAACTAAAGTGTTTTTAGGCACCAACCTAAAGGAGACTCTAATCTCCACCTTGCACCACCCTACGACCCTGAAGATAAAAGATAACTGAATAAGATAGATTATGTTACGACCTTTTGGAATCTCAATAGGTAGGTACGCTTGATCACTGTCGACACTCCACAGACATTGCATCCACTACACTATTATTGTTGTCACCTTCAATGCATTCAAATTTGGCACTGTGAAAATTTCTAAATACAACATTACAGAAATCTTAATGCAATATCTTGATTTACTTCTCCTACTTGTGATTTAATTATACAAGTTATTTTCAGAAAATACCGAAGTAAACAAAACTAGCAACCTACACACATACAGATCATTTACTGAAAAGTATGCTCATTTGACAAAGTGACACAGATTTTTCGGACAAATGTCCCCGGAAAAACCCAATGCAGGAAAACCGATGCAACAGATATGAGGGTTTATTATTATTAAGCAATAGTTCCTGAGTACATCTAGGGTGCCATAAACTCAACAAACCCAACAGATTAAAACCTTGGCAATCAGAGAAAATGTGAGGTATACTTCACTCTCGCAAGTCCTAGCTGATCCGGATGAGCAATTAGTGAAACCCCAGCTAGCTCTGCACAACCTCTGCGTAGCAACTGCGTAAGCCTGGCTGAAGAACTACGCCACACTACCTCTGTGTGGATCTACCTCTCTCAGATCTCGGTTTGAGCCCTCCTGGCTCAGAAACCCTTTTCCCGACAAAATTCAAGACTTCTCCTTGGAGATGCTGCGCTGCCTCTGCGTGGGCCCTACATGGGCCTGCGTCACCCTCCCGAGGGACTGCATAACTCCCTCTGATGGCTGCGCTGCCTCCACTGTGTCTCTACTGCCCTTGCTCTACACTGTACCCTTGGCCCTCCTGACCAATCACTGCATCTGCCCCTCGCTACAACTTTGAGTCACTCAGAGCTGATCTTTGTCTGAGCACTGCTCCGTTAGAAGAATTTGATCTCTTAGACTCTATGTGTGTCTCCAACTGACCCCAAGCATTTCTCTTATACATTTTCGTTGCGACATCAACGACTGTGATTTAATCTCTTATCGATGGCTTAGATTAAAGGACTGCTTGATCCACGTCACTTAGAACATTTCATCACATGTGTTTAATTAATTCACTTTAATTTTTCTAATTCCCTAAGTTAGACTTAGGGTCCTCATTAAAAAAATAAATTATTTTAATATTTCACACACCAGATGAAATTTCTCCAAACACTTTCTAGGTTTTGGAGGTCTTCTGTGTCTTAGCCCCTCCACAAAATTTCAGGGCTAGAGCACACACGATGCTACCTCAAAATCACAACACTCGCTCTTAGCACAGAGTCTGCTTTAGCAATACATCCACAACATGTATGACAAGATCTCGACATCGGTCTTTGCGCTGTTGATGCTTGGCCTGCTGCCCTCCATCCACTACGTTGTTGCTTTCTGTACTGTTGCCCATGTCACTTCCACTGACACTACCACATCTGTACTGCAACTCCCTCTCAAATTGCTGCAGCATGCTGCCCATAACACTGCCATTGCTAATTGCTGCACTGCAACTCAGTTGCTGAGAAGTAAGCAACTGAAGGACCCCTGCCCAATCATTGACAGACAAGTCGGGCTGCATCTCATCAATGAAGCTTCCTTTTGCTACTGCTCTGCGATGTCCTCCTGAAGCTGCTGCATTGCTACAGCTCTGCATTGCGTAAGCACCATGGTTGCTTGGGAGCAGGGAGTGAGAGCGGGAGCGCCATTTTCAAAAGCTCTCGGTCCGGAGCGTTTCGGGGAGCATTTTTTTTTTTTAATATATATATATATATATATATATATATATATATTATATTTTGATGCATATATGTCAACAAAAGCATGTAGAATGATGAATTAGACATAAAAAACATAAAAACATAGATTGAATCATATAACATCAATCATATAGAAGTTATAATCTTTATCAACCACGCCCACAAGTTGGAAACATACAACATATTGACTCTTGAGTCTTGCGAATCATCAATTTGAAGGTTTCAAGCTTTCAAAATTCAATATATAACATTTATCATCATTAATATATAACATTTATCATCATTGATTTCAAATTTCAATATATAACATTTATCATCATTGATATATATCATAATTCATTTATCATCATTGATTCATTGATTTCAAAATTCAATATATAACATTTATCATCATTGATATATAACATTTATCATCATTGATTCATTTATCGCCATATAACTTTCATGAAGCATCATATTCATAATTCATAATGACTTATAAACATATAAATGCCAACTTCAAAGTTTCACCTTTCAAATTCAAACTTCAAACCTAAATTGTCATTAAATATGAAAGAGTCAAGTTTCAACTGTTCAAGAGTTATAAAAGATAAAAACTACTAGAAAATAGAAAAGACTAGTAAACAACAAATCTATTTTATCTATTGGCTGTCCCCTTGCCATGCCCATGAGAAATGTCTAATTTGTGAGAACCATGAGGCAGTGGTGGTCTTCTAGTACTCTCAGGAGTACCACGTCCACGACCATGACTAGAAGGCGGAGGGCAATGTGAGGATGTAGGTGGAGGCTGAATCTGTAAAGGAACAATAGTTGGATATCGAGCACTGGCACTGGCACCTGCACTGCTACTGGATGGTGGAATTGGCCCTGTGTGTGGTGGTGTTGCTGATGCTTCATCATCATCCCTCAAAAGTTTTGCTTCCAATTCTTCCATATGTACAATGCCGTCCTCCAAATTATCATCATCTGGGTTGTTGTCCCAGACTTTATATGATTGATCCTCATATACCCGATCACAGTAATGACTCAACAACCTCAAGTTGTAATGCACATAAACCAAGCTTTTAGCTCGGTTTTCATTCAGCCTGTTTATTCTCACATTATGTATGAAGCTGTAGGTGCTCCAACACTTCTCTATAGAAGAAGTATTCACAACTTGTTAGAGAACTTTTTTTGCCAACTTTGGCAAAAGTCCCATGCCGCCATATGCTTCCCACCATGTGAGAGCATCAAATCTGTCTCTGTCTTCCATTGCATGGAAAGAACCAAAGTTACCAGTGCAACTGAAGTATTTGCCTAATTCAAGGCGCAATCTAGCACACTCCTCCTTGTCAGGGACCAACTTGTCTAATGCCTTCATGTACCCCTCTTGTACCTCTGGATCTGTGCGAGGTTTGATCCTAACCCCACCTCCAGGTGCAGGTTGGCCTAACCAAGATGGAGAGTAGTATTTTGGCATAAGGATGTATGCCAAGGCATGTAGTGGAACATTGAGTTTATTCCACCGTGCACACACACAATCGTGAATCATTGCATACAAGTTGGGATCATTATCCTTAACAACATCTTTTATTTGGCCCAACATGCTATCCATCTTCTCATAAACCTCCCCAATCACTGGTTTATCTGTATCTGAAAAACAAATCATGTGATAAATGGGCTTGGTGAAATTCAAAATTTCCCTCACATGTGCCCAAAACAAAGGGTCAAGGGCAGTCTCCTCCACATGTTCAAAACCTTGCCTGTCAACTATTGTCGCTGCCCTGTCCTTTAATACCTGCCAGTGTGGGCTTGATACCATTGCAGCCAATGACTCTGTTACCTTCAAAAGGTGCCTGAAGGTGAGGTAATAGCTAGCAAATCTAGTCTTTGCTATCTTCAACAACTTCAATTTGGAGTGAGTACAGAAAAGCCCATGGGTATTGCTATGATTTGTAATAAATCTTCTCATTTTTTACCTCTCTTGCATAAATCACCAAGCCATTTGAATTGAGGTTGTTTGTTTTTAATGATATCATGCATCAAAAGGTTCTTTTTGTGAACCAAACACCCAAACCAAAACATGTTGGGGTATTTATCCTCAATAATTGCTCCTGCTGCCTTACAATTAGCAGCATTATCAGTGATGACTTGGATGACATTGTATGGCCCAGTATTTTCAATTATTTCAAGTAATGGTTTTGCAATGTTAATGCCAGTCTTGAATTTGTCTGAATAATCATATGCTGAAAGGAATATTGCACCACTAACCGACACAGCCAGAACACTTATCAATGGCTTTCCTTTTACATTGGTCCATACATTAGATACAATGGACACCCCATGCTCATTCCAAGAATTTGTCATTCTAGCCAAAGAATTGTTTATTTTAGCTTTTTCATGATCAAGTCCCATGGTTCTGGCCTTGTCATACCCAGGGCTCCTGTATCCTTTGGAGGCATCATTAATGGCAGAAACCATTTCATGCCAATAAGGTGAGCAAAGAACATTGAATGGCACCCCACATGCATATAGAAACCAGAAAATTTTTGAATCCACATCATTCCTACACCCTTCGTCAAGGAAATTGGATATGGTTCTACGCCTTAAGGAGATGTTTGGTCCAGGGTGCCTCCTTATCCACTACCATGGGTGGAAGTTGATGGACTTCTTTGTCCATGATGTGATGGACCTGATGGTGTATAAGAATCAATGAAACCCCTAGATCTTTTAGATCTCTGTATGGCAACCTCCTCTTCCTTTCTATATTTCTCTCTCTCTGTTGCTAGCACACTTACACAAATTTTGATTCCTAGATTTTTCTCTCCATCCCTTGGCATTTTCCCACAAAGGTGCCTTCTGGCACGGGTGTCTGAACCTGTGTATTCTTTATTGCAATGGGGGCAAAGAAATTTAGTGGTTCCACCACCTTTTCCTCCTTCCTGCCTCTGAACATATTTCCACAAAGGTGTTTGACTTTGGTCTTGTCTAGTTGGGGTCTATGTGGCCTCATGTTCTCCACTCTCCCCTTCCTCCTTAGCATACTCCTCCTCCTCTTCAAGATTTTCATCAAATCCACTATAACCCACTTCTTCATCCTCCTCTTCTCTAATGGGCCTCTTTCTTCTACTCTCCAACACCATTATTACAAAGAAAGGAACCAACATGAAGAAAATCCCTAGCCATATAGCCATGATGTTTCAAGTTTCAAGTTTCTAGCCTGCAAAAAAAATTGGAGGAATGCCAAATGGGAATAGGAAATGCAACATAGGAAAAAAACAATTCAATTTTTCACTTTTCAACACACTAAAATGCAACATTGAGAAAAAAAATCAAGTTTTCATTTTTGAACAACTTAAAAGTGATTCTTAGAAAATAAAAAACTAGATTAGAAGACCTACCTCTTTCTTGCAATCCTCCTCTTGCTCTCCTGCAGCTTGCTCCTTGCTCTCTCCTTGGCAGTTCCGCTCTCCAAACTCCCAAGCTCTCTTGCTCTCCAAATTTCTCTCCAACTCTCAAGCTCTTGCTCTCACTCTCAAACTCTTGCTCTGACTCTCAAACTAAAAAAATAAAAACTAAATGAGGAGGGTGGGCTTTTATTTACCCAACCCCCCACCCGTCCCTACCAAAAAAAATCGGAATTTGACGTCTAATTTTTTTTTATGTGCCGGGGAGCGTTTGAGAGCGAACGCTCCCTGCATTAAAAAAATGCTCCCGAATCAATTTTTAATGGGGGAATCGCTCAAGGAGCGTTCGCTCTCGAGCGCTCCCTGAAACACTCTCGAAAAAAAGGGAGCGTTTTTCAGGCTTGGAAGCGCACTCCCGAGCACTCCCAAAGAGCTCCCGAACGGAGTGCGTTTTGGGAGTGGGATCCGAGGGGGGAAGCTTCCCCGCAACCTTGGTAAGCACTGCGTCTCTGCACTGCTTAAGTCCCATCAGCCTTTGCGCTGCAGTTGCCTCTGCACTACGCTGCTCCCTCTACAACATCTCAGCAGTGCCCTCTGCTTCACTGTGATTTTCTGCAACCATCTCTCTACTTGTCTCGCTACCGTCTTAAGGCTCCCGTAGCTCATATGTGATCCACAAGTTGTGCTACTCAAGGATCTTGCCACTCTCATCTGTAGCTTCTCTACAAATCCATATCGCCCCACTTACGTGGTTCATGAGCACTCATGGCTACGTCATCATCGCTACCATCGTCCTTTGCTACTGCTGCCTTGGATTCAGAAGATCCTTTGTCCTTCTTCTTAGGACAAGTGCTAGCGAAGTGTCCAAGTTCACCACAATTAAAGCACCAGACCTTGGATAGGTCCCTCTTATTCTTCCCTTGCTACCTTTGTTCCTTTGATTCAAGGGCTGCATCATCTTCCTCTTCTTTATTCACCTTGACAATTCCGCTGCCATTGCTTTGCCTCTTGGTGAATCTCTTGATTTCCTCCAGAGGGAGGATTGACCACACGTCCACCCAGGATGGTGGCGCTGCCATGCCCAATATGCTATGGACAAATGTTTCCCACTCCTCGGTGACTGCATTCAGGGCAGTCCTTACCAAGAGCCCTTCATTCGGAGTCGCGCCCATGGCAATCAGTTGATCCCGGATGTTCTGAAGTCGGAAAAGGAAGGGATCTATCTCCTCACCCTTTGGCATTTGGAACAGCCGTATCTGATTCTCTAGAAGCATTTTCCTTTGAGCAGAGCTTCCCTGATACATCGTCTCTAAAGCAGTCCACATCTCATTTGCCGTGTTCTTCCTGGCAATATGTGGCATGACGCGATCTTTGACTCCATCCATGATCGAACGCTTAGCCTGCGCTTGATTTTCCTTGAACTTCTTCAAAGGATTTGGATCGGTAGGCACAACTAGGACATTCTCTGCATGGTTCTTGATGTCGTACTCATCTAGGACTGTCAGTATCCTGGCTCTCCAGATGACGAAGTTGGACACACCGTCCAACCTGTCCTGATCTCTTAGTCCATGAGAGGCCATCTAGCTCAAATCTGTCAAAACAGATACTTTTCTCCCTCTTTCTGCTGCAATACTCAATAGAAATACTGGATCTGGGTTTCTTGGCGATTAGAAACCCTCTATAGTAGTTGCTCCCTTCGACGATTGATTTCCTTCCTGGAAATCTTCAGCCAAAAACAACTAGATAGTTCTCTAAGATCACCCTTCTGATTGAATCTTAGATCTGTTTGGCGCAGATCTGCTGAGAAACTATCCTCCTCTCGCTCTTTGTCAACTTAGCTAGGCACAATTCTGCACCGACAAAATCTCCACCACACCAGCAACTGCTAAAGATCTGAAGCACCGCTTCCGAACCACACAATACTGCACAACAACCCAAAATTTGACTACGTTCCTCTGTTTGGCTTCTGCGTGAGCAAACTAGCTCAGCGCAGCGTAGGCTGCTCTTGCGTCCCTCTGGAAGGCACTGCGCTGTCTCTGCGTCACCCAGTTGGGACTGCGTCAGCCCCTGCGTGACTTCTGCTGGGACTGCGTCCTCCTAGTGCTGTGCTTCCCTCTCCGGATTCTCTACCGCTTCAGCTGCTACCCTGTAGCAAATATGTCTTCAGCTGATTTGCTGGAGATTCAGCTTGATCTGCAATCGCTCTAATACCATGTGAAAATTTATGAATACAACATTACGGAAATCCTACTGCAGTATCTATATTTACTTCTCCCACTTGTGATTTAATTATACAAGTTATTTTCAGAAAATACCATAGTAAACACAACTAGCAGCCTACACACATACAGATCATTTACTGAATAGTATGCTCATTCGACAAAGTGACACAATTTTTTTGGAGAAATGTCCCCGAAAAAACCAATGCGGGAAAACTGGTGCATCAGATATGAGGGTTTATTATTATTAAGCAATAGTTTCTGAGTACATCTAGGGTACCATAAACTCGACAAACCCAACAGAGAAAACCTCGACAATCAGAGAAAATGTGAGATATACCTCACTCTCGCAAGTCCCGGTTGATCCGGATGAGCAACTGGTGAAACCCTAGCTGGCTCTGCGCAGCAACTACGTAAGCCTACTTAGCTTGGCTGAAGAACTGCGTCACCCTAGCTCTACATGGATCTGCCTCTCCCAGATCTTGGTTTCAGCCCTCTTGGCTCAGAAACCCTTCTCCCGACAAAATTCAGGACTTCTCCTTAGAGATGCTGCGTTGCCTCTGCGTGTGCTTGCGTCACCCTCTTGAGGGACTGCATAACGCTCTCTGATGGTTGCGCTGCCTCCATTGCATCTCTGTTGCCCTTGCTTTGCACTATACTCTTGGCTCTCCTGACCAATCACTACATTTGCCCCTCGCTGCAACTTTGAGTCACTCAGATCTGATCTTCGTCCGAGCACTGCTCCATTAGAAGAATTCGATCTCTTAGACTCTCTGTGTGTGTCTCCAACTGACCCCAAGCATCTCTTATACTTTTTCGTTGAGACATCAACGACCGTGATTTAATCTCTTATTAATGGCTTAGATTAAAAGACTGCTTGATCCGCGTCACTTAGAACATTTTATCACATGTGTTTAATTAATTCACTTTAATTTTTCTAATTCCCTAAGTTAGACTTAAGGTCCTCATTAAAAAAAATAATTATTTTAATATCTCACACACCAGATGAAATTTCTCCAAACGCTTTTTGGGTTTTTGAGGTCTTGTGTGTCTTAACCCCTCCACAAAATTTTAGGGCTAGAGCACACCTGATGCTACCTCAAAATCTCAACATGCACTTGTATTCTTTTTCATATGCAATAACTGATAACCTTCTTACTGGAAAAGCCTAGACAACAACCTACTGATAGAACTTCAAAACATGAATTGGAGATTTTGATTATCAAATATTACTTAACAAGGCTTTCCAAGCCTCTAGAATTACCCACCACTAAGCCCTGATCACTATGTTTCTTTCGGATCTCAATTTGGACCAATATTAAGTCTTGAAACCAACAAAAACTATACAAAACCATATAATAAATTAAGTGTTCTACAAATTCTCTTTTTCAGGGAGTGCTTCTTTGGCTGATTATGAATTCGACAAAATGGCAATTATAAAGAAAAAAATATATATTCAGACTTGCTAGCTATTCTAGAATGCAACTGTGAATAGGAAATTGATCCTTAGAGAGAAGCTACGAAACACCAGAATGAACAAGGGAGAAAGTGTTTTCATTTATCTCATCATGATGATAATAGTCAAAGACGAGTTAGCAACTGTTGGAGAGAAAATAGATGATTATGAGCTCGTGAGATCTGCTCTGAATGGGTTCTCAAAGTAGTGGGACGTGTTTGTCCAAGTGATTAATGGATGACAAGACCTTCTTGACTGGGATTGCCTATGGAGTGATTTCACTCAGGAAGAGCTTAGGTTGACCCGTGTCAGTGGCAACAACAATAAAATCCAGAAACGTGAGGATGATGAGAATGTTTCTCTTGAAGGAAAGGGAAAAGCCAAGAAAGGCCCAAGCAAAGGGTCTAATTCTAAGGGAGAGAAGAAAAATAAGGACTCGAGTAAAATCAAGTGTTTTGGTTGTGGTCAACAAGGATACTATGCTAGTCAATGTCTGAACAAAAAGAAGATAAGAAGAAGAAGCAACAAACAACAGTTTCAACGTATATTAATGAACTATCTTCAAAACTTGAAGATGAGTTTGTTCTTACAACTTGCCTATTTAGCTCAACTACCACAAGAGTCTAGCACATCAACAATGGGGCGTCATGTCATATGAAAAGAGTTAGAGAGTATTTCTCCAGCTACAAAGAATAGGAGATAGGATTCCAAATACAAATGGGAAACAAGTCCAACTATACTCTAGTTGGGACATGGACAATCACATTTCAGAGGGATTCTGGCAAGAATATCCATGTTACAAATGTGTTGCATGTGCCAGGTATGGGAGTGAACTTGATTTCAATTTTTTCTCTTCAGGATAAGGGGTATGATGTGTACTGTTGAGGAGAGGCACTAGTTAGCAACATCAATAGCAAAGATATGGGTGAGTTGTGGCATAGGAGGATGGTTCATATCGATCATGGAGAACTTAAGTTGCTCAGAGAGACCGTGACAGATATTCCAGAGGTGAGAATAGAAAATGTTGACATGTGCAGAGGGTGTGTGCTTGGAAAGTTTTCAAAAGCATCATTTCCAAGGAGTGACAATAGAACGTAGGGTGTTCTAGAGTTGATACATTTTGATATTTGTGGTCCATTGTCCACAAAGTCTTTCAGGGGTAATGTATATTTCGTGACCTTTATTGACGACTTCTCAAGGAAGACCTAGATTTACTTCTTAAAGATGAGATGAAGTCTTCAGTCGCTTCCAAGAGTTTAAGGCTCCCGTGGAGAACTCGACAGGAAATAAGATTAAGATTCTTCACACAGATAATGGGGGCGAGTATATGGAGAAAACCTTCAAGGGTTTATGCGATAAGGAGGTTGTTGCCTAAATCCACACTTGGGTTTCTTGGAAATACTGAGAGGGGACGATGAATCAGGATTTCTTTTACAATTGTTAAATTATGTTGGTTAAGATCATTAATTAAACTAGAACACAAGATGTATAACAAGAAAATAATTTTATTAATAAGAGTGATGAAGATTCAAATGATCTTACAAACAACCAAGCTCCAACCTGTACAATAAAATTCTAACTTCTCAAGGCCTCCAACCCTGAATGAGGACTCCAATCCTCAATTATCAATCCGAGCTCCAACTTGGTTTTATTGAGACTCCAATCCTCAAAGACAATCCTGACTCCAACCTTGTATGAGGACTCTAATCCTCTAGGGCTCCAACCCTTTTCTGCTTGCTTCAATCCTTTTTTAGGTGGCTTCAGTATAACTTCAAGTCTTCCAAAGGTTTCTTCACCAAGACTTGAAAGATCTCTTCAACAATACTTCAAGGATGCCTGCTCCAAAAATGCTTCACATACCACTCCAAGATCTTCTTCAACGAATGCTACAAATGGCCTTCAATATTCTTAAACGTTGGGTTCAAATCAAGGTCAACTCCATCAAGTCTTTAAGGTTCATGGAAAGTGTCTTCAAGACTCTTCATGTTTGCTCTAGTTTTGTTGCGAGGTCTTCGAACCTTGCTCCTAGAGTAGCCTCTTCAAAGCGTACCCTCAATGAGTCTTTTAAGATTTTTCCAGCAAAGGTTTAGAGTTGCTTCAATAAGTCTTCAATAAGGAAGGTTCCCTCCAACAATGCTCCGAAAGATGTTTGCTCTTGCATCTTCAAGGTTGCTCCAAAACATATCGCTAAGTTGCTTCAAGATAGCTTCACAAATCTGACTTCTGTGCTAGAGGATTTGTCTATGGTCTGAGCCACAGAGAGACCCAATTTCTGAGCTCTGTTCTAGTTGAAGTTAGAACGTTGTCCAACCTCAACATACGTCTAATGCAATGTTCCACCAAGTTCCTTGGAGGTGGGAGCGAGGGGGCGAGGGAGCGACCTATGAAAAAGCTCCCTACCAATTTTCAGGAAACGTGGGGGGGCGTCGAGGTCATAAAAATTATAATATATATATATATATATAGATATATATATATATATATATATATATGAATAATATAATATTATTTTTCATTTTTCAATTTTGCAAGGAATGTATAATATATATACTATATACAATCATCATACACTTACATCATGAAAGATAATTAGATAAAATCAACTAAGACTGTTTATAGCCTGGAGGCCGAGACTGTTGGTCCTGGAGCTCTCAGAAGTGGCAATCTATTGAGCTTAATTACTGTTATGTGCCGTGTGGAGATTAATTATTGTATGCTGAGCTTGGTACCTGTTGTCGCACAGATTGTTCAGGGCACCGCGACAACGGCTCAGACTGGGGGCTGTCACCTTTATCCCCAATCTCTCTCTTTAAGCTGTCTCCTTGCAAGCTAAGGGAGGTAGACCCTATTATGAAATGAAGGATAAATCCAAGAGACACAGCTAGAACATCAAATACTTGACAGAATAAACAAGATTCCACAGATCATAACACAAATTGGGAAGTTGTGTGTTGTTGTTTCAAGACAAAATGCTGGTGATGGATCAGTGATCAAGGAAATTAAAATTTGTTTTTGCAGTAGCAAGTGCAATGCTAAAACATTGCACTGTCTCCAGAAAGAAATATTGAATTTTTAATTGGTTGGAAACACTAAGGCCATGTCGGCTATATGAGAGCATTTCCCCTAATGCCATAAGTAGGGTCACCTCTCTTTGGGGTCATATTGCTGTAATCACACTGGAATTTTTCTCTTTTCTTATTTCTTTGGTACCTGTACAAGTATAAATTTGTTTACAAGTTTGGCTTATGTTTGAAAGCAGTGTGGGGATGTGGGGATGTCAGGGACTGCTGGAGTGACCCCCAAAATATCGCAGGACAACACCTCAAAAATATAAAAATTACAAATTTGAACATTTTGATATCCAATTTAATGTAATAGGTGGTTATTCAATATCCTTTTATAACACTTTGTATCCAATTTAACAGGTGGTTCAAAGGCACTGGTGGAATCTCATCTGAAACTCATAACTTATTAAATGATTGCAAAACGATGGTTTGTTTCGAAACCCCTTTTATAAGATTGACTAAGTGGTAAGATCCATTCTACTACTGTGGGCAAGGCGACGGCTACGGTTGCTGGAGGTCGAGGCGACTGCTACGGCTACGGCTGCTGTGGGCGGCTTCTACGACAGTTGTTGTGGGCGATGGCGGCAATTTAAAAAAATATTTTTTTAATTGTGGGTCCCACCCGCCCCCTCCCATACCCTCACGCCCCCTTCACGCCCCCTCCCGTCCCCTAAAGCATCCTCGTCTCCTCCAGATGAGGAAACGTCCCCTTTGCCGTCCCCTTCAATTTTTTGATTTTTGGGGACGTTGGGAAACGTCCCCTAGAAGTCCCCAAGACCCCGGAGCGCGAGGGGGCGAGGATTCTAGCTCCCTAGGTGGGGGGGCGAGTCCCCGTGTAACACTGGTCTAATGCTACAGTTCAAAGTGTAGAAAGACCACATGTTTGAAAATCAGAGGTCACAAATTCTGTCATGTCCCCATTTTTATTTTCCTCTATAGCACAACGAGGATGGGTTTTCATGATATGTGATGCCCAGGCTGCAGGAGCAAGATTACATCATCAGGGGTTCCAGAGGGGTTTTGTGGAGTATTTATGGGATCCGATGGCATTCACTTGGCATATTCCATCATCCACACAACTTGCCTTTTGTTCCGTTGCTTTCTAAGAAGTTTCATAAAACGAGATTATCATTGGGCCTGACTCAATTAATTACACTTGAGGCAGCATTCCGGGAGGCATATTTGATGGAATGCCTCAATGTAATAGCTCGTTGGAACCAAATCAAGAAGATTTTTTGGATGGGATGATGAGAAGAGACTTGTAGTGGCTATTTGAAGCATGGTGAGTGATTTATCATTATTCTAGATTAAAAGTGACTTTAATTACTCACTAAATTAAATAAAAGGAAGGGAAAATAATTAATTGAAGGAGAAATGGCCAAAAGTGACTTAGTCAAATAAAATAAATTAAAAGTCACTTAGATGGAGTCAAAAAGGGAGCTTCTAGAATAATATTAAAATAATCAAAATAAGATGCTTCTAGAGGCTTGGAGATCTATGGAGTCTTTAAAAGGAGGAGGAGATAATTTGGGACATCTTGGAGTTGAGTATTTTTCTTGTGGCGAGGTTTGGAGAATTGAGAATTCTGAGCTTTAGTAGTAGCCCCATGACGAAAACGCTCGGGTGATTCAGTGAGAGTGGGCAAGTACCCATCTCTCTCCTTGGTGATTCATTCTACATTCACAGGTTGTATTCAATAGTTCAACTATTTTGGAGGCCTGATATAGTTTGTTGTAGATTTCTTGGGAGGTCATCACTTCAACCATTTCCATATTATTGTACTAGCATGTGATATCTGCTGCATATTAATAAAATAAGGTTGAAATCTTTTGCACATTTATATTGTCTATTCTTCAGTTGTAGATTCAATTTCCTGATTTTGTCGTAAATTGTGGTTTAATCTGTGTAAATTGTTTATGGAATTGACGACTAAATTTTTTGAAGTAATTTCCTACTAAATTTATATTTGGGTGATGGACATAGGTTTTATTCTAGTTCTGGTTCTCACAAGTATCATGATCATTGTCGCTATCATTCTGTGCTCATATAGCTCTAGGAAGTACCCCAGGCCCCTAGGAGCTCCCAGAGCTCAATGTCCAACTCAAGCGGGACCCTCATGAGAGGGTCTTTCCAAGATTCCAAGTCTCTCTCTAAAGGCTAAGAAATTGGCCTTGTAAAAATTTCAATTTGGAAATCTATTGGTGCAGTGATAGATCTATTTCTCCTACTTATTACTCCAATAAGTTATTTACAAAAATCTATCAGTAAACTTTGAAATAAATACTACTACAACATTCACAATTACATATGCAGAGAAATAAACGGTAAATAACATAAGCATAACCCCGGAAAAGAACATGTACACACTTATTTTTGGACAATTGTCCCCGGAAAAACCCAATGTGGGAAAACCGGTGAAGCAAATGAGGGTTTTATTATTATTCTTCAGCAAATGAATCTTTACAAGGAATACACTGGTAGATATAATCAGAAAACACCCGAGACAAAATTCTCGACCCCTCCCGAAAATTTTCTAACACCCGGAAGAGCCTTTGACTCCCTTTGCGTCTGTTTGCATGTCTCTCTGTGCAGTCCCTGCACTACACTGCGTCACTTTGCGTGGGTTCACTGCGCTGCAGCTATGCGCTTCCTTCTGTAGCCCTCTGCGTCCCTCCATCCTCGTGCTCAGTTACTGTTGACTCCCTCTTCTCTTTCTGCTTCTGCAACTCTGCCTTGCAACTCTCCCTCTGAAATCGAATTCTATTGCTTCAGAAGTGATCTCCTTCGGGTACTGAGTGTATGCCCGACTTACTTTTCAAATGACCCTCAATCCTTCTTTTATAATCTTCTCGTTAATGAATCAATGACCCAGATTAGAAGTCTAATCAATGGCTAAGATTAAAACTTGACTTGATCTTCGTTCTCTAGAAGATTCACACTCTGTCTTAATAAAACCCTTTAATTATTTAATTACACTAAGTTTAGACTTAGGGTCTCCATTAAAATAATTAATTATTTTAATAAGACATGAACCGAGTGGAATTTCCACAAACGGTTTCTGGGTTTTTTGGAATACTAGTGTCCAAGCCTCCTTACAAAGTTTGAGACTTAGAACACTTTTCGATGCTACAAAAATCAACACTCCCTCTTAGCGAGGAAGGTGTTCTAGCAATATGCCTGCCGCATGCTGCTCTGCTTTTGAAGCATCCTCTACACTGCTGCCCCTCATCTGCTGCGTTGCTGTCTTCTGTACAACTGCCGATGACATTGCCACTGTCACTACTACATCTGTACTGCAACTCCCTCTGAATCCTGATCCTTTCCTTTCCTGTTACTGAAATGGATTCTTGATCATCCCCATCTTCTCTCTGAAGTAGACAAACTTGGTCTTCCCCAGAGCCTTCTTGAGAATGTCTGCCACTTGTTCTCCTGTTGGAGTGTACTGCAACTGTACAGCTCCTCGTTGGACACTGTCTTTGATGAAGTGACACCCGATGTCAATGTGCTTCAATCGATCATGAAACACAAGATTTTCAAATTTCTTGATGCAACTCTGATTATCACATAGAATACTGGTCGCTTCCATTTTCTCCTTCAGTAGGTTCACAAGTAGTTTTCGAAGCCATATGGCCTCACACAAAGTTGTGTTAGTTGCCATATATTCAGCCTCTGCTGAGCTCAGTGCCACGGATTTCTGTTTTGAAATAATACCCACTGGTACTCTTCCGATCTACTGGACTCCCTGCCCAATCTACGTCGGTGAAACCACTTAACTTGATGTTATTGCCACGGGCATACTTCAATCCAAGCTCAACTGTTCCTTGAAGATACCTGAGAACATGCTTGGATGCTGCCCAATGAGCCCTCTTAGGTTCCACCATGAACTAGTTGAGGGTATTTACAACATAACAGATGTCTGGCCTGGTGTTTACCAGAAACATCAAAGATCCTATGTGCTGCCTATACAGAGTAGGATTAGCCTCATCATCTTCGGACTGTAGAAATTTATAGTTTCCCACCCCGGTTTTCAGTTTTCACCTTATTACTCCAAAATAGTTAAATGCCCTTTCCCATATCCATACATTTAACAAACTGGAAAATAAATTTTGCTGAAAACACAAATTCTGGAAATTTTTCAGAATGCTGGAAAATGTAGAATTAAAAATCAGCAAGCATAAAAACAGTCATTCACACATTTGACACAGATATTTTTGGTCAACATGACCCTGGAAAAACCCCCTACAACTCTTGGGGAAAACCAGTTCGAAAGCTCCTTCTTATTTCTGGAAAATGCTTCTACAGAGGGGTGAAATATATAGTGAAAATTCCAGCAAATTAATAACAGACTTATCTGGTTTTCCGTGCTTGCCTCCGCCTTGGAAAACGTGCCAGAACAGCAAAATACTCAAAACAGAAATTTATTACAGCAAATGACAGTTCAGAAATTCGTGCCCAGAACTTAGCTGAACAGCCGTACGGACTGTACGGAATTTTCCAGCGAGCTGTCTTTCTCGAAAACAGTGCTGGCTGCCTCGATAAACGTGCCCAGCCACCTAGAAAATCGATTACTCTTGCTGTTGTACTATTCCTCGAAAAACATGTTGCCTTTCTCCTTGAAAACCGTGCCTCAATACCGCTGTACGGACTGTTGTACGGATTTCTGTGCTGTTGTACGACCAAGCTGCCTCGGTATCCGTGCACTCTCTTACTGCCTCGAAAACCGTGCCCTCCTTGCTGCTGTACGGACTTGCTGAGTTTTTCTTCTCCTTCACCCTCTCAAGCTCTCTTCAGAAAAAAAAGTCTCCAACTCTCCTTCTCCTCCTCTCTCAATCTGCTCATGAAAGAATGAATGATCTTTTCCTCCTTTTTCTCCTTTAACCTAACCCTAAGTGACTTTTGGGGAATCCCTAAATCCAATGGCTGAGATAGATTGAGATCTAGGGCTGAGATTAAATGCTCATTTAAATCTCACTTTCTATTTTTTAATTCACCCCACTTTAATAAAGACCCACTTAGTCTTTTGTTTCCAAAGTCACTTTTTCCTTTCTAATTTTATATCGACTTTATTTAAAGTCACTTTAACTTTAGTAACTTTATCACTTAAAGTCACTTTAAAATTAGATTTGACTTTATAACTTTATAAAGTCACTTTAGTAACTTTATCACTTAAGTCACTTTTAAATTAGATTTAACTTTATAAAAAATTATAAAGTTACTTTAGGAGAAAAATTAAATTCTTTTGGACACTTTTCCCTGGGCCAAAGATCAAAGCCTTAGGGAACCACCTGTCCTCCGGTAACCAAATTTCAACACTCCCTCTTACCGAGGAAGGTGTTCCTCACCACACCCATCTTGTCTCTGAAGTAGACATGCTTGCCCCGTGGTAAGGCTTTTGGTAAGAATATCTGCAACCTGCTCATCAGTGGGAATATACTCAAGCTTCACAGCGCCTTTCTGAACATAGTCTCTGATGAAATGATATTTGATCCTGATATGCTTTGACCTGTCATGAAATACTAGATTCTCCGTGAGTTTAATGCAACTCTGATTATCACAGTAAATCACTGAAGGTCTCAACGGCTGACCAAATAAGCCAAACAACATCTTGCGAAGCCAGATGGCCTCACAACTAGCTAGACTGGTTGCCATATACTCTGCTTCCGCTGAACTCAATGCTACTGACTGCTGCTTCCGGCTGAACCATGACACCACTGCCGAACCCAACCCAAAACAGCACCCTGAAGTGCTCTTCCTATCAGAAGCACAACCTGCCCAATCAGAATCAGTGTAACCTGCCAATCTCACTCCATCCCCCTGCCTGTAGTCCAGACCATAATCCACTGTCCTCTGCAAGTACCGCAAAATGTGTTTTTCAGCCACCGAGTGAACCTTCCTAGGCTCACACATAAACCGACTCATCGTGTTGACTGCAAAACAAATATCTGGTCTAGTGTTGACCAAATACATCAAGGAACCAATCAGCTGTCTGTACAATGTGGGATCCACCAACTCGGAATCCGAAGCATGAAGCTTCTTCCAGTTGGTGATCATCGGTGTCGACATGGGTTTACAATCCTCCATGTGGAATCTACCAAGGATGTCCACAATATACTTCCCCTGCCCCAAGAAGAAATGCCCCTCCTCCTGCCACACCTCCAAACCCAAAAAGTAATGCATCAAGCCGATGTCCTTCATCTCAAACTTCGCCGCAAGATCTCTCTTGCAGTGCTCTATGAGTCTCTCTACACCCGTAATGACCAAGTCATCCACATACAGCACCAGAATGAGAGGCTCCTCACCTATCACAATGTAGTAAAGGTTCGGATCTGCCTCACTCTTTGTGAAACCCATCTCCTGCAAGTATGTATCTATCCTAGAGTACCAAGCTCTAGGAGCTTGCTTCAGGCCATAAAGGGCCTTCTTCAGTCTGCACACATGGGACTCCTTCCCATGCACCTCAAAGCCCTGTGGCTGCTCAATGTACACCTCCTCCTGTATGAAGCCACTGAGAAATGCGGTCTTCACATCCATCCGGTGGATCTTCCAACCCATCTCTGCTGCTATCGATATAATGGAGCGGATCGAAGTATATCGAGCCACGGGAGCGAAGGTCTCCTCATAATCAACTCCCTCTACTTGGGAGAACCCTCTAGCCACAAACCTCGCTTTGAATTTCTCAATGCCGCCATCTGCAGCATGCTTTACCTTGTAAAGCCATCTGGAAGTAACCACGGATTTGCCCTCAGGCCTCGGCACCACCTCCCAAACATCATTCTTCATGATAGAAGAATACTCCTCCCGCATGGCCTCTCTCCAGACCTGCTGGCTAGCTGCCTCCTCATAGCTAGAAGGCTCAGAGTCAAGGATGCTGGTAGCCATTGCCACATAGCTACAAAAACTCTCAGGTGGTTTGCTCTCTCTGACCGGCCTCTTAGGCTCAGCAACAGATGTGGCATCTCTCAAGGTGTCCTGAAGCCACTTGGGCTTCCTCTTCCCTGAGCACACTTCTCCCGCCGGAGAATAAAACTCCTCCTCCTCAACATCGGGAGCCTGAACTCCCCGACCGTTCGTCACGTCCTCCGCCCCGCACCCGAACTCCGTAGAAGCCGAGGTACCGTAACCGTCCATCGTTGACTCCTGCTGAATCGTTTCCGTGGGCCGCTCTCCGGGTGATGTCGCTCGTAGGCACACCCCTTCCGACTTCCCCGAGCACGCCACCGACGGACCCACATCGTCATATATGTACCTCCAGATCCTCCTGATCCCTGCCCACTGTATCCCTATGACTGACTCAGCTGTTGTTGAGGGTTTGGCTGATCCAGATACTCTAACTCCCATGACCTCCTAAAGGCCCTATCCTCCTCGAACTTCACATCCCTCCTGACAACAACTTTCCTCTCTGCAGGAATGTAAATCCAAATGGCCTTTGAGGTATCATTGTAGCCCACAAAGATACCCTTCTCTTCGGTGGGCTTTAGTTTGGTCCTCTTCTCCTTGGGTATGTAGGAGTATGTGATACACCCAAATATATGAAGATGACCAATATCAGCCTTCTTCCCAGAAAAATCCTCCTCCGGAGTCATGTGCCCCAAGGCACGATGCAGACTCCTATTCTGCAAATAAAAAGCAGTGTTACAGGCCTCAGCCCACAAAAACAATGGCAACCCCTGATCATGTAACATGGCTTTGGCAACCCCTCTGATGGATCCGTTCTTCCTCTCCGCAACCCCATTCGTCGGGTTGGATAAGGAACAAGTGGAACTCCTCCTAATGCCTCGCTCCGCACAATAGTCAACAAACTCTCCAAGGGTGTACTCTCCTCCATTGTCCGACCTCATGGACTTGATCTTCCGACCTGTCTGTGTCTCCATAAGAGCTCTAAACTCCTGAAACCACTTGAAGACCTCACTCTTGGTCTTCAAGAAATAAATCCAGGTCCTCCTGGAGTGATCATCAATGAATAAAACATAGTACTCATACCCACTCAAGGAAACATGAGACATCTGACTACTCACATCGGAATGAATCAAGTCAAGTATCCCAGCCGCTCTCGTCACTAGGAAAAAGGGGAATTGGCAAACTTGCCCATCGCACATCCTCTGCAAGTATCAAAGTGATCAGTACTGAAATCTGGCACACCTGTAGTGATCTCCCGCAAAGTCCTCAAGGCTCCATGATGCATGTGCCCCATCCTGCGGTGCCAAATCTCACACTGCTCAGAACTGCTAGCTCTGCTGTCGGTACTACTGCTCAATGCCAAAAGGGACTCAAATGCAAACTTGTACACCTTTGCATGGCGTACACCTATCACTCTATTGGACCGGAGTGGCTCTGGGATACATCAACATCATTATCTCCTCCTCCGGAACAAGCACTTCATATCCTCTATCCTCCAAAGCCGAGACTCGATATGAGGTTCTTCCTCATCCTCGGCACATAAAGAACATCTCTGACACCTTCAAGGGAGGTTTGAACTCCTCTCGAAATGTCAATGCTCCCACACCGACTGCTTCTAACAACTCCGTCATCACCGAGTACTACCTCTACATCGTTGCCACTCTCTCAAAGCTCCGAGAAGTACTCTGATCTCGTCATGTGACGTGAAGCTCCACCGGCCCACATACCGTATACTCCGAAGATGCTCCGCCAATCGATGTGGAAATGCATGTTCCCTCTCCGGAACCTCTAAGTGCGCATAATCCCGCACTAGAGGACTCATGACGCAATGAAACCCAACTCCTGGCCCAAACGAGACCCGCAAAGTCTTCACCTTCGTCAAGCTGCCATGCTCTGGTTCTTCCCCTTCTTCTTCTTCTCCTCCGGACACACAACTGCATAGTGTCCCATCTTCTGACAATTCCAACACTTCACCTTGGAATAGTCCTTTTGTGTGTTACCCTGTTTACCTTTGCCTTTGCCCCCACCATTGCTTGTGGAAGCCTTTTTCTTCCCTTTGCCTTTCTTGCCTCCTGCCAACAGTGCTACATCCTCATCCTGTTCAACTGGCTTGGCTGCCCCAAGCTGACCCTTCCTGATCTCTGTCTGAATGCAATCATCCCAAAACCTCTCCCATGTGGGAAGGGTCTCACGTGCACAAACCCCATCAGCAAAGTTCATCCATGAACGGGGGAGGCCATTCATTGCAATCCGCACCAACTCAGTGGGTGGAATGGCCTCTCCAATCGCTGCCAACTCATCTCTCACATTAGTAATCTTTGTGAGATATCCAGCTGCACTATCATTACCCATCTTAATGGTCTTCAACTAATCCTTCAGGACCATTTTCCGATTCTCATTGGTACTCTGGTAGAGATTGGATAATGCTGTCCACATCTCATGAGCATTTATCTTCCCTCTCACATGAGGAATGCAATGGTCTTTGATTCCGTCTAGAATCAATCTCTTACCCTTGTTGTTCTTTTTATTATATGCTGCCAACTGAGTAGCATCAGTAGGCACATTTACAGGGTTCTGTGTGGTATTCACCATAATGTCCCAGACTTCTGCCTCCTCAAAGATACTCTGCATTCTCTCTTTCCAAAGCTGTAATTGGAATGCCCATCCAACCTATCCTCCACCCTCAGTCCCAAAGACATCTTGCTGTCCTAAAACTGAAAAATAGCACTGTTGTAGTAAAGGTAAAACTGTTGTTTGTGAAAAATCAGTTTGCTGGAATATTCTGAGTGAAAAATCAGCAGGTTGTAATTTTCCTCCTTGCTGTCCCAAACTGCTCTTCAGCACTCAAGCTCCGATACCATGTAGAAATTTATAGTTTCCCACCCCGGTTTTCAGTTTTTCACCTTATTACTCCAAAATAGTTAAATGCCCTTTCCCATATCCATACATTTAACAAACTGGAAAATAAATTTTGCTGAAAACACAAATTCTGGAAATTTTTCAGAATGCTAGAAAATGCAGAATTAAAAATCAGCAAGCATAAAAACAGTCATTCACACATTTGACATAGATATTTTTGGTCAACATGACCTTGGAAAAACCCCCTACAACTCTTGGGGAAAACCAGTTCGAAAGCTCCTTCTTATTTCTGGAAAAAGCTTTTACAGAGGGGTGAAATATACAGGAAAAATTCCAGCAAATTAATAACAGACTTATCTGGTTTTCCGTGCTTGCCTCCGCCTTGGAAAACGTGCCAGAACAGCAAAATACTCAAAACAGAAATTTATTACAGCAAATGACAGTTCAGAAATTCGTGCCCAGAACTTAGCTGAACAACCGTACGGACTGTACGAATTGTACGGAATTTTCCAGCAAGCTGTCTTTCTCGAAAACAGTGCTGGATGCCTCGATAAACTTGCCCAGACACCTAGAAAATCGAGCCCTCTTGCTGCTGTACTATTCCTCGAAAAACGTGCTGCCTTTCTCCTTGAAAACCGTGCCTCAATACCGTTGTACGGACTGCTGTACGGATTTATGTGCTGCTGTACGGCCAAGCTGCCTCGGTATCCGTGCACTCTCTTACTGCCTCGAAAACCGTGCCCTCCTTGCTGCTGTACGGACTTGTTGAGTTTTTCTTCTCCTTCACCCTCTCAAGCTCTCTTCAGAAAAAAAAGTCTCCAGCTCTCCTTCTCCTCTCTCAATCTGCTCATGAAAGAATGAATGATCTTTTCCTCCTTTTCCTCCTTTAACCTAACCCTAAGTGACTTTTGGGGAATCCCTAAATCCAATGGCTGAGATAGATTGAGATCTAGGGCTGAGATTAAATGCTCATTTAAATCTCACTTTTTATTTTTTAATTCACCCCACTTTAATAAAGACCCATTTAGTCTTTTATTTCCAAAGTCACTTTTTCCTTTCTAATTTTATATTGACTTTATTAAAGTCACTTTAAAATTAGACTTTAGTAACTTTATCACTTAAAGTCACTTTTAAATTAGATTTGACTTTATAACTTTATAAAGTCATTTTAGTAACTTTATCACTTAATGTCACTTTTAAATTAGATTTGACTTTATAACTTTATAAAGTCACTTTAGGAGAAAAATTAAATTCTTTTGGACACTTTTCCCTAGGCCAAAGATCAAAGCCTTAGGGAACCACCTGTCCTCCGGTACCAAAGCATCCTCTACACTGCTGCCCCTCATCTGCTGCGTTGCTGTCTTCTGTACAACTGCCCATGACACTGCCACTGTCACTGCTACATCTGTACTGCAACTCCCTCTGAATCCTGATCCTTTCCTTCCCTGTTACTGAAATGGATTCTTGATCATCCCCATCTTCTCTCTGAAGTAGACAAACTTGGTCTTCCCCAGAGCCTTCTTGAGAATGTCTGCCACTTGTTCTCCTGTTGGAGTGTACTGCAACTGTACAGCTCCTCGTTGGACACTGTCTTTGAGGAAGTGACACCCGATGTCAATGTGCTTCGATCGATCATGAAACACAAGATTTTCAAATATCTTGATGCAACTCTGATTATCACATAGAATACTGGTCGCTTCCATTTTCTCCTTCAGTAGGTTCACAAGTAGTTTTCGAAGCCATATGGCCTCACACGAAGTTGTGTTAGTTGCCATATATTCAGCCTCTGCTGAGCTCAGTGCCACGGATTTCTGTTTTGAAATAATACCCACTGGTACTCTTCCGATCTACTGGACTCCCTGCCCAATCTACGTCGGTGAAACCACTTAACTTGATGTTATTGCCACGGGCATACTTCAATCCAAGCTCGACTGTTCCTTGAAGATACCTGAGAACATGCTTGGATGCTGCCCAATGAGCCCTCCTAGGTTCCACCATGAACTAGTTGAGGGTATTTACAACATAACAGATGTCTGGCCTGGTGTTTACCAGAAACATCAAAGATCCTATCTGCTGCCTATACAGAGTAGGATTAGCCTCATCATCTTCGGACGTGTCGATTTTCTTCTAGTTGGTGATCATTGGAGTCATCATGGATCTACCGTCCTCCATCTGAAATCTCTTCAGAATTTCTGTAGTATATCTTCCTTGACTAAGAAAGATCTCCCCCTTCCGCTGCCAAACTTCTAACCATAGAAAATAGTGTATCAGCGCTAGATCCTTCATGTCGAATTCTGTAGCCAAATTCTCCTTGCAGTCCTTGATGAGCCTCGATGACCCTGTTAGAAATAGATCATCTACATATAGAACCAGTATCAGGGGCTCACTCCCTACCCTTAAATAGTAGAGATTGAGATTTGCGTCACTCTTGACGAATCCCATCTTGTGCAAGTAGCTGTCAATTCAACCATACCAAGCTCTAGGGGCTTGCTGTAGTCCATATACAAGGCTTTATTAAGCCTGCACACATGAGTCTTTTGTTCATGCATCTTGAAGCCCTTTGGTTGTTCAATGTACGCTTCCTCTTCTATCACCCCATTTAGGAACGCAGTCTTGACGTCCATCTGGTGAATCTCCCATCCCATCTGCACTGCAAGGTATATCACGGATCTAATGGAAGTATATCTGGCTACTGGGGCGAAGGTTTCTTCATAATCTATCCCTTCCTTCTGAGCGTACCCCTTAGCCACAAACCTGGCTTTAAATTTCTCCATACTTGATCTTGTAGATCCACCTTGAACCTATAACTGATCTATCCCGAAGTCTGTAAACCACTTACCAGCGATCATTTGTCATGATGGAACTATATTCTTCCGCCATCGCACCTACCCATACCTGATGTTGAGTTGCTTTCTGAAAAGACAGTTCCCAACCTGTGCAACCAATGCTTGGTACCTCTCAGGCTACTTGTGCTATCTCTTCACATCTCGGGGGGCTCCAACAAAGTCCTTTGTGTCCCTTAGAATTTGTTGTAGTTCCCTGCTCGTTCTCCCACTGGTAGTGGGTGGATTCACCTGCTCTCCCTCCTGCAAGTCCTCAGGAGGGGTGTCCATTGGATCCCTATGCCTTGGAGAGGCAATCGTATTATCTTCTGCATGTTGTTGTGGTTGAGCTAGCGGATCCTCCTCAGACTGCATAGCAGAAGGCATCTCTCGAGATCTTTTGAAGGCCTGCTCCATGAATTTCACATCCCTTTGCACTACAACTTTCCTGCTCTCTAGAATGTAGATGCGGTATACCTTTGCATTCTTGTTGTATCCTACCAGATACCCCTTTTCCGTAGTCATGCCCAACTTCTTCCTCTTTTCGTTGGGTACATGACAATAAGCCGTACTGCCAAAGATCCTAAAGTGACTCACTTTAGGCTTGCTACTAGTGAATATTCTTTCTAGCATGATCTTTCCCAATGCGTTGTGAGGAATCCTGTTCTGAACATAGACGTTTGTATTACAAGCTTCAGCCCACAAAAATTTAGGCATGTCTTGATCATACAACATTGCCCTTGCAACCTCGACAATGGTTCTATTTTTCCTTTCTGCCACACCATTCTGCTCCAGATTATATGGAGCGGTCCACTCTCTTCTAATACCTTCCCTTATGCAGAACACTATGAATTCCTTGTCCGTGTACTCTCCACCATTGTCTGAACGCAACACTTTGATCCACTTTCCTGTCAGATTTTCTACCAGAGTTTTAAACTCTTTAAACTAACTGAAGACTTTGTCCTTGGTCTTTAGAAAGTAGATCCAGGGTTTCCTGGAATGGTCATCAATAAAGGTGACGAAATACTCGGCACCACTTAGAGCTCTAGTGAACATTGGTCTGTAGATATCCGAGTGTATCAAGCCCAATACACTCTTAGCCCTGTTGTTGCTTCTTTGATACGTTGCCTTGGAATATTTTCCCAACACGCACTCTCTGTGGACATCGTCTCACTTGGTGCTCAGTTCTGGAACTCCTGTGACAGTCTTCTTGAGAATCTTTAATGCCCTATGATGCAGCTGCCCCATTCTTCTGTGCCATAGTTCATTCAGATCCTTTTCATCAATGTTGCCTATTAGTGCCATTGGGGATTCGAGTTGCAACTTATAAAGTTTGTTGCTCCTTACTCCAATTTATGCTTTCTTCTTCCAATGGGGGTGTCTGACGTAAACTCTATTACCAATGAAGTAAACGTCGTAACCTCTGTTTTGAAGTTGAGACACTGAGAGTAAGTTCATCCCCAACCCATGCACGTACAATACATTTGTGACCCGAAGCTTATTTCCAACCTCAGTTTGAAACACTGCGGTACCTCTTCCAATAAGGGTACATTTTTCTTTATTACCCATGGTAATTTTAAAGTTCATCTGCTCCTCTCGGTAGTTGGAAAAACACTCCCACACTCCCGTCATATGAGCAAAAGCTCCACTATCAATTTACCAGACTTCAGGAAAGCAGTGCTTGACACACAAGCAAACTCTTCTTCCAGTCTAGATGCTAGAAAAGAAACATCGTGATCCATTTGTTCTTTCATGCTTCTCTTCGTTTCTGGAGAACTGCGTGAACCCCTCCGAGCTGCCGTAGCAATGTCAGATTTCTGTTCACTTGATGGTTCTCCGTTCTTGTTACTCATCTCTGGCTCTGATACCATGTGAAAATTTCAATCTAGAAATCTACAGTTGCAGTGATAGATTTATTTCTCCTACTTATTACTCCGATAAGTTATTTACATAAATCTATCAGTAAACTTCGAAATAAATACTACTGCAACATTCACAATTACATATGCAGAGAAGTAAATAGTAAAGAACATAAGAATAAGAACCAATCACATGTACACACTTATTTTTCGACAATTGTCCCCGGAAAAACCCAATGTGGGAAAACTGGTGCAACAGATGAGGGTTTTATTATTATTCTTCAGCAAATGAATCTTTACAAGGAATACATTGGTAGATATAATCAGAAAACACTTGAGACAAAATTCTCGGCCCCTCTCGAAAATTTCCTGACACCCGGAAGAGCCTCTGACTCTCTCTGTGTCTGTTTGCATGTCTCTCTGCGCAGTCCCTGCAGTGGATTGTGTCACTCTGTGTGGGTTCACTGCGCTGCAGCTTTGCGCTACCTTTTGTGGTCCTCTGCTTCCCTTTGTCGTCGTGCTCAGTCATTGCTGACTTCCTCTTCTCTTTTTGCTTCTGCAACTCCGCCCTGCAACTCTCCCTCTAAAATCGAATTCTATTCCTTCAGAATCGATCTCCTTCGGGTATTGAGTGTATGCCCGGCTTACTTTCCAAATGACCCTCAAGCCTTCTTTTATAATCACTTCGTTGATGAATCAATGACCCAGATTAGAAGTCTAATAAATGGCTAAGATTAAAACTTGACTTGATCTTCTTTCTCTAGAAGATTCACACTCAGTCTTATTAATACCCTTTAATTATTTAATTTCTTTAAGTTTAGACTTAGGGTCTCCATTAAAATAATTAATTATTTTAATAAGACATCAATCGAGTGGAATTTCCAAAAATTGTTTCTAGGTTCTTTGGAATATTGATGTCCAAGCCTCCTTACAAAGTTTGAGACTTAGAACACTTTCCGATGCTACAAAAATCAACAGGCGTTCCCCAATGGCTTCGTGAGGATGTCAGCAACCTATTCATCAGTCCTGATGTGTTGGAGCCTTATTGCTCTCCGTTGTACCATATCTTGGATAAAGTGGTACTTGATATCAATATGCTTGGATCAGTCGTGGAATACGGGATTCTTTGAAAGGCGAATCCCACTTTGGTTATTGCAATAAATCATAGTGGTATCCAACACATGCTCAAATAGCTCACTGAAGAGCTTCCTCAACCAAATAACTTAACAACAGGCCATACTAGCTGCAATATATTTGACCTCGACGGTGCTTAGAGCAACCAATTTTTTCTTCTTGCTCATCTAAGAAATTGAAGCAAATCCGAAAGGGAAGCAACATCCTAATGTGCTTTTTCTATAGCCCAGTCAACATTAGAATATCTGTGTAGCCTCAAATCGACAATCTATCTCAGTCCATAGTTGATAGTACCACAGAGATATCTCAGGAGATTTTTAGTAGCAACGCATTGTATATGATGCGGCTCTACCATAAATTGACTCTATGTCTGGTTGGGAGTTCACTAAGAACATCAGGGCCCCCACAAGTTGTCTATATTCAGAAGAATTTGCTAATTCGGGAGCAACAACACTTTTGCATAGCATCTTGAAATTTAGTTCCATCGGAGTAGACACAAACTTGCATTCCACCATACCACATATTTCTAACTACTTCACAATGTATTTCCCTTGACAAAGGGAAATATCACCTGGCTTTTGCCAGAACTCCAAGCCTAGAAAGTAATGCATTATTCCTAGGGCCATCTCGCATTCGGAAGTCAACTCCCTCTTGCATTGATAAATGAGAGGTTGATTTATGGTAGCATTGGATGTGCTCTAGCCTTGTAATTTTGTATATAGGCTAAGACACATGTATTCCATAACATTCATAAATGGTTTTGGAAAATTGCACTTAGAGATGACTTAATTAAATTAATTAATCATTTTTTAAAGTTTTCCTAAGTCTAAACTTAGGGAATTTGATTAATTAAAGTGTTTTAATTAAATCAAGTGTGAATCTTCTAGATAAAGTCATGGATCATCTCCAAGTTAATCTTAGCCCTTGATTACGTTTTAATCTCGGCCATTGAAAAGTCAACGAAAGATTATAAGCAAGAGGGTGAGGGGCCTATGGAAAACATACTTGACACTTGAGCCATTGAGCATTTTCGAATTTGTGTGACGAGACACAATTTTTGATCAAGAACAAATCACTAGGGCTGGGTTTGCTAAGTGATTTGATTCAGTGATCAGATCCAGAGAGGGGCAGAAGCAGAGATTGGTTAGGTGGACCATGAATACATTTCAGAGTGAGGCAACATCTACGCAAGAGAGAGACAATGCAGTTTCTGGCAGAGGTGACGCAGTTCCTGCAGAGAATCACGCAGAGCTAGCGTAGTGTCTCTTGGAGTCAGTCCGGAGAAAGCTAGAGGCTGGGGTTCTGAGCCAGGAGGGCCAAGATCCATCTTCAGATCAGCCAGATCAGCTACAGAAAAGGGTGACGCAGTTGCTCCAGCTTGCTTATGCAGGCTTATCCAGTTTCAGCATAAGCAATCACACAGAGGCTGTGAGGGCATCATCAACGTTTTTTTTTATCAGCCGGAGACTTGCTGAGTGAGGTATATATCACAGTTATTTTTGCTGTCTAGATTTCTCTGAAGGGTTTGCCAGATGTTGGCACCCTAGTTGTATTCAAGATGTTGTTGCTTAATAATACAAACCCTTAGATCTGCTGCACCGGTTTCCCAAGTTGGGTTTTTCCGGGGATTCAGTCCAAAAATAACTGTGTCAATGTGGTTCTTTTTCATTGTATTTTGTTCAGATTGTTTCAGCACTTAGATTCATTTCGTAGTATTATTTGTGTAGACTACTTCAGTAATTACTTCAGTATTTCAATGTAATGAAATAATTATCAAAATAATAGAAGTAATTCAGATTTGTTGCAGTAGGAATCTAGATCTAGAATTTTTCACCTGGTAGCAGAGGTTATTTAAGTTGAAGTGCAGGACAAACGAAGAGAACCAACAGGTCAACACTATAGAGTATGGGATTTGTGTAAGCAACAAGAGACCCTCCTAGAAAATTACGCTGTCCAGGCCAGGAGGGCATTCCAATGCAGAAAAGGTTCCCTCTGAGAGAGTTTACAGAGGGGTAAGTTTTTTCAGTTGGAGAAGAGGCAACGTAGCAGATCAGCGTAGCTGAAGGACGCAGTTACTGCACAGCAGTAAGAGCTAGTGCATAAGCATCAGAAAATTTCTGAAAAAACACAGTTGGGGATTTCTTGATCTCAGAGAGTTTCTTACTCAAAAGAAACTCGGTTTTTCCCGTGCAGCAACAGAAGAAGTGACTTACTCCACAAGGAGTGCGTAAGTCTAGCTGAGCAGAGGGTTAGAGCAAGACAACGACAGTTGAGGAGATGGCCAACAACAAACTGCGTGAAGAAGATAGATTGGGGGGTGCCTCCAACTACGTTATCTGGAAATCAAGGATAGAATTTCTCCTTGATGAGCACGATCTAAAAGCCCTCATAGACAAAGCAGTTGCAAAACCTCTTGATGCAGCACACTTGAGGAAATTCAAGAAGAATATGGCAAGAGCCAAGTGGTAGATCCTAGATGGAGTGAAGGATCATATCATGCCTCATATAGCAGCCAAAGCCACTGCTAGAGAAATTGGGGTATGGCTGGAAAAGATATACCAAGAATCTTCCGAGCAGCTGAAGATGTACCTTGAAGAGAAGATGCGGAATATCAGGATGAAGAAGGGAGAGCGTTTTGACTCCTTGTCTCGGATCCAGGAAAACCGAGATCAACTGTCTGCAGTAGGATCTGCTCATAGAGACTTAGAGCTAGTAAGGCTCACATTGAACTCTGTTTCAGAGGAATATCAAGTCTTTGTCCAAAGTGTATTGGGCAGAGAAAGACTTCCAGTTTGGAAAGCAATGTGGGCAACATTACAGCAAGAGGAGTTGAGGAGATATCTCCTAAAAATCCACTTGGAGGATGGCAATAGCAGTTCAAAGGTCAAGAAGGAGGAAGAAGATAACACTGCCCTTGCATCAAAAGGGTAACAGAAGCAGAAGAAGAAAGATTTGTCCAAGATCAAGTGCTTCTGGTATGGTCAAATGGGACATTATGCCACACAGTGTCCTCTTAAGAAAAAGGATAAAGAAGAAAAGGAAGATTCACAGGCAGGAGCTGCCTAGATTGAGGCAAAAAGAGATTGTGCAATGTTAGCTCATATTTCGAAAGGAGAGAAATGGGTTGACTTGGAGTTGTAGATCCAGAATCTACAAGGAGGCGGGATCTTTGAGTATTTCCGAACTCTTGGATCACATGTGAGCTACGACAGCCTAAAGACAGTAGCAGGATGGACAGTTGCAACAGAAGATGAGAAGACAGTGTACTAGCTAGCAGTACTAGAGCCTGATCAGCGCAGAGAGGGAGCAGCAGCATCAACAATTGAGCAGCAGCAGCGAAGTGCACACTGGTGTAGTGCAGTGCTCACGTAGTGCAGAGCAGCAACAATGCATTATTTTCATAGAGTTAGTGCAGAAACTAGGAGTAGTCAGTTTTATTTTTCAGTTGCAGACTTACTTGTCCAATTTCAGATGGTTTTCTGTTGCAATTAGCAAGAGTGCAGCACTCCAGTAGCAACAGTAGTTGAGCAGCAACAGCGCAATGCACAGGTGGTGCAGTGCAAAGCAGAGTAGTGTTGATGCAGTGTAGAGGAGTGCTCACTCAGTTCAGCGACATGTTTGCAAAACTTAGAGGGAATTGCAGTACAATGGCAGTTGGCAGTAGCATGCAGAGTCAGCAGCAGTACAGTTGCAGCATTTTTGTGCAGTGTTGGTGAGCAGCATCAACAGCACAGCAACAGATGTTCCAGAAGTCAGATCAGTAGCACATTGAGGTGTTTTGCTAGAGCACTTTTCTCCTTAAGAGGGAGTGTTGATTTATGGTAGCATCGGATGTGCTCTAGCCTTGTAATTTTGTATATAGGCTAAGACACATGTATTCCATAAAACCTAGAAATGGTTTTGGAAAATTCCTCTTAGAGATGATATAATTAAATTAATTAATCATTTTTTAAAGTTTTCCTTAGTCTAAACTTAGGGAATTTGATTAATTAAAGTGTATTAATTAAATCAAGTGTGAACCTTCTAGATAAAGTCATGGATCATCTCCAAGTTAATCTTAGCCCTTCATTATGTTTTAATCTTGGCAGTTGAAGGGTCAACGAAAGATTATAAGGAGGGTGAGGGGCCTATGGAAAACACACTTGACACTTGAGCCATTGAGCATTTTCGAATTTGTGTGAGGAGACACAGCTTTTGATCAAGAACAAATCACTAGGGCTGGGTTTGCTAAGTGATTTGATTCAATGATCAGATCCAGCGAGGGGCAGAAGCAGAGATTGGTCAGGTGGACCAAGAATACATTTTAGAGTGAGGTAGCATCTACGCAGGAGAGAGACAACACAGTTTCTGGCAGAGGTGAAGCAATTCCTGTAGAGAATCACGTAGAGCCAGTGTAGTGTCTCTTGGAGTCAGTCTGGAGAAAGCTAGAGGCTGGGGTTTTGAGCCAGGAGGGCCAAGATCCAGCTTCAGATCAGCCATATCAGCTACAGAAAAGGGTGACACAATTCCTCAAGCTTGCCTATGCAGGCTTACGCAGATCCAGCGTAAGAAATCACGCAGAGGCCGCAAGGGCATCATCAATGCTGTTTTTGAACAGTCGGAGACTTGCTAAGTGAGGTATATGTCACAGTTATTTTTGCTGTCTAGATTTCTCTGAAGGGTTTGCGGGATGTTGGCACCCTAGTTGTATTCAAGATTTTGCTGCTTAATAATACAAACCCTCAGGTTTGCTGCACTGGTTTTCCCAAGTTGAGTTTTTCTGGGGACTTAGTCCAAAAATAATTGTGTCAATGTGGTTGTTTTTCATTGTATTTTGTTCAGATTGTTTCAGCACTTAGATTCATTCCGTAGTATTATTTGTGTAGACCGCTTCAGTAATTACTTCAGTATTTCAATGTAATGAAATAATTATCAAAATAATAGGAGAAGTAATTCAGATTTGTTGCAGTAGGAATCTAGATCTAGGATTTTTCATAGTCTGCACCAGTCATAAATGGATCATCGACATACGAGACCAAAATAAGTAGCATGTCCTTTTCAACCATGAAGTAAATGTTTGGATCAACATAGCTCCTTGTAAATCCCAGCTTCATAAAATAGCTATCAATCCTCTCATACCAAGCCCTAGGGGCTTGCTTTAACCCATATAGGGCTTTCTTCAACCTGCATACATGTTTCCTTCTATCTTGTACTTCAAACCCTTGGGGTTGTTCCAAGTAAACTTCCTCCCTAAGTGAGCCATGCAAGAAAGCAGTCTTGACATCCATTTGATATAAGCTCCATCCTCGATTGGCAACTAGAGCAATTATGGATCAGATAGTGGTGTATCGAGCAACTGGTGAAAATATTTCATTATAGTCAATTTCTTCCTTTTGAGAGAAACCATGAGCCACGAACCCAGGGTTGCGGGGAAGCTTCATACCCCCTTCGCTCCCGCTCCGGAAACGCGCTCCGTTCGGGAGCGTTTCGGAAACGCTAGGAAACGCGCTTCCGAAAACGCTTCCTGTCGGGAGCGTTTTTCGGGAGCGCGTTTCCGACCTGAAAAAACGCTCCCTGTATTTTCGGGAGCGTTTCAGGGAGCGTTCGGAAGCGAACGCTCCCGAAACGCTTCCGACGTTAAAAAAACGCTTCGGGAGCGTTTTTTAAACGCGGGAAGCGTTTCGGGAGCGTTCGCTTCCGAACGCTCCCCGGCAGGAAAAACGCTCCCCGCCGCGCGGAAATTTTTTTATGAAAAATTTCCGATTTTTATATAAAAAGGGGGGGGGGTTTCATTTTCAGTTATTGTTTGTTAGTTGAGAAGTGAAATTGAGTGAGAAAGAGAGCCGAGAGCGCAAGGTTTGGTTGACAGCAATCAGGAGAGCAAGGAGCAAAGCTGACAGGAGAGCAAGGAGCAAGGCTGACAGGAGGATTGCAAGAAAGAGGTCGGCCTTCTAATCCAATTTTGTATTTTCTAAGATGAATTTGTAGATTGTTAAATGGTTTGAAAATGAAAACTTGAATTTTGCTTGAATGTTGCATTTTATTGGATTTAAAACTTTTAAAATGAGTTGTTGTTTTCCTATGTTGCATTTACTATTCCCATTTGGCATTTTTCTATTTGTTTTGCAGGCTAGATTCTAGAAACTTGAAACTTGTTTCCATCATGGCTATATGGCTAGGAATTTTCCTCATGTTGGTTCCTTTCTTTGTGATAATGGTGTTGGAGAGTGCTAGAAGAAAGAGACAAATCATAGAAGAGGAGGATGAAGAGGAGGGTTATGGTGGATCTGAAGAAAATCCTGAAGAGGAGGATTATGCTGAGGAGGAAGTGGGGAGTGGAGACCCTGAGGACCTAGAATCCCCAACTAAACAAGACCAATATCCTTTGTGGAAATATGTTCAAAAACAAGAAGGAGGGAAAGGTGGTGGAACCACTAAATTTATTTGCCCCCATTGCAATAAACAATACCATGGTTCATACACCCGTCTGAGAAGGCACCTTTGTAGGATAATGCCAGGAGATGGAACTAAAAATTTTGGAATCAAAGTTTGTACTTCTATGGCAGCACCACAGAGAGAGATATATAGGAAGGAAGAGGGGGTTGCCATACAGAGATCATCTAAAAGATCTAAGGGTATCGCTGATTCAGGCCCAACACATTCAACTTCCACCCATGCCAGTGGTTTCGGAAGCAGTGGCATTGGATTAAGGCGTAGAACCATATCCGATTTCCTAGACGAAGGGTGTAGGAATGATGTGGATTCAAAAGTTTACCGGTTTCTATATGCATGTGGGGTGCCATTCGATGTTCTTCGCTCACCTTATTGGCATGAAATGGTTTCTGCCATTAATGATGCCCCCAAAGGATACAAAAGCCCTGGGTATGACAAGGCCAGAACCGTGGGTCTTGATCATGAAAGAGCTAAAATAAATCATTCTTTGGCTAGAATGACAGGTTCGTGGAATGAGCATGGGAGTGCATTGTCTCTGATGGATGGACCAATGTAAAAGGAAAACCATTGATAAATGTTTTGGCTGTGTCGGTTAGTGGTGCAGTGTTCCTGGCAGCTTATGATTATTCAGATAAATTCAAAACCGGCATTAACATTGCAGAGCCATTACTTGAAATAATTGAAAAGACTGGGCCATACAATGTGATACAGGTCATCACTGATAATGCTGCTAACTGTAAGGCAGCGGGAGCAATTGTTGAGGATAAATACCCCAACATTTTTTGGTCTGGGTGTTTGGTTCACACAATGAACCTTTTGATGCATGATATCATAAAAAACAAACAACCTCAATTCAAATGGCTTGGTGATTTGTACAAGAGAGGTAAAAAAATGATCAAATTTATTACAAATCATAGCAATACCCATGGGCTTTTCCGTACTCACTCCAAATTGGAGTTGTTGAAAATAGGAAAAACTAGATTTGCTAGTTATTACCTCACCTTCAAGCGCCTTTTGAAGGTAAGAGAGTCATTGGCTGCAATGGTATCAAGCCCACACTGGCAGCTATTAAAGGACAGGGCGGCAACAGTAGTTGACAGGCAAAGTTTTGAACATGTGGAGGAGACCGCCCTTGACCCTCAGTTTTGGGCACGTATGAGGGAAATTGTGAGTTTTACCAAGCCCATTTATAACATGATTCGCTTTGCAGATACTGATAAACCGGTGATTGGAGAGGTTTATGAGCAGATGGATAGCATGTTGGGGCAAATAAAAGATATTGTTAAGGATAATGATCCCATTTTGTATGCTATGATTCATGACTGTGTGTGTGCACGGTGGAATAAACTCAATGTTCCACTGCATGCTTTGGCATATATCCTTACGCCAAAGTATTACTCTCCATCTTGGTTGGGCCAACCTGCACCTGGAGGTGGGGTTAGGGTGAAACCTCACACAAATCCAGAGGTACAAGAAGGGTACATGAAGGCATTGGACAAATTGGTACCTGACAGGGAAGAGTGTGCTAGATTGCGCCTTGAATTAGGCAAATACTTCAGTTGCACTGCTAACTTTGGTTCATTCCATGCAATGGAAGACGGGGACAGATTCGATGCTCTCACATGGTGGGAAGCATATGGCGGCATGGGACTTTTGCCAAAGTTGGCTAAAAAAGTTCTCTCACAAGTTGTGAACACTTCTTCTGCAGAGAGGTGTTGGAGCACCTACAACTTTATACACAATGTGAGAAGAAGCAGGCTGAATGAAAACCGAGCTGAAAGCTTGGTTTATGTGCATTATAACTTGAGGTTGTTGAGCCATTACTGTGATCGGGCAAATGAGGATCAATCATCCAGAGTCTGGGACAACAACCCAGAGGATGATAATTTGGAGGACGGCACGTTACATCTAGAAGAATTGGAAGCAGAACTTTATAGGGATGATGATGAAGCACCGCCACACACAGGGCCAGTCCCACCATCTACTGGTAGCAGTGCGGGTGCCAGTGTCAGTGCCACTCCTCGATATCACACTATTGTTCCTTTGCAGATCCAGCCTCCACCTTCTGGTCGTGGTCATGGTACTCCTGAGAGTACTAGAAGACCAACAGTTCCTCGTGGCTCACAGAAATTAGACATTTCTCGTGGGCCTGGCAAGGGGCCAGCCAGATAAAATATATTTGTTGTTTACTATTCTCTATTTGTTGTTGACAGTTGAACAGTTGAAACTTGACTTGCTACTGATTTCATATATTTAAATTTTTAATGAAGTTGGCATTTATAAGTTTATTGTTTACAAGTCATTATGAATTATGAATATGATGCTTCATGAAAGTTATATGGTGATCAATGAATCAATGATGATAAATGTTATATAATATCAATGATGATAAATGTTATATATTGAATTTTGAAATCAATGAATCAATGATGATAAATGTATATTGAATTTTGAAATCAATGAATCAATGATGATAAATGTTATAATATATATATCAATGATGATAAATGTTATAATATATATATCAATGATGATAAATGTATATTGAATTTTGAAATCAATGAATCAATGATGATAAATGTTAGATATTGAAATTTGAAATCAATGATGATAAATGTTATATATCAATGATGATAAATGTTATATATTGAATTTTGAAAGCTTGAAACCTTCGGATTGATGATTTGCGAGACTCAAGAGTCAATATGTTCTCTGCTTCCAACTCGTGGGCGTGGTTGATGAAGATTATAACTTCTAGATGATTGATGTTATATGATTCAATCTATGTTTTTATGTTTTTTATGTCTAATTCATCATTCTACATTTTTTTGTTGACATATATGCATCAAAATATAAAAAATATTAAAAATATTAAAAAATATATATATATATATAAAAACGCTCCCGAAAACGCTCCGGACCCGGAAACTTTTAAAAATGGCGCTCCGCGCTTCGCTCCCGCTCCGCGCTCCCGCTCCCGCTCCCGCTTCCAAGTAACCTTGCACGAACCTTACCTTATATTTTCAACACTTCCATCAGCTCCATGTTTAATTTTGTAGATCCATTTTGAAGTGACCACAAACTTGTCCTTGGGTCTAGGTATTGTTACCGCTCAAACTAGCAGGGGTCCTAGGAGGGGATCCTACAGAGCAACTACTAGGTCAAGTGGAAACAATGGAGCAATAGCCCACTGTCACCTCAGCTATAGCTCCCTGCACTTTACGTCATCGATGGGAGGATATCCAGTATAGGAGGAAACACAAGGATGAATAAATCAATGAATGGATGGAGAGTGATTCTTGAAGCCTCTTCACAAGAGAGACTCATTTAAATGGTTTACTTGCTTAAGAAGCAAGGTGATGGGCTCTCTAGGAAGGGCTAAGAGGATAGTTAGGCCTAGGTTTGGAGATTATCCCTTAAAAAGAAGCATCCTAGACCCAAGAACAAAGGAGAAATGTCCTCTATGTAATCCTTGTGGAATATGAGTCACAAAGTTGTGAGACCACAAATAACCCAAGTGGGCCCAAACTAGGTCAAGGGTGTGGAGTTGATCAATGATAGAGGGGCTTGACCAAGTTCGAGAGGAGAATAAGATCAAAGGAATAATTTTATTTGGAAATTTTAATGCAATGATGCAAATGAGGACACTAACCTAAGGCAAACTAGGGAGAGGATTGATCCATGAGCTAGGGCTTGCAATATCTCTGGATTCCATAGTCAGATTGAGTTCAAATTTGGGGGACCTGTTGTTGCTCAAATTGTACAAGCACGATGCAACAATGACTTAGGGCATGGGATATCACTCTGAGCTCCGCCCTCTCCATTCTAGCTGCCTCCCAACAACAGGCTAAGGAGGGTAGTCCCTATGGAATGTGAGAATGCAAGTCTCGTTGGCAACCAAAAAGTTCAGGAGACAAAATTGAATGGCCTAGCCACTTGGTTGATTGAACAAGTTTTAGAAATTAGATTAGATTATTGTGTGAGACCTGTGCCTTATGGAGTCAATTACTTGCTTTATATCAATTATATACCAAATGACCAGATAAACAATTGTTGCTTTGCTATCCTATATGAGACATAAGTCTTACAAATCTAGGTGAGGTGCAAAATCTTGGTTTATTTTAGCTATATGCCAAACTAAGTGAATCCCTTAATCCTTAGTATTTTTGAGGCTAGTCTCTAAAGTAAGTTGTAGAGATAACTCAAGGCGAAGCAAGCAATGGCTTGGTTAACGATACCTCAAGCTGAAATCTAGCTACCTGATGCCTCCAATGTTGCAGAGACTGTGGCTCTGACGATTGCAAGGTCACCGTGTTAACTACTAGAGAGGGTCTATCCTTTGCAAACTGAAAAGAAGAAGAATGGCCCTATCTCTCTATCATCTAAGCTTAGGCTTGGAAGTAAATTAGTTAATGCAAGGAATTAATCCTAGTATGCAAGTGCAAACGATGGATGAGTGCCCTTAAGGTGAGATTACTCAGTTTATTAAGTACTTAATCACAAATGATCTTTGATTACGATAATAGAGTACTCAAGCAATATATGAATAATAATCCCGACCCTAAGAGAAAGTGTTCAATTTAAACGGTGCCAAAAAATTTAACAAGTAATATCAATGGCCAATTGCTTAAAGGACAAGATCAATGCTACTTTGATACAATTAGCAACTTCAGGATCATAACCAATGAACAACCAATATGCCAAGATACACAATTAGATTCTCTTATCACACTTATGATTAACCTTAATTATGAGATCCACAAGAGATATCCAATTTACCACTGAGCAATGTATCTACTTATCCAAAGTAAGAGATTATGAACATTAATCCACAATGTCACTTAGATCTATTAGCCAATTTACTAACTTGATTAGATCACTTGGGTGTGAGGATGCAAGAGTGAAACTAGATACCAATGACTAGAATTAAGCCTAAATCACATCAACAAGTAATGATTATGAATTATGAGAGCTTATTAGCCAATTTTAGAGACTTATAATTATTTTATTGCTGCTGCAACCTTGTATTCAGAGGTCTGCAATTTTATATCAGCAGTCAAAAGACAATGTTCAATGCCCAAAATAAGCTAGAAAATTCATGCATTCAACTTTCCAATGGTTACCAATGCTTATGAGACTGTGTATTGTTGAAGAATGTAACTGGGTTCATTCTTTGAAATTGTATTTGAGTCATAATAAAATGTATTTATCAAAAGAAAGAAGAATAATTCATTATTATTATTATTATGACTTATTAAAGCATGAGTTTCATGCTTGGGTCATCATGTTTTAGGTCAAAGTCCCCATTGAGAACTTCTAGGTTTTATCTAGAGTCATTAGAGTCATTGTCCATTTTATAAGACCCTTTTTGGACTTTTGAATCATGTAAAAAGAATTATTATTGAGTAAAATAAGTCATTTGTCACCTCCACACCAAGTCGGTCCTTGCTTGATGAAGTTGGCCTACTCTAGGGAAATTTGACCCACAAAAGAGGCTATATATAGAAGTGCAGCTCGATTCATTTAGAGCATCACTCAACAAGTTTGATATACAACAAGAAGAAGCAGAAAAGGTTTGAAGTTCCAAGAGAAGAAAGAGAATTGCAAAAGGACAAGATCGAAGTTTTGGGCTGTCTCTCTCTCGTGCGAAGATATTTGGCTACTGCTGAGGTCGAAGTTCTGCTGCTGGAGAGGTCAAAGTTTTACTACTGGAGAGGTCGAAGATCTGTTGCTAGAGAGGTCGAAGTTCTGCTGCTTCTAGGTCGAAGTTCAGCTACTACTACTAGGTCGAAGTTCTACTGTTGGAAGGTCGAAGTTGCTGCTAGAAGGTTATCATCTGAAGAAGAAGGGTTGAATTGGTGATTGGAGGAAGTTTGTGTCTAGGTCAAAGGGTCTTGGATTATCTTGTCTTGTCTTGTGAAACTACTGAAGGAAGAGTTGTTGAGTGGGTTTTCCCTTAGATAGGGGCTTTGCCCTGGTTGTCCGCCTATATCTGGTGTCTTTGATCTTGGTGTTATGGTTTTGATAATTGCTTGATGAACTAAGATAAAAATATATCACAAGAAAATTAATAAGAACATAAGAATATCACAAGTAATTATCAACATAGTAAAATCTTTCTACCTTTCTGATTTTCCGACATGGTATCAGATCTAAGGTGATGAAGAAGAAAAAGGTAGCCTGAAGATGTACCGAAAGGAGAATAAGGAGTCTTAAGAAGTTAAATAAGGGCCATCAAGAAAAGGGGTCATATAAGGGGATACACCTACTATCTTCAAGAACCATGTCTAACTCATTGAAGGGAGAAAACAAATTAGAAGGAGCCTCCAATTACAAGGCATGGAAAAAGAGGATAGATCTCATCCTCGAGAAGAATAAAATATTGGATCTAGTCAAAGGAAAAGTAAAGAAGCCTACAAATGAATCAAGTGATGCAGAAAAAACGAAGTTTAGAGAAATGGAGATATTGGCCATGAGCCTAATAGTGGATGGAATAAAGGATAACCTCATCCCATATGTATCCAACATAGATTTCGCTAAAGAGATGTATAAGGCCTTATCCAAATTGTTTACAATCAAGAATCTTGGTCAAATTGCAAGCCTTGAGAATGAACTAAGAACTATGAAGATGACCAAAGATGATATGGTGATATCCTTCTTTGTAAGCATTTCTAGAATCATAGATGAACTCCAGGCAATAGATGAAATAGTACTTGAAAAGGAGCTCGTGATTACTGCTCTTCTAGGATTACAAACATCTTGGAGTGCCTTTGCATCAGGAATCAACAGTTGGAAAGGCACTCCTACATTCGAACAATTATGGAATGCATGTAGTCAAGAAGAAGTCAAAATTTCATTAGCAAGCAACAAATAGAATGAAGAGGAGAAAATTTCAAATGCCTATTCTGCTCATCACAAGAATAAGCTTCAAGAAATCCAAAGGGCCAAGGAAGAAGATAGACCTATCGAAGATTGAATGCTACAATTGTCACAAGATGGGTCACTATAGAAGTGATTGTCCTGAGAATCCAAGGAATAAAAAGAGAAACAGGGATCAAGCAAATGTTGCCGATGAAAGATCACCAAAGAATAACAAGACTGAAGAATCAGAAATAAAGGAATTACACTATTAAGTCCTCTCTCTCTTAATCTTCTATTCTAAGTTTTGATTTTTTTCCTTTATGTTTTTATTTCTAGTACTTGCAGGTCTAACATTTTTTGTTTTGATAAAGTTATAGGTATCCCTCAAGATTAGACTAAGAGGGAGCCCTCACCATTTTACAAAAGATAAGTATCTTACTCCTTGCATTATACTTATATATTTGGTTTCCCTTTCTTATCTAGTTGTGTTTGTATTAGATGCTAATACCATTTCTTTTCATATTTTCCTTGTTTAAGAAAGCTTGCTGATATGCTCAAGGGTTATGAAAGAGACCTCAAAGAATAAGCCTGCAGCATGATAGAAGTTTTTTTGTGAAGGAAGCTATTCAAGAATTGATGTCCTACAAGGTTTGTTAAGAAACAACTTGGAGGTATGTCTTAAACCATAAGCTTTGTTCTCTTCATAATAAAGGTATATTCATTTCTTTTAATAATCTGCTTTACATTACTAACATCGTTATGTCTAGGACCTTTGAATCATAAAGATTCTTATTTGGGTGATTAATCATTAGATTGAATCTACCCTCTTTATACATTTGATCATTCTTATGGAACCCTAAAAAGGTTCTTTATATGTAATGTTCCTTTTTCTAGTATTCCTTATGACATGGTTATGATGGACTTTCAGAGTTGGGGCAAACAGGTCACATGGGCAGGTTGGCGTCATCGGCGAGCCCTAGGGGCTTTTGGAGGGGTTTTGAGGAGTTCTTATGAGGTCCAATGGCATTCTCTTGGTATATTCCACCATCCGCACAACTTGCCTTTCGTTCCGTTGCATTCCGACAACTTTCAGAAAATTGAGTTATTAATGGGCTTAACTCAACTAATTACGCCTAAGGTGGCATTTCGGGAGGAATTCTTTACATAACACCTTAGTGTAATAGCTTGTTGGAACTAGAACGAGAAGATGTATAGGATGGGATGGCTAGGAGTGATTTTCAGTGACCCGAGGAGGCATGGTGGCCAATTGACCATTTTCCCACATTAAAAAGAATATTTTAATTAAGGGAAATGTTCTCAATAATTAAAATAATAATAAAATAGGAGCTTCGAGAGGATTCCATCAGATCTATAAAAAGGAGGAGGAAGGGCCATTAGGAACATATTGGATTGGATCATTGCCTTTTGTGAGAGGTTTGAAAACTTGGTTCTCTACTTTAGCAGTAGCCCCAGGATGGAAACCCTCGGGTGATTCAGTGGGAGTAGGCAAGTACCCATCTCTTCCCTTGGTGGATCCATTCAGGATTCACATGTTGCAGTGATTGATTTCAATTAGTTTTGGGACGATCGGCTTCAACATCAGAGCAGATGAATTTTGGGGGGTCAGATCATCTATCTCAGATATTTCAGCTATACTATCATGTACACTCTCTCCAACTATTTCTTCTAATAAAATTTGAGATCATTTGTGCTCGATATGTTATGGAAATTGCATATGATTTTTGTATCTGATTTTACATGGCCATATTCTGTAAAGTAAATGATAATTTTATGGGAAATTTGTGGTTAAGTGAATTTTTGCAAATTTAGTTGAAAATATCCGTTTGGGGATATTACAGTGGTATCAGAGCCGGTTTTTGTGCCAACTTTGAGGATTTAGTTTCCAAAATTGTCGAACCCGATTTATTGCAGGAGCAGGAAGGAGGGTTTATCTGAAGATAAACCCTGGTGGAAAGGATAAAATTTTTAGCTCAAATTGTTCCCTGAATATTAATTGCTCAACAAAATACTTAGCAATTTTTTATTTTGTTGTCCCATGATCAAATTGGATGATAAGTAATAGTTGTTTGACAAATCATTATAGTATGCGTCCCGTCTAATTTGGATGAATTCTGAAAAGATTGAAGCCATGGTGTAATCTTTGCCATCGGGCACGAGGTCCAAATGTTTGAGGGAGATCGTATATATCCAAGGCCAATTTCCTTTCTAACCTTGGTCGAAGCCGTGACATAAAAGGGGTTGTTGAATATTGACAAGGGACCGAGGCCCCATCTTACAGGTGGCCAACACACTTTAATCTGTGGCGTTTCCAAAGAGCTCATAAGCTAAAGGAGAGTTTCCAAACACAGTGAGAACGAGTTGAAAATTTGTGGGTTGTGTCGAGCCGTGAGCTGTCCTTAGATTGGGCAGGGGTGACCCACCATTGATAACAATTGAGAATTTGTGGGTGATAGCTCTATTCATCAAGACACCATCAAGAGCTAAATCGTGTCAACCCGTGGTCGTGCGTGGCTGGTGTAAATTTTCTTGTAGTGGCAGAGAGCAGCATTGCAAGAAAATCTAAGGGAGGCTGCACTGTTACATAACAACTGCAGACACCAGGAATCGAAGGCAGTGAGAATGAGAAAAGATAGATTGTTGACTGGAGAAGCTGCACATAAACCCAGTGACGTAAAGGTAAATCGACAACCAAATTAATCCGAGTGGAGTTGATGACCAAGTCAAGCTACCAACAACTGAGTCGTGGGCCTACAATTTTTGTGTCGGTTGGTGAAGCGAAGAGGGAAAGCTACAATGCAATAGTTATGAGAATCAACTCATCAAATGAACTTGCCCAGGTCGCATTAGAACCCAAATCAGGAGGATAGCGATATTATTTCAGCTCAACGGAATTACTGGGCCAATAATACTCAAACCAATAGAGGACGGTGGAAGTTGAGCTAGGGAGTTAGATACGCAGTCCCGCAAGACGCTGATTGGGAAATTAATTGTTGAGCAATGATCAATCTGTTTTAATCAACATGCTCCTGTGTAATATGGATATGGTTGATGTATGTCTAATTGGCCTGTGCATGGAGCCTTATTAGAGGTTCGATGGTGTAATTGGTGTTAAGGTAGTTCACGCAGTGAGAATTGAATCGAAGTTGCAGACAGAGATCGTGCTCAACCAATAAGATCATGGTTTCTTTGTATTATGGGAGTTGACCAACACTAAGGTAGCATTTAATTATTCAGAGTGGAATTGTTATGTGCATTGTTGTCAAGTGCGATTGGAGTTCAGGTTGTACGAGCATATTGGCAGAATAATGCGCATAACCAATCCCAACACATAAATTATATCCAGGAAGAGTATATTTCCAGGGGATAGAATGCCCGTAGCACGTGAGCTGGGGCGGAGTTGATTTGTCAATTAGAACTGGCTCGTTGATCTGAAGAAAGGGCTGGGAAGAATTATTGAAGACAAGACCAAGTGAAAATTGAGATCCTGAGCCGTTGAGCGTATGTAGAGGTGACGTTGCCCTTCAGGTTGTGGGCAACATTTCAGAGAGCCATTCCAGATTTAAGGCGATCGAGGTCTGAGCATATTTTTGAGCCAAGGCAGTTACTGAGGTTTCTTTGTTCGTGGGCTATTAAAGTCTGATATTTCAGTGGAGCAACATTTTTGGTACATATTGCTGATATGATTGATAGGTTGCTGGAATAAGACCAGGTTCTCCTACCTCTGCTCTATGTTTTTCTTTTTACATGTGTTCACTGTCACAAGAATTTGTATCAGTCATATATACATATTTCTGGGTAGTGAAAGTTGGTTGTGTTGTCGCCTTGCTACCTACACCTACCTACTAGTTAGTGAGAAAAGCCTTTAACTCCACAAGGTGTGGTTGGTGGCAAGGAATTCAGAGAAGGGGTTGTCACCTATTCTCGACTCTTTCCGTTTAAGCTATCTCCTAGGTTAGCTATGGGAGGTGGTCCCTAAAGAAAAACTGTTAAATTTAGGCAACTAGGTCCAAACTCTGGGTTGTGCTGCTCAGATGACGATCCCAATATTTTTATTGGATTCCTCTTTCGGAGAGGTGTAAGATTGATCTAACGATCATCTCGATCGGATGAGCAGAACATGTACTTTGAATTTGTCCCACTTATGTGCTAGGTCGACTTGGTATATAATATAGACTTAAATGTCTTAAAGGACGTGTCACACACCCCCAAAGATGCCTATATATTGGAGAGACTTGGAGTTCATTATACACACAATGTGTGGAGGATTTTCTTCTCTCTTGATGGCATTGGAGTTGTGTTCTTGGTGCTGCATATTTGTGGAGTATTCTTTGTCTGGGTTGTCTTGGGGTTGTGTGTGACACACTTGGTTGAATGACCTATTGGAGACTTTGCTGGTTGAAGCATCCTGTTGTTCGCCGTAATGCCACCATTCATTATCTTCTATCTTCTATCTATTTTGGCTTGTCTTCCATCGATCTATTGGTATGTTCTATTTGCTTCAGTATTTTGTGCCCTAATCTGAAATGGCATAGAACATGTTCAAATTAACATGGTATCAGAGCTGAGGTGAAGACAAAGCCCAATTTTTGTTGAAAAGCAATCTCCGATCTATTAATCCAACAAGTGCAACACATCATCAAGGAGCATAATTCTTCTGAAATAAGTTACGAATCTGAGGCTGGGCAAAGGAAAAGAGCCGAGGTTTTTCCTTGTTTGGGTACAGTCTTCTGTGGATGGAAGGGCCGCAATTATCTATATTATCTAAAGTTTGCTAGGATGCTCGGAGGACTATTTGGAGGCACCTTAAGACTTTGGATGCCCTTCTACATTAGGCCGCAATTTAGAGAAGTATTTATGTGTTTCTTATTTCAGTTTCAGCCGCAGTAAGGGTTTCTACAATAACATGTTGCAGACACTTGTGAAAAGGCTGAATGGGCCAATTAGCTTCCATCATCTCAGTCGCAGTCAGCCGCAGTCAATTCAATGGGTGGTTTGTCTCTAAAAGAGAATGTCGCAGGTCTATGAAGCCTCACTGAAGCTTGCCGCAGAGAATTAAGGGAGGCCGAGGTATGAGGAAGCTGTTTCGGAAGGTTGTTAGGGAGCCTCAACAATATGAGGTAGGCCGCAGGCCTAGCCTCTCCAATACAAGCCAGTGTGAAGGTTTTAAAGGCTACCATCTCACCTTGCCTTAGCCACAGCCCTAATTAAGGTTTTGATGAAGGCAGCGGGTTTGAAGATAGGATACACTAATATCGTGGAGAAATGGCAGCGTTTGCTGCTGTAGGTGGGCCGCAATCCCTACCTCATCTTTGGAGGATGCCGCAATCTTGTTTGGTGTGTTCTTGCTGCAGATTGGAGCCGCTGTCTCAGAAGTAAGTTTGGGTCTGTTGTTTTAATGCATGTCTGGTATTATGCTTGGACGCAGGGGCAACTGAAGTTACAGAAACAGACATAAATGTTTGAATGGGCCAAGAAGGCTAGGTAGGCTTCTCTACCCTAGCCGCAGTCACTACCAGGAGCAACATGGACTTTACAATGATTTAAAAGACTTGGATTTTCTCTGCGTTATTTGGACGAATTGCTGGGAGAAATTGGAAACTAAATTCTTTGTTCTTGTGTGTAATTGGGAACAATATATTTGTTGACTGGCTTCACTTTCTCTCAATTGGATGGTCGATCTTCGGGCTACGTTGTTAGTATTTACCAGAGGAACTTCAACTGAATGACGTGATGAGCGGATATGCATGAGTGCCACTACAATGAGCCAAGTCACTATCCCACTATACATTAAGCCAAGTTACAATGTCACTGTCACTATAATTGTATGACATCGCACCATGGATTGGCATTGTTGGATTGACAGGGTCTCGTTACATTTTAAAATGATATGGATCTCTCATCTCTATAATGTTTGTGGCATCGTATTGCACATTGGCTCAACGCATCGTAACCGGTATCTATGCCCATATGATTTGAATGATATTTCAGTGGCCATCCAATTATAAAATATAGTGTGATGCCCACTAGACTATAACAGACAATGCGATGTCATGACCATAATATATCCATACAAAGATGAACAAGAAAACAACGGTCTATAATATACGGATGTGAAATCGGGCCACAAAGAAACGAGTGAGGTTGTGCCATTAGGAATGTGAACTGCTACAAATAAAAACCCCAGAACATATAAGAGAGCTAGCCTTTCAGAGCAAAGAGAAAAATTCATAGTCGATACATCTTGATGACATCGCAGATCCATATATAATTTGTTCAGCAGATTAATATGTCAGTGTAGAGCCCCAGTTAGTTGGGTGTATAACAAGTGTTTATTTGCACGGGAATAATCACTGGAAATTGCACTACTGAAAATCACATTGGAGAGGATAGATAAATTTTCCAGCAAGAGGATTCATAAGCAGAGACAGGTTGTTCTAAAGACCGAATGTCACATCACTATATTGATTTCAGCAGACCGTGTGTTAATCTGGGCATGCAAAAAAATTCTGGGCACTTCACTGTACGTAGGGAAGATTATCATGCACTAGTTAATCCAACGCATCAATCCCAGGTCATTATATACAGTAATCCCAGGTCAGATTGTTGACAAGATGGGCAAATCTGTAAGCCCTAGGGAAAGTGACATTTGTCATAGAATTAGGCCAATTTCGGTAGCCTTAGGAGCAGCCTTCTGAAATGACTAGAAGAATGACAAATGGACAGATCTGGAAAATAAGAAGTAGTGCAGGATGAAATGCCAGATGTAGTAGAAGAAGACCTCAAGTGCAGGATCATGAGAGAAGGAATCATGATATATTCTCCCTGTTTGACAGTGACATATGGCAGAATATGTATGACCATGTTCTTCAATACTATATGGCAGTATGAAGAAGATAGTGATGGGTACGATAAAATTATGGCAACATCGTAATCAGCGATATGACAGTGATGACGGTTCTGTAGCCGCAAATTTGACAAGCTAAATCTGTCATTTTGTCACTGTCATCATGACAGTGACATAGACAGTCACCCATGTTTACGAAATTCATAATAGTAGGAAGCTTGTGATAGTATCAGTCTTACATTGGAGCGTAATGATAAACTTGGAAGTATGATCTGAGAAGTTTTTGCAGCCTTCAGTCACATTGTTGGAGTCTTGAACCATGGTCGGCAAAACCTGTGAAGTTTTGAACAAATGATGTATATGATAATATCGCAGCAACATTGAAATCCATTATTTGACAGCATATGATACATATCAAGATGCATGAGAGCTATATGACAGTATATGGCTATGAGTCTTGAATGGCTTTGACTGTGGGAGAATAAGACTCCTTTCCAAGTTGATGTTTGGGATGCCCTCATTTGAAATAGATGTCTTCTCTCACAAGAGAAACTGACATTAAGAGGGAGAATACAACTGTATATGCTCGTGAGTTAATATCATTGCTCAAGGAAAACCCTCATGGCTCAAAGATATATGGCTTCAGGGGGGAAATTACAGTAGAAAAACAAGAAGCCATATAAATACCAGGGGTATCTAGCTGCCATGAGTACAATATGAGCCTGGATCATTTGAAGAAGCTATAAAGCATCAATTCTGTAAGGATGCAAGGGTGATGTCTGGGATGTGGTCCCTAGACCACAGAACAAAGTTGTTGTCACCTCGATATAAGATCAAGCATCGATCTGATGGGAAAATGCGTTGCCTGAGACTTCTCTAGGAAGGCACTGATTATTATTACACCTATAATCTATTATTACCCTTGCTGCTACGCAAGGACGAAATCTTCATCAGATGGATGTGTAGACCGCCTTTTGGCATGGTGCGATAAAGGAAGAGGTGTATGTAGAGCAACCTCTGGGGTTCGAAGTCCAGGATCGAAACACCCATGTCTGCAAGTTGAAAAAAAAAAAGCCCTTTAGGGTGGTTGCAAGCACCCAGAGCTTGATACGAGAGGATAAATAACTACCTGATGAAGCTGGGCTTCACTCATAGTAATGTTGATCTGAACCTTTACTTCAAGGTTGATAGAGAGAAGCCTCTCATTCTGGTGCTATATATGGACGACCTCTTCCTGACAGATGCTGACCCTTTCATTCATCAGTGCAAGAGGGAGCTCGCTACTGAGTTCGAAATGAAGGACCTAGGACTGATGCACTATTTCCTAGGCCTGGAGGTCTGGCAAAGACCTGGTGAGATTTTCCTTTCTCAAGAAAAACACATTGTGAAGCTTCTAGAAAGATTTGGTATGGTGGACTGTAAGTCCATGTCGACACCAATGGAGCTCAACTTTAAGAAGTTGAGTGGCAGTGCTACTGGGCCCGTGTTATCAAATCCAACTGAGTATCGTCAACTCGTAGGGGCTCTGATGTTCTTAGTGAACACCCGTCTGGACATATGTTGTGCAGTGAACACTTTGAGTCAACACATGGTTGATCATAACATTCACTTGGTTGGTGCCATGAAACTCTTGAGATATCTCTGTGGCACGATAGACCATGGGCTGAGATACACTTCCGGGAGCATGACACTCCTTGGATATACTGATGCCAATTGGGCTGGCAGTGTGGTGGATTGTAAGAGCACATCTGGATGCTACGTCACAATTAGATCTGCTTCGGGCAGGAAATGGAAGTCAGTAGCCTTGAGCACCGCTGAGGCCGAATACATTGCAGCATGTATGGCCCGTTGTGAAGTCACTTGGTTGCGAAAGCTCTTCAGTGAGATGTTCGAGCATGTGTTAGATGCCACTGCTATCCTTTGTGATAACCAGAGGAGGATTTGTTTGTCAGAGAATCTCGTGTTCCACGATTAATCCAAGCATGTTGATGGATGGTACCACTTTATCCGGGATATGGTACAGCGAGGCGCCGTAAGGCTCGATCATATAGGAACTGATGAGCAGGTTGTGGATATTCTCACAATGCCCTTGGGGAAGGTCATGTTCGTAACCTTTCGTGAGAACCTTGAAATTGTGGAACGACCCTATTTCTGAGGGTCTTGTTGGACGATGAGCTCGAGGAGCTCTAGGGGCCTTGGGGATGGTTCCTCAGAGCTATAAGCAACCACAAGGCTAGGCTTGCCGAACCTTGTTGTTGTGTTTTTGCCTCACCGTTATGATGATTGAGTTGGTTCGCCTCTCATGATCTGTGCCCCGTATGCATCCTACCCATTTGAGTTTCGGACTCATGGGAAGTACCTCTCATTTGGCCAATGAGGTGGGAAATGAGAATAGAGACCATAGCAAGACCGATGGACGCATCGAAGATTTCTGTACTCTCTATGTTTAGGATGGCATGTGTCTAACCACTTGATCTGGGATCAAGTTTAGTGAGGTTTCAGACCTCCAACTGACTTCGGGTTAGTATATGACTCTCTTGAGTCCCAGTGAGGTTTCAGACCTCCAACTGAATTCGGGTCAGGTAAACCAACTTCGGGTTGGTATGAGACTCTGTGTGAGTCTTTTAGAGGTTTCAGACCTCTGGGCTGAATCTGTCAGCCGGGAATGATGTCTTAGTGACTGACCCACTTCTATTCTGAAATAAAGAGGCCAGCAAAGCAAGTTACGGCGGGATGACGCACGATGTTTGGATTGCACTAGTGGACGGAGTTCTCCCTAGTTGAGAGGGAGTGTTAAATTTGGGCAACTAGGTTCAAACTCCGAGTTGTGCTGCTCAGATGACGATCCCAATATTTTTATTGGATTCCTCTTTCGGAGAGGTGTAAGATTGATGTAAAAATCATCTCGATCAGATGAACCGAACATGTACTTTGAATTTATCCCACTTATGTGCTAGGTCGGCTTGGAATATAATATAGACTTAATTGTCTTAAAGGACATGTCACACACCCCCAAAGATGCCTATATATTGGAGAGACTTGGAGTTCATTATACACACAATGTGTGAAGGATTTTTTTCTCCCTTGATAGCGTTGGAGCTACGTTCTTGGTGCTACATATTTGTGGAGTATTCTTTGTCTGGGTTGTCTTGGGGTTGTGTGTGACACACTTGGCTGAATGACCTATTGGAGACTTTGCTGGTTGAAGCATCCTACTGATCGTCGTAACGCCACCATTCATTATCTTCTATCTTCTATCTGTTTTGTCTTGTCTTCCATCGATCTATTGGTATGTTCTATTTGCTTCAGTATTTTGTGCCCTAATCTGAAATGGCATAGAATATGTTCAAATTAACAAAAACGAAGTGAAAGATGTGAGTTTTCTAGGAGAGTTGTTAGAGTGAAATTGGATTACCTTTTAAGGGTTCATGAGCAATTATGAGCAACTTTGAAATAATAATGACAAACCATTCAACCAGTGCCTTTACAAATAACGTGCTCAAAAGTAAAAATAATGCTCAAAGAGATGAGAACACAATAATCCTGAAATGGAAACGAAAGAAGTTAGCACAAGATAATTGCAAAATAAAAATGATTATGGGATAACCAAATCACAACATTAAAGTATATCTTGTCATAGTTAGAAACAACTAAAAATTAGATGCTAAATATGAAATTAAACTTTGCGAATATGGAAAGTAAGCATCACAATACTTGCATGAGATCAACAACCATCAAAAGACAAGTGAAAAGAAATGTAATGAAGAGTGCTCTTGGTTAATTTTAGTTAAATATCTCTACAACAAATATTTCAAATCAATTCTTCAATCCCCAGACCTCACCTTCGTCCAAATCATGTGGATCTCACAGTGAGGAGTCAATAGGGGAGTAGAGGGTCCCTAGAGGTCTATACAACCAACTTATGTTGGAGGTAAAGTTTTAATGAGTGTTTTGTATGAAATCAATGTTGATTAATCTCAATTAAATGATATATGCGATGTTCCACAAGAGATGACATAGCGCTTACTTGTAATAATGAACCAAACTTTGAGAGACAAATAGACTTATGTGTGTTGTAGCATTAAATAGCAAGTGGAGTGAAATAAGTTCTCATTAGAAAATGTTTCAATGGTTCCTCAAAATGTATAACATGCATGGACTAAATAGTGAAGCATAAACATTAACTTAATTGAAACTTGCCAACCATGTGAATTGCTCATGCATGAAAAGAGATTTGCTCAAGTTTGTAGCCTTTGGGGCTCATGCATGTAAGTTTAATTAAACCCAAAATTTAGTGAGATGGATGTAGAGTGCATTAATTGTTAATTCTTTAGCATACATGAAACGAAAATCAGAAAATGAAGTCAATCCACCCAAGAAATTCCTTCTTCAACCAAGGAAGGGGGATATCATGGGAAAAATATTCCTAGCTCCCTCAAGCAAAAAAAGGTTATTTTATTAGCGATTACAAATGAGAAAAAGAGCATTTAAGAAGGCTGTGCAAAAGGAGATCCTTTTACGAAGATAAAGCTTGGAAAAAGCTAGATCTCCTCCTTAAAGATGACAACAAAAACTCATCGGGAAAACCTTAAAAAGATAAATTTTACAATGCTCCAAAGCCCATGGCAAAGATCATGTTGCTGCTGTCCTAGAGGTGCTAACAGCTTCCCTAAAATTCGATTTTGAGGTAATGGAAGGCCTTGCTTGCAAGGAGAATCAATAGTTTTTTGCCTTCTTTTCCTCAAGGTCTTTGTTGTCCACGCTCAAGCTTATGGGTTGCGAATGAAAATCAAACATTAGATCGAAATAAACAAGATTTAAAGTACAAATTAATATACAAAGACACTAGCCCAAGAAATGGGAGCGAACCCCCATTCTTGCCTAGTCTAAAAAATGCTCTTGAAGTAGCAAATATGACTTTAAAACGCTCTACAAAGGGAAAAATTTTAGATTTTAAAATTTGAAGTAGATGATCAAGTAGTTAGAGAACAAGAGAACTCCCTCTTGGTCTTTCTTTGATGAAAGACTTGGGGTTGAAAATAGCCGAGTCTTGGATCACTTTGAATCTAGGAGTGAGTTGGTAAATATGAAACTTCTCCCACGCCCGAATGGATTTCCTACACACAATACACATAGTTCTTCCCTACACACTTGAAAAAATATCAGTTTGTAAAAGGACTAGAGCATCATAATGAATAAGATAAACCAAACATTGCTCCGAAAATGACTTGGCAAGCTTATTTCTATAATACTACTCTAAATCAATGATGCATGCAAGATAGCTTGCATATATGAATCCAAACTAGATGGCAAATATAAACTAATATTGATCAAACATGTAAACGAATTCAAACACAATTGCAATAGTATGGAAACAAATTGCCTCATAACGCCAATAGAGCATCCGCTAAATAGCCTCAAATTCTTGATTTTATTGATATGCAAAAATGGCAGAGTTTCCTCAAGCCCAATAGTTCATAACATGATACAATACAATAGCCCCCGAATTTGTTATATAGAGATTCGGGAGCAATTCCCAAGAACGAATGCATGTGAAAAGTGAATTTGGAGCAAATCCCAAGTAAAGGTAAGCCAAGTTCCATATGGAGAAGGCTAAGACACCCAAAGCAAAATCGAATTTCTTTATGCACACCAAGGGAAATTGAATTCCCATATGATCCAGTGAACTCATCCATAAGCCAAACGAATTCCCGTGCTACACCAAGTCCACCACTGCAAACTCGAACCAACTGAAACCGTATCTGTAAATGACACTAGTGATCTTCTGCATAGGTCCCTGAGAACTGTGTGTTTTCTCTGAGTGACTATGTAGTCTAAGCTCAAGGAATAGCGTAAATCTTCTGAGTGAAGTGTTGAGTATTGCTTCACTCCAGATAGCTCTTGAGAAGAGGTCCCCACTTGGTCTCTAGTCAACTGATTCTGTAGAATATTCCTTTTATGCTCAACTGCCTTTAATAAATTCGATTTTTCTTGTGTGTAACTGCCGCTTTATGTCCGGAAAATTCGATTTTAAATAAAATGATGTAGTGTGTTCAGTCATCCTCCACATGTGCGTTGACTCAACTCTTTGACTTAAAATAATTTCCAAGTCATTTCCACATAATTTTTTCACATGGAATAATTTATTTTTCTCTATTTTATTTAATTCTAGCCTAATTAAATGCCACAATTTCCACTAAACTTAGGAAATGTGGGTTTTGAAGGTCCAAAACTTATTATTAACCCCTCAAATTGTGTCATAGTAGAAAGTTGAGGGTGGGAGGTGTAATTTTGATTACTCATACCCCATACAATTTCTCTAGAAAACACTTATTACAATCCAATTACAATTTTTATTGCAAATTTTGACTTGCGGGAAATCTAAACAAATAAAAAATCACTACCTAGACCTAACCAAATTCCACGAATTTTTTGTGTGATCTAGTATGGTAATATACATTGACTCTAGACACTAAGATGCATTAGGGGCTCAACCTTCAAGCCGCCACCCCAACTTTGGGGTAATGCAATGAGTAAAAAACCTATAAAATTATTTGCCGCTAAAAAGAAGGAATAATTAACCAAGTAAAAATAATACTCCAATGTATACTTGTTTGCTGATCGAGTCCCAACATCCTAGGCCTGTTATAGATTCAATACTGAATCAAATTTGTCATTACTAGCATCACTTATTACAATTCCCCATAGGGCGTGGAATTTGGGTACAAGAGAAAGATGATGAGAAATAGAAGTAGAGTTCAAAAAATCTATTGAACTGATGAGATCTGATGATATCAATGTCTTCTAGTTCATCCTTGGGCATGGAGTCTTCTCATTATCATTAGGTGCCACTCCCGTGGTCATCATTTGGCTCCATATGGGGATGGATGCTAGATATGAAGTGATAGTGTGCAAGGACCTGGAATCTGCATCCAACAACCAAAGATATATATTAGCAGTATGCATTCAAAATAACATCAAATAAAATCAAGTACAGAAATGGAAATTTATTCAAGGAAACATAAATAACTATTCATGAAATAAAACTACCTAAACAAAATTTACAAGGGATAGGGTTAGGAATATGATACACAGGATGCCCGATGGCATCAAATGTCTTCGGTGAAATCCATCTTGAGAACCTGCCTACTTACAAGCAAATCCATAGGTTCTTTCTCTCATGTGTCTTGCCCAATTCTGACTATCTTGGGACTATGACTTGCCCCAATGTCAACTGGTTTATGGCCATCAGATATACCAAACCTCTTCCTTTTCCTTTTTCGACTTTTGACGCATTGAGGCTTGATCTTGCTCAAAACTGGTGGTTCATTTTTTATATCCTTTTTTTTTTTTTCGTTTTTTTCTTTTTTTCCTAGTTAGTTGCGATGGCGATGATGATGCAATTACTGTCAATCTTACAACTCTATCTTGAAAATGCTCTAATGGAAGATTTGAAGTACCCCCACTTTTTGAGCTATGCCTAATTTCTTTGTTTTGAATCTATTCTTTTAAGGGAGGAAGAAAATTTGTCAACACAACATCACTTTCTGTCTGGCATGATCTATAGATAATCTCATTGTTGGGTCTCCTTGGATCCTGAACATGATATCTTTTCTCTAACTCTCGATCAAGTTTGACAACGTTATTATCTGGCATGGGGATGGTGGCATATGACAAGTCCATTTGAAGGCTACCACCTAAATCTGATGCCCATTTTCTTGATAGGAGCATTCCCCATGAATCAGGAACATCTGTCACAACAATATCCATAGTCATTATTCTGTTTGGGTATGCAGCTAGGAAAACCTGTAAATCTTTAATTATCCCACACTTCAATTCTTTTAGAGTCCATTGAACATATGTTGTGATAGGGCTTAGATACCCTTAAATTTAGTTGCTCCATGACTTTTTTGGTCATGACATTTGAATGAAGCCCCTGAATCAAGCATGCAGTTGTGTAAAAGACGATCATTCACTATCAAAGAAACATAAAATGGAAGATGATCTTCGTTCCCCACATAACAGTGCATACTTTTCAATACAATTTCTTCATATTCTGGTTCATTATTAAGCTTTTCTTCCCGTTGAGTAACTTCATTTTCACTTAGTAACTCGGCCTTTTGAGATGGTATCTTTAAAAGCTAAGTCACTGGGATAGAAACCTTTGCATTATTCACCCAATTGCCCAAGTCAAAATTTAATTCTGAAGTAGGAGAAGAAAAATTTCTGTGATTATTCAGGTCTTGAATATCCCTTCTCTGATAAGTCATCCCTTTGTGTTTTGCCATAGGAAGAATTTGTCCAGATGTAGGCTTTTCCCTAAAAATCTTAGTGACTTTGTCAAAATTTGCAATCATATTGTCAACCCTAAGATTATTATGACTATGGTCAATCTCTTGATTTCTTTCAATGGTGTATATTTGATCTTCAATGGAGAACATATTGATTTGACCACTAGTTCCTACATGTTCATCTCCCAACATGCTACCTTCCATAATTCTCTTTACATATGGGCATGTGGCTTCTTCATGGAATTCATTACATGGCCTACAAAAAAGGGGGAATTTGATCTACCATGTTGGTGGATTCCAATGGATTTGGACGCCTATAATCTTGTTGAGGGCCTTTATTCTTTTTCCATCCATTATTTGGCCTAGGTTGGAATCTTTGCACTTGTGATCTTTCCATGGCCGCCAACTTACTTTGCATGGCTTGCATTTCTTTAGTGTGGTTTTCTTCCATGCTCTTGATGAGTTGAGTTAATTCTTTAATAGGATCATGGGTAGCCTCTTCCTTAGCCTTGCCTTTGGAATCATTCGATTTCGATGGCCCTCTAGTGAAACCAAGAATCTCAGATTTTCCTGATTGCTTTCTAGGCCTCTCCATTTTCAAGGCTTCAGTTTGAGCTACACCCAAAGTTGCAGGCTCCTTTCTTCTCAACTCATAAGCAGTGTCAACACCAAAAGAATCTAGATAGGAACATAAGAGAAATTCATCAGGAGGATTAACAGTAGTAGGCATGCTTTTAACCAATTCATTGAATCTCTTTTTAAACTCCTCCATGGTTTCATTCTCATTCTTCTTCATGGTGCTAATGGCATGATCAAATGACTGTTCTCTCTTCTCTCTCCATACTTTCCCATGAAAGCATTAACAATCGCTTGTGAAGAATCATACGAGTTAGCAGGTTGCTCAGTGAACTAATCAAGAGCATCATGTTCCAAAGAGAGAACGAAAGGCCTCATCTTTACATCCTCATAGTTAGCAACGTTACACCACTTAAAGATGCAAACATTAAAGTTCTTCACATGTGATGCAACGCTAATGGCATTGTTAACTTGAAAAGAAGGCAACCTTTCAATAGCATTGTCAAGGATATTGTGAGGATAGCCATTAATGTTAGTAAAGTTACAAGGAGCAAAAAGATCATTCATGATGTTAGGATCAACTTGTTCTTGAAACAGCAAATGAATGTCAGAAATAGCCTCTTGTCCAAGTCTAACAAGAGCTCTACTATGAGAATGTCTATTTAACCTCTCTCTAAAAACCCTTTCAAGATCAGGAGAGGGGCTAACTAGACCACTTGAATTTCTCCTAGCATAGACTCTTGCAAAATTAGAATTGAGTGGAGTCACCACTTGAGCAAGAATCTAAATCTAAAATTCAAATATGCGAAAACTTAAAGTTAGTCGTTTTCCCAGGCACAAGAAGACATGTCCCCGGCAACAACGCCAAAAAATGTTGTCGCCTTGCCGCCTACAACATCCTACTAGTTAGTGAGAAAAGCCTTTAACCCCACAAGGTGTGGTTGGTGACAAGAAATTCAGAGAAGTGGCTATCACCTATACCTGACTCTCTCCATTTAAGCTATCTCCTAGGTTAGCTATGGCGGGTGGTCCCTAAAGAAAAACGAAGTTAAAGATGTGAGTTTTCTAGAAAAGTTGTTAGAGTGAAATTGGATTACTTTTTAAGGATTCATGAGCATTTATGAGCAACTTTGAAATAATAATGGCAAACCATTCAACCAATGCCTTTACAAATAACGTGCTCAAAAGTAAAAATAATGCTCAAAGACATGAGAATACAATAATTATGAAATGGAAACAAAAGATGTTAGCACAATATATTTACAAAATAAAAATGATTACAATATTAAAGCATATTTTGTCATAGTTAGAAACAACTAAAAATTAGATGCTAAATATGAAATTGAACTTTGCAAATATGGAAAGTAAACATCACAATATTTGCATGAGATCAACAACCATCAAAAGACAAGTAAAAAGAAATGTGATGAAGAGTGCTCTTGGTTAATTTTAGTTAACTATCTCTACAGCAAATATTTCAAATCAAATCTTCAATTCCCATACCTCACCTTCGCCCAAATCATGTGGATCTCATAGTCAGGAGTCAATAGGGGAGTAGAGGGTCCCTAGAGGTCTATACAACCAATTTATTTTGGAGGTAATGTTTAATGAGTGTTTGTAAGAAATCGATGTTGATTAATCTCAATTAAATGATACATGCAATGTTCTACAAGAGATGACATAGTGCTTACTTGCAATAATGAACCAAACTTTGAGAGACAAATAAACTTATGTGTGTTGTAGCATTAAATGGCAAGTGGAATGAAATAAGTTTTCATTAGAAAATGCTTCGATGGTTCCTCAAAATGCATAACATGCATGTCCTAAATAGTGAAGCGTAAACATTAACTTAATTGAAACTTGCCAACCATGTGAATTGCTCACACATGAAAAGATATTTACTCAAGTTTGTAGCCTTCGGGGCACATGCATGTAAGTTTAAATAAACTCAAAATTTAGTGAGATGGATGTAGAATGTGTTGTCGCACAGAATGTCTAGGCACCGCGACAACGGCTCAGATCGGGGACTGTCACCCTGATCCCCAATCTCTCTATCTAAGCAGTCTCTTTGCAAGCTAAGGGAGGTAGACCCTAACGAAAATGAAGAAGGAGAATTGGTTGGAGACCAACCAATTCAGGAGACAGCTAGATAACCAAATACTTGTTAAGATTTACGAGATTTTACAGATCCAATTAGATTTGAAACTTTAAACCCAGTGCCTTATGGAGTCAAAATATCCCGTTATAAATTTAAGATTAAGTAATTGATATGTAACTGTTGCTATAAAAATCAATCAACCACAATGATATTCAATAAAACACCCTCACAATTACGCATTAACAATGTTTGATGAAGTTACGCAATTTATCATCACTTGAAATATTTCCAAAGTTGATTTAAATAATTAACTACCGCTTTCAAGTAATTTAAAATCACAATTAAAGATAGCTCAATGATCACCAACCATAGCTAATCACCAACCATTTAAATTTGAAACAAAAATGTTATCATGAAAGTACCATCAAATTTAAATGCCAGATATTTCCAATATTTCTGAATTTATGATATTCGAAATAATTCCAATTCATAAACCAATAGTCAAACTTAGAATATATTCTTCAGCAAGATTTCAGATCTGAAATATAAATTGTAACAGTGATTTAAACCATAGATCAGCGAATAAACGATGTCGGCACCAATGCCCAAAATGACTAAAAATAGTAAAAATTGATGAACTTGAAGAAAAATAAATTTTTAGAGCTTGATTAAGTGAAATTTTAGATCTGATATTTTTATTTCAGCAGTGAAACAGTGACAGATCAATAAGATAAAACTGCTCAAAATAGCTGCCAAATACTTCTAGAAATAGCAAAAATATATTAAAACTTGAAAATTTCAATTTTAAGGCTTTAAGAGTGTTTGATTCAGTAATTTTCAGAACTGATAAATTTATAACAGCAATAAAATGATAATAGATCAACAAACTGAAAATACTGAAAATGATCTCCACAATGTTTAAAAATAATAAGTTTTACCAAAAAACTGAAAATTCAAATTTTTTGGACCTTATTTAGGATATGCATCAGAAATGTTTAGATCTGATTTTACACAGTTATGCAGAATTTCCAGCAAGCTTCAAAATCAGATCTAAGCAAATTTAAAGATGCCCAAATGGCTAAAAATTCTGAAAATGAAGATTTTGCAATTCTAAACTATTTTGACCATATAAAATGCGTTTTTAGGGCCTAATTATTTGCGATTTGTTTGTTGTAATAAAATCTGCAGAAAATAAGGGTTTAGAGATCAAACCCTTAGCTCAAGGCTTTGAAGATCCCACTGTTGAAAATTTTTGAAATTTTGGGATAGTGTTGCCGCTTGAAAATTAGAAATTTGGAGACCAAAATCCTGTAAAAATAGCTTCAAAAGCCTATACGTCCTACAAGGTCTAGATCTAGCTCAGATCTAAAGATTTCCTTGGCTGATTTTTCAGATCTGAAGATTTCCTTCGTTGATTTTTCAGATCTAATCCTACACAAGTGAAAAAAAAGAAACTTAATACCCAATATGTACAAAAATAACGAAAATCCCAAAAACCCAAATGTTAGAATTCAAAATTATGTTACAAAACTTTAGATCTACACATGTAAGTTATAGATCTATACAATATATTTACAGATCTATGCACAAGAGTTGTAGATCTATCAGATCTGAGGAGTATAAGTCTAACTTCACTCCCAGATCTGAAGATCTAGGGCTCTTACTAGCCAGATCTAACTTATCTAGATAATTTTTTTTTATTATTATTTAGGCACAAGCTCTAAAATGACCCTGCAAAAAATATTCCGTAAAATAACCTTAGAAATTAGGAAACAATGGGCTTTTTCAGATTTATGAAATCTGAGAGTCGACTGGTCTAACTGAAAACTTCCCCAAATGCTCAAACCTTAAAAAACGATCTCTACACACTTAGATCCGAATTTAAGATTGATGGAGATTAAAAAATAAACATGAGACCTTTCAGAAAAATAGATAACTGATCTTTCTGTTAAATCAAAATGCTATTTTAGAAACCCAAAAAACTGCACAAGATATCTGTATGCAGATTAATCCATTGAGGCCATCAACCATCAAAAGCCAATAGAAGTAGCAAAGTTTAGAGACAATATCACCACATAGATCTGGAAAAGGAACACCAAAGTTTGTAACCCCAAAGTCTTTATTCTTTATTGATCAAAAAATTACAAGAGCTTCTGAGAACAAGTGCACGATCCAAAGATCGGATGATTGAAAGACTGACAAAGACCTCTAATTTATAAGATAAAATCTCCGACGACAAGTTCAGTTGATCCATGTCAAAATAATCTCGACCATTGAAAAAATTTAATCATCTTTTAATCTAGACTGTCGAAATTATAATTTTGAGGAAATTTCAATTTATCATTTAATTCCATTTTAATTATTTTTGAGTTAATTACCTTAAAATTTCGACTTTGATTTAACCGCCAATGCCCAAGGGTCCAAAATTTCTTGAAATTCTCAATATTCCCTTGGCCTGGGACCTTTAAATTTTTTTTTTTAAGGACCCACAAATTTTGCCTTTGAAGAATTTAACTCACCTAGGACCTAAAATTAATTAAATTTCTGGCTTAGGATTTTTAATTAATTTGGCCAAAAAAATTAATTAATTCACTGAGAAGAGATATAATTATTTTTTCCAACCCTCTTTACATAAGATAAATACATTTAGACACATGAAGGGGGAATACCCATTCGTATAGACCCTCAAAAAGCTACCCAACTCTGCGACTCAAAACATGATCTAGTAGACCAAGTAGCTTGTAATAAAATAATCTAGCCAATTAGCTAGGATTATTCACAAACTACTTTTACAAAGACTCGATAGAAAACACTAGGACTCACTTAGCATCTTGATGACAAAATCCATCCTAGCTTTGGGGTGAGGCTGGAGGGGAAAACTCTGGCGATCACTTGTGTTGAAAAACACAAACAAATCAGTGAGACAAAAAACCTCCTAGGATAGAAATCGTCACCAAAATACTAGGCTTACCTAGGTTGTTACATACATGATGGTCTTTCTTAGATCATTTACATCATAAACATACAGAATGGGTTTACATTGTTTATAAAATTGCCGACTGATGATGGAATCTGAATGGCGCGAACACGTTGAACATGATGAATCCCATTTGAAAAAATGGGAGTGTACTGCTATGGAGTCGTTGACAAAGTGTGGTCAACATCTGGCTCTACTTGGGGACACGTTGCTTCATCGAAGGAATGTGAGAATCCAGAATCTGTATCCAAGCAACACACAAAATTACATAAGTAGCGTCCATCCAAATATCATCATATAACATTAAACACATGAAAAATAGAAGCTCTTCTATCATTTATTATTCTACTTAACATGAAAAGTAAATCTAACTACAAAAATGAAATGCTGAAATAACAAGTTGTAAGGTTAGAGATACAATACAAAGGATGCCCTGTGGCATCAGATGTGTTCAATATAGTGCATGCTGAGCATTTTCCTGCTTTCAGGCAAGTCTGTAGGCTGCTTTTCAGATGTGCCATGTCCAATCTTGCATATTGTAGGACTCTATCTTATCTGAATGTCAAGTTGCTCTCGGTCATCAGACGAATCAAACTTCTTACTTCTTCTTTTCTGTTTTTTTCTCTTCTTCTTAGTGGGTTGTGATGTCAGCAATGAGACCATTGTAGATTTCTTGTCCTTATCTTGAAGATGCTTGTACAAAACATCTGATGAACCTGTAGTGTGACCAATCTTATTCTGAATATACTCTGTCAATGGTGACACATAAGTTTTGTCTTTCTTAACGTCCTTTGTAACCATAGTTAATTTTTCCTTAATGGGAAAAGTGACCTCTGTGTGATGAGATGGAAATTGCTTCAACACACTGGGAGGCCTATGATCTGTTGACAAATTTGACTTGGGTTGGAAATTTTGCATGTGTGATCTTTCCATTTTTTCCAAGTTATTCTGAATACCGGTCATTTGATTAGAATGATTAACATTAACAATAGTAATTTCCTTCGCATGACTCTCTTCAATAGTCGACAAATTGTGTTGAAGAGACATCTAATTAGAATGATTAACTTCCATCATCTTTAACCTGTTTTCCATGACATTTATTTCCTGTGCATGACTTGCTTCAATGGCATTTATCCTATTTTGAAGATTGATCTGGTTAGCTTCCATGTTTTGAATCATTTTATCATTATCCGCTTTCATGGCCACGAAGAAATTTTGCATACAGTTCATCTCTTTCTCATGATTTGTTTCCATGATTGTCATTTCCTTGATATGTTTTTTTTCCAAGGCCAATAACCTACTTTGCATAGAACCAATTTCCCTGGCGTGATCCGCTATTATTTTTTCTTGATTAAGTTCCATATTCTTAATGATTCAAATCAATTTGTTAACAAGATGTTTATCGTTGTCAACACTGATTTGACAAGTTGTTTCTGCTTCACCATTATCATGGATTTGTGCTGTCGTGGTACAAGTGGATTCATCCTAAGAACTGTCTGGAAATCTCCTGCTGATAGTTGAGTTCTCTACAAGATCAATTTCATTATTTTGCATAATACTGGGAGCACAAGTCGAATCAGCGTGTTTTATATATTTATCTTTAAAAGCATTGATTATGTGTTGTAAACAATAAAAATACTCCTTAAGACAATTTCGAAACCAATCGATAGCATCACCTGTTAAGGAATAGCCAAAGATACGTATCTTGACATCTTCATGATTATATTGTGAAGGACGACAATATTTATTTATTATAAAAGTGACTATCGATAGATGCTCTAGAGCAATGGCTGCATAACCACCTGAGAAAAAAGGCAATTTAGGAATGGCCTCTTCTGGCATGTCATGAAAGGTGTCATCCATGATGAGCTGCTTAAAGGTTAAGTGGATGTTAGAGAAAGAGATCCGTGTTCAAGAATAGTCAAAAGGTCCTCAAGAAGCCAAGCGAGCTTCTTAGTAGGAACTCTTGTAAGAATTGAAAGAATTGGAGTCGCCACTTGAACATGAAACTAATTCTAAAACAGCAGAAATAATCGAGAGTAGCAGATGGATATCGGGGGGGATTCTTGTCTGGGAGTAAATAGATGAATAAGTGGAGTCGCCACCCAAACAAGAAGGCAACCGAAATGTCCAGGTGCTAAAAATGATGAAATGATTAGTGAGATGACAAAAGATAAGATGATGAAAAGATGAAGAGATGAAATGACGCTAGAAAATGTGATCCCTTGTGACAAGCTAATGAATGGCGACAAAAATATTAGAAGATTATAACATGTCGTTAAGACCAAGGACAGAAAAACTCTATCTCCGGAAACGACGCCAAAAAATGTTGTCGCACAGAATGTCTAGGCACTGCGACAATGGCTCAGATCGAGGGTTGTCACCCTGATCCCCAATCTCTCTATCTAAGCAGTCTCCTTGCAAGCTAAGGGAGGTAGACCCTAACGAAAATGAAGAAGGAGAACTAGTTGGAGACCAACTAATTCAGGAGACACAGCTAGATAACCAAATATTTGTTAAGATTTACGAGATTTTACAGATCCAATTAGATTTGAAACTTTAAAACTAGTGCCTTATGGAGTCAAAATATCTCGTTATAAATTTAAGATCAAGTAATTGATATGTAACCATTGTTATGAAAATCAATCAACCACAATGATATTCAATAAAACACCCTCACAATTACGCATTAACAATGATGAAGTTATACAATTTATCATCACTTGAAATATTTCCAAAATTGATTTAAACAATTAACTACTGCTTTCAAGTAATTTAAAATCATAATTAAAGATAGCTCAATGATCACCAACCATAGCTAATCACCAACCATTTAAATTTGAAACAAAAATGTTATCATGAGAGTACCATCAAATTTGAATGTCAGATATTTCCAATATTCCGAATTTATGATATTCCAAATAATTCCAATTCAGAAACCTATAGTCAAACTTAGAATATATTCTTCCGCAAGATTTCAGATCTGAAATATAAATTGTAGCAGTAATTTAAACCATAGATCTGCAAATAAACGATGCCAGCACCAATGCCAAAATGACTAAAAATAGTAACAATTGATGAACTTGAAGAAAACTCAATTTTTAGGGTTTGATTAAGTGAAATTTCAGATTTGATATTTTTATTTCAGCAGTGAAACAGTGACAGATCAGCGAGATAAAACTGCCCAAAATAGCTGCCAAATACTTCCAGAAATAGCAAAAATATATTAAAACTTGAAAATTTCAATTTTAAGACTTTAAGAGGGTTTGATTATAGTAATTTTCAGAACTGATAAGTTTATAACACCATTAAAATGATAACAGGTCAGCAAACTGAAAATGCTGAAAATGATTCCCACAATGTCTAAAAATAGTAAGTTTTGCCAAAAAACTGAAAATTCAAATTTTTTAGACTTTATTTAGGATATGCATCAAAAATGTTCAGATCTGATGTTACACAGTTATGCAGAATTTCCAGCAAGTTTCAAAATCAGATCTAGGCAAATTTAAAGATGCTCAAATGATCAAAAATTCTGAAAATGAAGATTTTGCAATTCTAAACAATTTTGACCATATAAAATGTGTTTTTAGGGCCTAATTATTTGTGGTTTGCTTCTTGTAATAAAATCTGCAAAAAATAAGGGTTTAGAGATCAAACCCTTAGCCCAAGGCTTTGAAGATCCCATCGTTGAAAATTCTTGAAATTTTGGGATAATGTTGCTGCTTGAAAATTATAAATTTGGAGACCAAAATCCTGTAAAAATAGTCTGAAAAGCCTATACGTCTTCCAGGGTCTAAATGTGGCTCAGATCTGAAGATTTCCTTTGCTGATTTTTCAGATCTGAAGATTTTCTTGGTTGATTTTTCAGATCTGAAGATTTCCTTAGCTGATTTTTCAGATCTAATCCTGCACAAGTGAAAAAAAGAAACCCAATACCCAATATTTACAAAAATAACCAAAATCCTAAAAACCCAAATCTTAGAATTCAAAATTATGTTACAAAACTTCAGATCTACACATGTAAATTACAAATCTATACAATATATTTACAGATCTATGCACAAGAGTTGCAGATCTATCAGATCTGAGGAGTATGAGTCTGACTTCACTCTCAGATCTGAAGATCTAAGGCTCTTACTAGCTAGATCTAACTTTAAATTAAAAAAAATTAAGATAATTTTTTTTTATTTAAGCACAAGCTCTAGAAAGACCCCTGCAAAAAATATTCTGTAAGATAACCTTAGAAATTAGGAAACAATGGGCTTTTTCAGATTTATGAAATCTGAGAGTCGGTTGGTCTAACTGAAGACTTCCCCAAATGCTCAAACCTTAAAAAACGATCTCTGCACACTTAGATCCGAATTTAAGATTGATAGAGATTAAAAAATAAACATGAGACCTTTTAGGAAAAATAGATAACTAATCTTTCTTTTAAATCAAAATGCTATTAAACCCAGAAAACTGCACAAGATACCTGTATGCAAATTAATCCATAGAGACCATCAACCATCAAAACCCAATAGAAGTAGCAGAGTTTGGAGACAATATCACCACATAGATCTGGACAAGGAACACCAAAGTTTGTAACCCCAAAGTCTTTATGCTTTATTGATCAAAAAATTACAACAGCTTCTGAGAACAAGTGCATGATTCAAAGATCGGATGATTGAAAGACTGACAAAAACCTCTAATTTATAAGATAAAATCTCCAACGGCTAGTTCAGTTGATTCATGTCAAAATAATCTCGACCGTCGAAAAGATTTAATCATCTTTTAATCTGGACCGTTGAAATTATAATTTTGAGGAAATTCGAATTTATCATTTAATTCCATTTTAATTAACTCAAAAATAATATTTTTGAGTTAATTACCTCAAAATTTTGACTTTGATTTAACCACCAATGCCCAAGGGTCCAAAATTTCTTGAAATTCTCAATATTCCCTTGGCCTAAGACCTTTAAAATTTTTTTTTTTAAGGACCCACGAATTTTGCCTTTGAAGAATTTTAACTCACCTAGGACTTAAAATTAATTAAATTTCTGGCTTAGGATTTTTAATTAATTTGACCAGAAAATTTAATTAATGGACTGAGAGGGAATTTAATTATTTTTTCCAACCTTTTTTACATAAGATAAATACATTTAGACACATGAAGGGGGAATACCCATTTGTATAGACCCTAAAAAAGCTACTCAATTTTGAGACTCAAAACATGATCTAATAGACCAAGTAGCTTGTAATAAAATAATCTAGCCAATTAGCTAGAATTATTCCCAAACTACTTTTACAAAGACTCGATAGAAAACACTAGGACTCATTTAGCATCTTGATGACAAAATCCACCCTATCTTTGGGGTGAGGCTGGAGGGGAAAACTCTGCCGATCACTTGTGTTGAAAAACACAAGCAAATCAGTGAGACAAAAAACCTCCTAGAATAGAAATCGTCACCAAAATACTAGGCTTACCTAGGTTGTTATATACATGATAGTCTGTCTTAGATTATTTACATCATAAACATACAGAATGGATTTACATTGTTTATAAAACTGTCGACTGATGATGGAATCTGAATGGCACGAACACGTTGAACATGATGAATCCCATTTGAAAAAATGGGGGTGTACTGCTACGGGGTCGTTGACAAAGTGTGGTCAACAGAGTGTATTAGTTGTTAATTCTTTAGCATACATGAACTGAAAAATTAGAAAATGAACTCAATCCACCCAATAAATTCTTTCATCTTCAACCAAGGAAGGGGGATACCATAGGAAAAATATCCCAAGCTCCCTCAAGCAAAAAAAGGTTATTTTATTAGCGATTACAAATGAAAAAAAGAGCCTCTAAGAAGGTTGCCCAAAAGGAGATCCTTTTACGAAGATAGAGCTTGGAAAAAGCTAGATCTCCTCCTTAAAGATGACAACAAAAAGTTATGGGTGTTGACCGCACTTTGTCAATTACCCCATAGCAGTACACCCCCATTTTTTCAAATGGGATTCGTCATGTTCGACGTGGTTGCGCCATTCAGATTCTATCATCAGTCAACAGTCAGCAATTTTACAAATGATGTAAACCCATTCTGCATGTAATGATGTAAATGATCTAAGTAAGACCGTCCATGTATGTAACAACCTAGGTAAGCCTAGTATGTTGTTGATGATCTCTATCCTAGGAGGTTTTTTGTCTCACTGATTCACGAAAGTGATCGACAGAGTTTTTCCCTCCAGCCTCACCCCAAAGCTAGGGTGGATTTTGTCATCAGCATACTAAGTGAGTCCTAGTGTTTCTATCGAGTCCTTGCAAAAGTAGTTTGAGCTACTTGGTCTACTAGATCATGTTTTGAGTCACAGAATTGGGTATTTATTTGAGGGTCTATACGAATGGGTATTCCCCCTTCATGTATGTAAATGTATTATCTCATGTAAAAGAGGGTTGGAAAATTAATTATAATCCCCTCTTAGTCAATTAATTAAATTTTCTGGTCAATTAATTAATAAAATCCTAAACCAGAAATTTAATTAATTTAGGGTCCTAAATTAGGATTAAATCTTTAAAGGCAAATTTGTGGGTCCTTGGAAAATGATTTTGAAAGCCCCAAGCCAAGGGAATATTGCGAATTTTAAGAAATATTGGACCCTTGGGCCTTGGTGGTTGAGTCAAAGTCAAAATTGTGGGGTAATTAACTCAAAAATAATATTTTTGAGTTAATTAAAATTGAATTAAATGATAAATTCGTTTTTTCCCCAAAATTTTAATTTCAACGCTCCGGATTAAAAGATAATTAAATCTTTTGGACGGTTGAGATTATTTTGACGAGGATCATCCAAACTAGCCGTTAGAGATTTTGTCCTATAAATTTAGAAGTCTTCTTCATTCTTGAGTCATCCGATCTTAGGATCGTGCACTTGTTCTTAGAAGCTCTTGTAAATTTTTGAGGAATAAAGCATAAAGACTTTGGGGTTACAAATCTGGATGTTCCTTCTCAGATCTATGTGGTGAATTGTCTCTAAACTCTGCTACTTTGTTTCTTGTATTTTATAGTTGATGGCATTCATGGATTAATCTGCATACAGGTATCTTGTGCAGTTTTCTGGGTTTATAAAATAACATTCTGATTTTTCTGCAAAGGTCTCATGTTGTTTTCTTAAATCTCTATCGATCTAAGATTCAGATCTAAGTGTGTAGGGCAATTTTTTTTAAGATTGGGTGTCTAGGGAAGTCTTCAGTTGGACCAGCCGACTCTCAATAAGCATAAATCTTATAAGCTCTTTATTTGTTAAATTCCAGGTCTATCTTACGATATTTGTGATTTTGCAGGGTTTCAAAGGCTTGTGCCTCTCATTTAAAAATTTTAATTTCTAAACTATGCTGAAATGGACTTAAATCTGGCTATGAGAGCCTCCCAAATTGTAAATTTGTAATTTTCTTTAGACTGTAACGGTTTAATCTTTTTGGTGTGTGTATCTTCAGATCTCGCTGATCTTTTGCAGGTTAAGGGCTTAAATCAGAAATTTTTAAAGATCTGAGGCAGATCTAGCTTCCAAGGGCCAGATCTGCCCTCAAATTACTACTGTGGATGGTTTGGGCAGTATTTGATTAAAAGAAGCATAAAATCTGAGCTTAAATTGAAAAATTCTGAATTTGCTCGAAAATTTGTGTGTACTGGGTTCAATCGCTGCTCATCCCTATTCAATCTGCCTTTCTCTGCGTCCAATCCAGCCGCTTTCCCTTCACAGTCTGTGTTGATCGATTTCATTTCTGTTGAGTTCGAGTCAATTTCTGTCTCGGAGCCTGCATTCTTCTCTCATTTGTTGCCCTTCTCTCCATCGAACCCTCTCAGCTCTCTCCGCTCAGCTGTCATCGACTTCCATCCATTCTTCATCGATTCCTTAGCCATCGATTTGCTGCTCAGCATGTGCTTTGCTGTCCCTCGCCCTTTCTCCTTGTCGTCTTGCATTACTGTCCCAGCCTTTTTCTGAATCCAAACCCCCTCTGTCCGTCGAGTTTGCTTGCGTTCTCTGCAAACCGTCCAGCCTACATCACGTCTCTTCAACTCGTCGGACCAGCTCCTTGCTTCTGCGTCGACCCTCGATTTGCATCAAACTTTGATCTACTCCTCGTCCCACACCACCTGCGTCCAAGCCGTCATCTCCATCGTCCCTTTCTTCCGCGGCAATCTTCCAACCTGCAAGCACAAAACGACAAATCGAACGCACACAATAAAAAGAAAACATCAAACGTGTATATGCGCAAACCTTAGCTCGGACTTTAGATTTCATTTAGATTTCGATTTTGACTTTAATTCGTTGGATAGGTTCTAGTTTAAGTTTTTATAAATTTGATTTAGAATTTAGTTGCGTTTTGTTTAGTTTTTGTTTATTTATTTTTAGTTTTAAGTTGATAGCTTTAGTTCAGTGATTAATTTAAATTCGATTTTGTTTGTTTTAATTCTAACTTAGATTTAAATTTGATTTGTTTAGATGTTAGATTTAGTTAGCTTTAGATTTTAATTTAGTTTCATCTTTGTTTAGTTTTAGATTTAGGATTTTAGATTTTAATTTTTTTAATCTTAGTTTAATTCTAATTTAGCTCCATTTAGTTTAATTTTAATTCTAGTTGTATTTAGATTTAGATTTTGATTTAGATTTAAAAAATAAAAAATAAAAATATAATAAAAAATATAACAATTCCAAAAAATCCTAAAAATTCTAGAAAATACAAAAAATATAAAAATTTTCAAATTTTCCATAGTCAAGTGCGCTAATTTTTTTATCTAAAGTTTGACTGTGGATCATTTTAATTTTCGAACTGGGTTATAATTGCAGTATCTTAATTTCGGAAATTTTTTAAGCATCTGGCATTCTCAAGTTATTGTTATTCATGGTTGTGGCATTTTCAATTAAATATCATTGTGATCAATCGTGTTTTAATAAGCAACAGTTAATCGTCACTTACTTGTTTATAATTGCGTAACGGGATTTTGTTTGACTCCATAAGGCACTGGTCTTAAACGTGAAATCTAATTTAGATCTGTGGAATCTCGTTCATTTTATCAAGTATTTGATGTTTTAGCTGTGTCTCCTGGATTCTTCATCTTCATTTCTAATAGGGTCTACTTCCCTTAGCTTGCAAGGAGACGGCTTAAATAGAGAGATTGGGGATAAAGGTGACAACCCCCAATCTAAGCCGTTGTCACGGTGCCTTGACAATCTGTGCGACAACAATGGGGAAAACCTTAAAAACATAAATTTTACAAGGCTCCAAGGCCCACAGAAAAGATCATGTTGTTGTTGTCCTAAAGGTTCTCACGGCCTCCCTAAAATTCGATTTTGAGGTAATGGAAGGCCTTGCATGCAAGGAGAATCAATAGTTTTTCGGCATTTTTTCCTCAAGCTCCTTGTTGTTCACGCTCAAGCTTATGGGTTGCGAAAGAAAATCAAACGTTAGATCGAAATAAACAAGATCTAAAGTACAAATTAATATACAAAGACACTAGACCAAGAAATGGGAGCGAACCCCCATTCTTCTCTAGTCTAGAAAATGCTCTTGAAGTAGCAAATATGACTTTAAAACACTCTACAAAGGGAATATTTTTATATTTTAAAATTTGAAGTAGATGATTAAGTAGCTAGAGAACGAGAAAACTCCCTCTTGGTCTTCCTTTGATGAAAGACTTGGGGTTGAAAATAGCTGAGTCTTGGATCACTTTGAATCTATGAGTGAGTTGGGCTATGTGAGACTTCTCCCACGTCCGGATGGATTTCCTACACACGATACACACAGATCTTCCCTGCACACTTGAACAAATATCAGTTTGCAAAAGGACTAGAGCATCATAATGAATAAGATAAACAAAACATTCCTCCAAAAATGACTTGGCAAGCTTATTTCTAAAATACTACTCTTAATCAATGATGCATGCAAGATAACTTGCATATATCAATCCAAGCTAGATGGCAAATATAAACTAATATTGGTCAAACATGTAAACGAATTCAAACACAATAGCAATAGTATGGAAAGAAATCACCTCATAATGCCAAGAGAACATCCGCTAAATAGCCCTGAAGTCTTGATTTTTTTTATATGCAAAAATGGCAGGGTTTCCTCAAACCCAATGGCTCATAAAATAGCCCCTGGCTTTGTTATATAGAGATTAGGGAGCAATTCCCAAGGATGAATGCATGTGAGAAGTGAACTTGGAGCTAATCCCAAGTAAAGGTGAGCCAAGTTCCATATGGAGAAGACTAAAACACCCAAAGGAAAATCGAATTTCTTTGTGCACACCAAGGGAAATCGAATTCCCATATGATCCAGTGAACTCATCCATAAGCCAAATGAAGTCCCGTCCTACACCAGGTCCACCACTGCAAACTCGAACCAATTGAAACCGTATCTGTAGATGACACTAGTGATCTTCTACGTAGGTCCTTGAGAACTGCGTGTTTACTCTGAGTGACTACACAATCTAAGCTCAAGGAATAGCGTAAATCTTTTGAGTGAAGTGTTGAGTGTTGTTGTTACTCCAGATAGCTCGTGAGAAGATGTCCCCACTTGGTCTTCAGTCAACTGATTTTGTAGAATATTCCTTTTATGCTCAACTGCCTTTAATAAATTCGATTTTTCTTGTGTGTAATTGTTGCTTTATCTTTGGATAATTCGATTTTAAATAAATAAATGATGAATTAATGATGCAGTGTGCTCAATCATCCTCCACATGTCTGTGGACTCAACTCTTTGACTTAAAATAATTTCCAAGTCATTTCCACGTCATTTTGTCACATGGAATAATTTATTTTTCTTTTTTTTATTTAATTCTAGCCTAATTAAATGCCATAATTTCCACTAAACTTAGAAAATGTGGGTTTTGAAGGTCCAAAACTTATTATTAACCCCTCAAAGTGTGTCATAGTAGAAAGTTGAGGGTGAGAGGTGTAATTTTGATTACTCATACCCCATACAACTTCTCTAGACAACACTTATTGCAATCCCATTACAATTTTTATTGCAATTTTTGACCTGCGAGAAATCTAAAAAATTTAAAAATCACTGCCTAGACCTAACAAAATTCCACGAAATTTTTTGTGTGATTTAGTATGGTAATATACATTGACTCTAGACACTAAGATGCATTAGGGGCTCAACCTTCAAGCCGTCACCTCGGCTTTGGAGTATTGCAATGAGTGAAAAAACCTAGAAAATTCTTCGCCGCTAAAAAGGAGGAATAATTAACCAAGTAAAAAAAACACTCCAAGGTGTACTCGCTTGCTGATCGAGTCCCAACATTCTATGCCTGTTATAGACTCAATACTGACTCAAATTCGTCATTACTAGCATCACTTATTACAATTCTCCATAGGGCGTGGAATCTGGGTACAAGAGAAAGATGATGAGAAATAGAAGTAGAGTTCAAAAACTCTATTGAATTGATGATATCCGATGATATCAATGTCTTCTGGTTCATCCTTAGGCATGGAGTCTTCTCATTATCATCAGGTGCCACTCCAGTGGTCAACAGGGTCGAAGTTTGTAGTGCATGTTGAAATATTGTCTGAACTATTCTGGAAACAAAAACTAAGGAAGTCACCTTCAACATGTTAACCACCTAACTGTTTGACAAAATCTCCCATGGCAATACGTCAAATACACTTAGAAAATTATTGGTAAAAAGGGTATTTTACAAGGTAAAAGTAGAAGAATTTGATGGCTAGAGTTGTATTGTGCCAAGCTCGCTATACTTGTCACCATTGAACTAAACATGGATGAAACCTTCATAAATTCCCTCATTAAACTAGCAGCAACAATCAATAGGACCTTCTCCAAGGAGGTAATCACTTTGCTACAGCAAGAGCAGCCACAAAAACAGCATGGGTTGCAACACAATCTTCAAACTTGGGACAGATTTGAGGTGCATTGGAGTTACAACAAAAGCCCTTCTCAAACTTGAATAACTTGCCTTAGTCCTTTCCATAGTGGATCAGTCAGATGGGAAGAGCTTGATTTGGGCTTTAAAACTATCCATGCTTGCCTTAGTACAACCCAAGTATTTGGAGCACCCTTGTATAGGAGCCAAACTTCCAGTTGCCTCTTGTATTAATAGTATCTTAATGTTGACTGCGCCTATACCTCCTTACAGTGATAACATTATGAGGAGAGTCTTCAGGTTGATAGTGGAGACTCCGTAGGATTTGGATAACAGTGAGGGCCTTACCTTTGGAAAGAGGCTAGAGATTCTAGAAGTCATGGCCTTGGTTAGAGTTTATGACCTCATTTTTGAGCTAGATTGTGATGGCTTGATCCTACAAATGTTCCAATGCTTCTTCAACATTAGGAAACATCATCCTGACACAGTCATAGCACACATGTAGTCCATTTTGTCATCATGTATGAGGGATCGTGATGCCATTTACCGGGAGCTGTAGAATAGATTGTTGAGCATTTGGAGGAGAGAGCAGTTGGTCTCACCTGCTGCTTATGAGCTAGCTAGAAGGTTGGTTGAGCAGAACATTGGGCTATTTAGGAGACAGTTGACCAGGGAGGAGCGGCTCCAGTTTGGTGGATCATGTAGCAAGAATGAAGTTGAAGAGGAAGGGTTTTTGCTTCATATGCAAAGAACCTTAGGGATCTGACCACTCATGCTCGGGATATGCAGAGGAGATGGCAGAGGTTAGATCGGCAGGATATCCCCTATCTATGTCAGGATGAGGACTCTTCTTTGGATGAGTCCATGGGGTCATATGAGGATGCCTTTGGGCAGCATGAACAGTCATGTGGAGTTGATGATAGTAGGCCGGATTTATATTCTAGTGTATATGGTGAGTAGTCACGGGACTCTAGGGGAGACATTTAGGATGATGAGTCACCCCTGATGATTCAGCATGAGCATCATATATTGGAGCATGAGTCAGCTGAGAAGGATGACATGCACAGTATGCATGTTGAGCCTTTTGTGGAGGGCCAGTCAGAGGTTCATATTGAGTCTGTGATGGATGTGCAGCTACCCTTGGGATCAACCATTGATGAGGATCAGACAAATGTACGGACATCGAGCCGGGTGACAGTAGTTGCAGACACTTATCCTCATGAGGTGTTCGAGGTCGATAGGGTAGTTCTACGGGGAGGCTAGTAGACAACAGGAACATGGCATTTCCGATCAGAGGAGGGAAGAGTTGTTGGAGATGGTGGTGCATCCATCTTTGGGTCGACCTACTGGTGAGGTGCAGGTAGATGCACAGACAGTTAATAGAGCTACAGTTCTTTCAGGGAGCAGCACTTTCCATGAGTACATAGATAGAGCTTGCAGCAGATCTTGCCTACTTTAGCCTATTTTAGATAGAGGGGCCCGCTTCTTCAAACAAATATTGTTGATGGGCAAGACAAAGCAACATGAGTTGAGCATGGACTGGTGCCAGCACAGTAGACTTGTTCCATATGTAGGTGTCCTTGCATTTGATTCTTTTCCCAAGATAGATTGGCGGGAGATCATGAGTTGGTATCCTATTGATGGAGTATCATTCTTAGTTCGAGACACATTTCAGCAGGAGCCCTTAGATAAGAGAGTTATTGCATGTTTCAATGGGCAGTGGATTTTGGATCAACAGTCCATCAGTATTTTAGCAGCACTAGCCTAGCATCAACAGAGTAGGGTTGACCTCGGCATATGCTAGAGGTTGGATTGGAGAGAGTTGTTGAGTTGGTATTTGCTTCATGGAGCATGAGCTATAGCCAAAGACAAAGCATAGTCCGAGCCATGGGACTTGGGCGATGATTGGCCATGGTGGCATTGGGATCCAGAAGGATTGGCCGATGATAGCTACAGTGAGAGATCGGTTTGGGATACAGGCATTGAGGGGTATGTTCTGGGTGGCTTTACACAAAGGCATAGCAACACCCAGTGGTTTGTATGGGATACGGGCATTGGGTTTCACTTGCATCAGGCCAACAAGTTGGTCTACATATTTGGATTGCTTGAGGGCAAGCAATCTTGGGGCCGAGGATTTGTAATGTTCCTTTTTCTAGTATTCCTTATGACACATTTAGGATGGACTTTCAGAGTTGGGGGCAGACAAGTCATAGGTGTAGGTTGGCATCATCGACGGGCCCTAAGGGATTTTGGAGGGGTTTTGAGGAGTTCTTATGAGGTCCAATGGCATTCGCTTGGTATATTCCACCATTTGCACAATTTCTCTTTCATTCTGTTGCATTCCAACAACTTTCAAAAAATTGAGTTATTGATGGGCTTAACTCAATTAATTACGCCTAAGGTGGCATTTTAGGAGGAATTTTTGAAAGAACACCTTAGTGTAATAGCTCGTTGGAACCGGGATGAGAAGATGTACAGGATGGGATGGCTGGGAGTGATTTTCAGTTACTCGAGGAGGCATGGTGGCCAATTGACTATTTTCCCACATTAAAATGAATATTTTAATTAAGGGAAATGTGCTCAATAATTAAAATAATAATAAAATAGGAGCTTCTAGAGGAGTCCATCAGATCTATAAAAAGGCGGAGGAAGGGCCATTCAGAACATCTTGGATTGTATTGTCTTTTGTGAGAGGTTTGAGAACTTGGTTCTCTACTTGAGCAATAGCCCCAGGAAGGAAACCCTCGGGTGATTCAATGAGAGTGGGCGAGCACCCATCTCTTCCCTTGGTGGATCCATTTAGGATTCACAGGTTGCAGTGATTGATTTTAGTCGATTTTGGGAGGGTCATCTTTAGCAGTAGAGTAGATCAGTTTTTGGGGTCAGATCGTCTACCTCAGATATTTCAGCTATACTATCATGTACACTCTCTCTAGCGATTTCTTATAATAAAATCTGGGATCATTTTTGCTCGATATGTTATGAAATTACATATGCTTTATGTATCTTATTTTACATGGTAATCTTTTGTAAAGTAAATGGTAATTTTATGGGAAATTTGTGGTTAAGTGAATTTTTGCAAATTTAGTTGAAATTATCCATTTGGGGATATTACACTGTAAAACCCTAACCTAAGGTTGTGTCGATATTGATTATGAAACCCTAGTATAAAATCTAGAAAATACTATTTTTTTGGTGTTTAGAGTTTTGATTCTATTATACAAACCCTAGTCTTTTAGGGTTTGTTGTGTATTGAAATCTCTAGACCTTTAAGGTTTTGTTAAATTAGGGTTTTTGAGCAAAACCATTATAATATCAAAAGTAAGCACCTAGGAATGAAACTCTAGGTGTATGTTTGTCTGTCTAATCGAAACCCTAGCCTGATCAAAATTGTCGTATGTCTAACTTTAATGTATCGATATTTGTGTCCTGGGTTTGCTTGTGCATGTTTATGAATCCTAGATATGTATATGTGCTAACCTATTTGTTGATGAACATAGTTCTAGTTTTTGTAATTAAGCCCTAGTAGAAGTTTGATATTCTAGGATATAATTATATTGTATAGCTTTAATGATGAATCTAGGGTTTACAACAAACCCTAGTAGGAGTTGGTTATATTGTTGAAAGCTTAGATTGTGTTATGATTGGTTTTGATTGTTGATATATAGGGTTTGCATTAAATCCTAGTAGAAGTCTAACATATAAATTCTGAAACTTGTTAGATACATTGTAGAATTTCTTCTAGGGTTTGCAATATATCATAGAAGAATCTGTCATATCTTTGAAAGTGATATTGAGGCCCTAGATATAATGAGACAGATATCTTGATTGAGTTGCAACCGCTTCCCATTCCGGAGGGGCAATGGAAAGCATCTCTATGGATTTCATCATGGGGTTGCCTATGGTAGAGGGTAAGGATTGCATCTTCATCGTTGTTGACCAGTTGACGAAGTATGCCCACTTCTTTGCCATTTCAGCTCGGTACACGGCCTCACAGGTGGTTGAGTTGTTTTTCAGGATATTTTCCGACTACATGGTCTTCTAAAGACCATAGTCAGTGACAGGGACAACAAGTTCATGGGGGGATTCTGGCAGGAGCTATTCCGTTGGGTGGGCACAGAGCTCACACCAAGCACGAGCTACCAGCCACAGACAGATGGGCAGACGGAGATAATTAACAAGTGGCTGGAGTGCTACTTGCGAAACTATGTCATAGGGTAGCAGATGGCCTGGCTGCGTTGGCTGCACTTTAGGGAGTATTGCTACAACACTACCTTTCACATGTCTATTGGTATGTCCCCTTTCCGTGCTTTATATGGTTGTGACACATTATCTTTTGCTGATGCTATGTTTGGGGCAAGTGGTCTCTAGAGCCAAAGATTGGATCTAAGAGAGCCAGGACATCCTCAGGGCTCTCAAGGATAACTTGAGGACGACACAAAATCAACAGAAAATATATGCGGATAGAGGTCGCGTGGAGAGGTAGTTTAAGGTGGGGGACATGGTGTATCTTCGGCTTCAGCCATACAGGCAGTCTACACTGAAGCAGAAGAGAATTGAGAAGCTCAAGCCTCGTTTCTATGGGCCATACAGAGTTGTCCGGCGGGTTGGAGAGGTGGCATATGTGTTGGAGTTGTGTTGCCACTTGGGAGCCGGATTCACAACATCTTTCATGTGTCCTGCTTGAAAAAGGCTTTGGGACAACAGGTGACAGCAACTACGTAGCTCCCTCCTACAGATGATGAGGGACATCTAGTGCTATAGCCTGAGGCCATCTTAGATACTAGGGAGAGACACTTGAGGAATAGGGTGGTGAAGGAGTACCTGATCATATGGAGGAACCTCCTAGATGAGGATGCCACTTGGGACGGGGAGAAGATCCTTCAGCGTCCATCTTTGCAGTTGCTTGAGAACAAGCAACATTTTGGCAGGGAGGACTATAATATTCCAAATTAGCAGTCAGCTAATTGGAATATTAATTTTGGTTAATTTGTCTTTTCTAATGTTAAGTAGAAATAAAGTGGGTAAGGGGACCCACAAATAAAACTAAGCAGGTAAAGTGCTTCCCTATTGTCTCTAAAGACAAATATTGCGCTGAAGTGGGGTCCATGTGGCCACCCAATTTATTGAGGCAGCTTCTTAGGTGGTTGTGTGGGAGAGGCAGCGCAGTGGGAAATGCAGTGGTAGGTCGGAGGAGGGGTGATGTAGTCCTTGTGGGCCCAAAGGAACATTGGAGGCCCAGTTTTAACAAATGGGAATGGGAGCAACTCATTCCTCATCCATTCATTTATTTGATTTTTTGTCTTGACTGACTGAAGCACACTTGAGTTGTTTAGCCAAGTCTACAATGTTGTTTAGCATAGAGGTTTCCGAGTGGAGATCTCAACCTCTACCTCGGGGGACTTCGAGTGCTCGCTCAGGAGAGAAGCACCATCCAGATTTGTGAAGAGCTTGCAGAGAAACATCATATCCACACACAGACCCTTCAGGACAGTGCAGAGGCAGTCTAGACTGCGTAGTGATTGCGCAATCCAACAGAGAGGAAGTGTCAGGAAGTGGAGGAGCAGTGCAGTTACAGCCAGAGGATTTGTAGGGGAGGCTAGCTACCTCCTACTAGGGATTTGGGTAGAGTTTTGCAGACGCTTTCCAGTAGTTCCAGCCAGGAGACCGATTTCCCCAGCAGAGCAGCGTGCTAAGCCCAAGGGAGCCATTTTCCCGGGTCGGGATTTATGGAAACTCTTCGCGGGATTTTCTGAGCATGAGAGTAGGCCCAAACCATAGTCCGATTCCAGCCAGCAAGAGTAGTTCCAGCTCTGATAGCGTAGAGAGGGAGCCACGCAGAGCATCATTCCAACAGTGTTTTTGTTTGAATTTAGAGTTGTTCTTCAGCCTATCTACTGCAGGCCCAGGTGCCATCTTTCTGAGCACCTCCATTGTACTCTTCCAAATAAAATTAATAAAATGGCTCAACTGGTTTTGGCTTCATTTCTTGTGTCTTGATGATATTTTTACGTTTGTTGTAGTTTATTGTCTATTTGTTCTTTTATTACTGTTAAACCCCATTTGGGGATATTACATGTGATGAGGCAGAGGCATTACCGAGATTGCAGTGTTCATTCTACCGAGTATGCTGTAGTGATGGACGCCAGATGGCTAGTGTCATCGTATGATGTTGATGGAGACTTCCTATTGTTGGAAGTACCCCCCTCGCTAAAAGAGGGAGTGTTGATTTTTGTAGCTTGGGAGGTACTCCAAGCCTTGAGGATCAAGGGTTTGGAAGGAGCTTGGGGTTTTGCACCCATTGAAATTTGGGCCAAAACCGTGATGGGATTGTGACATGTGATGGATAAGGATGATAGTAGATGACGAGACGAATCCAACGCATCGAGAATCGTCCAATTCCGAGTTGCCATTGAAGAGATTTTAATTTTTGAAGTTGAGTGTGGGTGAAGAGGCCTACTAGGTCAAGTCGGCCAGATGTTAAGGTGCCCTTTAGGATCGTTTGTTGACACCCACATGAAGGCTATATATTAAGGTCAAGTGTGAGGCTATTCCACACATCCAAAAGTTCATTCACACATGGATTAGCTCTGTGATTTTGCTGCGGATCTAAGGCAGGAGCAAGAGGCAAGGAGGACGAGGTTTTGGAGAAGGTTTTCTTTGATTTTTGCTGCGAACTTCTTGCAAATCTAGCCGCAGGTGTCTACGCTTATAGCAGCCATGTAAGGAGGCTTGTTTGTGCAGTTTTGGACATGGGATCACTTGCCAGATCAAGCCGAAGTTAGAGGTGAGTTTGGGTATGTTTTTGTGCTAGTATTTGTGTGGGTTTGTGTCTCTTTTCTAGCCACAGGAGAAGAGATGCTACAACAACATGTTGGATAACTTGTGTGAAGCAGAGAGGGCTAGAGAGGCTCCTCAAGCCTAGCCGTAGTCACTTCAAAGGCAGCAAAGGCAGAAAAAAGGGCGTATCCCTAGAAAACAGGCTTGGACCTCTAGCTGAAGGTGACCGCGGACTGTAGGGTGCCTTGTGGAGCATCCCAAGGGCTTAAACAGGGCTAATAAAGGGCTAGAAGGGACAAAAAAGAAGGTGAGCATGCCAGGAAAAGGAACACCATGATCAAAGGACTGTTGTAGCAGTTTTGGAGGGTTGTCTCATAGTGTTGAGTGCCCTAACCAGTGATAGAAAGCTACAACAGTGTGCATAGAACCCAAGGGCAAGAGGGCAACAACAGATTGGTTGAAGATGGTCTCTTGGTGATGTGATTTGCTAGTTGGATGGGGTCGTAGGAGAGGAAAGGTTGAGAAGTTTGTTGGCAGCCAAAGAGAAAGGGCTTCATAGGTGTTTGGATGCCCTAACTAGGAGCAGATGCTACGACGAGGCTTTGTCACTCGTGGTCTGTTGGAGGGCAGCGTGAGAGTGGGCCAAGTGTGGATAGTGGATTGAGTATTTATGGTCTGTTGGAGGACAACGTGATAGTGCCCAAGTTGGAGCTTGGTGTGGCCAGAGTTTGCTCTGCATGGTCTCTAAATTAATATTGGGAGATATTAAATTAATCAATTATTTTAATGTATTTCCTAAGTTAAAACTTAGGGAACTTAAATAATTAAAGTGAATTTAATTAAACATGTGATGAAATTGTCTTAAGTCACACGGATCAAGCTTTCTTTTAATCTTAGCCATTAATTCAAGATCTGATCATGGCCGCTGGTTTTCCAACGAGAAAAGTATAAAGGAAAGGCTTGGGGTCATTTGTAAAGACGCACAGAGGCAGAGCACTAAAGCTAAGCTGGGATTCTAGGGCGAGTTTGCTAAGAATACTCAAAAGTGTTTCAGCTGCAAAGAGGGGAATTTAGGCCAAGGGGATGATTTCATCTCGGGGTCTAGAATACACAAGAGGCAGAGATCAGCTCAAGGACAACACAGAAGAGAAGGGAAGCTGCAGGAGCAAGGACAACACACAGTCCCTCCAAGGACAGCGTAATTTTCAGCAGGAAACCATCAGAGGGTTACGCAGAGACCCTAAGGGGCAGCGTAGGGCCTGCGTCACCCAGTCTGGGTTAACGCAGACCTTTCCGAAGCAATGTTGAGGGTTAGAGGGGCTTCAGAGGTGGACGCAGAGACTTTCAGGGGAAACACTGGGGTTTCTAGGCCCTAATCTTGGCTGAGTTCTATAAATCCCGTTTGAGGGTGTGGATCAGTCATTATTTTGGCCCTAGATCAGCCAGTGAACTGTAGATCTATTATTTCTCTGTTGGGTTTTCCAGATCTGGAACCCAGGCTTTTTGTATTCAAAAAATTCTTAATAATAAAACCCTCCAGCAGCCAGAGATCGCTTTTTCCGCATTGGGTTTTTCCGGGGACTATTTGTCCAGAAATAACTATCACTTTGTTTATGTGTGGATGAACTTGTTCTGGACCTAGATTGGTGGAGATCTGTTATGTGTTTTGCTTCGATTTTAACTTGAATTTATTCAGTTAATAACTTGTCTAAGTAGGAGAAGCATAACCAGATTAACAGTAATAATTTTTTCATAAAGAGTAAAGATTCAGAAATTTCCACATAACGGTCTAGTTTGATGGCCAGTTGCCCTCCAAATGTCTTGAGACTTGGGCCAATGACTTGCAACACAAATTTTCAGCTGAAAACAAATAGATCAGCCCTCTTATGTCTGCAACTAGGGCACTAATGGTTGGTTTAGGCCTTGCTATGCAGCTTTGGCCCTTGAATCCCTAGCCCAGGAGGCTAGATAAGTTTCAAAGCCAAGTGTTAACCCAATAAACTCAATTTTTTTGATGCAAATGACCATAAAACAATGCCAAATATTTTCAATGATGCCACAAGCCTACAATCAGAAAAATTTGCTCAAAAATAGCTGCAAAACCTCACAACTTGGCTAAAATGACTGCAAAACCCCCACAAAACCCTAACCACAGAAGGGAATTGCCCAAAAGGGCTAGAGGCTAGGGATAAATGCCCTCCTAGGCCTACGACCTAGGTATGCAAGACCTCAAAGGCCTATGACCACCAAAGAGAAGGCCCCAAGGGCCTATCGACTAAGGGAAAGAGGCCTATAGGGCCTGCGACAAGCCTTCCAAGGGTTGTGGCTTAAGGGAAATGCCCCTTAGGGATTGCGGCGAGGCCATAAAGGGCTGTCACACAAGGGAACAACCCTTAGTGGGATGAAGCAAGGGCTAAAGGAGGGGGCTAAGGCCTCCAAGAGGTTGGACGACTCCCTTGGAGGGAGGTTGAGGCCTCTAAGAAGACCAGAAGAGGGACGACTAGGGATTAGAAGGCTAGACGGCTAGGCTAGGGCCTCCAGAAATTTCCAAGACCTACAAACAAAAATTTTCTCCACGAAAATGCTGCAAGAATGCTAAATGTTGAGCTTGGAGGATAAATGGAGGCTAGATACTGCCTTCCTAGGCCTAGATTTGCCTCAAAACTCCAACAAAATTCCTCTGATCAATTTGAAAATAACTTGCACAAATGAATAAAAAAATACCCAAAACCCAATTAAATATACAAAAAATAAAACCATAAATATTAGTAAAACACCAATCGCTGCAAAACTGAGGTTAGAAATAATTTACAAATATACAGTGGTTGCAAATTAAAATTTTTGAAGAAATATTTTTTGAGTAATAGCAGTGGATGAATGCATTTTTCGAAAAATTTGAATATTGGCCAAAAACCCTTCTGCAAAATTAAAATATCATATAGATGTCTTAGAGCCCAAACATAGTCGACTCTTCCCCATAGTGTGTGAACTTGGAGCCCAAGGGCCAGTGTACCTACAAATCTCTATACTTTTTTCTCAAGTAGAACTGTTAGATCATATGGTGAATCAAATGACCTAAGATAAAATGAAATTTTACTAATAGAATGCTCTTATCACCGACAAATGAAATAACAATTCGTTAAAAGTTTTAACACAATATAGGAAAGCACATAACTGGCATATACTACAGATCAATGGAAGATGAACACCATGAATTGAACCCCAAAGTCTTTCTATTGTGAGACAGAAATGTTCCCAGCAGATCATTGAATCAAAACCAGCTTTACAAAATTTTACATCATCTAGAGATATCGTACCAAATAAGAGCAAGATGACTTATTTATATCGAGAAACCCCTCCAAGTGAAAAATAACGGCTAGTTGGCTTGATCCTCGTCAAAATAATCTCGATCGTTGAAAATAGCTTGATGATCTTTTAATCTCCATCATCGAATATTTAATTTTGAAGAAAAATTCTAAATTTACTTAAAACCCACTTTTAATTAATCCAAAATATAATATTTTGGATTATTTTCCTCAAAAATTTGACTTTGACTTAACCATCAAGGTCCAAGGTATCAATTTTTCTTAAAATATCCATTTTTGCCTTGGTGGGGGACCTCCAAAATTTGACTTTTCCTTGACCCACGAATTTTCCACTTGGAGAAAAATTAATTTCTCTATAATTATTTTAGACTGAAAATTAATTAATTCTCTAGCTTAGGATTTTAATTTAATTTAGCCAGAAAAAGTAATTAATTGACACTAGAGGGGATTAATATTTTTTCCACCCTCAAATATTTTAGCCATGGTGTCTAAGTATGAGGGACCATGCACCAAAATATTTTTTACATCACATATTACAATTAATTCAACCCTCAAAGGTGGAATACACCACCGGTGGACCTAATGAACCGAGTTTCTGATCGGAACCGGTCTAACCAGTACTGGTCAGGTCTAAATGAACCAGTTTTTAAAAAATACATTAAATAATTAATTTCTAATAAAAAAACTATTTTTAAGATCTGTGACCATGATTCCAAGCCAATAGAGACAAAATATGCAAAATTTGCTCATTTATATACCATGTAAAGGTGAATATATCAAAATGGCACCAAGTGCAATACATATCATCGAAAAAATACATAAACAATGAGGCTCCAAATGGCCCATAAAGTCCAAAAACAATGCTATAAGCTATGAGGCCATTGGCCTACTACAAATGTACAAATATGGCAATAGTGATCAACATTATCACTTGAAACTTCTCATCATGATCAAACTCAATTGGTTGAGTCTCTACTGCCAAACTTTGCAACTGATCGAGTCACAAACTTCTCTATTGGTTCAGTGACTTGAGTCTCAAAATTTTGAAGGTATTTTGCCCTAATATGTCCTATTACTTCAGTTGGTGCTCCACATGGCTTTACATGGCCTCTTATCCCAGCCAAGTGTTGCTTGAACCTGTAAATACCCCGTCCTACAATAGACTTTGGCAATATTTGCAGATCTTTTTTCCATCAATCATATCACAATGAGCCCATGTAGTATTCTTGGCTTTTGGAGGCATGATGGCTACTACTTCGCTCAAACTCTACGTTGTTCCACTACTCCAGCAAAAACTCAACACTCTCCAAGCTCTCAATCAAATTCACAAAAGCTGAAAATGAGATGTGTGAGACAAGTGAGAGGATACCCCTATCTTTAAAGGATTGGGGAGTGTGTTTTTGGAGGGAAACAACCCTCCTTTTCCCTCCCAAACCACCCATTACCAGCCAGATCAACTTATGTGGGTCCCTTGTGTGGTTGCGGCAGCTAACCAACCGGTTTGTCCATAAATTGGTCAGTTTATCCATAAACCGGCTAGTTTATCCATAAATCGGCCGATTTATCAATAAACCGACTGGTTAGCACTGGTCAGACCAGAAAATTTGGTCAAGCCCCTCCCTTAACTGGGTTTTCAGGCCGGTTTGACCCAACTGGGCATCTAATCGGCCAGTTTGATCGGTTACCCGTTTGAACCGGCTGGTTTTGAATAATATGCTTTATATATTAACCCTCATGACATTACCCAATTCTGCAACTCAATATGATCTAGTATAGACCAAGTGATTTGTAATAAAATAATTTAGCCAAATGTGCTTAAATTATTCCCAAACCACTTTTACAAAGACTCAATATAACACTAAAATTCACCGAAGACCTTGTCAAGGAATCCCACCTTAGCTTTGGGGTTTAAGCTAGAAGAAAAACTCTGTCAATTATCCATGTTTAGAAACACATAATTCGAGGAGGTTAAAAAACTTCCTAGGATGAAATTATTTGCCAAAATCAAAGGCTTACCTTGGTGTTTTTACATAAACAAATAGTCATACTAGCATCATTTACAATATAACTTGCAGAATCTGGGTTTACAATGATAAAGCTGTGTTGGCTAATGACTTTTGACTTTGAAAAACTTTCTTCGCATCTTTGCATTCTGCTTCCTTGGATTGTTGACAAAATGTGGTCAACAAGACCCCTTGAGCAAACCCCAACGCCATCGTGGACCAAATTTAAAGGGTTTTGAATGGCTACAAAGGATTTCGCTTGATGCCCTAGGTGACTTACTAGGGTTAGGCCTAAAGAGAAGAGAAAGGTGAGAAAAATATTCGTTTAGGTGACCACCAATGGCTAGACCAGTGCCTTGCCTTAGGGAGAGATGGACTCAAGGTGATTTTTAGATTTGGAGAAACTTTCACCCAATCACGGAGACCTTAGGAAACTTCACATGGAAAATTAGGGCATGAACTCGGCTACCAAAGGAATGTTGGAAATACCGAGAGGAGGGGTGAATCAATATTTCTTATCAATTAACACTTTTTAAATATTTTCATAGCATTAGTTAATCTTCAATTATTCTTGATGTTTATCCAGTAACAACAGTAAACGATAGAACACAATAGGCACACGAATTTTAGGTGGAAAACCCCCTTCGGGTCAAAAATCACCGAACGCTTTTCTAATAAACTCTTTAATCTTCAGCCCGAATTGAAATGAAAGCTGCAACTTCCTAAAATTCTAGCAAAGCATTCTTCTCCAGCTCCCACTGGAAGGATGCCCCAACGCCTTGGTTTCTTCTGTAGTCAACTGAATGGATGCCCCGACATCCTAGACCAACATACCACCTTGAAGTGTTCACAGGCTTCAACCTGTAGGTAACTTTATGCACCAACCTAGCACCTCCCTGCCACCCTATAATGATTAGAAATAATACAAGAGTGTGGACTCCCATACCAGGGATAATGATCCATGATACAATATGATTCACAATGATTTTCTTGAACTAGACCAATCACCCAATCACATTATGACCTGCAACCCAACCATAACATTATCCAACAATGACACTTATACCTCCCAACAATGCCTCTCCAACTCTAGGCAAATTGACTCTTTTACAATTTTACAATGATGATTTTTACAATACTGACTTTTAACATGCCCTGATACTTGACTTGACACTGCTTCTTTGAACACTAGCAGCTGCTGAGGTATTGTTGTGCTTGCTTCAAGTAATGCTTCAAGTAATTGTATGTGTCTGAGTTGTCCTATTGTGTCCTCCTTCCTGCACATGCAAGACCCAAACCAATATACAAACAAAATATTTACACTGTCTTGCAAACCATATGTCAGAGAAATATTCAAAATTCAAATGTAAATGCGTTCAACATTTATGAACAAAACCCAATCAAACATACATACAAAATACTTACATTGTCCTGCAAAAACATATGTCAGAGATGATATTCAAATTAAAATTCAAACACTAATCATACATACCTTGTTATAGCAGATTTACCCTTGACTGTTGATGTGTTGTCCTTACTGCAGTGATCCTTGAATGCATATTTTTTCTTGCCTTCTAGAAGCTCCATATTGAATCTGTTGTATGTGTGTAATTTCAGATCTCCAAGGTCTGAACTTTTGCCCTGTGGTAGCCCTCTGAGTCCTCTTTCCAACCTCGTAGGTCTGATCAACATTGGATTCTTCAAGAAATAGTTATGCCCAATCTCCTACTATGACCTGATTATAGATTCGTTTAGCAGAGCGAACTTGTACGAAGTGCCATGTGTCACTATTTCAACCTTTGGTCCTGAAAACTATACACAACAAACTACAGCCCGTTCTCAGTCCGTGACTTTTTACGAAATTTGAATCCAATGCTCAAAGAGAATGTTATGACGATTTTCCCAAGGTCACCTCTTTGACATGAAATTCGGGAGCCTGCAAAAACCCTAACTTCCTCAGATCATATCTACAAAAATATCACGAACCAATATCTGAAATTTGGACACGAGCTTCATCAGGATTTCGCCCAAATGGGATTTTAGTTTCAACATCTGAAGCTTCCCAGAAAAAAGTTATAGCGAAAATGCCACAATGACCTATTATAAGTAGCGAAATCCTTACATGAGGAGGATATGAGGGTCACAATTTATATAAATTCTTAGGTTGAGAGGGCATTCAACAAGTGAATATTGGAGGGAATTTAGGAGCTTAAAAAATTATTAATTATTGACAATTCAATGACCACAACCAATGATTAGTGTCATGCCACAACCCCATGGGTTTTTAGCCCACTAACTAGGGTTACTAACTTCAAACACAAATATCTCTCAAACCGTGAAGAATTACGTGGCATGCCATATATCAACGGAAACATTTCGACAAGTAGAAGCCATCCAAAATATCCTTGTCTCGGAATAGAGTAAGTTATCAAGTGAAAATTCCTATGCAAGATCAGGGTAGCCCCTGGTGTTGCTTGGGTTGACATCAATGACAACCACTGGCTAGCAAGGAATTTACATTTCGATGTGCAAGAATTGATGACTTATCAAGGTATTATCAATGAATTTTAAACTTTAGGAACATTCATATCATACATGACATATGTAACATATGCAATGCCTCATAAGTCCAAAAATTCTACAATTTTGCATAAAATTAGGGTAATTTCAGATCTAGAGAGTGAAAATCCCATACATTATTCATGTGACAAAAGAAATGTAAATGTAGACATGAAAAAGAGAACTTACATGTATAATGAATATATTTAATCATCAATTCAAGACCAAATTTGAAACTCCAAGATCAAGAGATAATATCCAAACATCAAAATTCATCCATAAAATGTAGAAGACAAGCCAAGACAAGAGGACACTTGATCTGGCTGATGCCAGGGAAAAAACCCCAAGATGGGGAAAGCCCTTCGATCAATTCTTCTTATTATTATATCAAATGTTCAACAGAGAGAGAGAGAGTGCAAAAAGTCAAAGTTGACTTGCCAAATCAAAGCCAAAACAACCCTGTCAAATATGCAATCAAATTCAACCCTAACCAGAAAGTCAAAGATGGTCAACGCAATAGTAAAACATCCTTAAAGTAGCTCAGTCATATCTAGTCATTCTCAACCTGAATAGATGGTCAAAATCAGCCCAAAACATTCCCAAAGTAAATGGTCAAACTTGGTCAAATTCAACCCTGAAATCTATGGTCAACCTGCAATTATCTCTACGGTCAAAGTGCTCAGATCACCTCGGTTTCTATGCCAAACTGTACAGCCTGCCAAAATCAATTTTTTTCCCACAAAAAATGCAGTCAATGGATGAGTTAAAGTGTCTGGTCAACGTTGGTCAAACCATGCAACAACTCTGAAATTTCGGCCCTACAATCTGCCGAGAAAAATTCGTCCTCCTTGCCATATTTGCCCAATAGTTATACGAACCAATGAGAGAAGGAGAGAAGAATGTGTGAGTGATGATGATGCCAAATGAGGTGAGAGGTCACTTATATTTATACAAGTCGTTGAGGGTGAAGTGACACGTCCATTGGGCTTCCTAAGCCTATGTGATGATGTGGCTGACCTTATTAATTTGCATAAATTCAAAAACACATTTCTACTTGTCCAAATTTGATGATCTTTAGGTCGATTTTGGTCCTCTCAAAAAGAAGAATTGGATGCAATCATCATCTCCATCAAATGAGTTGTTTAAAGTGGAATTTGGCCCTAGTTGCCAATTTTAACACTCCCTCTCAACTACGGAGAATCCCACCTGCCAATCCATCCATCATCATCGATCATCATGCCATCTTGTCATCAGAACCATCTTTGTATCTCGTCTTTGCTTAGTTGAACACTGATATAGATAATGAAGAAGAATCGATCGAGTGAGTCACAAGCCCTTACCACTGTCCATTGACAAAAGTCAATCCAGAGGTAGAACCTCAATCAGACTTTATCCTAGATCAAGTTGTTCAACACCATGCATCCTAGACATAGGGAGTACGACTGTACACGATGCGTCCATCTGTAGTGCTATGGTCCCTATCCACTTTTCCCAACTCATTAGCCAGATGAGAGGTACTTCCCATGAGTCCTAGACTACATGGGTAGGATGTATGCTGGGGCATCCGCGGGAGAAGGTGAGCCACTCATCCTATGCATATGTCAATCATAGGGAAGGGTGAACCACTCACCCTATACACAATGCACCAATAGGGGAAGGTAAATCATTCACTCTATGGTCTCTCATAGCTCAAAGAAGTACCCCAAGCCCCCAGGAGCTCCTAGAGCTCAATCTCCAACTCAAGATGGGCCCTCATGGGAAGGTCTTTCCACGACTCCAATTCTTTCTCAGAGGGCCAAGAATTTGACCTTACCTAAGGGCTTCGTGAGGAATTCTGCAACCTGCTCATCAGTCCTGATGTGTTGGAGCCTTCTTGCTCCCTGTTGTACCATATCCCAAATCAGAGTTGTGGGGGAGCGCCCCCCCCCCCCTCTTGAACTCGCTGCCAAAACGAGAGTGTTTCAGGGAGCGCTCGAGAGCGACCGCTCTCTCCTTAAAAAAACGCTTCGAAAGTGCTTTTTTTGAGGGAGCGCTCAGGGAGCGTTCGCTCCCGAGCACTCCCTGAACCATTGAACGCTCCCGTTCCGACAATTTTATGCCATCCGCGTGCGAAGAGGGAGGGCAGATTTTTGGAGGGAAGGGAGGGAAAAAAATAAAAGGACCCTCCCTCATTGTTATTATTTCATTTGAAGAGAGAGCTAGAGAGGAGAGGAGAGGAGAGGAGAGCAAGAGAGCAAGGGAGCAAGAAGGAGCAAGAGAGCAAGGAGCTTGGACTCTGGAGGTAGAGCTTGGGATCGAAGAACAAACTTGAAAGAGGTAGGAGAGTCTAGACTCTAATCTTTTTTTTTTCTCTGTGCATTTTTAATTTGTTCAAACATGAAAATATGATTTTTTTCTATGTTGCATGTTACTTTGTTGAAAAATGAAATAATGAATTTGTTTTTTCTATGTTTCATTTAAATTTGTTGAAAAATGAAAAAAATAATTTTTTTTTCTATGTTGCATTTTAATTTGTTGAAAAATGAAAAATTGAAATTTTTTTTCTATGTTGCATTTTTTCCTATTCCCATTTGGCATTTCTCCATTGTTTTGCAAGTTAAAAACTTGAAAGTTGAATTTTGAAACATCATGGCTATATGGCTTGGCATTTTCTTCATGTTGGTTCCGTTTTTTGTTATTATGGTGTTGGAGAGTAGAAGAAAGAGGCCTATTCCAGAAGAGAAGGATGAAGAAGTGGGTTATAGTGGATATGATGAAAATCCTGAAGAGGAGTACCAAGTTGAGGAGGAAGGGGAGAGTGGAGATAATGAGACCACAGTGACACCAACTAAAATTGACCAGACACCATTGTGGAAATATGTTACTAGGCCTGAAGGAGGAAAAGGGGGTGGAACCACTAAATTTTTATACCCCCATTGCAATACACAATACACAGGTTCATACACCGGTGCTAGAAGGCACCTTTGTGGGAAAAGGCCATGGGATGGAGATAAAAATATAGGAACCAAAACTTGTGTAAGTGTGTCGGAAACAAATAGAGCCAAATACATAAGGGAAGAGGAGGAAGCCCAATACAAATCTAAAAGATCTAAGGGTTTCATTGAATCTTATGCACCATCACATCATGGACAAAGAAGTCCAGCAACTTCCACCCATGGCAGTGGATTTGGAAGCACGCCTAGACCAAACATCTCTATAAGGTGTAGAACCATATCTGATTTCCTTGACGAAGGGTCTAGGAGTGATGTGGATTCAAAAATTTTCCGGTTTCTCTATGCATGTGGGGTACCATTCAATGTTCTTCGTTCACCTTATTTGCATGAAATGGTTTTTGCCATAATGATGCCCCCAAAGGATACAAGAGCCCTAGATATGACAAGGCTAGAATCGTGGGACTTGATCATGAAAAAGAAAAAGTAACTCATTCTTTGAGTAGAATGACAAGTTCTTGGAATGAGCATGGGGTGTCCATTATATCTGATGGATGGACAAATGTAAAAGGCAAGCCATTGATAAGTGTTCTTGTTGTGCCTGTTAGTGGTGCAATATTCCTTTCATCATATGATTATTTAGATAAGTTCAAGACTGACATCAACATTGCAGAACCATTACTTGACACAATTGAACGTATTGGACCATACAATGTCGTCCAAGTCATCACTGATAACGCTGGTAATTGTAAGGCAGCGAGAGCAATTCTTGAGGATAAATACCCCAACATATTTTGGTCTTGGTGTTTGGTTCCACAATGAACCTTTTGATGCATGATATAATTAAAAACAAACAACCTCAATACAGATGGCTAGGTGATTTGTACAAGAGAGGCAAAAAAATGATAATATTTATTACAAATCATAGCAATGCCCATGGGCTTTTCCGCAATCACTCAAGATTGGAGTTGTTGAAGATAACAAAGACTAGATTTGCTAACTATTACCTCACCTTTAGGTGCCTTTTGAAGGTAAGAGAGTCATTGGCTGCCATGGTATCAAGGCCACACTGGCAAGTATTAAAGGACAGGGCAACAACATCAGTTGACAGGCAAGGTTTTGAACAGGTGGAGGAGACCGCTCTTGATCCTTTGTTTTGGGCACGTGTGAGGGAAATTTTGAATTTCACCAAGCCTATTTATAGCATGATTCACTTTTCAGATATAGATAAACCAGTGATTGGAGAGGTGTATGAGCAGATGAATAGCATGTTGGGGCAAATAAAAGATGTTGTTAAGGAAAACGATTCAATTATTCACAACTCTGTGTGTGCGCGATGGAATAAACTTAATGTTCCACTACATGCTTTGGCGTATATTTTTATGCCAAAATACTACTCTCCAGCCAACTTGCACCTGGGAGTGGGGTTAGGATCAAACCTCATACAGATCCAGAGGTACAAGAGGGATATAAGAAAGCATTGGACAAGTTGGTCCCTAACAGGGAGGAGTGTGCTAATCTGCGCCTTGAATTAGGCAGATACTTCAGTTGCACTGGTTTGTTTGGTTCTTTGCATGCAATGGAAGATAGAGACAGATTTGATGCTCTCACATGGTGGGAAGCATATGGCGGCATGGGACTTTTGCCAAAATTGGCAAAAAAAGTTCTCTCACAGGTTGTAAATACTTCTTCTCCAGAGAGGTGTTGGAGCACCTACAGCTTCATCCATAATGTGAGATGAAACAGACTCAATGAAAACCAAGCAGAAATCTTGGTTTATGTGCACTGCAACTTGAGGTTGTTGAGTCATTATTGTGATCGGGCTTATGAGGATTTATGACGATAAATTTTGGGACAACAACCTAGATGACGATAATTTGGAGGACACTATACATCTACAAGAATTGGAAGTAGAACTTTTGAGAGATGAGGATGAAACAACAATAGCCATGCCATCGCCACACCCACCATCTGGTGGTAGTGCTAGTGCCAGTGTTCGAGTTCCAACTATTGTTCCTTTACTGACGCAGCCTCCACCTACATCCTCACGTGGAGCGGATGGGCCTTCTAGTTATGGTCGTGGTACTTCCCGCGAGGAGACTGCTGGAAGACAACCATTTTCACGAGCTGCTCAAAAATTAGACATTTCTCGTGGCAAGAGGCCAAGCAATAGATAAAATAGATTTACAATTTACTAGTCTTTTCTATTTTCTAGTAGTTTTTAACTTTTTATAATTGTTGAAACTTGACTCTTTCATATATAATTGAAGATATTTATGGTAAACAATATATGACAATTTAAGTTTGAAGTTTGAAACTTTGGAGTTGGCAGTTATAAGTTTATAAGTCATTATGATTATGAATATGATGCTTCATGAAAGTTGAAAGTTGTTTCATTTTGTTTCATTCTATAACATTTCATTTCATGTTAAATATTCTTTGTTGTAATGGTTACACTTAGCTTACAAGTACAACTATGGTGATCAATGGATTAGCGATGATAAATGTTATATATTGAATTTTGAAAGCTTGAAAATTTAAGATTGATGAATCATGAGACTCAAGAGTCAATATGTTGTATGTCTCTAACTTGTGGACGTGGTTGATGAAGATTATAACTTCTAGATGATTGATGTTATATGTTTCAATCTATGTTTTTATGTTTGTTATGTCTAATTCATCATTCTACATGCTTTTGTTGACATATATGCATCAAATATATATATATTATAAAAAATGCTCCCCGAAACGCTCCCAGACCGGGAGCTTTTGAAAATGGCGCTCCCGCTCCCTGCTTTCACTCCCACTCCCAAGTAACCTTGTCTTGAATAAAGTGGTACCTTATATCAATGTGCTTGGAGCGGTCGAGGAACACGAGATTCTTTGAAAGGTGAATCCCACTTTGGTTGTCACAATAGATCACGGTGGTATCCAACAAGTGCTCAAATTACTCACTAAAGAGCTTCCTCAACCAAATAGCCTCACAACAGGCCATACTAGCTGCAATGTATTCGGCCTTGGCGGTGCTTAGAGCAACCGAATTTTTCTTCCTGCTCATCCAAGAAATTTTAGCAGACCCCAATGAGAAGCAACATCCAGATGTGCTTTTGCGACCCACCACACTGCCAACCTAGTCAACATCAGTATATCATGTAGCTTCAAATTCCCTGTAGTGTATCCCAGTCCAAAGTTGATTGTGCCACGGAGATATCTCAAGAGATTCTTAGTAACAATCCAATGTATGTGATGAGGCTCGACCAGAAATTGACTCAACTTATTCACAATAAAGCATATGTCCGGACATGAGTTGACCAAGAACATCAAGGCCCCCACAAGTTGGCTATATATAGAAGGGTTTTCCAATTCGAGCCCAACAACACTTCCACGTAGCTTCTTGAATTTGAGTTCCATCGGAGTAGACATAGACTTGCAATCCACCATCCCACATCTCTCAAGCAACTTCACAATGTATTTTCCTTAAGAAAGGAAAATCTCACATAGCTTTTGCCAGACCTCCAGGCCTAGAAAGTAGTGCATCAGACCTAGGCCTTTCATCTCAAACTCAGAAGCCAACTCCCTCTTGCATTGATAAATGAGAGAGTTTGCACCTGTCAAAAAGAAATCATCTACATAAAGGACCAAAATGAGAGGCATGTCCTTTTCAACCTTGAAGTATAGATTAGGATCAACATCGCTCCTTGTAAATCCCAGCTTCATAAGATAGCTATCAATCCTCTGATGCCAATCCCTGGGGGCTTGCTTCAACCCATAGAGGGCTTTCTTTAACCTGCATACATGTGTCCTTCGATCATGTACTTCGAACCCCTGGGGTTGTTCCAAGTATACTTCCTCCTTAAGCGAGCCATGCATGAAAGTAGTCTTAATGTCCATTTGATGTAGGCGCGATCCTTGAGAGGCAACGAGAGCAATAATAGATTGAATAGTGGTATATCGGGCAACTAGTGCAAATATCTTGTCATAGTCCACTCCTTCCTTTTGAGAGAAGCCTCGAGCAACGAACCTGGCATTATATTTTTCAGCACTCCCATCGGCTCCATGTTTAATTTTGTATAGCCATTTTTAGGTGACTACGAACTTGTCCTTGGGTCTAGGCACCACTTCCCAAACATCATTCTGCATGATAGATTCATATTCCTCATTCATTGCATCCCTTCCAGACTTGGTGCTTTACGACTTATTCGAATGTACATGACTTGGTTTGAACCAATGTTGCGAACATCAGCATCGGGAAAAAATCGGCAAGGGTCCGGAAAACCAAAAAATTGTAAAAATCGAGAAAATATCAGTGAAAATGGGAAAACATTGGCAAAATCAAGATATCAATAAAAATCAACAAACATTGGCTAGGCCAAAAAATCATGATTTCGAGATAAAATTGGGATATTATCGAGAAGTTCACAACACTAGTTCGAACAATAGTACTCATAGTAGCTAAGTACCCTTGATACCTGTTCAACTTCTTACTTTCGCGAAATGGCCCTCTTGGAGCAATGTGTTTTTCAACATCTTCGAGAGTATATTTGAGCCACAAAGGTCTTTTCCTTGAGGTAGCGAGATCATCAAGAGGTGGATCAATGGGATCCATCGAGCCTTCAACATCGGGCATAGGTTCATCTGTTGGAGGTTCATCCTGTTTTTCTGCAGCATCATCATTGTCCTTCCTTGGGATAGGGATGTCTCTAACTTTCCCAAGGGAAGTATCTTCATCGAAGGTGACATCATGGCTTACTTCCACGTCTCTTTGACCAAGCACATAAATTCTATATGCCTTTGAATTTTCACTATAGCCCACAAATATACCTTTATTCCTAGATGCGTCCAACTTGTTTCTTTTCTCTTTAGGCACATGAAAATACATGGGACAACCAAATATTCTAAAAAGAGAAATATCAGGTTTCTTACTAGTGAAAACCTCTTTGGGTGTCTTGAAATCCAATGCTTGATGCGGGCTCCTATTTTGAACATACATGGCAGTGTTGGCAGCTTCTCCCCATAAGAACTTCGGTAGGCTTTGATCATGGAGCATGGCACGAGTGGCTTCCATGATTGTTCAATTCTTCCTTTCAGCGACACCATTTTTCTCAGGAGTGTATGGAACAATTGTCTCCCTCTTAATGTCAACCTCCTTGCAAAATTCATTGAATTCATTTGATTCATATTTGGTTCCATTGTCAATTCCCAATATTTTGATTTTCTTCCTTGTTTGATTTTCCACCAATGCTTTGAAAGAACAAAACCATTTGAGCACTTCATCATTCTTCTTCAAGAAATAGATCCATGTTTTGCTTGAGAAGTCATCCATAAAGATTGCATAGTATAAGTATCCTCCCAATGATGTTACAGGCAACATACCAGATAGGTCAGAATTGACCAATTGAAGAAGATCAATAGTTTGGCTTTCACTAGAAGGGGATGGTCTCCTTGTAAGTTTCCCAGCTGCACAACCCTGATAAACCCCTTCATGATTCATGTTGAATTCAGGCATACCTGAGACCATCTTCCTTACCCCAAGTAAGGCTTTGTAATGAAGGTGGGCAAATCTCTGATGCCCTAATTCAAATTGAAGAGAAGTATCACAAGACAAAGCTCCTGGAGGACTTCTTCCAACTTGATAGAGACCATCAACCCTTTTTCTTTGGGCATATTGGGTATGGATTATTGGGGGACTTGAAAGAAAGAAAGGTTTTGACTGTAGTTTTGTTCCCTCACCTTAAATTTAGTTTTGACTTAGGTTTTGATTGTAGTTTTGTCAATCCTCAACCCTAGTCCCATGGGATCTCCCCTATTGACCTATGGCTTTAGGAAGGGCACTACTTGTGAAACCCCGGTTTTGGTAGCGCGGTCCCATTTTCCTATTTCACACATTTCACTCCCCTTCACACATTACAAGATCTATTTAATCATCTTCCTTCTTTAGGTCCACATGACCATTGGGTCCACAAGGCACTAGTACATCCCCTCCCCTTGTCCACATGTTTGGGTTGAGCTTGGAAATGTTGCCTCGGAGGATGATGCAGCTAAAAGAATGTTAAAAGCATATCATGGCCACAAGCAAGAAACAAAAGAAAAGAAAATTAGAAAATGCAAAAGATGCCTGGGACATTTATGATAGCATGTGGGAAGAAGCCAAACATGAGCTCTATGTTGAATTTCCATGATCTTGGGTCTAGGCTAGCATCTTAGAATCACTAACGCTACCAAACCAAGAATCTCAACGAAAGCTACTTCGCACAGCGGAATATAAAATAGCAGTAAATCACACATGCACAATAATAGACAATTTTTTACAAATCATTATGCAATAATGTACAACCCAATATCCGTTATATTAAACCAATTGAATAATACAACAATATTAGGGCTCCCTTACAAGGGATACAAGATACAATGACAGTCTCGCTGCAGTCTCTATGTCTTAACTCGTTATGTCGGTCCTTCGCTCTCGTTCTACTCTTTAGCTTCCCCTTAGTCCATCAAGAGACAACACATAGTCTCCAGGAGGGTTGCCTCCTATCACTGTTGCAAGTTGCTTCTACTGCAATGAACACGGGCTAATCCAATCTGCTCTTCTAGGTTGGCCAATCCCTGAGCTCCAATCTGCCAATCTAGTAGCCTCTTTCGTCCATCGGCTCAATCCTTCACCCAACCTTCAACTGTCAAGATCTCATTATGACTGCTTGTCAAGGGCTACTTTGGGTTGCCAACACGCTGCCCTCGATCAGTCCAATGGCACCCAATACTTCACTGCAAGATCTGCTCATAGTTGAGGTCTCCAACTACCCAATTCAACCTTAACACATGGCACTCACAGGTTGCAACCAAAACTGATCCAAAACTTCTCAATGCTTGACACAACATAAGACAAATCTGGCTCCAAGTCTGATGTACAACTACTATTATGATTGTGTCATGGTTAGGGCATCATTGTGACCCACGTCAACCCTAAAACATACCCACACAGTGCCTTAAACAATTGTGGTTGTCCTCGACATGTATCCTCTGCCTCCACGTTAATCTTCTAGGCAGTTATTGCCCTCAGACAGACCCACGCATGCTTTGTTTTGAGGTGTTAAGGCCTGCGGTCTACCCACACCTCCTTCCTATACCCACGACCTTCTTAAAACAGAGATACCTTACCACAAAACATGCCCCAACAGACTTGCATCTTACCTCTCCTAGCTCGGCCTTCCTACAGGTGTAAACAACCTTCCAAACAGTCACGAGAAGGCTATAAAACAACCTCTCTCCTTCGTTGATGTGCCCTCTTTTCTACGGCCCAAACAGACGTAGACTTTTCTCCCTTAGCCGAGTCTCTTATTGCTCCTTTTCTGCCTTGCGTTGCATGGATGGATGTCCCAAATGAAACTCACTCACCTTGTATTTACACCATATACAAGGGCTTCATTAAAAAGTCATCATAGGTCTTGACAAGCTATCTTAAGGCCTCCATAACAGCTAGCCGACCTTAACTCTTCTTGTGCAAACCCACTCCTTAACTTAAAAAAATTCATAACTCATCAAGGACATCTCGGAATTCGACGATTCTCAAAGTGCTGGATTCTCCTTTCCACCCTCTATCATCTCATCCCATCACATGTCCAAAGTGCTCCATGGTTTTGGCTCAAACCACAATGGGTGCAAAACCCGAACCTTAGATTCCAAGCCCACAAGTGACTCTTGTGGTGCTCCTCCCTCCAAACCCTGAACCCTGGGGCTTGGAGTACCTCCCAAGCTACTCAAAAATCAACACTCCCTCTTAGCGAGGGAGGTACTTCCAAGACTAGGAAGTAACTCATCATCATCGTCACTACTCGCAACACTCGCCCAACCCTTGGCACTCACCACTACAGCAATCCCTGTAGCATTAACTACGCCTCCCGCAAGTGTCGCTGTCACTGGAAGCATCCTACTTCTTCTTCTTCTCCTGTATCGCTTTCCAATCCCTCCATGATTCCTTCTTGGTAGTTGTAGGAGCACCCTTGCTCCCCACTAACCATGCACTCTTCTTGGGTTGCAAATTCTCCCTCTGAATCTGCAAGGTCCCGCTAGAACTGGACTTCCTCTGAGCCTCTGGAACCTGGACCTTCTTCTTGGGAACCTGTACCTGTAACTTTGAAGCATGCACTTGCACTTGCTCCACCTGCTTCTTCTTCCCATGATCCATAGGCTTGTCCGTCAACTTGTATAGACCATGCTCTCTAACTCCAAGCACAACACCATCGAAGCTAGAACCTCTAGGTTTGAGTCTTGCCTTCCCATCCTGGAACAAGACCTTAAACCCCTTCTTCTCGATCATCAAGATAGATATCAGTGTATATCGGAGTCTTGGTACAAACAATACATCTTGGACCCGCATCACCTATCCTATCTCCATCCTGAATGGCAGAACTCCCGATCCTCGGATCTCCTTCTAAGTCTTGTCGCCCAACACCATGTGCAACTTCAAGTCTGATTCAACTAGAGTCTCAAAAACCTCCTGTGACCCTGTCATATGTTTCGTCGCACCACTGTCCACATACCATCCATCCTCATAGATAGTACACTGCAAGAAATGAGAGATCATAGCAAGTTCCTCCTCCTCTAATCTCCTGGTGAGAGCATCTATCTCAGAAGAAGTGGCAACACCGACCTGCTTCCTTTTCTTCTTCTCGTCATCTCCCTTTTTCTTCATCAAACATCTTGACGAAAAATGACCCATCTCGCCACAGTTGAAACACTTGACTTTATCAAGTCCTTCTTTTTCTTACCCTTCATTCGTGCTGCAAGTGCCACATCCTCATCTTCCCTCTTCGTTGGATGAAGATCCTCGTCTTGCAACTCCTCCTGAATGAAGTCATCCCACAACCTATTCCAGTCTGGCAACTTGTCCCTGGCAACGATTCCTTTGATGAAGGGCTTCCATTTTGGATTAAACCCTTTCAAGGCAATCCTTACCATATCTGAATCTGAAATAGTCACGCCAATGACAACAAGCTCATCTTTGACCTGAGACAATATCGTCAAATACGAAGTCACTCCTTCACCCTGCAACATCTTGGTGGACTTCAACTTATCCTCCAATACCAATACCCAATTCTCGTTCTTATTCTCGAACAAATTCTGAAGAGCCATCAACATCCCATGTGCAATGTTCTTGCCAGACAAATGTGGTATTAGGGGATCCTTCACGCCATCAAGGATTATCAATCTCGCCCTCGTATCTAAATCCTTGGCAAACTCCCAGATCCTGTTGACCTGCAAGACCAACTTGATTCTTTCCTTCCATGGACTATAGTTGGACAAACCCTCCAACTTGTCCTCATATCGTAGACCAGTTTGCAACTTCGACATTGTAGTGAGCGCTTCGCCTACAATGTGACCAACTCCCTCTTAATTTGTACTTTGTTTTGCACTCTGATGATTCACTGTCTTCCAAAGTAGCTCAGACACTCTCTGATACCATGTTAAATTTCCACGATCTTGGGTCTAGGTTAGAATCTTAGAATCACTGATGCTACCAAACCAAGAATCTCAACAAAAGCTACTTTGCAAAGCGGAATATAAAATAGCAGTAAATCACACATGCACAATTATAGACAACCTTTTACAAAACATTGTACAATAATGTAGAACAACCCAATCTTCGTTATATTAAACCAACTGAATAATACAATAGTCTTAGGGCTCCCTTACAAGGGATACAAGATACAATGACAATCTCGCTATAGTCTCTATGTCGTATCTCATCGTGTCTGTCCTTCGCTCTTGTTCTGCTCTCTAACTGCCCCTTAGTCCATCAAGAGACAACACAAAGAGTCTCCAAGAGGGCTTCCTTCTATCACTGTTGCAAGTCGCTTCTGCTACATTGAACACATGTTGATCCAATCTGCTCTTATAGGCTGGCCAATCCTTGAGCTCCAATTTGCCAATCTAGTAGCCTCTTTCTTCCGTCAAAGAGCTACACATTAGGCTCAATCCTTCACCCAACCTTTAGTTGTCAATCTCTCATTATGACTACGTGTCAAGGGCTACTTTGGGTAGTTGACATGCTGCCCTCCATCAATCCAATGGCACCCAATACTCCGCTGCAAGATCTGCTCCTAGTTGAGGTCTCCAACTGCCCAAGTCAACCTCAACACATGGCACTCACAGGTTGCAACCAAAACTGATCCAAAATTGGTCGATGCTTGACTCAACACAAGACAAATTTGGCTCCAAGTCTGATGTACAATTGCTGTTATGATTGTGTCCTAGTTAGGGCATCATTATGACCCACGTCAACCCTAAAACATACACACACAGTGCCTTAAACAACTGCGGCTTTCTTCCACATGTATCCTCTGCCTACACGTTGATGTTTTGGGCACTTATTTCTCTCAAACAAATCCACGCATGCCTTGTTTTGAGGTGTTAAGGCTTGCAGCCTACCCACACATCCTTCTTGTACCCACGACCTGCTTAAAACAAAGATGCCTTACCACAAAATATACCCCAACAAACTTGTGTCTCACCTCTCCTAGCTCGGCCTTCCTACAGGTGTAAACAACCCTCAAAAAAGTCACGAGAAGGCTCCAAAACAGCCTCCCTCCTTCGCTGAAGTGCCCTCTTTTTTGCAAGCCAAACAGAGGTAGACTTTTCTCCCTTAGCTGAGTTTCTTATTGCTCCTTTTTTACCTTGCGTTGCATGGATGGATGTCCCAAATGAAACTCACTCACCTTGTATTTATACCATATTCAAGGGCCTCCTCAAAACATCATCATAGGGCTTGACAAGTTGTCATAAGGCCTCCATAACAGCTAGACGACCTTAACTCTTCTTGTGCAAACCCACTCCTTAACATAAAAAAAATCATAACTCATCAAGGACATCTCAGAATTCGACAATTCTCGAAGCGTTGGTTTCTCCTTTTCGCCCTCTATCATCTCATCCCATCACATGTCCAAAATGCTCCATGGTTTTGGCTCAAATCACGATGGGTGCAAAACCCCAACCTTGGGTTCCAAGCCCACAAGTGTGCTCCTCCCTCCAAACTATGAACCCTAGGGCTTGGAGTACCTCCCAAGCTACTCAAAAATCAACACTCTACTCCTTCATCATGGCCATCACCCTAGTTCATATCATTAAGAAACCCATGCACATCCCAACCCCTGGTGGGCTTTGAATTGCCCCACCTCAAGGGGTTAATAACTACTTATATCATACACAACATGCTCTTATCTCCTGGAGCCCCGAGCAGTAATACAAAGAAAAATCAAGAAAAGGAAAAACGCTGAAGAAGGGTATAAAAACAGAGGTCAGGGTAACTCATATATCCACGAATGCTCCCTCCTACATCGATACACCTAAATATGTGGACATCCCTCATCATTACCATCCTTGAACCCATGGCATTTGGTGTTGAGACCCCTGTGTCCCTATCCACCTCATCATTATTCACATGACCCCTATTAATTGAAGGATGTACCTTAGACTTGTCTTTCCCGTTAGGGGTTGGGAACACCAAATATGATTGTTTATTAGCCACTCTTGCCTCGGGAGGTAACACTATTACAAGATTAAAGCCCCAAAGTTGGGAGGGAAGCCCATTATGAAGTCTCAATGTGCCCTTGATTAACAAGCTTGGTTCACTTAGATGCACTAATGAATTATTGTACCTGATGATGAGGAAGTGCATTGGATCTTGTGTAATTGGCAGGTGGTTTCATCATGGGCTAGAAAACTTAACTCTGGCCCAAGCCAGCCAAAGGATCATATTGACACCCCTAGGGGATACGTTGAGAGCCATGGGACTCCATGGCGTGTTAGAGCATCATTTCATTCCATGGGCACCCGCAACAACTTCTCTCACCTTGGGGACTTCTTTGAGGGTTGTATGAGCTTACTATGCATTGGAATAAATCACAAGAAACCCTTTCTCCTCCCTTGCCTTGAGTTAGTGAGTACCTTGGAAGTATTTCTTCCCACAATTATTCATAAAACCCTAACTTTAGCGCAAGTCTTTCTTAGGTCTCTCAAAGAGAGCCAAGAGCCCTTTAGAAGAGTTAAATCACCACATAGAACTTCTTTAATAGGTCTTGCCTCATCTCCTAGAGTCTTGACCTTAGGAATACCTATTATCATCATCATATTCAAAACCCAAGGTCTTAATCTCTCAAAGCCTTTCTTGGAGAGCGTGTTAGCTTCCTTGAAGCATTGAGCCATTGTTTTGTCTCTCCTTGAATGGGCTTTGTGGAATCACTTCACACCTAAATCATTGATCTACTCATTCTAAGTGATTCCCTTCTCACCGGGCACCTAAACTTTGACTGAGGTGACAGTGGGTCTTTGTCCCATTGTTGTCACTTGGTCTAGTAGTTGTCCCATAGGTTTCTCTCCTTAGGGCCCTGCTAGATTGTGTGGTAACAACTGCTATTCTTCCTTTTAGCAATCCCATTTTGTTGAGGACAGTAGGGAACTATCAGCTCCCTCTTAATTCCAACATCCCTGCAGAAAGCAATCAATTCTTTGGATACATACTCTCCATTGTCAGACCTTAAAGTCTTGATCCTTCTTCTTGTAGCATTTTCAACATGTGCTTTGAATTCCCGAAAATTTTCAAACACTTCATCCTTGGATTTCAAGAAATAAATCCATGTTTTACGAGAGTAATCATCAATACAAGAGACATAGTACGAATGACCATCCGAGGATTTATCAGACATAGGTCCACAAACATCAGAGTGCACAAGATCCAAGATTACTTTGGATCTACTATCGTTGCTACTACATCTTTCTTTAACATTTTTCCCAAGGTCACATCCCTTGCAAAATCCATCACGTTCAATCTTGATTTCTAATACACTTCTAACAAAATCTTTCATTCTAGACAATTCTTTATAATGAACATGAGCATACCTTCGATGCCATAGTTCACAAAGATCAAATGTGTTGTGTATTAGGGCTTGAATTGAGCAACGAAGGAGACGATATAGGCCTCCAATTCATATACCAATGACTTTAGCAGATTCAAAGGAGGCATTCTTCTTCTATACTAGAACTTGTCCATCAATGAAAGCAATTATATATCCTTTGTCTTCAAGGGATGAAATGGGAAATAAATTCTTCTTCAAACCAGGAACATATAAGATACTGTTAATAGATACGTTACCTCCTTATTCCAATTGGAAAGATGACGAACCAATGCCTTTGACTTTGTATTTTCCATTATCTCCAAGCTCAACCCTTTGAGCTATATTCTTTCCAACCAATTCAAAGAGATGTTCATGACTTCCAGTGATTTTCCTAGAGGCACCAATGTCCACCAACCATATTTCATAATGACCTGCAATGGAACCTGTCAAAGTAGAATAAAATGAATATTGATCATCAAAATTTGTCTTTCTGGGCCTCCTCTTATGTGAGGATTCATCAAGATCAGCTTTAGAAGCATGATGCTTCCCTTTCCTTTGTTCGATCATCATTCCTTTGATAATCATCCCTTTGAGGATCATTCCTTTGAGGGAAATTATTTTGCTTGTCAACAAAAACATTGAACATTTGTCATATCTCTTCTATCTCTTCTATCTTGAGAGGGAGGAGGAGGTCTTCTTTGTGGAGTAGGTTCCCTTCTTGGAGTAGATCTTGGAGCAGGTCTTGAATTAGGCCTTCTACCTGAACTTCTTTTAAATCTTCCAAAGTTTCTTTTTCCCCTGCTATTCTTTGAGTGCGTTGCAAAGCTTGAGACCTGGATTTGCAATCTTGCCTCTAGAAAGGAGCCTTGATTCTTCTTGTGTGCAGGCAGCCCACAACTTATCAAAGGAGGGTGGATTTTCTCTTCCACGAATGCTTGCTGCAAAAGGATTCCAAGATTCAAGTAGACCACCCATTGCCACAACTACCAATTCTTTGTCAGATACTTCTTCTTCAATAGCTTTGAGTTGATCTCTTATTTGAGATATCCTTACAAAATATGATGCCACAATATCATTATTTGTCATCTTGACATTACGAAGTTGACCCCTTAGACTTATAGATTGGTTGATGTTTTTGATAGTGTACAATTCAGTAAGGGCATCATACATTTCCTTGGAAGTTTGGTGATCAATAATATAGGGAAGTAGATGATCCCTAACAAATTCCACAATGATGCTCCTTTCCAAGATGTCATCTTCCTAAAAAATTTATTTTCCTGCTTGTTCAATTGGTTCAGTAACTTTTCCAATTACAATACCCAAAACCTTGTGCCTTGCAAGCACTAGGTCAATTCTAGCCTTCCATGCCCTATAATTTGTAGCTCCTTGAAGCTTGTTCTCGGTCTTCATGAAGGAATTCATGGTGAAAATAACTAATCAAAAAATATCAATGTTTTTCAATGCTCTCCCAATGCTTTTCAAGGTGATCTCGATGCTCTTTCCCTTTAGCAAACCTCTGATACCATGTTGAATTTCTAGCGCAATTAAGACTAGTACAATTTTTCAAATTGATAACTACTTCCAATGATACAATTAGTCTTCTTTCAACATTCCAATCATTAATTAGTTATACATGAAAAATTTCAACCATTCACTTTCTTCAATAGAGCAGTAGAGATCACAGTGAACTGTAAAACAAGAGATGAGAGACACCAGGGAAAAAGCCACAAAGGGAAAACCCAACAAACCTTTCCTTATGAGAGAGAATTCAGTTCGTCAAAAGTACATCAAGATATTCTAAACAAGATTCTAATTTCTTGACCTCAATATTCCAAGTCAAATGAAAAAGATTACAGTCAACATTGGTCAAAGTCATATCTGCAACAGAAGGGCCGAACTTCGGCCTGAGCTAGCCCTGAAGAGAAGGGCTGAAATTCGGTCAAATCTCAGTGAAATGAACCACTACAATTCTTGGTCAAAGCTCAGAGTTGACTTGAGGTCAACGACCTAGAAACAAGAGCAAAATCTCTGTCAATGGAGTCAATGTATCCTTGAAATATTCGTCCTCCAAAATAGTCAAAGAGCTCGATCAAACAGAAGTAAATTCTCCTAGGTCAATGCTCGTCAACCAAAAGATAAAAGAGTTGGTCAACACAGATCGAATTCTCCTCTTTCTCCTTCTCACGTGTGGATTTCTTGTGATTTCAGATCAAATGATGTGAGTTGATGTGATGCCAAATGAGGGTCAACGAACTCTTATTTATATGTGACTTAGGAGCAGGGTTTTGACCTTGGGGTCAAACCCATTCATCATGTGGGGTTGACTTGTGCACTTTAGGCTGGCTTGGTCAACATTCAAAATTATAATTTCTCCTTTGTTTTGCAAATGAAAATACCGACCATAGCTACTAATTTTCAACAAACATTGCCCCTCCTGAGATGAGCATTGTGCTTTGAGGAGCCCCCACATGGTTGTATTCCCCTTGCAACACCTCTCGATGCTAAAACACAGAGCCAAGAAGCCAAGGCACTGGCTTGATTAATGATGTGCCCAGATGGCCTAGGATGCCCCCATGCTGGCCTTGAACTTGCTTGATGGATGTTTCCTTGTTCCAGAGCTCAAATGAGGATGGAGACCACTTGAGATGGTTTGGGAGGGCTAGAATGCCTTATTTTGATCTACGCTTGATCCTAGGGCTACCATGTCACTCATGCATGCCCTAGGAGGGTGACGTAAGCCTTCTTGATGATGACATCTTGGTGGAGGAGATGTTACTTGGAGATGTACCCATTCACTTTGGCGATGTCCCTTGGAGTGAGGAGCATTCTTGGACCCACTTTGTGACTTTCTTGATGGAGATGCCCATTTTGGAGGATGACATAATGTTGGAAAGCCTTTCATTCCACATGTGTGGAGGATTTAGGACATTTATTATGATTATCATTTGTAAAGCTATCTTTAGGTCGGCTTGTGACCTATTAGCTTAGTTGAATGCTTCAAGCAAACTTTTAGGGATTTTTCATTTTAACTTAATGAAAATTGACTTGGTTTTCTTGGTATAAATAGAGGGAAGTCATTATCATTGGATCATCATCACACAAATTCATCTCTCTTCTCTTAAGTGAGTGTGCACTAGCTCTTTTCTCTTTGACACAATGGCTAAATGGTGTGAATTGTCTTGGGGAGGATACTTTTGCATTGAGAGAGCATCTTATGGATTGATGAATTGATTCTTGCATGAATTGTGTAAGTTTAATGGTATCTTCTTCCATTTTGGATGTTATTTTTTGAAATTAGGGTTTATCTTGTGTCATTTTAAAAATTGCAATATCTTTCATGATTTCTTGTTTCCATACGCTTATGCAAATTTGTCATTCAAGAATCTATTAAAGGAGCTTGTTTTCATGTATCTTTCGACCTTAAATCTCCTCTGAAAGAAGTTGCTAAGACGCTAGGGTTTCCAAGGTCCTCCTATCTTTGACCTCAAAGCCCCACATTTGTCCTCCTTAACTTTGTTTCGCATGCATGCATCAATTTTTTATATCCATGAGTATGCCATCTGCCTCAATCTCCATGCATACTGAATGCTGCATTATATGCAGACCTGCTACTGCTGTTCCAAATTTACCATCACAACATGCTGCCTCTTCGTTGCTTCTCTGCAACCTGCAGCCCACTGCATACAGCCTCAGTCACCGGTTCAGCTACTTTTCCTTATGAAGTTCAAAATTCGTCGAATTTGAAAGAACCACGAACATAATCGATCAAATTCACCCATCAAATTCAGCCAAATAAAAAGCAAATCATTTCTGGTACAGATTTAATTTAACAGGCAATTCATTCTTTTTATGAAAAAAAATTGTTAAAATTATAGTATATTTCAAAATAAATTATGTTATTGCATTCAACTCAAAATATTGGGATCGAGCCGAAATTGATCAAGGAATACATACTCTCCACTGTTGTAAATTTCTCAACGGAAGTAATAATCCCCTTCATATCAAACTAGTAATGATTTCACCTATTGGAATGACCAATCTGATAACCAGTAACAATTTCAATCCAATAACCATTTCAGACCGTAACGAATTTCTCTCTTGTATCCCCAAGTCCGTTCAGCTTATTTTTAAGAGTATTTTGTCATTCATATATATATTCAAATTTAAAAGTATTGTCATTCATTTATATATATACAGAGCTTGAGTGGGCCTAATGGTTAAGAGCATGTGACTTCCTAAGAGGTCACAGGTTCAAAATCAAAGGGGGTAGAGTATGTATGCCTTCGTAGACTTAGCAGTCAAATCGCTGCACGGAGGTGGGTCCTTTGTCCCACAAACAAGGGGGTCTCATACACCAATTTGGTGTTTGGCTTGACTGTGACCTTAAAATTGAATAATATATATATATATATATATATATATATATATTCAAATTTATAGTATGACAAATTTAATGTCAAATTTTATTGCCAAAATTTTAATTGTCAAACTTTATTCGAATTTGAACTCAAACACAAACACGAATGCAGTGACTTAGCATACAGCTTCTCAATCTGATTGCCTCCTTGCCAGCAATGTCTTCTCACACAAATGCATATATTCAGTCCATCTTCAACCCAACATTGAAGGAATAATTTGAACCAACAAATTTTAATGCTGAGAGAAATGCAGAATGCTTCTCTCCAACTATGTTGATTAAATTTACTACAATGCCCAGCAGCTCATCAGCTCAGTGAAAATCCTCATTTCACTGAGCATACGCAATGCCTTCCACTTCTCAATAGCATAGCATCTACACACGCAAAATTACACAATGAGCCACAACCTTCCGCGGCTCTCAGAACAAAGCAAGCAAGATTTACAAATATCAGACAATCTCACAGCCATCCAGAGTTCTCCATGGCTCTGATAACTATACCCTCCTGCTTTGACAGCACACATACTTGTTCTTACATTGCAATGGCGGCAACATTTTTTCAACCTCTAGTCAAATCTCATAGATCGATTTGTCATGGTTCACACAGCTCTCATGCTCGCATAGATCTGATACCAGTTGTGAAGAAAGAAGAACCTGAGTTAACATATATCCAATGAAGCTTTCCTTGGATCTCTTGTACTCAGAGCCATAATGGAATGCCAAGTTGGCTCTCTTGTGTCTTTTCATACTTGCAGCCACCATGGCTCTGATATCAGTTGCGTAAAACAAAAACCCAGGACCAGAGTACATAATAGACCATCAATATGGAACATAAAGGATATTCATGCGACGCATATGATGACCCACACAAAGATATGCACAGGAGTTCAGAAACGGGAACGTGAAAATTCATGTTTGAATGCCACATGCATTTGAAGATGTGCCACTTGATTCCATCTCTTACAGTCTGTTACTCTTCCATACGGACTGCCTTGCATATTCTTTCCCATCTTGCTCTTGGAGTGCCCCCAGTCAATTACAAAGACGCGCTCTCACGTGTGTGAGCATTCCATATAGCTTCTACTAATGCCAATTCACGGTTTAATACATTATACTTGTATTCTAGTGTGATCCACATTCATGTGTCTCCACAACAAATAATCATTAATGAATGCTATAACAGATGTATTACCCAGAGAAGCTTTAGGATTTTAGTTCCTTCCACTTTATGTTTTGATATAACGTCGTGCTTTATCTTTGTCCCAGAAATTAGTTAACAAATTAAAAATAGTTTGTAGATACTTTAGTTTCACGGTTCATGACATTATGATTAATTTATTGGGTCGATCCTTTAACAGGAACCATTAGAGGATATCTATGCTGGCAATGGCAACGGAGCAACTTCAGATAATCAAGCACCAAATATAAGTGAACAGTCAAAGCAAAGGGGGGCATCCTAAGAGTCTGTATCATTCTGTATGTCTAGAGTTTGTTGGTGCAACAAGTTATCCTGCATGTTCTCGCTGTACAGCATGAGGCAAAGTGTTTGTAACACATTGGCTAGGAAAAATCATGTTAATCATCTTTGGCTGCAAATTTGTAGCGTGATTAATTATAAAGATTTTCAACTAGAATGTGTGAATGTGCACAGCATAGTCTTGTTTTTCTACTCTATTTATATCCCTTGTCTGAGATTTCTCAGGAAAGAAGGTGCATGCAATTTAAAGGCATCTGTAATTTGAAGGGATGTCTTCACATAATTTTTTTGACGTCAATGTAGATTCTTCAGACTTTTCTTTGTGATAACCGAAGAAATCCGAGTCTGCGAGACTTGGTTCTCATTAATTTGGCAATACAAGACACGGATTCGACGCATGGGGGAGATCTTGAAATCAAAACATATTTCGGTTTTTTGTGCTGATGCTCGAGAGTTTGAATGGACCAGCCATTGAGATGAGCGAGAGAACAAAAGTAGAATGTTGAAAAATATATTATATGCATTGTATCAGTTGATGCCACAAGTTCTTAAATAATTAAGAGAAGCTTTGTCTAAACGTTCTACCTTTTTTGTTTTTCTTTTTTTATTCTGGGTATATTTGCTGATGAATTTTGTTTAAAATCTGATTAGAAATGGTTGAAATTGTAAATTTGAATTGGAGTCTGTTCAACAATTAGAAGAGTTAATTGCAAGAGCAGTAAATATGTTAATTTGAATCATTTGTTAACAAATGAGTCAAAACTTGATGAACTACAGAAAAACCTCAAATTGGTTAGAATACTGACGGACAAGGACAAATAAAATCTCACCTCACCCTCCCCCTCAATTACTGCAAGCATTCCACGTATAATACTGAAATGTTTTATGTTGTTAGACTGCTCTTGCACCCGAAAATACGGTTTCAGATTTGACGGCATAATTCAATTCTTGCTGTTGATAAACACAAATGTTGAACTTACTGTCATATGTTTTAAATTTAAAATACAAAGTCCAAATAATAGATTAATAGTTGTATAGCTGGGCTGCTATCGTAGGATATTCTCTTTTTTATTACCAATTCCTGAAATGACATTTTCTGTTCCAAAGAGAGAAGTGCTCTATTGTAGTTGCTTTACTGTTTCGCTGAAATCAAAGATGAGATGTGGCATTCATATCTTATCTAGTTCTACGTTTGAATACATCTAATTGTCACTTTAATTTAAAATATGGACTACAAATAATAGTTTGATATTGTAGGATCGGGCAGCTATTGCAGGGTGTTACTTTCTTTTCATCTCCAATTCCTAAAATAGTATTTTCTTTCCAGAAAGAAAATGTTTTATTGTTCTTTTTTACTAATTTTGCGGATATGTAGCAATCATATTTTCGTTGAATTATTATTTTAAAACCAGCTCTAGATCTTGCAAGTTCTTTCGTGAAGTATAATACTATCCTTCCTTGGGAATAGTTTAGTAATCAAATAGATTACTAAAGTTTTGTTTTTTATCCAAATCACTTTGATTTTCTTTTAAAATCTCTTTAATCAATGTGTATCAAAAGGGTTTTCGAAAAACTAAAATAAAGAGTGATGAGCATGTTATTGTAAATTTATTACAATTTAACCCAGCTGTTTTTAAAGTAACTAACTCTTTCAAATTCAAAATAAATAGTAAAATTGATTTGAGGAATTACAACTCCAGCTCCTAAGCAATCTACTAAACTCACAATTATCATGTGACAAACTAATAATCACAAGTATTTTTATTTGACAAAGTTGTTGTGAAAAACAGGTATTATTCTATCAATTTTAGTGAAACCTTTGCCTATGGTACCACTTCTTATTTGTCTTTGGTAAAATTGAACCTTGGTGGATGGTCTTACAAGTCACCATTGAATTTGAGTGAAACCTTTGCCTATGGTACCACTTCTTATTTGTCTTTGGTAAAATTGAACCTTGGTGGATGGTCTTACAGGTCACCATTGAACGATGACTTATTGACAACTAGTGCCAATAGAATTTAAATATATAGAAGAATTTTTTTTTTCATGTTTTCAAGTCTATTGAAAACAAAATTTCCTATAAAATGTCCATATTCATCATTCTTTATTTTGTTAAAATCTATTATCTTTTGTCTCCAATTAATCACTAATGACAAATGTACAGCTACATTTATAAGAATGATGACAAAGTGATAACATATCAATTGTTATTATGCAATTTTGTATAAGAGCCATGTTTTGTTGTAGTTGTTGGTATTACTAGTTTGTGATTGCATTGAAATATTTTTATGATGTATTGACTATGTAGTTGTTTAAAATTACTATGAATCGGAGATGTTATAAGAATTTGAGTTAATCTTAAATCACTGCATTGCTGGCAATATTAGCTATTATAACACTAATATTAAAGGTTTTATTAAACATTGATGTAAACCCACTTTGACCCTATTTCTTTAAGAAACATGATGAATAAACCAGAAACCAATGCAAACCTCTTGTGACACATGACAAACATGACATTGAGATCTCCCCAATCCTTGGTTGCAATAGTGCATTGCTTCTTTTGGTGTGATGAAAATGTTATATATTTAAAGTGACCAAAAACATCTTAAATCTTCAAAAATATTATTATCTTGTGAAAGGCACATTTTTTAAGGAAACATGTTAAGTTCATAATAGACTCGTGATTAATTTTGGACAAAGACTAATTTTATAGAATAATATTATTATAGTTTGGGATGGTAGACCAACTTACAATCTTGACATTGATAGTGCAATGACCATGTGATCTGATACGACAACTTTGAGACATAGTAATACAAATCCCTATCCCTATGGATGCTTCCACATATTTTCGCATGCATTTTTTCTTCAATGGTTAATGTGTTTATCTAAACTTATCTTCTTTCCTCTGCAGCTTTGAATTGTATGGACAACGTGTTCTAAAGTGTCGATGGGAAAATCGAGTGACTTTTCCTTAGAATTGGTGATCAACTATGTTATTTCCTTTTACAAATCTTTCATTTCCCTCTTCAAACCCCACGTCGTAATTATCTCAACTATTTTGGTCCGCGCACGTTAATATTAGGTGTACATTGTGTTTAGGTTCATGACGTTATACCCACTTTACAATACACGCATTCTTAATTAATCCAAAGCTAACTATTAGATGCTTGAGTTAATGGTATCTTATGTTTACTCTAATCAAATATGCAATAATAACTTGCATTCGAGGTTACAAACATAAGTAGAAGAGGAGGGAATGGTCAAAAGAGCATGCATATAAACTTAAATCCATTTTCACAAAAAAAAAAAATGAGGGAATGGCCAAGAGAGCATGCATATAAACTTAAATCCATTTTCACAAAAAAAAATAAGGTTAGTATATTTGTGTAGGGGAAAAATTGATATCTACATCTTGTTGATGTTTGTTTTGTCCATTTGTTACTTAAGGTTTGTTATAAGCATAATAAAATATAATAAATAATAATAGGGTAATTATTATAATGAAAAGTCAAGAAAACATACTCCATCTCATTAGATATCATTTTTGGGATTCAACTGCGTTAAGTAAGTCATTCATGTATGACCATTTTCATGAGAGGTAGTCGTAACTGACGATGAGTGCATCACCCGCTGCAATGAGTGCTAAGTGGACTATTCAAAAATCATGAGAAATTAGTCAGTTACGACTATCTCTCATGGAAATGGTCATACATGAATGACTTATTTAACGCAGTTGAATCCCAAAAATGATATATAATATAATGCACTGCAGAAAACCCTCATACTTAAAATACAAAGAGTAAAGGGAGCTCTTCTTGAATGGTTCATGAGGCACAATACTTGCCAAGGTTTTGCAAATGGGGTAGCAAGCTAAGTGGGCTTGATTGTGGGGAAAACTCCACAGTTAAGCGCGCTTGAGCCAGAGGAGTTTTGGGATGGGTGACCTCTCGGGAAGTCTTGGTTTTCGGGTGCAAGCCTCGGAAGTGATGATTGACACTATGTGATTCATTTCAGAGTAAAGGGAGCTCTTCTTGGATGGTTCATGAGGCACAATACTTGCTAAGGTTTTGCAAATAGGGTAGCAAGCTAAGTGGGCTTGATTGTGGGGAAAACTCTACAGTTAAGCGCGCTTGAGCCAAAGGAGTTCTAGGATGGGTGACCTCCTGGAAAGTCCTGGTTTCCAGGTGCAAGCCCTGAAAGTGATGATTGACACTATGTGATTCATTTCACTAGTTTCAAGCCCACTTCTTCACCCCTGTGAGCATTACCCGGTGCAATGACTGCTAAGTGGATTATTCAAAAATCATGAGAAATTAGTCAGTTACGACTACCTCTCATGGAAATGGTCATACATGAATGACTTACTTAACGCAGTTGAATCCTAAAAGTGATATCTAATATAATGCACTGCAGAAAACCCTCATACTTAAAATACAAAAAGTAAAGGGAGCTCTTCTTGAATGGTTCATTGGGCACAATACTTGCTAAGGTTTTGCAAATGGGGTAGCAAGCTTAGTGGGCTTGATTGTGGAGAAAACTCCACAGTTAAGCGCACTTGAGTCAGAGGAGTTATGGGATGGGTAACCTCCCGGGAAGTCCTGGTTTCCGAGTGCAAGCCCCGGAAGTGATGATTGACACTATGTGATTCATTTCAGAGTAAAGGGAGCTCTTTTTGAATGGTTCATGAGGCACAATACTTGCTAAGGTTTTGCAAATGGGGTAGCAAGCTAAGTGGGCTTGATTGTGGGGAAAACTCCACAGTTAAGCGCGCTTGAGCCAGAGGAGCTCTAGGATGGGTGACCTCCTGGGAAGTCCTGGTTTCCGAGTGCAAGCCCCGGAAGTGATGATTGACACTATGTGATTCATTTCACTAGTTTCAATCCCACTTCTTTACCCCTGTGAGCATCCCCCGATGCAATGAGTGCTAAGTGGACTATTCAAAAATCATGAGAAATTAGTCAGTTACGACTACCTCTCATGGAAATGGTCATACATGAATGACTTACTTAACGCAGTTGAATCCCAAAAATGATATCTAATATAATGCACTGCGGAAAACCCTCATACTTAAAATATAAAGAGTAAAGAGAGCTCTTCTTGAATGATTCATGAGGCACAATACTTGCTAAGTTTTTGCAAATGGGATAGCAAGCTAAGTGGGCTTGATTGTGGAGAAAGCTCCACAGTTAAGCGCGCTTGAGCCAGAGGAGTTCTGGGATGGATGACCTCCCGGGAAGTCCTGGTTTCCGGGTGCAAGCCCCAGAAGTGATGATTGACACTATGTCATTCATTTCAGAGTAAAGGGAGCTCTTCTTGCATGGTTCATGAGGCACAATACTTGCTAAGGTTTTCCAAATGGGGTAGCAAGTTAAGTGGGCTTGATTGTGGGGGAAAATCCACAGTTAAGCGCGCTTGAGCCAGAGAAGTTCTGGGATGGGTGAGTTCCCAAGAAGTCCTGGTTTCTAGGTGAAAGCCCCAGAAGTGATGATTGACACTATGTGATTCATTTCACTAGTTTCAATTCCACTTCTTCACCCCTATGAGCATCACTTGATGTAATGAGTGCTAAGTGGACTATTCAAAAATCATGAGAAATTAGTCAGTTACAACTACCTCTCATGGAAATGGTCATACATGAATGAATTACTTAACGTAATTGAATTCCAAAAATGATATCTAATATAATGCACTGCGGAAAACCCTCATACTTAAAATATAAAGAGTAAAGGGAGCTCTTCTTGAATGTTTCATGAGGCACAATACTTGCTAAGGTTTTGCAAATGGGTTAGCAAGCTAAGTGGGCTTGATTGTGGGGAAAACTCCACAGTTAAGCGCGCTTGAGCTAGAGGAGTTCTGGGATGGGTGACCTCCCGGGAAGTCCTGGTTTCTGGGTGCAAGCCCCGGAAGTGATGATTGACACTATGTGATTCATTTCACTAGTTTCAATCCCACTTCTTCACTCCTATGAGCATCACCCGATGTAATGAGTGCTAAGTGGACTATTCAAAAATCATGAGAAATTAGTCAGTTACAACTACCTCTCATGGAAATGGTCATACATGAATGACTTACTTAACGTAGTTGAATCCCAAAAATGATATCTAATATAATGCACTATGGAAAACCCTCATACTTAAAATATAAGGAGTAAAGGGAACTCTTATTGAATGGTTCATGAGGCACAATACTTGCTAAGGTTTTGCAAATGGGGTAGCAAGCTAAGTGGGCTTGATTGTGGGGAAAACTCCACAGTTAAGCGCGCTTGAGCCAGAGGAGCTCTAGGATGGGTGACCTCCTGGGAAGTCCTGGTTTCTGGGTGCAAGCCTTGGAAGTGATGATTGACACTATGTGATTCATTTCACTAGTTTCAATCCCACTTCTTCACTCTTGTGAGCATCACCCGATGCAATGAGTGCTAAGTGGACTATTCAAAAATCATGAGAAATTAGTCAATTACGACTACCTCTCATGGAAATGGTCATACATGAATGACGACTACCTCTCATGGAAATGGTCATACATGAATGACTTACTTAACGCAGTTGAATCCCAAAAATGATATCTAATATAATGCACTGCGGAAAACCCTCATACTTAAAATACTCCATCTTATGACTAGTCAATACCTTTAAGTGGACCTTCATAAGGCTAATTTTAAATCATTCTTATTCACTCTATTGATAATTTATTGCTCAATATATATTTCATGTATTTGCAAAAATATCCCTGCAATTTTAGTGATAATAGGGTTGTTTATTACATTGGTGTCAAATCCATTAATTTTACATAATTGTGGGTTAATTCTTTAATTTGTGAATGCATAAAGTACTAAAATCAGTGATTTCGTACTTCTGTAGTACATTATTGTGGCTATCAGTTGAGTTTCATATAGACATCAATTCGATTGTACAATCAATAGCCATCGCTGCCATCTACCATCATTCTACAATTGCCACCTTCCATTGTTATATGGCCATCGTCCATACTTCGTTGTCATGTTAAATTGCACCCATACCTGTGTTATCGTTTCCTCCTCTGCTAACCCCATACCATCATCGTTGTTATCATTTAAGTACACCTACTCTATTCGTAATCATTAATTTAAGTTGTCGTTTCTTTGTCGTACACAATGCCACCATCCATACAAATTCCACTTAACTTAAACTAGTATTTTTTTTGTCCATACAACTCTTACCTAAGGTTGTGTAGCTTCAAATTTATTTTTCCTCCTCGTATTTAATTTCTATCTTGAAAAAGTTACCTTGTAAAAAAAGATAATATCTTTACCTTAAAAGGATTATCTTTCCAAAACAAAGCTTTATATGCTTAATATAAAGTAAAAAAATAAAAAACATTTTATATGCATACTGTATAAAGTTGCCTCATGCCACCCCACCCCTACTCGTCCCTCCCTCCCCCTGGCCCAATAAATAAAAGGTGTAGTCTGCAAAGAAAAAAAACCCTAAGAGTGGTTAGAAATGACGAGTTACACGCAAATGTTAATGGATGTAGAGATGAGGTGAACAACATAAGATGTCATTTCAATAATGTTGAGAAGGGAAAGAAAGTTGGAAGGAAAAAGAGTTAAGACAAGTGTAAAAATAATTAAGGGTTAAAATCGATATATTAATGTCAAAGAAAGAAAATTTTAATAGGTTAATAAAGAAAGCTTGTGAAACAATGGAAATTTTTATTAAGAATGACAAATAACAAGGATGAAACACCAAGGGATCATAAAAATAATTGACCAATTAATCGAAAGATGCATTATTTACATGTCCCATAGCTCGCTAAAGACCACCACCAAGGTTGAATCCTTTGAACTCTAGTCACCTGACATTATTAAGATAATATGAGTTGTCTAAATTAAGTCAAATTTGATACACGTAAATATGATGGATTATATAATAAAAGGATTATTGTATAGGTTAATAAAATGGAAGGGAATTTTTCTACGGACCCACATGTTAATGAACTAGAAAAAATATCAGTAGCTTCCTTATACTTAGAATGCCATGTCTGTGATTAGTTTAGATGGTGGTCAAAGAAAGCAAGTGGTTTAGTTGATTGCTAATTGGAAAATGCTCACAAATAATCTTCAAAAAGGATTCCATGTCAATAAAGAAGACGACACCCTTACCAGACTCACTTATTTATATCAAATACGAACAATTAATAAAATACCCATGAATGGGAAGTCTTAGCTACTAGATTCCTAGACCTTACAAAGGATCAGCTACTAAAATTGTATATTTCAAGATTAAAATCCATTATTTGTAGTTAGCTAAGACTATTGAGACTTGGGAATTTATTTGAAGCCAAAAACATATGAAATTTAAGTCAAAGAAAACTCAATACTCAATGTGAGGTAGCTTTTGGATTTTCAGTGAAGACAACCAACTAAAGTGCAACAAGTGAAAACATCTCTAAAATCACCAATCAAGGAAGGAGAAAAAGAAGGGAAAATATCGTCATTCGTGTGGAAAAAAATTCACTTCAACGAATATATGTGAAGACATGTCATTATGCTATTATAAAACAGTGGATAGAAAGAAAGTAGAGTTGAAAAGTCAACAAGAAAATGTGTCTAATTTATTTTTCCCTTAAATAAATTAGACAATAAATTGTAATCTTATCTCATAACAACTTTTATTAGTTAACTAAGTGAGAAAGACTTAGTTAGCTCAATAATTTCGAGTTGAGGGTCAAAGGTGAGGCATGTAGAGTGATTCTATTATTTTGGGGGTCTGGTTGTAGTTAATGCACTATTGTAGTTTGAGTGTAATTGAGTTAAAATCAGTTTAACTAGTTCTAACTGAGTGATGAACTAGTGAGAGGTCAAGTGAATTAAATTAGACTTAATTCAAAAGTAGTGATTTATCAAGTAAATGATGATTTTCTAGTATTAGTTGCATGCATGTCAAATCTGATTAAGACCCAGTTGAAACAAAAGTTAAAGGGAAGATAACTGACAGTTGTATTATTAGTGAACTGCCCAGGTGCAGTTATAAAGCCACATGATGCCCACGATGGATTGCACAGTCAAGGAAGGTTGGAATTACTATTTAATAGGGATTTATTTGCCTAGGGATTGCGTGAGCAAGGCCGGCTGAAGGTGGGCAAGAAATTGGCTATGTGTTTGTCCAATTTTGCCTAGATCAATGTGAGATGATTGGTATAGTGTATGAGGTTCTTGTGAGCAAGCATGCATTGTATTGTTTCATGATTCCTTGGCTTATTACACAATAGAGATAGAGGGGTTTTTAGCAGTTGCTTTCCCCAGGAAAATATTTTGTAGTGTGGTTGATTTACTTCTTTCTCTTACTTGCATGTGATTGAGCGATCATGATTTATATTCTGCAAATATTGTAGAAGGATTCAATATCTTGTTTTAGTACATTGCATGATCGGATTGAATCCATTGGTTTAATTTCTACATAGTATCAGAGCGCCAGGAATCACAATAGTGGAGAAGAAATTGATTTTGTGTTGAACAATATTTAAATTTGCAGATACATTCTTTGGAGCTACCAACTGACCAGGATGTATTTCACTATCTTAAGACTCGAATATGCACTCGAGGGAAATTTGAACTATATTGCATGGAAGGACAGGATGGAGGCAGTATTGGAGGATAATGGGTTGAAGGATTTCATTAACACTGATATTCTTGAACCCAATCAGGCAGATGTTGCGTAGCATGAAGCATGGAGGAAGAATGTCGCAAAGGCGGGGAGGATCTTATTAGAGGGAGTTCGAGATCATATTGTCTTGAGTCTCTATGGCAAGGCAACTCCATATTCTATGTGGAAGGCCTTGATAGATTTGTTTCAAAACAACAGTGATCACAAAAAGTTGGAACTCAAGGACAAGCTCAGGAAAATCAAAATGGAGAAGGGTGACACAATCCAGAAATACTTGACCAATTTCACTCAATGTCGAGATGAGCTTGGAAGTGTTGGGATTACTGTAGTTGATGATGACTTGGTGAGCCTGACACTTCTAGCCCTTCCCAAGAGCTAGCGTAGTTATCAGGACTTTGTGAATGGGAGGGAGAAGTTAACAGACTGGGAGCATTTGTGGTTCGATTTGGTATAAGAAGAGTTTCAACGGAATACCAGGGATGGATCCTCTTCCGAAACTAATGATGAGAAAAATCGTGCCTTGGCTAGTAAGGCAAAGAAGGGAAAAGGAAAGAATTCCTATTCCAAATCTGACATCGGCAAAGAAGGAAAGAAGCGAGACATGTCAAAGGTGAAATGTTTCAACTATCATGATCATGGACACTATGCCACAAATTGTCCACAAAAGAAGAAGAACAACAAGAAGGCTTTGGGAGCTGCAGCGGGTGAAGCTTTGGCCTCACAGTTTGAGTTGGACTTCTCTCTCATTGCATGCATGGTGTCAACTGTGATGGGATCTATGTGGTACTTGGATAGTGGAGCATATTTCGACATGAATTGCAACAAAGAACTCTTTAGTAGCTTGTAGGAGAAGGATCTTCATATGCACATCGAGATGGGTGATGACAGGAGGTATAACGCTACCAGGATTGGTACAGTTGCTTTCCAAAGAGATTCAGGTAAACCTTTCATATTAAAATATGTCATGCATGTACTAGGTTTGAAAAAGAATTTAATTTCAGTTGCTATGTTGGAGGATCTTGGATATGATGTGGTTTTCAGTGAAGGAAAGGAGTTCATTCATCACAAAGCCACAGGACAAGTAAAGAATATTGGGGTTCATGTGAATAACCTCTACAAACTTGATGTAGATGTGTAACATTGAGAAGTAAAGCACATGAGGTGGTGAGCCAGGATACTGGTGAGTTATGGCACAGGAGGTTGGGTCATCTACAACATAGTGCTTTGAGGATCATGCGGCAGATTTCTACAAGTCTTTCAAAGGTTACACTTGTACAAATAGACACATGAAAGGGATGTACCATGGGGAAGTATACAAAGGCCACCGTTCATGAGAAGGAGACCGAGTAGTGGCAATCCTTGAGAGAGTTCACTCAGACATGTGTGGACCATTCTCAACAATTTCGATAGAAACGTACAGGTATTATGTGATTTTTGTTGATGATTTTTCTAGAAAGTATTGGATCTTCTTTTTGTAGAAGAAAGATCAGACGTTCTCCAAGTTTTGTGAGTTCAAAGCACTGGTAGAGAAAGATACAGGGAAGAAGGTGAAGGCTCTAAGGAGCGACAATGGTGGTGAGTATATCTCTAATGAATTCAAGAACTTATGTGCAAAGAAGGAATTCAAAGAGAATTGATTGCACCTCATAACCCACAATAGAATGGGGTTGCATAAAGGAAGAACAAAACAATTATGGGAGCAACACAAGCTATGTTACATGATCGGGGCCTACCGTTGCTTATGTGGGTAGAGGCATGCAACACAGCGGTATTTGTGCAGAACCGTGGTCCTCATCGGATATTTGGCATGAATACACCAGAGGAGGCTTTTTCAAGTAAGAAACCAGATGTTTCATATTTTCAAATTTTTGGCTCATCTGTCTATTTCCATGTGACCAAATATGCCAGGAAGAATCTAGAACCAACAACAAAGGTTGGGATATTTTTGGGGTACACTGATACTCCCCACAACTATCAGGTGTATTTTTCGACTAATAGGATGACAATTGTTAAGAGAGATGTTAAATTTGATGAGGAGAAAGCCATGTGATTGTCCCTTGAGATGGAGCTTGAATTGCATGCAGAAGAGGAACTCTTAGTTCCAAAGGATGAACCTCAGGATGTGGAGAAGCCACAAGCAAAGGATCATAGAGTGGCAGAAACCACTCATGCAGAGCCATCCACCAGAAATGGTAGGAAGCGCACCAGAGAGGCTAACAGATTGATGTTAGATGTGATTGATAATGTAGGTGCACCTACATCATAGCATAGGTAGAGAAGGTCCCCAAATAGGTATATTGGATACATGGCTCTTATGAGCGAATGTATTATGATAGAACCATCCTATTTTGAGGAAGCAGTGTAGCAACCAAGATGAATTGATGCCATGGTTCAGGAGTATGACACCATTATCAGAAACAATGCATGGGAAGTAGTCCCAATACCAGTGGGGAAGTCATTGGTTGGATCCAGGTGGATCTACAAGGTGAATCAAGCAGCAGATGGGAGTGTGGAAAAATAAAAGGCTAGATTTGTGGCCAAAGGATTCTCACAGGTGGAGGGGATTTACTATGAGGATACTTTTGCACCGGTTTCAAGGCACTCATCGATTAGATCCACCCTTGCACTCTCAACGTAGATGGGGTGGAAGATACATCATATGGATGTAAAGACAACATTTCTCATTGGAGTTATTGAGGAAGAAGTGTACATTGAGCAGCCAAAAGGTTTTGAGACCTTTGACAGGGAGTCGTATGTGTGCAGACTCAAGAGAGAATTGTATTGAAAACTATTTCACCGGGTTGGGCTTCACAAAGAGTGAAGCCGATGCGAACCTATATCATATTATGGTTGATGGTAAGCTTTTGGTTATTGTACTTTATGTTGATGACCTTATACTGACAGGTGATGAGCAGCTCATAACTTCTTGCAAAGAGGATCTTGCAAGAGAGTTTGAGATGAAGGACATGGGGCTCCTTCAGTATTTCCTTGGCTTGGAAATATGGAAAAGAGATGGAGAGATATTTGTGTCTCAGGGAAATTATGCCAAGGAGATTCTAAGGAAGTTCCACGTGGAGGGAAGCGAACCCATGGAGACTCCTCTTGTAGGAAACTAGAGGAAGGAGGATGCTACTTCAGGGGAGGTAGAGGATGCTACTTCAGGTGAGGTAGTGGATGCTACTGTTTATAGACAGCTTGTGGATTAACTTATGTATTTGGTGAACATACGACCAGACATATGCTACGAAGTTAACCAACTTAGTCAAGATATGGTTAAGCCTACCAAGCTCTTTTGGAAGGCGGGGAAGCATGCTTTGAGATATCTCAGGGGCACTACATAGTATGTATTATGGTATAGACAGACAGAGGGATTGAAGATTCAAGGCTTCGCGGATGTAGATTGGGCAGGCCATCAGATAGGAAGAGCACATCAGGGGGCATCTTCAGCATAGGATCAGCAACAATTTCTTGGTATAGCAGGAAGCAGAGATTAGTTCCATTTAGTTCAGTTGAGGCAGAGTACATGGCAGCTAGTCAGGCTACATGCGAGGCAATCTAGATGAGGAAGATACTTGTTGGTTTGTTTGGTCATCATATGGATCCGACGGTGATACATTGTGATAACCAAAGTTGCATAAAACTCTCTGTTAATATGGTGTTCCATGACAGGTCCAAGCATATTGATATCTGGTACCACCATATTAGATATTGTGTTCAGAGGCACATTTTGTTTTTGCATTACATTCCCACTGAGAATCAGGATGCATATATCCTGACGAAAGCAATTGCAAAGAGAAAATTCGAATACCACAAAGGTAGGATCGGGGTAGTTGATAATCCCTTTCTTGTTGAGAGGGAGTGTTGAAAAGTCAACAAGAAAATGTGTCTAATTGATTTTTCCCTTAAATAAATTAGACAATAAATTGTAATCTTATCTCATAACAACTTGCATTAGTTAACTAAGTGAGAAAGACTTAGTTAGCTCAAGAATTTCGAGTTGAGCGTCAAAGGTGAGGCATGTAGAGTTATTCTATTATTTTGGGGGTCCAGTTGTAGCTAATGCACTAGTGTAGTGTGAGTGTAATCACTTAACTCAAATTAATTGAGTTAAAATCAATTTAACTAGTTCTAACTTAGTGATGAGCTAGTGAGAGGTCAAGTGAATTAAATTAGATTTAATTCACAAGTAGTGATCTATCGAGTAGCTGATGATTTTCTATTATTAGCTGCATGCATGTCAAATATGGTGAGGACCCAGTTGAGACAAAGTTTAAAGGGAAGATAACTATTAGTTGTATTATTAGTGAATTGCCCAGGTGCAATTATAAAGCGACAAGATGCCCATGATGGATTGCGTAGTCAAGGAAGGTTGGAATTCCTATTTAATAGGGATTTATTTTCCGAGGGATTGCGTGAGCAAGGAAGGCTGAAGGTGGGCAGGAAATTGACTATGTGTTTGTCCAATTTTTCCTAGATCAATGTGAGACGATTGGTAGAGTGTATGAGGTTCTTGTGAGCAAGAATGAATTTTATTGTTTCATGATTCCTTGGCTTATTATACAATAGAGATAGAGGGGTTTTTAACAGTTTCTTTCCTCAGGAAAATCTTGTGTTGTTGGATTGATTTACTTCTTTCTCTTACTTGCATGTGATTGAGCAATCATGATTTATATTATGCAAATATTGTAGAAGGATTCAGTAACTTGTTTTAGTACATTGCATTATCGGATTGTATTTCTCATTTCTCATGTAGCAAGGTTCACCGAAAGTATGTACCATGGGTACTCCTTGGATGAGGAATCAATTTTTGCATCCAACAAGTGTTTCTGCTCAAAAATTGTGTAAACTGATAGAGAGATAAGTTGAAAATATGAGTTGAAAAAAATAGTTTTTCTTTTTTCCTTATAACATTTGATGATGTAATCTAATCTTATTTTATTATTTCCACAAAATTCCCCTAATGCTTTGGCACCCAAGAAAAAATGCACCAAGGGTAAGGCCCATTACATTGAGGTGTATTCATATAGTGAGCCGGAAGAGGAGGTTGAGTTAAGCGCGGATCAGGGATATGATGGGGCACAATCATCAGGGGGAGCACCACCACCACCCTATGGAGGAGGGCCATTCACTCCATCTGGGGGAGTTCTCACTTAACTTTGGGGAGTATAAAAGTACTTGACACTCGGGATCAAAGGGACTATGCAAGGGCAAAGGGAGTTAGTTCTCGTAGACAATAGGGCCACCCATAACTTTATCGATGCCTAGATGGTGGAGCGAAGGGGCATTCACACAGATACATTTGAGGGGTTATCGGTGTTGGTTCTAGGAAACTAGACGATGCAGTGCACAAATTATGTCCCAGACTTGACTTTGACGATGGGAAACTACTTCATCACTAATGATTTCTTTGTGTTTGATGTTCCAGACACCAACGTGGTGTTAGGTGTCCAGTAGTTGTAATGGTTGGGTAGGGTCACAATTGATTAACAGAAGCTAGTGATGGAGTTCGTGGGCCCAAATGAGACGCCAATAGTATTGAGGGGAATGCACTCATACCCAATAGTGATGATCCAATCTCTGACAGTTATGAATTTGAATCCGGGGAAGATGATGACGCTCGGCTCATACAAATTGCCAAGGAATTATCACCTTTGCTGAGAATTGATGATAAGAAAAATAGTTATGAACCTATGTTTGAAATGTATCAATCTAAGTTGCAGGGATACAGTGTTGAAGAAGAAATTTGTGAAAAAAATGAAGAACAATCTCTTCATCGAGGCATTGTTCTATTAGAGGAAATTATGTGTTAGCCTATCCTTGAACTCAAAGTTGTTTTGAGTAAGTCTCCTTGTCGATTTTCTGATCCTATTGTCGATTATATGGAGTTTATTTTTCTGAAAGTCTCTCTTGTTATTAGTCTTGGAGTAATTCTCATCCATAGCAGCAAGTATGAGTCACATTTAGAGATTATGCTTCATACTTTTCAGCCTTTCAGTAGTGGATGTGAAGACATGTCAGGAAATCAGTTGTTAAAAATTTTCTTTTGGAAATTTGTATACACTTGATCAAGTCAATTTCAGCTAATTAGAAGTAGGAAGATGTATAACCTCGCCACTCGAGAATTGATTTTCAATTTTGTATTGTAGTTTTATATCCTTATTTCAGTCATGTTGAAATAAGTTGCAGAATATTTAAATCTAGCTTATGACTCCATTACCCAATGGCTAGGCATGCTGGTCTTTTTGAGTTAATAAGCAGAATTGTTGGTTGGATAAATAAGGGTTGGAAAAGGCACTAGAACTACATTTCTTGATAGCCCGTAGAGGGGCATATCATCCCCAATTAGAGTCACTGTTAGCATTGGTTTTTATTCCTTTCAATGCTACCCTCTCCATTATTTATTTGGCCTCTAGCTCTTTATGCTTCAATTTTTCTTGCCACTTCTCGCTACATCCTCACAATTTCTCTTCGATCATTTCCTCATTTTTTTCCAAAATACTAAAAAGTCCACTTATGTCGTTTACCGCAGCTCCACCCCCACAACAAACCTTGGTAATATCATATAACCTACCACACTTAATAAACATTGTGGACCCCTTACCTTTCATCGTAATTGGATCTTCACAGTTTTAACTTCCATTCATGTACAATTGTTGTCTCCTACAAAACCCCCGAAGTGCGACTTGCGGTATTGACTGGGACCCATACTTCCCTTTGATACGACTTGAATACGTTATAAAACCTTTTATTTATGATTCAGGCGTCTTTTTATCATATTACCATGACTTTAAAAAGTTTTCACTTTGCGCTTGGAAAAGCCATTTAAAGGGCCCCACCTACCTTTTCGCATCGCATTTTCGCAAATTTCACTTACCGCATTCACTTCCGCTCCCTCAAAACTTCTGATTTGAAATTTTCGGGTGGCCCCACCGTCTGTCATGACACGTCCCTCCATTCACATCATACTTCGCCAGTTTCAACGTTTAACTCTCATGTCTCATATCAAAACTTGCGATGTGTGATTTGCGGTATTGTTTGGCCCCCACCTTTCGTCTCATCGCACATCGTGTTAGCACTGCTATTTGCATCCCACCCACCCCACCTTATTTTGCTATGTTTTCACCCCATCTCTGTCATTATCATTGACCTCACTTCATTTTTTTAAATTTTTTTTTACTATTTTCACCTTTTTCCCCAATATCCAAATATTTCATCTCATTTGCTAAATTATCCAAGTTATTACTGAAACCCAAACTTAATTTACTATATAGCCTAAACTATATTTAAAAACCCATATTTTAGCGCTTTTAATTCCATTTAAAATCCCATTCAAACCCCCAAAACCCACATATATAACCTTTCGGGACTTAAACCCACTTATATAAAAGTCCAACATTTTTAAAATGTTATAAGCCCCACCACCCATCGAACAGTCATGTTATATAAAACTTACCGTTATATATATTACATATCATATATATATATATATATATATATATATATAAATCCGCTTAAACCTTTCACCAATTCATAACACTCTGCCAATTGCAGTGGGTCCCTCTTCCCGCATTTCACAAAGTTTAGATGTTAACCCCGCAACTTATGACTAGAAGCTAAAAGTTGTGATGTGCATCTGCGATCCAGTCCCACTTCTTCCCTGCCACATCATTCACCTCCTCCCCCATGCGTCTGACTTCGCAGTTTTTAAATTTTACATCCTTCGCGCTTATAACTAAAAGCTACAAATTGCGATATGCGCTGCGGTCCGGTCTCACTGACCCTCCATGTCACCTACCCTCCACATCACCTCCCCTTTGCATCGCATTTCCGATTGTATTCTTTATAAACTAAACTGTAAAGGTTACAAAGTGTACGGATGCATGCCACTTCAAATATAAAGTTTAAAATATTTCAAGTCTGGGTATATTGGTTTTCATGTTGTTTTATTCACAAAAAATGTTTTAACATGGAAAAAGGATTTCGGGCGAAAACAAGACAGAAAGGTTGATTTAGGCATTTGTTGTGAAACCAACTCAAAAATAGAATAAAAGAGAGATCAAAGCCTTATAAATCAGCCACTTCGAGGGGGAAACATCCAGTACATTACATAAATGAACAATTCTTGGTTGATACAAATGACCAAAACCTCCTTCTATATATAGGAGTCCATGGGGCCACAATATAATCCTAGCCGACCTAACAATAATAATGTAAGGGCACAATAATAACAATATTGGGGTTACAGGGGTACAACAATAACAATAGGGAGGCTACACTAATAGCAATAAGGGACTAAACTAGTAATATAGGGACCTAACATGCCCCTCTCCTTCAAAAAAGTGTTGTCCTCAACGCTTGAGTAGCTCTGGGTGCTTCTGTATAAAATTCTCATCCTCCCATGTAGAATCTTCAGTGGGTAAGCTCTTCCACTTGTGAGATACTCGAAATTGATCGATTCCGTAGTTGTCGAGTTCTTGTTTCCGTGACCGCTTCAGGTTCCAATATGATTTTTCCTTCCTCATCAAGTTCTGGCAATATTGTTTGAACTGGAATATTTTCTCCTATAACCTTCTTTAAGCATGAAACATGGAAAACTGGATGTACTCGCGAAGAAGCAGGAAGCTCCAATTTGTATGCCATAGTACCAATCTTTTGCAACACCTTGTAAGGAACATAGTACTTTGGAGATAATTTATTATCCTTCTTAGCTTGCTTGAGGGACATTTGTTTGTATGGTTGTAGCCGTAAAAATACCCAGTCTCCTACATCAAAACTTCTCTCGCTGCGATGTTGATATGCTTGTTGTTTCATTCGATTTTGTGCCAAATTTAGGTTATCCTTTAAGAGTTGGAGAACTTCTTGTTGATGCTCGATGTGATCTTCCACTGCTTGAACCTTAGAATTCTCTCTTAAAGATGATGTGATGGATGGTGGATGATATCCATAAAGTGCCATAAATGGGGTCATTTTTGCTGCAGTATGGAAGGAAGTGTTATACAACCATTCAGCAAGAGGTAACCACTTGACCCATTGTGTTTGTTTATCAGATACAAAACAACGAAGATATCCTTCCAAACATTTATTTACTATCTCAGTTTGACCATCAGATTGACGATGATAAGATGAGCTATGAGCTAATTGAGTACCCAAACAAGAAAATAACTCCGTCCAAAAATTTCCAGTAAAAATGGGATCTCTGTCGCTCACAATAAACTTTGGGTTTCCATGTAGCTTTTGAATTGTTTCCATAAATGTAGTAGCAACTGTACTAGCTTTAAATGGATGAGATAATGCACAAAAGTGTGCATACTTGGTAATTCTATCAACTACCACCATGATGACACTTTTTAGTGCATGTAGTATTGCCAACATTTCCTTCTCATAAATAACCTTTTGTAAATATTTTCCTTTTATTGAACGAATTTCAAAAGCAATGGGTCTTCCTTATTGCACTAAAACAACACCAATTCCATTTCCTGAGGCATCACATTCCACAATAAAGGTTTTTGTAAAGTCTGGCGTAGCTAAGACCGGTGCTAGGAACATTGCCTCTTTAAGATGTTCAAAGGCCTTAGTTGCTTCAGGAGTCCATGAAAATGCATCTTTCTTCAATAATGTTGTTAGAGGTGCTGCTATTCTCCCATAATTCTAAAAAAACTTGCGATAATACCCTGTTAACCTAAGAAATATACGCAACTTCTTTATGGTTGTGGGGACTTTTCATTCCTTAATGGCTTTAATTTTGCTAGCGTTTACCTTAACACCCTCATCAGATACAATATGACCCGTATATTCCACCTCTTGTACTCCAAAGAAACATTTGGATTTTTTTTCATATAATTGTTTCTCCTCCAATATTGTGAGCACCCTGTGAACATGTTGAACATGATCCTTCCAAGACCTGATGTAGATTAGTATATCATCAAAAAATACTAGCAAAAATTTTATAAGGAAGGGTTTCAAAATGGAATTCATCAACCCATAAAATGTAGAAGGTGCATTGGTAAGGCCAAAAGGCATGACCAAAAATTCGTAATGACCCTCATGAGTTTGAAATGTTGTTTTCGGAATATATTTAGTCTTCATTCTAATTTGACGATATCCGGAATGAATATCCAACTTGGTAAAATAAATCGCTCCATGTAATTCATCCAATAATTCATCAATCACAGGAATGGGAAATTTATCTTTAATGGTGTGCTTATTGAGCTCCCTATAATCCGGACACATGCTACATGATCCATCGTTCTTGTGCACCAATACTACTAGAGCAGAGAAAGAACTTTGACTAGGTCGAATTATACCAGCCTCTAACATTTTTGCAATCATATGTTCAATTCTCTCTTTTGGACATAAGGGTATCTATAAGGCCTGATGTTTGGAGGAACACGTACAGGAATAAAATGAATAGCATGATCATGATCACGAATAGGTGGAAGGAATTTGGAAGTCTCAAATACCTTGGAATGATTGTCCAACACTTTTTGGAGATCTGGAGAAATAGATGATTTCGATGTTTGAAACTCTAGTGAGCATAATTGTGTAGAAATTATACAAGATGCATGTATAATATCGACTCCCCCCCCGATCTAAAAAAATTATCTTATGTTAAATACATAATCCTTCCACTTAATTCTTTGTGGAAATTAAATCGCCAATTGAAAAACACATATGAAGCAAAATCAATCACACATAAACACGATTGTTTAACAAGAAAGCTTAAAGCTAAAAACCCCAACTATCATATATTATGTATTTCAATGGAACATGTAACAATATTATACAAAGCTTAGTACATCAAGCTCTCAGTAAAATCAACAATCGTCACACGATGTCATGCATAAATTTTCATATCTATGCACCAATTTCTTGCCTCTTGAGAGCCTGCCTCCACTGCGCAATCCTTGTTGAAGAAGAACCCTGAATGAATTCGATCTTGCCTTTCTTGCACTGCGCAATCCTCATTGGCAACTCCAATGTCTATGTAGATGCATTGAATGAATCACTATAGTCACAAATGATATTCCATCTCACCCTTTCACCTATCTCTCCACTAGGTCTCCACTGGATCTGACATGCAAGTAGTTAACTGTTGTATTTGTTCAGTTGCAAGTGAGTCTCTAGTTGTGAACTAATTAAATAATTAATTCACTAAACTCTCACTAGTATATCTTTAGTTAGAACTAGATACAACTAGCACAACTGAGTTTAACTCACTTAACCGAGTTAAACTAAATAATAGCTCACATAAATACTCTTCCAACTCTGTCACAACTTGCCACTTAAGTTATAACGAATTCCTCCATGCATGAGTTACCAACCACCCTAGGAATTGCTTAATTCTTTCAGCCCACTGATTTTCCAAATCTATTCACTGAAATAAAGTGCTCCAAGAGAATAAGTTGATATTTATTATCAGATTATTATTAAGGGCTAATAATAACCGACATGCACCTATTTTTAGATTAGCGATCTATAAATAGACTTCGCCCAATCTTATAAAAATAGAATTTCATCTATTTTTCCAACTTGATCAACCATCTACAAATAGAATCCTGCAACTTATAGAATATGCTCACCATGTCTAAAAATAGACATACACCTAAAAATAGTTCGCGAGCCCCTACTTAAAGGAAGGTGCTTAATTTTCACTAAGCTCATAATCTTGTTGAATCTCAACACTCCCTCTCAACAAGATAGGGATTATCCTTCACCCCGATCCGCCTATGGTATTCGAATTTTCTCCTGGTGAGCGCCTTCGTCAGAATATCTGCATCCTGATCTTCCGTAGGAATGTACTGAAGCAACATGATCTTCCGCTGCACACAATATCTGATATGATGATACCAGATATCGATATGCTTAGATCTATCATGAAACATAGGATTAATCGAGAGTTTAATGCAACTCTGATTATCACAATGTATCACTGTAGGATCTAAATGAGAACCGAACAAACCAACTAGGATCTTCCTCATCCAAATAGCCTCACATGTAGCTTGACTTGTTGCCATGTATTTTGCTTCTGCTGAATTGAGTGCTACGTGCATATTCATTATTAGGTTTCTCGCTTGTTCCACTTCGTTGCATTTCACTAGGATCATGCCATGAACTGACGAAGGGGTTTGTCGTCCTATGTTTCCTCATGTTTATACCTGCAGCGCTATTTTAAAAATTTTCCTCAAAAAATTATTCATAGTCATTGTCATTACATATATGGTCATTAAAAATGTCAATAAGTGTCCTAGGTCTTGGTGTCTAGGGTTTTTGAGTCATTTATATACTGGTCATAAAGCCTGCAAGGTGAGGAAAGTTCTGCATTTGTGATTTTTATTTTATTATCATCAGCATTTTAAAAAAATATATATATTTCTAGTCCAAAACTCTGTTTTGGAACTAGAAATTTGTCATTATCATTTTGTAATAAATTGTAATTGTTCCGCCATGAAGACATTGTCAAAAGCAGACCCCTGGTCTCTTCTCTAGCCAAGATAGCCATATCCCTGCAAGAAGACAGCAAAATCATTAGTATCGACCTCAAAAAAGCCAAAAGAAGTTTGTGTTTGAAAAGCCAAAAGTGAAATTACAAAAACATTTGTAATATGGGCTTGAAATTAGATTTGAAATAAAATCTGATTGTGAAGATATTTGTGACATGTATAAAAGCCAAACAAGTTTCATTTGAACCAATTCATAGCTCCCAAATCGTGTTTGAAGATTGGAGGGCTGATTTCAGAGTTTTAAGTTGCGTGGGCAGTGTTGATTGGGCCGAGCGACCCACGTGGAGGCCGAGCGACCCACCTGGGCAGAGCGACCCACGCAGGTCAGTTCAGCAGTGTAAATTTACAAGGGGCGCGACCCACCTGGGCCGAGCGACCCACGCAGGAGCAGCGCGACCCACACAGACACAGGGTTTCGAAATTTAGTTTGAGCGCCCCGTTTTGCTTGGAATCGACTCAACTTGCCTTCAAACAGGTTTCTATCAATTGCTTGATGTTTTTGAACGCACTTGTGGCATCATTGGTGGTTTCAAATGTTCAAACGGAGGATTTAAAACCCCACAGTCATAGCATTATTTTTTTCAGGGTTTAGGATGAAAATGAATGGTTGAAAGAGTTTGTTTGCTATTTTATGGCAGTGATACGTCCAGCTTTACATATAATATCAATTTGCTCTCATGCCCATTATGCCACTGCAACCATTGCTATTGTTATACCATGTTTAAACCCTTTGTTCCATGGTGACTGTGTTTGTAATGAGTCTCACTGCCCAATGTAAAAACATGCTCATGACATTGTGTCAAGCTGCCCATTGAGACCTTTGTGGTTATTATTCATAAACAAACACATTCTATTGATGCCATGCCCTCCCTTTGACTAGATGTGTTCAAACTTTTGAAGGTTGCCTGCTCTTATTTGGTCAAAATTTCACTTGCATTCAAAACAGAGATTGTGCCTTTTCCAATCCATTTAAAGCTGAGATTTTATCCATGATTTGATTCCTTGATGGTGCTTTGACGGTGGGAATATTGGTTGGGTGTTAAAACATACATCCTAAATTTTGCTTTCACTGCATTCATATCAGTATACACATTGCCAAAAGCTTGATCAGAGATATGTCAGAGACAGAGTCAGAATATGAGCCAGGGTCAGGCAGTGATTCGGTGACTGAAGGTAATGTGCCACGGGGGTCCCGCAGAGAACATAGAAGCGGTGATCATCGCAGAGAGGAGCCTACTTCTTTGGCTCGGTTGTAGGTATGTCCATTAGCTATGGATTGTTTTCGATTCTTGTCATGTTTCAGATTTTGTGAGATGGTTGCACAAACCCGGCCTCATCGTGAATTAGCACGTCTGTTCGTTCTTCATTTACGGGGTGATCGGGTAAGCCTTGCTGGGGTTGATTTCATTGTATCACCTTTGACTATTGCTCAAGCCACTGGTATACGAACATAGGCGAGGAATGGAGCAAGGGTAAGCAGTTAGAGAAATTTCACTATGAGCCATACATTAAAACTGGATATAGGGCTTACTTGAGCAGAGTTTTTCCATTCAGATTCTTGAGAGATGAGTATGCACCGCTCATGAGGCTCATTATTCAGTATTTTAGTTGTGAGGGCAGGTAAGCTAGTCTTTTCTCATACCATGTTCGTTTGCTGATGCACTTCACAAGGGTGCGTATGATGAATATTCCGTATTTCATACATCGAAACATAGAGAGGATGGTGACATTTGTGCAGAAGAAGACGAGCCCAGTGCAGCAGTACAGGAGTATATACCATTTCACTTTGATCAAAATCTTGGTGTTACATCAGTTGGCGGAGCAGGGCATCACTTGGGAGGATTTCATTTCCAGAGACTTTTTCAGAGTGCCACAGCAGCCTCCCGAGGCATTTCATGATGCAGGAGAGCCCTCACACCAGCCGGACATGCTTGAGGTTGAGCATATCATTACTCCTTTGGTTCAGACATATCAGCGAGGCCACAGGGCCTTATTTGCAGCGACACGGCGGGTACTATCTCCACGTGAGGTGGAAGGGGTCCTGCCGACTTCATCAACACGGCGAGTACTATCTCCACGTGATGTGGAAAGGGTCTCGTTTTCTTCTCCAGTGCAGGTACAGGTACAAGACAGGGGCAAGAGGCCCATGCATGATGAGGGCCCATCAGGAGGCCGGGACACCGATATGACAGTCATTGATGTTGATACGGGCTCTCCTAGCTCGAAGCTGAGGGAAGTCATCCAGGAGCAAAGGGCCGAGAATGACCAGCTGAAAGACCAATTGCAGAAGGCTCAGTGGGTGATTAACTATTTGGAGCAGCGCAACAAACATCTTGAGGATGAGCTCACATATTATGAGTTGCGTCGAATCCGTGAGGACAGACAGTGGAATCGAAAGAGGCCCGGTGACATGACACCGACTGACAGAGATACTGTACTCACACATGTGAACATCCATCTGGAGAAATTGTTGGCGAAGGCCAATCGAGACAACAACATGCTTCGCCACATGAAAGGCCATTATTGGGCTCGCATGCATGTTTGCAAAGCAAGGATGAAGATCATGAAGAGGAGGTTGCGCAAGGCACTTCGACGGCGGAAAAGGCCTAATCCACTTCGGATTTTGGCCGAGGCTTCATTGACTGGGCAAGACACATGATGGAGGACCTCCGCTCCGAATTTGGGCAAATTCGGAGAAAATTTTGTCATTTTCAAATTTTTGGTCTTAAAAACAGGTTTTGCAGCTACGTGGGTCGCACGCTCATGCGCTCGCTTTTTTTTTGAGACACTTGCTGGAGGATATTTTTACATTTTTGGATTTTTCATGATTAATTATGCATCCTCTGAAGTCAACTTAGCATTTCAACAAAATCTGGATGGTCAAACAGCTCAAAAACACCATGAAAACCACCTTGCTGCCACCTTTTGCACCAGCAGGAAGTAACTCTGGGAGAATGCGGTTTTGGAGGGTCAAATCAACTCCAAATTCCGAAATTCCACTTGGGTTGGAAAGCAGACATCCAGGGCTTTCCAACGAGCTATCATGAGCTCAATTTGGATGTCGGGAGCTACCTCAAAATCAGCTCGGAACATGGATGACCCACGTGCTCAGAGAGGGACCCACCTAGAGATTTTTCTCGAGTTTTCACCGCTGTACCGCATTTCGCCTATTATGGACCAGTTTTGCTTATGGATAGAATTTTTGGGTTTTTATGATGTAAATTCATGTTTGGCATGTAACTTTGGCTTGTTTTTATCTCTTCTAGAAGATTCACTCTCAAATGAGTAAAAATCATGTAATGGATCAGTTTCCACTCTTTTAGAGGCAAGTTGTTAGCTGCCTAGATTGTAGTTCCATGATTAGAATTGGTTGAAACTGATCCCTGAAGAGGGAATTCGACCCCCAGAGGTGGGGAAAGGGGTTAGAGTGATCTATATATTGTAATTTCTGAGGCATTCTACAGGTTGGACTCTTGGGATACTTTTGATACTATTGTACATACTTTTCATATTTTGGCCAAGGAAAGATCAGGGGTTTTGCGGCACTTGTTGGGATCCTTGTGGTGTTCTGTTCTTGATGATGTTTCTCCTTTGTTTACTGTAAGTTTCTTCATGTTTAATGTTGCCATACTTTCATTATGCTTCTGAACTAAATTGAATGAGTGAAATAAGGTTGAATCCATTGTTTACAGTGCTTAGCCTTTGAATTCAGTTAGTTCTATATGTTTTCAGCTGTTTGGAGAGGATCCAAGTTCTTCTTTGCCCTCTTCAGCTCCTCGTCGTTCTAATCTATCCATAAAATCCAATTCGAAGCATCAAGATCATCACCTACCTCGCCCCAGCTTGAACTCTGCAAAGGTCTGACCTTATCCCCGGACCCAAAATTTGTTTTCCCATTACTCCAGCGAAAAACCAAAAAACAAACATACCTATCTCTTTACTAGCCTAAAATGAGTTCTTATTGTAAGTCATCTCGCATCCTATTGTTTATTTTCTCGAGATTGACGGAGAGAGCCCTCTCCTGTCCTCGTAGGGCTAGCTACGAGGCTGAGCGTGGTTTGATGTAGCCTTGAGTTTTACTTCATTTCAGCCTGAGGTAGATTTGAGTGCTAACATAGTGGCGACCATACTGGGGAACATCTCAATGGTTTGCTTGTTGATGTGTTTGTTCCACGAGTCTTAGACAGAGTCTGAAGTCACGCCAGGTAGCTTTCGAAACGCTTTTGTTATGCATAAGCGGAAGTAGATAAACGCTGCTTCAGTCGATCTCCGGTAAGCTTGTGTGTTCAGTACTTGATTTGTAAATCACCCCATTATACTTATTCGTTCTAGACCTTTGGATGATTGAGTCTAGAAGTCGAAAGGCTGAAAATAATTGATTGTGTTCCTTGAAATTTTTTCCGAGAAGATCAATACACTGGCTTCAAGAAGGAATACTAGGGCGAATCCTGACCCTGATCCACCAACAATATTCGAAAATCCGAATCTGATTCCAAGGACCCTTAGAAAACAAGGGAGTCAAGAGAGTTCTGAAAGAGAAAGCCAATTGAGTTTTGAGAGTTCCAGAGTGCTTACCCGATCTGCATCCTGTCCTGTCAAAATCATATATGTTGATGAAATCCCCTTTGATGCACGGTTTGAAACATCCTTGTTTGTGAATTTTTCCGAAACCGAATTGTCAAGATTAGTCCCAGATCCATTGTTTACTGAAGATTTGCAATATAGATTTGTTTCACAATACTTGGATAGACAGCTGCAAAGTTCTATTGAGGATACTAACACTTTTGAATTTACTGAATCTGCTTCACAAGTTCTTGACCCATCTGAAATTGCATCAAGTTCACGGATCCCTACTGAGCCTCCCTTTATCCCTACCATTCCGGTTCAGCCTGAGTTTTCTGATCAGCAATCAATAGTAATTTCTCCGTTTCCATTGAATACATCTCGTAGACCTACTGCTCCTACTCCTCCTGTATCTCCTCGACAACATATTGTCTTCAATCCACCAAGAGCTATGGCTGCTCGTTTTGCACCTCTTGTGTTACCCCAGCAGTTGAATGATATGCCCGCAGACTATCAGAGCAAGATCCCGACATTTGATGGCACTCCACAGAGTCTTCCTGCACAACAACATGTAGACAATATGGCAGATTTCTTTGATCGTTTCGAGATTGATGAAGAAAATGTGACTATGAGGCTTTTTGTGCAAACCTTTGGAGGAGAGGTAAGGAAATGGTTTAGAGCCTTGCCGCAAAGAAGCATCGATACATTGGCAGAACTTCAGAGGCAATTTTTAGACCGATGGGAGATGAAAAAGGATCCGCTGCAGATTACTTCAGAATATACAAACCTCAAACGTAATCCTGGTGAGTCTGTTCAGGATTATATCATTAGATTCAATACAGTGTATAATGCTATTCCAGATGACTTGAGACCGTCCAAAAAGTCTGCTCTCCTTAAATTCCCGGATGGCTTTGATCCGAAGATGGCTTATTCCCTTCGTGATAGAGATCCACCTACTTTAGAAGATATGCAGAAGGTCGCTGTTAGTGTTGAGGCAAATCTGAATGATAAAAGAGCACGGTTGAAAGCAGAAAAAAGAGTGACAATAAAGGAAGAGCCTTCTACATCTATATCAGAACAGCAGATAGCTCGTGAGTTGGAAAAGGCTTTAAGAAGAATGAATCTTGACAAGGCAGAAACGCAGTTTCGAAATCCAAATTTCCGTGGCCAGCAGCAGCCACAATTCAGAATTAAGCAGCGTGAACAAAGAGCTCAAGAGCCAGCAGCCCAACAGCAGGTTAAGACTCCTCTTTTGCATAATTTTGTGAGTCATGATTCCGATGATGATGATGATGTGTCAGGTGAGAAAAATCATTTCTTCACTCCTGATGATTTGCCTATTTATATTACTGAGGATGAGGAGTATGGTGAAAGTTCAGTTGTTCAGAAAGATGAGGATTTCATCCTAACAAATGAGGCTGATTTAGAGGAAGAGTCAGATGAATACCAAAGAGGATATTTGAATGCATTGACCGCCCAGCAGAAGCAGTATTCATTGAGAAATCGATATGTGCCTATAAATCCCATTCAGAAAAGAAAAGAAGCTTCAGCACCGAAGACAGATTCACCAATACCACAAAAAAGAGGAAAAGAGACAATTGACCCCGCAACAAGTAAAGTATCATCAGCTGAGAAGGTAAATCAGTCAAGTATAGTGAAAGACAAGGATGAAAAGAAGGAAATTCCAGTTAAAGAGGTCGAGAAGGTTTCAACATTTAGCTTGGAAAATGAAATTTCCAAACTGAAAATATCTATTCCTTTGACGGAGATTATGAAGAACAGCAGCTACCGTAGTCAAGTTACCAAAATTATGAACTTTGATCCAATGATTGACACAGTAAATGTTGAGGATGATCAGCCGGAATTGATTTTTGGGCCTGCATTAAATGGTGAGTCTCCTGACAGTAATGTTCCTCCTTTTTACATCAGTTTGAGGTTGCATGAATATACATTGCACAATGCTATGCTCGATTCGGGTGCTTCGCACAATTTGATGCCAAAGGCGATCATGGAAAAGTTGGGATTAGACATTACAAGAGAGTATCATGATTTGTATTCATTCGATTCCAGCCGGGTAAAGTGTATAGGACTCATCAAAGATTTGGTGGTAAGTTTAGAGCAAATTCCAGCGAAGAATGTTTTGATGGATGTGGTGGTTGCCGACATTCCTCCACGTTTCGGGATGCTCCTTGCAAGATATTGGGGGGCAAAGTTGAAAGGTACACTTCAATTAGATTTCTCTTATGCTACAATTCCAGTCTTCGGTCAAATGAGAAAGTTGTATCGTGAGCAGAAGATGAAATACATGATAACTAGCAAAGAGAAGCCAGTCAATCATCCTGTGAACTATGTACATACTGATTTAGAGTCGTTTGTGTTACTTGCTGATAGTTTTAATGATGTAGAAAGTCAATTAGTTCAGGCAGAAGACATACCAGAAATAAATGAGAATTTTAGAGAAGTTTTGCAAAAAGAAAGAAGAGAAAAACAAGCTGCTTTGGAGCAATCAGCTGGAGACAATGGGCAGCAAACAGGAAAATCAGAGCCGACTCAGTTTCAGCATTTAGAGGACGATGAAGATGGTCTTTGGACCATGGATTTTGATGGTGCAGTGGGCAGCGATGGTGCTGGGATTGGTGTGTGGATTCGAAGTCCATTTTCCGCTCCTGATAAAGTTCCGAGCAATGTGAGAGTGTGTTCTTACAAGCTTGCATTCGATTGTTCTAACAATGAAGCGGAATACGAGGCTCTTATTGCTGGCCTTAAGATTCTCAAGAAGTTGAATGCGAAAAGGATTGCGGTATATGGTGATTCAGAATTAGTGATAAAGCAAGTTAAAGGTGAGTTTCAGGCTAAGCATCCTCGCATGAGGGCTTACCGAAATGCAGTTTTGGATATTCTGAAGTTATTTTCTGATCATACTTTGACATGTGTGCCCCGCATACAAAATGGTGTAGCTGATGGACTTGCTAAGGCAGCAAGCAATCTTAAGATTCCAATGAATTCCAGCAACAAGTTTGAGATACATGTGAAACACCGGCCCACCGTTCCAGACAATCAGCGATGTTGGCAAGTTTTTGAGGATGATGATGAGATTAGTGAATTCCTGCAGAATAAAGGTAAGTTTAAAGATACCTCCATAGATACAGAATTTGATGATGGTATTGATGACATACAGATAAATCAAATGGATGTGCTGCAACTAAAGGATAACATCATTCCTAAGGGATTGATTCCTTTGGAAGAATTGTTTGATCAGGATGATGTAGCTCGTAAACCTACATTGAGGCCAACAGAGAAAGGTGTCGAAGAGGTAAATATTGGGACAGCTGAGAATCCCAAGATGGTGAAATTGTCAAAGTCATTGTCACCAAAGGTAAGAGCAGAATATGTGAAATTGTTATCTTCATTTTCTGATGTGTTTGCGTGGGATTATTCAGATCTTAAAACATATGATACCAACATCATTCAACATACTATTCCCATCAAACCAAATCAGAAGCCTTTTCGTCAAAAGTTGAGGAGGATCAATCCAAAGCTGCTACCATCAATCGAAAAAGAGGTAAATAGGTTGTATAAGTCAGGAATCATTGTACCTATTCGTTTTTCATATTGGATATCAAACTTGGTGCCCGTGAGAAAGAAGACAGGTGAGATCCGTTTATGTATTGACTTCAGAAATCTGAATAAGGTATCATTAAAGGACAATTATCCGCTGCCAAAGATGTATCACATATTGCAGCGAGTAGTTGGAGCATCAAGGATGTCACTACTCGACGGATACTCAGGTTATAATCAGATTCTAGTGCAGGAAGATGATCGTGACAAGACTGCGTTCACCACTCCTTGGGGAACATTTCATTACGCAAAGATGTCGTTCGGTTTAAAGAATGCAGGCGCTACCTTTCAACGTGCAATGGACATGGCTTTTGCCAATGAGAAAGATGTGTTTTTGGTTGTTTACCTTGATGATCTAACTGTGTTTTCCAATTCTGATGAGGAACATTTATATCATTTGAAAATTGTTTTCCAGAAGTGCAGAAAATATGGCATTTCGTTGAATCCGAAAAAGAGCCTTTTCGCCATGGATGAAGGAAAGCTCCTTGGCCACATCATATCGAAAGATGGCATTCGAGTTGATCCTGCACGTGTTGAAGCCATACAACAGATTGAACAGCCCCGGAACAAGAAAGAAATACAGTCATTTAATGGTAAAATGAATTTTCTGCGTCGTTTCATTCCAAATCTTGCAGAACACCTTAGAGAAATCACGAACATGCTGAAAAAGGACAGTCAGGTAAGGTGGACAGAAGAGGTGGTGAAGTCATTCAATTTGGTAAAGGTAGCTCTTTCCTCAGCCCCTATTTTAATCAGCCCGGATTACACACAGGACTTCATTTTATTTTATTTTGCTTCTGAGCACACATTGGCAGCTGTTTTGATGCAAAAAAGGGATGGAGTTGAGAAGCCCATTGCTTTCTTCAGTCGGATCATAAGAGATGGAGCATTGAAGTATAATATCATTGAGAAACAAGCACTTGCGCTTGTAAAGGCTTTGAAGGATTTCCGTGTGTACATATTGCATTCTCACATTACAGCATATGTTCCTAACGCAGCAGTTAAAGATGTTTTGGTACAGGCAGATCCAGAAGGAAGAAGAGGTAAGTGGATCGCTGCGTTGTTAGAGTACGATGTGGAGATTAAACCAACCAAGCTGATCAAAGGACAAGGACTCGCCAAGCTCATGGCTGAAACAAATCTGCATGCTCTAGACATAAATTTGATTGCTGCCATGTCTGATGAAGAAGAGGAAAGTGTGTCCGTTCAGGTATCCGATATTTTTGTTTCTTCTCCTTGGTATGCTGACATTTTATATGTGCTTCAGAATTTGTCTACACCGCCCGGTATGCCTAAAAATAAGAGTAGAACATTGAAGTTAAGAGCTGCTAAATTCTGCATTTTGAATTCTGCATTGTATTGGAAAGACCCTGGAGGTATGTTGTTGAATTGTTTGGTAGAGGAGGAAACTCAGAGAGTTTTGGAGGATTTTCACAAAGGTGACTGTGGAGGTCATTTGTTTTGGAAGACCACAGCGAATAAGATCCTAAGGGCAAGGTATTATTGGCCTTCTTTGTTTTCTGATGTGTTCAAGGCTGTTAAAAATTGTCATGAGTGTCAAATATTCGAAGGGAAGCAGAAACTACAGCCTTTGCCTCTAAAACCAATCGAAGTTAGTGCACCATTCCAGCAGTGGGGATTGGATTTTATCGGGGAAATCCACCCAGCATCTTCCGGACAACATAGATGGATCTTGACAGCTACAGACTACTTCACGAAGTGGATTGAGGCGATTCCCACTCGACAGGCCACTGATGCGGTAATTATCTCTTTCCTTGAAAACAATATTTTGTCACGCTTTGGGTGTCCTAGTAAAATAATCACAGATAATGCAGCAGCTTTTAAGTCTAAGAGGATGGTTGATTTTTGTTTTAAGTACAATATTACCATGGGACATTCAACCGCATACCATCCGCAAGGGAATGGCTTGGCGGAATCTTCAAATAAATCCTTGGTGAATATCATTAAGAAATTGCTGGAAATCAACAAGAAGGCATGGCACAAAAAGTTGGTAAATGCATTATGGGCTGATAGGGTAAGTCAGAAAAAGTCTATTGGCATGTCTCCTTTCGAGTTGGTGTATGGGACGGATACAGTTTTCCCTACTTCACTGGCTGTCCCGGTGGTCAAATTGCTTCGGGAGGCTGGAAGTGAAGAGGATCCTATGCAGCGGAGGATTAATGAGATGATTCATTTACAGCAGACACGAGAGGAGGTATTTCAAAACACTTTCAAGTTGCAGGAGCGCATAAAGAAGATCTACGACAGAAAGGCAAAATCATATAAGTTTCAGTTGGATGAAGTAGTTTTGAAATGGGATGCTCGAAATGAAGATAAGGGAAAGCACGGCAAATTTGAGAATTTGTGGAAGGGACCTTTTAAGATTGCAGCGTATCGGGGTCAGAATGCATTTCTTCTCAAAGAAATGAATGGAGATGATTGTACTGGTGGACCGATCAATGGTCGGTTGCTGAAGCGCTATTATTTCTGAGTACTTGCTGCTGATCTCATTGTCATTGTATATATCATTTTACTTTTGTTTCATTGCAAGTGTGCACTGATCTCTCATTTTCAGTCTGGGGCCCGGAGCGAAGGCTATAATTCTGGAAATAGAGGTTGGTTGGTTTGAGATTGTAAAGTTAATTTTTATCAGTCTTCTTGTTTAAAGTCATGTCAGTTTGAGTCTAGTCAGTTTTGGTCAAATTGCAGTCTGTCGTTAGTCAAATCTGCAGTCAATAAAATTGTCCAAAGTTTGTCTTGTCAGTTGAAATAACGATTCCATTGCCCAATGGATGAGAGGCACTGTCTGACTCCCCCATAGATCTGTCGTTCTTGGCATCTCCATGGAGCCACCATCCCCATTGGAGCCAATGTTAGAGTCGGCCCTTGCAGCCCTCCGTCAGTGATCATTTCGTCTTTTGCATATTCATTATTAGGTGTCTCGCTTGTTCCACTTCGTTGCATTTCACTAGGATCATGCCATGAACTGACGAGGGGGTCTGTCGTCCTATGTTTCCTCATGTTTATACCTGCAGCGCTATTTTACAAATATTTCCTCAAAAAATTATTTATAGTTATTGTCATTATATATATGGTCATTAAAAATGTCAATAAGTGTCCTAGGTCTTGGTGTCTAGGGTTTTTGAGTCATTTATATACTAGTCATAAAGCCTGCAAGGTGAGGAAAGTCCAGTACTTGTGATTTCTATTTTTATTATCATCAGCGTTTAAAAAAAAAAAAAATTTCTAGTCCAAAACTCTGTTTTGGAACTAGAAATTTGTCATTATCATTTTGTAATAAATTGTAATTGTTCCACCATGAAAACATTGTCAAAAGCAGACCCCTGGTCTTTTCTCTAGCCAAGATAGTCATATCCCTGCAAGAAGACAGTAAAATCATTAGTATCGACCTCAAAAAATCCAAAGGAAGTTTGTATTTGAAAAAGCCAAAAGTGAAAATTACAAAAACATTTGTAATATGGGTTTGAAATTAGATTTGAAATAAAATCTGATTGTGAAGATATTTTTGACATGTATAAAAGCCAAACAAGTTTCATTTGAACCAATTCATAGCTCCCAAATCGTGTTTGCAAAGTGGAGGGCCGATTTCAGAGTTTTGAAGTGCGTGGACAGAGTTTTGGGGCTGCGCGACCCACGTTGAGGGAGAGCGACCCACCTGGGCTGCGCGACCCACGCAGAGTCAGTTCAGCAGTGTAGGTTTGCAGGTGCGCGACCCACCTGGGCTGCGCGACCCACGCAGAGCCTGCGCGGCCCACGCAGACACAGGGTTTCGAAATACATTCTGAGCGCCCAGTCTTGCTTGGAATCGATGCAACTGGCCTTCAAACAGGTTTCTATCAATTGCTTGATGTTTTTGAATGCATTGGTGGCATCATTGGTGGTTTCAAATGTTCAAAAGGAGGATTTAAAACCCCACAGTCATAGCATTATTGTTTTCAGGGTTTTAAAATGAAAATGAATGGTTGAAAGAGTTTGTTTGCTATCTTATGGCAGTGATACATCCAGCTTTGCATATAATATCAAAACCATATTGCTCTCATGCCCATTATGCCATTTTGACCATTGCTATTATTATACCATGTTAAAACCCTTTGTTCCATGGTGACTGTGGTTGTAATGAGTCTCACTGCCCAATGCAAAAACATTCTCATGACTTTGTTTCAAACTGCCCATTAAGACCTTTGTGGTTATTACTCATAAACAAACACATTCTATTGATGCCATGCCCTCCCTTTGACTATACTTGTTCAATATTTTGAAGGTTGCCTGCTCCCTTTTGGTCAAAATTTCACTTGCATTCAAAACAGAGATTGTGCCTTTTCCAATCCATTTAAAGCTGAGATTTTATCCATGATTTGATTCCTTGATGGTGATTTGACGGTGGGAATATTGGTTGGGTGTTAAAACATACATCCTAATTTTGCTTTCACTGCATTCATATCAGTATACACATTGCCAAAAGCTTGATCAGAGATATGTCAGAGACAGAGTCAGAATATGAGCCAGGGTCAGGCAGTGATTCGGTGACTGAAGGTAAGGTGCCACGGGGGTCCCGCAGAGAACATAGAAGCGGTGATCATCGCAGAGAGGAGCCTACTTCTTTGGCTCGGTTGCAGGCATGTCCATTAGCTATGGATTGTTTTCGATTCTTGTCATGTTTCAGATTTTGTGAGATGGTTGCACAAACCCGACCTCATCGTGAATTAGCACGTCCGTTTGTTCTTCATTTACGGGGTGATCGGGTAAGCCTTGCTGGGGTTGATTTCATTGTGTCACCTTTGACTATTGCTCAAGCCACTGGTATACCGAACATGGGCGAGGAATGGAACAAGGGTCAGCAGTTAGAGAAATTTCACTATGAGCCATACATTAAAACTGGATATAAAGCTTACTTGAGTAGAGTTTTTCCATTCAGATTCTTGAGAGATGAGTATGCACCGCTCATGAGGCTCGTTATTCAGTATTTTAGTTGTGAGGGCAGGTATGCTCGTCTTTTCTCATACCATGTTCGTTTGCTGATGCACTTCACAAGGGTGCGTATGATGAATATTCCGTATTTCATACACCGTAACATAGAGAGGATGGTGACATTTGTGCAGAAGAAGACGAGCCCAGTGCAGCAGTACAGGAGTATATACCATTTCACTTTGATCAAAATCTTGGTGTTACATCAGTTGGCGGAGCCGGGCATCACTTGGGAGGATTTCATTTCTAGAGACTTTTTCAGAGTGCCACAGCAGCCTCCCGAGGCAGTTCATGATGCAGGAGAGCCCTCACACCAGCCGGACATGCTTGAGGTTGAGCATATCATCACTCCTTTGGTTCAGACATATCAGCGAGGCCACAGGGCCTTATTTGCAGCGACACGGCGGGTACTATCTCCACGTGAGGTGGAGGGGGTCCTGCCGACTTCATCGACACGGCGAGTATTATCTCCACGTGATGTGGAAAGGGTCTCGCTTTCTTCTTCAGTGCAGGTACAGGTACAAGACAGGGGAAAGAGGCCCATGCATGATGAGGGCCCATCAGGAGGCCGGGACACCGATATGACAGTCATTGATGTTGATACGGGCTCTCCTAGCTCGAAGCTGAGGGAAGTCATCCAGGAGCAAAGGGCCGAGAATGACCAGCTGAAAGACCAATTGCAGAAGGCTCAGTGGGTGATTAACTATTTGGAGCAGCGCAACAAACAGCTTGAGGATGAGCTCACATATTATGAGTTGCGTCGAATCCGTGAGGACAGACAGTGGAATCGAAAGAGGCCCGGTGACATGACACCGACTGACAGAGATACTATACTCACACATGTGAACATCCATCTAGAGAAGTTGTTGGCGAAGGCCAATCGAGACAAATACATGCTTCGCCACATGAAAGGCCATTATTGGGCTCGCATGCATGTTTGCAAAGCACGGATGAAGATCATGAAGAGGAGGTTGCGCAAGGCACTTCGACGGCGGAAAAGGCCTAATCCACTTCGGATTTTGGCCGAGGCTTCATTGACTGGGCAAGACACATGATGGAGGACCTCCGCTCCGAATTTGGGCAAATTCAGAGAAAATTTTGTCATTTTCAAATTTTTGGTCTTAAAAGCAAGTTTTGCAGCTACGTGGGTCGCGCGCTCATGCGCTCGCTTTTTTTTGAGACACTTGCTGGAGGATATTTTTACATTTTTGGATTTTTCATGATTAATTATGCATCCTCTTCAGTTTCCACTCTTTTAGAGGCAAGTTGTTAGCTGCCTAGATTGTAGTTCCATGATTAGAATTGGTTGAAACTGATCCTTGAAGAGGGAATTCGACCCCTAGAGGTGGGGAAAGGTGTTAGAGTGATCTATATATTGTAATTTCTCAATCATTTTCAGAGGTTGGAGAGGTTGGACTCTTGGGATACTTTTGATATCATTGTACATATTTTTCATATTTTGGCTAAGGAAAGATCAGGGGTTTTGCGGCACTTGCTGGGATCCTTGTGGTGTTCTGTTCTTGATGATGTTTCTCCTTTGTTTACTGTAAGTTTCTTCATGTTTAATGTTGCCATCCTTTCATTATGCTTCTGAACTAAGTTGAATGAGTGAAATAAGGTTGAATCCATTGTTTACAGTGCTTAGCCTTTGAATTCAGTTAGTTCTATATGTTTTCAGCTGTTTTGAGAGGATCCAAGTTCTTCTTTGCCCTCTTCAGCTCCTCGTCGGTCTAATCTACCCATAAATCCAATTTAAAGCATCAAGATCGTCACCTACCTCGCCCCAGCCTGAACTCGCAGATCCCATCTGTCCCCCTAATTCCAAAATTTGTTTTCCCATTACTCTTCCACGAAACCAAAAACAAACACATAGTCTATCTCTTTACTAGCCTGTAAACGCTCTTTGGCCGAAAGTCATCTCGCATCCCACTCAGATTGTTTTTCTGAGATTGATCTCTAGAGTATTCTTCCTGTCCTCGTAGGTCTAGCTACGAGGCTGAGCGTGGTTTGATGTAGCCTTGAGTTTTACTTCATTTCAGCCTGAGTTAGATTTGAGCGCTAACACTACGGATCTTTGTTTCCTATTGTACCAAGAAACTGTTGTAGATCTGATACTGAAAACCCCTCCTGATGTGCTCTTTCTGTCTGTTAGGCTACCTGCCCAATCTGCATCCGTGAAGCCATGCAAATTCACCTCATTTTTCTGTCTATACCATAAACCATACTTAGATGTGCCCCTAAGATATCTCAGGACATGCTTGCCTGCCTTCCAAAAGAGCTTGGTAGTCTTACCCATTTCTTGACTAAGCTGGTTCACCGCATAACATATGTCTGGTCTTGTATTAACTAAATACATGAGTGAACCCACCAACTGTCGATAGACAGTAGCATCCACTACCTCTGCCAATGTAGCATCCTCTTTCCTCCAATTTTCTGGAAGAGGAGTATCCATGGGCTTGCATTCCTGCATGTGAAACTTACCAAGTATCTCCCGAGCATACTTGCCTTGAGACATAAATAGTTTTCCTTCTCGTTGCCATATTTCCAATCCAAGGAAATAATGAAGGAGGCCCCTAAGATATCTCAAGACATGCTTTCCTGCCTTCCAAAAGAGCTTGGTAGTCTTAACCATTGCTTGACTAAGCTGGTTCACCCATAGCATATGTCTGGTCTTGTATTAACTAAATACATGAGCGAACCCACCAATTGTCGATAAACAGTAGCATCCACTACCTCTGCCAATGTAGCATCCTCTTTCCTCCAATTTTCTGGAAGAGGAGTATCCATGGGCTTGCATTCCTGTATGTGAAACTTACCAAGTATCTCTTGAGCATACTTTCCTTGAGACACAAATAGTTCACCTTCTCGCTGCCATATTTCCAATCCAAGGAAATAATGAAGGAGGCCCAAATCCATCATCTCAAACTCATTTGCAAGATCTTCCTTGCATGAGTGTATCAATTGCTCATCACCCATTAGTATTAAATCATCAACATAAAGAACAATGATTAAAAGCTTACCCTCCACCACAATTTGGTATAAGTTTGCATCCACCTCACTCTAGGTGAAGCCAAGTCCAGTGAAATAGCTGTCGATCCGTGTGTACCAAGCACGGGGTGCTTGCTTCAGCCCATACAACGCTCTTTTGAGTCTGCACATGTGATTCGCTGTTGAAGATCTCAAATCCTTCAAGCTGCTCAATGTACACTTCTTCCTCAATGATCTCATTAAGGAACACAGTCTTCACATCCATCTAATGAATGTGCCAACCCATCTGCGCTGAGAGATCAAGGATGGTCCTTATGGAAGAGTATTGTGCAATAGGAGCAAAGGTTTCTTCATAATCAATCCCCTTGATCTGTGAGAAGCCCCAGGCAAAAAATCTTGCCTTATACTTCTCGACGCTCCCATCAGTAGCTTGTTTTACCTTGTAGATCCATCTTTAACCTACCACTAATTTACCAACCGGCCTTGGAACAATCTCCCAAGCATTTTTTTTGGCAATGGAGTCATACTCCTCCACCATGGAATCTACCCATGTGGGCTCCTGCGCTGCTTCCTCAAAGGAAGATGGCTCTTTCACGATACACTTTCTCATGAGAGCCATGTATCTAGTGAATCGATCGGGTGACTGTCTCTGTATACGCTATGATGTAGGGACTCCTACATTCTATGCCACATGAAGCTTCAGTCTCATCTTCTGTGGTACGCCTTCTTCCTGTTCTAATGTTTGGCTCTGCGTGAGTGGACTTCTCCACTCCATGATCCTCCTCCTGTGGCTGATCCACATCTTGAGGCTCATCTTTGGGAACCATAAGTTCCTCCTCTGCATGCAAGTGTAGCTCCCTCTCAAGAGAAAACTTCATGGCTTTCTCCTCATTGAATTTTATATCTTGTCGCACCACAGTCATCCGACTATTTGGATAATACACACAATAATTATGGGGTGTTTCTCTATACCCCATAAATATCCCAACTTCTGCATTCGGCTCCAGCTTCTTCCTGGCGTCCTTTGTCACATGAATGTAAACAGATGAGCCAAAAATCTTCAAATGAGAAATATCAGGCTTCTTACCAGTAAAATATTCTTCAGGTGTACTCATGCCAAGTACTCTATGAGGACAACGGTTTTGCACATAAACCGCAGCATTGCATGCTTCCGCCCACAAGTGCATTGATAGGCCCTGGTCATGAAACATAGCTCGTGTAGCACTCACGATCGTTCTGCTCTTCCTCTCCGTGACCCCATTCTGCTATGGGTTATGAGGCACTATGAGTTCTCTTTGAATTCCTTCTTTGCTACAGAAGTCTTTGAATTAGTTTGAGATATATTCACCGCCATTATCGCTCCGTAGAGCCTTCACTTGCTTCCCCAACTCCTTCTCCACCAATGCTTTCAACTCACATAAATTCTAGAATGTTTCGCTCTTCTTCTACATGAAGAAGATCCAACATCTACGAGAATAGTCATAAAAAAATATAACATAATATCTGTGTTTTGCTATTGAAGCAACCGAGAAAGGTCCACACACGTTTGTGTGAATTCTCTCCAAGATCATCAAAGCACGGTTCTCCTTCTCATGAAAGGTGGTCTTCACAAAATTACCCATAATACATCCCTTGCATTGATCTGACTGCGCAAGAGTACCCTTGGGAAGTCCAATAGAAATCTGCTGCAAAATTTTCAAGGTGCCATGGTGAAGATGACCCAATATTTTGTGCCATAATTCACCCTCATCCCGGCTCACCACTTCTTCTGCTTTGCCCATCATTACAACGCAGCGATCTACCTCCAGCTTTTAGATATTCTTCACTCGAATCCCTATCCTCTTGGTTTGACCCATTGTTTTATGTTGCAGGAAAGATTTTCCCTCGCTGAAAAAAACATCATAACCTCTGTCCTCCAACATCACGAACGAGACCAAGTTCTTCTTCAGACCTGGAACATGCATAACATATTTCAACAGAAATGGTTTACTTGACTCCCTCTCAAAGGTAATGGTTCCAATGCCAGTCGCACTGTATCTACCATCGTCGCCCATTTGTATATGCATTTAGAGATCTTTCTCCTCCAAGTCACTAAATGACTCCTTGTCTCCCGTCATGTGGAAGGAAGCACCACTATCAAGATACCACACCGATCCCATTGCGCTTAAAAACAAGCATGCGATCAAAGAGAAATCAAGTTCAAATTGCGAGGCTAAGGCCTCACCCGCTGCAGCGCCAACAACCTTCTTGTTCTTCTTTTTCTATGGGAAGTTAGTGGTGAGATGCCCATGTTCGTGACAGTGAAAACACTTCACTTTGGACAAATCCAGCTTCTTGCCTTTAACCTTGGATTTTGGATGGGATTTCTTCCCCTTCCCTTTCCTTTCTTTGGCACCCAAAGTGAAATTCTCTTCATCACCATTCTTCAATGAAGATCCATCCCTGGTACTTCGCCTTATCTCCTCCTGCACTAGATCCGACCAAAGTCGCTCCCAATCCGACAGTTTCTCCCATCCATTGACAGAGTCCTGATAATTGTGCTAAATCTTCAATAACCCAAGGAGAGCCAATATCACCAAGTAATCATTCGCAACTGTGATTCCCACACTCCCCAGCTCATCCCTACATTGAACAAACTTCGTGAGATATTTTGGAATACTGTCGCCCTTGTCCATTTTGATTTTTCTGAGATTATCTTTTAGCGCCAACTTCATATGGTCGCTGCTGCTTTGGAAAAGATCTATCAAAGCCTTCCACATTGCAAATGGAGTGGCTTTCTTGTGAAGGCTTGACATAATATGGTCCTTCACACTTTCCAACAGAATTCTTCTTGTCTTTGCTACCTTCTTTTGCCATGTGTCAAGTAATGCAGTATCGCTAGAAGTAGGCTTAGGAACATTTCTATCGATGAACTCCTTTAGACCATTATCTTCAAGCACCGCCTCCATCCTGTCCTTCCAGGCTATGTAGTTCAATCTACCCTCAAGGGCATACTCCAATCGCAACCTATTGAAATCCATTTCAATGAATACTCAACTGTCGCACCAAGAAATTCTTGCAGCAAATTTGAATTGTCCACCAGCACAAAACTCAACACTGCTTCAAGATTGCAATCTTCAGTGATTAACACTGCTTTGATACCATGTAGAAATTATGCAATATGCATGTATATTACTGGACTCCCCCGATATGACAAATTATCTTATGTTAAATACATAATCCTTCCACTTAATTCTTTGCGGAAATTGAATTGCCAATTGCAAAACAGATATGAAGCAAAATCAATTGCACATAAACACAGTTGTTTAATGGGAAAGCTTAAAGATAAAAACCCCAAATATCATATATTATGTATATCAATGGATCATTTGATAATCTCATACAAAGCTTAGTACATCAAGCTCTCAGTACAATCAACAATCATTACACACCGTCATGCAGAAATTTGCATATTTATGCACCATCTTGCCTCCTGACAGCCTGCCTCCACTACGCAATCCCTGCTGAAGAAGACCCCTGAATGAATTTAAATTTTCCTTGCCTTGACTGCGCAATCCTCATTGCCATCTCCAACGTGAGTCAGATGCATTGAATGCATCACTATAGTCACAACAGATATACCATCTCACCCTTTCACCTATCTCTCCACTGGCTCTCCACTGGAACTGACATGCAAGTATTTAACTGTTGTATTTGTTCAATTGCAAGTGAGTCTCTAGTTATGAATTAATTAAATAATTAATTCACTAAACTCTCACTAGTGTATCTTCAGTTAGAACTAGATACAACTAGCACAACTGAGTTTAACTCACTTAACTGAGTTAAACTAAATAACAACTCCCATAACTACTCTTCCAACTCTGTCACAACTTTGCCACTCCAGTTCTAACCGAGTCCTCCATGCATGAGTCACCAACCACCCTAGGAATTGTGTAATTCCTTCAACCCATTGATTTTCCAAATCTGTTCACTAAAATAAAGTGCTCCAAGAGAATAAGTTGATATTTATTGTCGGATTAATATTAAGGGCTAATAATAATCGACATGCACCTAATTTTAGATTAGCGATCTATAAATGGACTTCGCCCAATCTTCTAAAAATATAATTTCATCTATTTTTCCAACTTGATCAACCATCTACAAATAGCATCCTGCAACTTATAGAATATGCTCACCATGTCTAAAAATAGGCATACACCTAAAAATAGCCTACGGGCCCCACTTAGTGAAGGTGCTTAATTTTCACTAAGCTCATCATCTTTTTGAATCTCAACAAATTGTGAAATTACGCCTCATTTTTCATTATTCAGAAGCTTTCTCATGACATTAGAGCTTATTATCTTTCCCAGCTTCCCTAGGATACCCCGTAATTCGACTTCCTTTCCTTCTGAAAACAAATTCAAGAAAAGTTCTTGAAAAATAAAAACTATCATCCCTAATGATTGTAACCATTGTACTCCTAGTACAACATTAGCACCTCCCATTGGAATGGAAAATATTGGACTATTCAATACATATTCCCCCATGGTTAGCTTGATATTATGGCATTTTCTAGAGAAATTTATAGTTCCTCCATTTGCAACCATCACTTGACATTCTGGTGCCGGGTATAGGAAATAATTCAATTCCTTGGCTACCTTACAATGAATAAAATTATGGGTACTACCTGAATCAATCAACACTATTACCTTTTTCTTCTTGATATGTCCTTTTATCTTGAGAGTTTGAGGAGGTAATTACTGCCAATGCATTACACGATATGGTCGGACTCATTTCTTCCTCTTCTAGGGTTGGTTCTTGGAGTATATCCTCTTCTTTTGAATATTCTTGTTCACTTTCTTCTTCCTCTTCACAATCTATGTAAAATAATTTCTTCTCAGCACACTTATGGCCTTTAGTGTATTTTCTATCACAATTGTAGCAAAGCCCTTTTGCTCTTTTTTCTTCCGATTGTTGTGGTGTCAACCTTGTAGGTTGTGGAAGTTTAGGAGTAGCAACACTTCCATCTTTATATATATGAGTGGTAGGCTTCCTTGTCTCCATAATTTTACATTCAATTTTTCTTGCCAACTTGAATGCCTTTTCCAATGAATCAGGTTCCCAAACACGAACTTCATGTTGGATGTTATCCTTTAAAGTCCTTATGAAGACATCAATCCTGTGTTCCTCTGGAATATTTGTTACCCTTATATTCAATTTTTGGAAGTCCTCAAGGTGCTCCACTACTGAACCCTTTTGTTTGAGATTTATTAATTGGACAAAGAAGGTGTTGCTTTTGGTATCCTCATAATGTGTTATCATTTCCTCCATAAAAATTGACCAAGTGACAATTTTTTTACGGGAGCAAAGCCATCGATCCCATACAAATGTATTTTGTTCTAAATGTAAAGTTGCAATGCATACCTTTTGTGTGTTTTGCACATTATTGAGATCAAAATATTGCTCCATATGTAGTATCCATGTTACGGGATCCTTGCCATCAAACTTCCTCATATCCATCTTTGGAATATGGTGGTTCTTCCATCCAACATTAGATTTTATGACATCACGATTAACATTTATTTTGTTCTCATCATGAGTTTCCTCTACTATAGTTTCGCTATTAGGAAAAATTTCTAGTATCAACTTTGTCAAACCTTCGATGTCTACTTTTAGATCATTCTACATGTTTTCCATTTTTCATCGATCTTAACCTCCATGTCATCCATCTTAGCTTCCATGCCAACTTCCATGCCATCCATCTTAATTTCCAAACCATTCATCTTAGCTTCCACGCCTTTCCTCAAACCATCTATCTTATTTTCCACGCCTTTGTTCAAAACTTCCATTTCATTTTTTGTTGTTCTTTGTGATAGGTGCACTTGCTCTTGTAATTTTGATATCTCATGTTGCATTTTTTCGTCTTCATGAGTCATAGTACAACCTTCTGAAGGCTTAATGGGTGTTGAATTATTTTTAGGGGGAATTTTAGAACCAAATACTGAAATATATGCTCAATAGACCCTTGGAATCACTTCAAACTGATTTTTTACACAAGACTTATGCAATTCGGAAAAATAATACACACATTTTCCTTTCTTTTGAGGAGCTCGATATTGAAACTGAATTATCTCTGTGATTTTGGATCTTCAATATCTGAAATTTGGCTGTGATGTAGCCCTCTGAATCCTCTTTTTAATTCCACAGGTCTGACTTGATTTGGATTCTTCAAGACAAAGTTATGTCCAATCTCCCACAATGACCTAATTATGGACTGCTTCAGTAGAGTGAACTTGTATAACTTGCCACGTGTCACTTTTTCCTCCTTTGGTTCTGAAATTAATAGACAGGAAACTACAGTCTGTGTACTTGTGGCCACATTTTACATAATTCCAATCTGATGCTCAGAGAGAGAGTTATGAATATTTTCCCACGATTACCTCTTTGAGATGAAATTCGGAATCCTGAAAAAGCCCTAACTTCCACAGATCCTACCTCCCAAAATAATGTAAATCAATCTCTGAAATTTTTCCACAACGTTCCTCGGGATTTATTCTTCTCTTTGTGAAACTTTCATCTTCTGAAACCTCGTAGAAAAAAAGTTACAGCGAAAATTCTGTGATGACCTGTTTAGGTTAAATTTAGGAGCCTGCAAAAAACCGTAACTTCCACAGATCATATCTCCGAAAATATTGCGAACCAAGCTTTGAAATTTTGCGAAGATGTTCCTCAAGATTTCAGATTCACGCTCTAAACATTTCACCTTTTGAACCTTCGTAGAAAAAACGTTATAGTGAAAATGCCACGATGACCTGTTTGGAGCAGCGAAACCCTAGAATCCAAAGCTTTGATACCAAATGTTGTGAAACCAGCTCCAAAATGGAAGAAAAGAGACATAAACACCTTAGAAATCAACCACTTTGAGGGGGAAACCTCCAATAAATTATATAAATGAACAATTTTTGGATGATACAAATGACCAAAACCTCCTTCTATATATAGGAGTCCATGGGGCCACAATATAATCATAGCTGACCTAACAATAATAATGTAAGGGCACAATAATAACAATATTGGGGTTATAGGGATACAACAATAACAATAAGGGGGCTACACTAATAACAATAAGGGACTAAACTAGTAATATAGGGACCTAACAGTAGTAGAAAGCATTCAGTTCATACAATAGATTTGCTCGCACAACTCTTAGCTCATTTACTAGCATATCAGCGAATTGAGGTCCACGTCCTAAACTGCTCCACTAGATCAGCACATTAGCAATAATGCAGCACAGGAAAAAAGGGTCAATTCAGCTCAGCAGTCAGCATAATAAAATAGATTATTAACATGTATCCATGTTCTCAAGGTGTAGATTCGCAAGGGAGGTTTCTCCAAATTCTTCCAATTCATGAATTTGAAGACCTGGGCAAGAAATTCAGTTTATTTTAAACAAATAAACAGTTTTATGTTCCTAGAGGTTAGGAAAAAATATTTTTTGTTTGAAATAATTCTAGATTTGAGATTTGCCTCAGATTTTGTAAATTGATCTATAAATTGCATAAATTCAATGTAATAGTGGTTGGATGTTGCAATCAGCTTGATTTTGCTAGTTGATCAAGGGAACTTGTGCTCAGTTTTGGCCAAGTTAATAAAGAGGAGTTGCAGCTACATTTATGGGATACCTGTGGTATTTAATGTCTTTCATAGTTTCTTCTTCAGCCACATATGTTTGAATGTATCATTCATGTCACTTTCATGTCTATGTTATGATCTTTTACAAGTTTGAAATACAGAATACATGCTTGCACATGCTCCGTTTTGGGTAACTGATCATATTTTGTTCATTATCTTCTGTCTGAGAGAAATACATCTCTTATGATTTCCTTAGCCTCCTACATTTTCTAAACCATCCCATAACCATTATCTTCAAGTGATTGACATCATACCTACCTTGCCCCATTCCTCCCTGCAACCCTAAATCTATTGCCCTGACCTAGCTTTTCTTGACCTAATTCCTTGATTCACTGATTTCCCCAAACAAACAAAATCAAAACAACCCTCGCACATCATACTAGCCTAAAACCCTAATTTCTCCAGCCCTCCTAGATGTGACCCTTTTGGAGAGAGCCCTCTCCGGCTTGATTGGGCTAGCTATCAAGTCAAAAGCTTCGTTTGTGGTTACCTCTGTTGGGATTCCTTCCTCAGCCTTGGGAATTTGGTGGAGTGATAACACATCGCACTTCACCAGTTCCAACATTTAACTCCCATGTTTCATAATAAAACTTCTAATGCATGATTAATGATCGGCCCCACTTCATTGCCACGTCATCACCTCATCGCAAATCACATTTTCTCCCCGTTTATGTCTTAATTTTAAATGCTCTGGCCTCAATTTGCGATTGCGATATATGTCTAAAAGGTTTTCTCCTCCGGCTTATCATTCATTCCGCTCCACGTCTCCCCTATCAATTAAAACTTTTTCAAAGGGTTTCTTTGTAATTTCTCATAAAATGAACCTTTTCCATTCTATTAAAAAAATTTCGAGTTTTCCACCAAAGAAGGAAAGGAATAATGGAAGGACAACAGAGTTTCTCTGAAACAATTTTCTACCACTACTCTCAGCACCAAAACATTTCTACAAGGCAGTAGGCAACATTCAAGGAAAAACCACATGCCATTTTCACTGTTGTTTACACATTTTGTGGAGTTCTTTGCACGAGAACATAATAGGATTCTTCCCATAGACTGTCACATCATACAAACCACTTCGAATTGTTAGCCTTGATGTTTTTTATTTTCATTATTTCATAACACTTTGTATTAAAGTTTGAGGATAAGCCTCATCTCTTGCGTGAGATCGTAATAACTTTTGGGAACATATTTACTCCTTTTGTGGAGATGACAGTTTATTATTTTTGTATATATGTGATAAACTGCTATGTAAAACAGGTTGGTTGGTGATTTTCGAATCTTGGCTCGCATGATCATTACTCTTTTCAGTGAATAAAATTGAAGAAACTTTTGAGGACTTATTAACAATATGGTGTGTGTATTGTTAATCTTCTCTTGTGTTTCCATATCTTATTGTCTTTAGTGGCAGCTTGTAATCCCTCATACTGTTATGCGTTTTTATCAGTCTCTTGACATGTTCATGTGTTTTATCAAATTTTATTAGTCTCACACAGTGAGCTTTCTTGATGAAATATAGATGATGACATTGTAAAGAGCATCACTTATAACAGTTATCTTACTTGATATTTCAGTGAGAATATTGTAAGTCTAGAAATAGCTCTCTTGCTGAAATATTGACAAATTTCTACTTGTGTTATTTTCTACCAAAAGCAGTGGATTTATTGCAGACCCATTGTTTCTTCTTCCATTTCACCTTCTCTCCCCCTCATAGGCTATAAACTCACTCTTTTGCTACCACATCAGACCCAATACCCTCGTTAGTAGAACAATGGACTTGACTGAAAACTCTTTTCAGTGAATAGGAGTTTAAACCACCTACCAATCTCATAAACCAAATCATTAAATTGCCTTAGAGTTTAGGATGTGTCTGGTCAGGCACTTGAAGCAGTCCAAGTGCTGATTCCAGCTGCAACATAGGTTGTAGAACGCTAGGAGCAAAAAAACTTCCATCTTTATAGTTGTGAGTGGTAGACTTCCTCATTGCCATGATTTTTATTTCAACTATTCTTGCCACCCTAAATACCTTCTCCAATGAATAAAGTTCCGAAAGGTGAACCTCATGTTGGATGTTATCCTTTAAAGTCCCTATGAAGACATCAATCCTATGATCCTCTGAAATATCGTTTACCCTTATATTAAATTTTTGGAAGTCCTCAATGTGCTCTGCTATTGAACCCTTTTGTTTGAGATTTATCAATTGGCTAAAGAAGGTGTTTCTCTTTGTATCCTCATAATGTGCTATCATTTCCTCTGTAAAAATTGACCAGGTGACAAGTTGTTTGCGAGAACAAAGCCATTGATACCATAGAAACAGATTGGGTTCTAAATAAAAATTTGCAATGCATACCTTTTGTGTGGGTTGCACATTATGGAGATCAAAATATTTCTCCATCTGCAGTATCCATGTTACCAGATCCTTGACATCCAACTTCCTCATATCGATCTTTGGAATATGGTGGGTCTTCAATCCAACATTAGATTCTATGGAATCATGATTAACATTTTTTTTCTTTCTCATCATGAGTTCCAAATAATATCTTTTCGCCATTAGGAAGCACTTCTTGTTGCAACTTTATTAAACCTTCCTTCAGACCTTCCATGTTTGCTTTTAAAATCATCCTTTAAGCCTTCCATGTCTGCTTTTAATCAATCCTTCAAACCTTCCATGTCTGATTTTAAGCCATTCTTCAAACCATCCATATTATATTCCATTTCATTTTTAGTTACTCTTTGCAACAGTGAAATTTGTTTCATTTGGTCTCGTAATTTTGATATATCATGTTGCATTTCTTCCTCTTCTTCATGCATCATAGTAGAGCTTTCTGGTTTCGTACTAGGTATTTCTATTTTCTTTCTTCGAGTCATTTTGGAATCAAACAGTGATATTTATGCTTCATTATGCCCCTTGAATCACTTCAAACTGATTTTTCAAATAAAGCTTATGCAATTTAAAATAAAAAACACACATGTTTTTCTTGCTTTGTAGGAGCTCGATATTGAATATGTTGTAGCTCTGTAATTTCCAATCTCCAAATTCTGAAATTGTGTCTTGTGGTATCCCTTTGAGTCTTCTTTCCAACCCCACAATTAAAACCTATATTGGATTATTCAAGAAATAGTTATTCCCGATCTCCCACCATGTCCTGGTTATAGACTAGTTTAGTAGAGAGAACTTGTATGGAGCGCCATGTGTCACTATTTTGAACTTTGTCCCTAAAATGATAAAAACGAAACTAGAGTCTATGTGATTTCAGTCACGTTTTACAAAATTCACATATGATGCTTAGAGAGAAATTTATGATAATTTTCCCTAGGTCACCTGTTTAAGATTGAATTTTGGAGCCTACAAAAACCCTAAATTCCTCATATCATATCGCTTAAATAATAGGAAACCAAGATCTAAAATGTTTACACTAATTTTACCATGATTTCAACTCTACGTGGTCAAAATTTCTTCTTCTGAAGCTTCGTATAAATTTTTTTATATTAAAAATACCAAGATGACTTGTTTGAAGCAACGAAACCCTAAAATCCAAAGCTCTGATACCAAATGTTATGCAACGAACTCATAGAATAGAGAAAATATAGATCAACGACTTGAGAAATGTCTTATTCAAGGGGGAAACCTTCTTTACATCACATAAATGAATAATTCTTGGATGATATAAATGAAAATACCTCCTTTCTATATATAGGAGTCTAAGGGGTCACAATATTATTAGATTCTACATAACAATAATAATGTAAGGGAACAACAATAATAACAATCCGAACACATGCACCATGATTCATCCTTCTTGGGCACCAATACTACTGTAGCAGGGAAAAAACTTTGACTAGGATGAATTATACCAACCTCTAGAATTTCTATAACCATACGTTCAATTTCACTCTTTTGGGCATAAGGATATTTGTAAGGCCTGATGTTTGGAAGAACACTTTCTGGAATCAAATGAATAGCATGATCATGATCACAAATAGGTGGGAGGCCTTTGGGAGTCTCAAATACCTAGGAATGATTTTCCAATACTTTTTGGAGATATGGAGAAATAGATGTTTTCGATGTTTGAACCTCTATTGAGCATAATTGTGCAATTGCGCCCCATTGTTATTTCTTTAGAATATTTGGCATGCCATTAGTTGATTATCTTTCATGGTTTCCTTGCGATACCCCATAATACAACTTCCTTTCCTTTCTAAAAAAAATTCAAGAAAAATTCTTGAAAATTAAAAGTTATCGTACGCAAAAATTGTAACCATTGGACTCCTAGTACAACAAAATCAACATCGCCCATTAGAATGGAAAGCATTGGACTATTCAATACATATTCCCCCATGGTTAGCTTGATATTATGACACTTTCTGGAGAAATTTATAGTTCCTCCATTTTCATCCATCACTTGACACTCTGGTGTTGGATATAGGAAGCAATTCAAATCATTGGTTATCTTACAATCAATAAAATTATGGATACTACCTGAATCAATCAACACTGTTACTTTTTTCTTCTTTATATGTCCTTCTACCTTGAGAGTTTCAGGATTGATAATTCCTACTAATGCATTACAATATGTGGTCGAATTCATTTCTTATTTATCTAGGGTTGGTTCATGGTGTATATCCTCTTCTTTTGAGTTTTCTTGTTCCTTTTCTTCCTCATCTTCACAATCTATGTAAAATAATTTATTCTTAGCACACTTATGACCTTTAGTGTATTTTCTATCACAATTATAACAAATCCCTTTTACTCTTTTTTCTTCCAATTGTTTTGGTGTCAACCTTGTAGGTTGTGGAAGGCTAGGAGTAACAACACTTCCATATTTATACTTGTGAGTGGTAGACTTCCATGTTTCCATGATTTTTCTTTCAAATTTTCTTTCCACCCTAAATGTCTTCTCTAATAAATCAAGTTCTCAAAGGTGAACCTCTTGTTGTATACTATCCGTTAAAGTCCCTATGAATACATTGATCCATGCTCCTCTAGAATATCATTTACCCTTCTATTCAATTTTTGCAAGTCCTCAATGTGCCCCACTATTGAACCCTTTTGTTTGAGATTTATCAATTGGCTAAAGAAGGTGTTGCTCTTTGTATCCTCATAATGTGCTATCATTTCCTCTGTAAAAGCTAACCAAGTGACAAGTGGTTTACGAGAAAAAATCCATCGATATCATACAAACTGATCGGGTTCTCAATATAAATTTGCAATGCTTACCTTTTGTGTGTCTTGCACATTATGGAGATCAAAATATTGCTCCATCTATAGTATCCATGTTACCAGATCCTTTCCATCAAAATTCCTCATATCGACATTTGGAATATGGTGGCTCTTTAAACCAAAATTAGAGTCTATGAAATCATGATTAAAATTTCTTATGTTCTCATCATGAGTTTCATCTAATATCTTTTCACCATTAAGAAGCAGTTATTGTAACAACTTTGTCAAACCTTCCTTCAAAACTTCCATATTTGCTTATAAATCATCCTTCAAAAAATCCATGTCTTATTTTAATCCATCCTTCAAACCTTCCATGTTTGATTTTAAATCGTTCTTCAAGACATACATCTTAGATTCCATTTCATTTTAGTTACTCTTTGTGAAAGCGAAATTTTTTGCACTTGGTCTCATAATTTTGATATATCATGTTGCATTTCTTCATCTTCTTCATGCGTCATAGTAGAGCTTTATGGTTGCTTACTAGGTGTTTCCATTTTCTTGCTTAGAGTAGTTTTGGAATCAAACAATGATATTTAGATTTCACTATGCCCCTTGAATCACTTCAAACTGATTTTTCAAATAAAACTTATGCAAATTCATTGTTCTTGCTTTATAGGAGCTCAATATTGAATCTGTTGAAGCTCTATAATCTTGGATCTCCAAATTCTGAAGTTTCGTCTTGTGGTATCCTTTTGATTCTTCTTTCCAACCCCACAAGTCAGACTAAGATTGGATTCTTCAAGAAATAGTTACGCCTGATCTCCCATGATGTCCTCATTATAGACTGGTTTAGTATAGATAACTTGTACGAAGTTCCATGTGTCATTGTTTCAAACTTAGGCCCTGAAAATGATAATAATAAAAACTAGAGTCCGTGCAATTTCAGTTACGTTTTACGAAATTAAAATCCAATGCTCGGAGAGAAAGTTATGACGTTTTTCCCTAGGTCACTTGTTTGAGATTGAATTCTAGAGCCTGCAAAAACCCTAAATTTCTCAGATCATATCTTTGAAATTATAGTGAGCCAAGATCTGAAATGTTTACGCTAAATTCACCATGATTTTATCTCTACATGGTTGAAATTTTTGCTTTTGAAGCTTCGTATAAAAAAATTATAGCAAAAATACCAAGATGCCTTGTTTGAAGCAACAAAACCCTAAAATACAAAGCTCACTAAATATTATGTAACCAACTCATATAATAGAGAAAAAATAGATCAACGACTTGATAAATGTCCTATTTGAAGGGGTTACCTCCTTTACATCGCATAAATGAATAATTCTTAGAGGATACAAATGACAATATCTCCTTTCTATATATAGGAGTTTAATGGGTCACAATATAATTAGAGCCTATATAACAATAATAATGTAAGGGCACAACAATAACAATAGTGGGCTTCTATGGAATACAATAATAAAAATATGGGGACTACATGGGCACAATAACAATAAGGGGGCTACAGTAACGATAACAATAAGCGACTACACTAGTATTATAGGGACCTAACATTCTTAACTCCGATGGAATCTATGGCATGCATGATAGCTTTGATTTTTGAGGCTAGTGCCATGGGGCCATCATCTTTCGATTCAAGGTTAAAAATATTCACAAGCAAATATATAAGTTCTACTTTGAAATGAGAATCATACAAATATTATAACTTTTTAAGTGTACCATATGAATAAGTGACTAAAACCGTTTATTTTCTTACTTCCTTGCTTATTGTAGCATTGATGAGAGAAAAAGCTTTGTTGTATTATAACTTTTTAAGTGTACCATATGAATAAGTCACTGAGACCGTTTATTTTCTTACCTCCTTACTTATTGTAGCATTGATGAGGGAAAAAGATTTGTCGTCATAGCTCTTCTGAATGGAAAGTTATCTGACAAACTAGGCTTGGCTGGTCCTTCCTCCTTTAAACCTTTAAATTCACTTTTGATCCAAATTCTTCATCATCATCCTTCTCTGCGGCTTCTCATGTTGTTAAAAATGAGTGTGTTCTTTATCTTTGAGAAGCAACTATAGAATTCAACGAATGCATTTCGCATTCAATAATATTTTAACTAACAAAAAATCACGATGTAGACCATTCAATGATATTAGTTAGAAGAAATAATATGGTGTGTCCATCTTTAAAGTAAAATCTCGCGATCTAGGCACAATAGTGACAAAAAACCATTCAACATGCTTTCTTATAATAATAGGTAAGTATCAACACATCACTGTAATTACACCAATTAAATAGCAATGGTAACAAACTCTATCCCATATGGAATGAAATACAAAAGTGTGAACGCAAGAAGACGACACAACCTAGACGACTTACAACAGATACTAAATTCAGGAATGACCCCACCTTATGCAGATTCCTTGCCAAAGAGAAACCTACGTAAGTCAAATGTGTATCCCAAAATTTAAAGCAAAGATTCTAATCATGGAATTCAACCCCACTTGTGATCTCCAACAAAAAGAATACATTGGAGCTAGCATTCCGTGGAGGGCAAAGGTTCTTATTGCTCAATTAAGAACTAACTCACATCACTTTCGGTGTGAAATGGAATGGTGGAAGAGACCTAAAGAAGCTTGGGAAGAAGGGTATGTACTTTTTGCACTTATGGGGCAGTGGAATTAGAAAAACATTTAATTTTGGAATGTTACGCTTTCAGGGACATCAAGGACAGTGACCATAGTATGTTAGCATCAATTCCTTGGCATTGTCTTTTCAGTGATGGAACTGTTAGAAGTTTGAGTCAGTGCATCATCAATTTGAGTAAGAAAATGATTGAATTACAGAAGGCAAAAAATAAAAAATCTGGTGGTCCCATAGACTATTTTTAGTCTCATGGACTTTTAAATATGATTCATTCATTGATTCATTGTAAGAAATCTTACTTGCTATGACCTAGCCAACAAAAACCCAATTCAAAAGATAGAGGGTAATAGCCAGCGCAGTCTTCATATGTCCCTCTGAATCACTCCATGTGAACAATAAAATCTTCTTTTAAGCTTCAGAATGTAATCTAGCAATACTGAGGTCGCTGCTGCTAATATAAAGCATAAATCGAGTCACTGGTTCTCATAACATTCAGCACTTAAATATAATTACATCAACATAAGAACACGCTCGATGTTCGTTTGAAATAACTAAACTCATCAGAAATTCTTAGTGGTTTATGACAATCCCTGAATAATAGAGAGCCAACTTCTTCGTTCCACTCTGTTTCTCAATGATTTATCACAAAATCCTGGTTTATCACAATCCCTGGATAATAGAAAGCCAACTTCTTCGTTCCACTCTGTTTCTCAATGGTTTATCACAATCCTTGAATAATAGAGAGCCAACTTCTTTGTTCCACTCGGGTGTTACAACCTGGAATGAAAAATAGTGATAAGCTTTGTCCAAATTTGAAACCTTTGGCCGCAGTAGAAAGTAGTTGAATAATACCTTCATCACTTACCGTGCTTACTCGTTGTTCCAAGAGCATCTCATCAGACAAATCTTCAATCTTAGGAGGGTAGAAGTAGGAGGAGGTCAGAGGATCACTCAACTTTGATACCATGTCATACTGAGCATCATGCAAAAATCTCCAACGTTTATTCATTAATGAGTGAAACATATTTATTACAAGGAGTAACAGTTCAACTACCTGGGCTGTTAGTTTGGGCAACCAACTATTTGATACATATTTACAACTAATTACTATTTTTTTCAGAGGGAAAAGCATGTTGTACCAGCACAAAGTTCTAAACAGATAAGCAGAATCTTGAAATATAACAAATTAAAGATCCAAGATCATAGACATATCACCAAAGCGTAGTTGCGGAAAAATGTGTCCAGCGTCAACCGATACAGCAGTGGGAGAAGACCCCACCCAGCAAAATGGAAAAAACCATAATATTCCAAGCGAATTAGGAACCAGACCAAAGGAACAGTACGCCCACATGGATGAGAAAATCATAAACAAGTACGTACAAAGAAACAAAGGAAACAGTATCTGGCAATCATCCCACCATAGATACAGATGCTGTAAAGGAGAAACCAGTGTTAAAAAGAGTCTAGTGATGTATGCACTGGGCCAAAAAAAAGTACATACAAAATTGTGATGTGCCAAAAAAAAAAATAACACCGGTATCCAAAATATATAGTCGATCCTGCGGAACAGAGATTTATGGCATTGTGTAATATTAAGGATTAATTACTATTTACCATATTCGTGAAGGATTAAGATGTCTAACATGAGCACCATATATATGTGCCTTCCTTTGTTAGGAGAGAGAGACTTGGATCCCCAACCTAGGTTATTTTAATTGGATGAGAGAGCCTTGGATCCCCAATCTAGGTTGTGTAAGAAAGGTCAAATATTTTTTAATTGGATTCACTGATAGATCAATGAATTATGTGTAAACCGATTCAATTGGATAAAGAATTGTCTCTGTAACTAGAGATGGAAGGGGTGTTGGTTGTAATGTTTTTGTAACTAGAGATGGAAGGGGTGTTGGTTGTAATGTTTTTGACTTGGATTTGGACGGCTAGCTTTCAAACCTCTTTAGTTGTTTTTATCTTTTCCTATGCTTGTATGCTTCTGTTGGTTCTCAGTAAATTAGGTATGGAATGGATCTATCTCTATAAAATTCATAAGAGATAGAGATTGAAATCCATAACTAGGGAATGGTTTTTCTTCCTTTCACCATCTGAAACCTCTTTTTCTAAAGTCGTCATATTTTTCTACTTGTCCAGGGCTTTCTAACGATATAAATTTCATGTCAATCTGGGCTATGAACACAAAGTTATGGGCCTTAAAATTTTATTTGTTTTATGTCACAACAACTATACCGTGAGACATGGTTGGCATGTCCTGGTCATGTGCCCACATGTCACTACCATAGTACACCATGACATATTACATGTGGCTAGCACATGGTGGTCTTGCACCCATTTGTCGCCACTATATTGTGTCACCTATATAGACCAGGCACGTCCACTCGAAAGTCAAATTCAAATCCAAGTTTTCCCATAAAGCCCCCTTTTCCAAAAGTTTTGGATCTCCAGTTTTTCGAATTTCCAACCTTTCTATATTAATCTGAAAAATACAAAACTTTCACATACATCTAGATTCAAGACAATACTCTGGTTAATGTCTAAATATGTGAATTCTAAAAAATCCTATTTTTATAAAATTGTGGATCATGCACTATCCAAATAAATCCATGTCATCACCATGATGACTTCCATTCATCCTCTACCTTATCACTATCGTACTGTAATCTCCATGTCAACACACCATATATGTATGCAATGTCATCCTCCACATAAGCATGTGATATCAACAATATGCCACATCAACATAAGGCCACATCACTCCTCCACATCAGCGTGCAGAAACTTGTGTTTTAGCTTATGATATGTGTGTAGTCACATTGGAGTTTTAATATACCATTTTGTTTAATGATATTGCATTTTTGGCTTCTACCATTGCAAAGTGCAAGCAACAAATAAAGGAATTTATGTAGAGCTATATTAACATAAGTATGAGAGGAGGGAATAATCCAAAGAGCTTGGATATAAACTTAAATCCATTTTCACAAAAAAAGAAAATGTAAGTTTAGTATACTTTACACTGAGGGGGGGGGAATTGATATCTACATCTTTTTTATAATTGTTTTGTACATTTGTTACATAAGGTTTGTTATAAACATAATAACACTACAAATATAATAAATAATAATAATGTAATTAGTTTAATGAATATTCAAAGGAAACGTACTCCATCTTAAGGCTAGTCAATGCGTTTAAGTAGACCATCACGAGGCTCATTGAAAATCATTCCTATTCACTATATCAATCATTTATCACTCAATATTTTTTCAGATATTTGCAAAAATATTCTTGCATTTTCAGTGATAAATAGGATCATTTATTATATTGGTATTAGATCCATTGATTTTACATAATTTTGGGTTAATTCTTCAATCTATGAACTATCCATAAACTACCAAAATCAGTGATGTCATACTTGTGTAGTACATTGTTGGAGTTATCAATTTAGTTTCACATAGACATCAATTCCCTTGTACAATCAATAGCCACTACCACTACCTACCGTCATTGTATAGTTTCCACCTTCCATTTTCATATGGCCACCATACATACTCTGTTTCCATACCAAATTACACACAAACCCGTACTATTGTTTCCTCCTCTTCGAACCCATACCACAATTGTTTCCATCATTTTTGTACAATGTGTACTCAATTTGTAATCATTAATTCAAGTTTCCTTTTATTTTTCATACACAATGCCACCATCCACACGCATTCTAATTAATTTAAACTACTACTTTTTATTTTTTTGTCCATACACCTCTTAGCTAAAGTTGTATCCCTTCAAAAAAAATCATCATATTTAATTTCTATCTTGAAGAAGTTAACTTGTGAAAAAAAAGAAATAATCATTACATTAAAAGGGTTATCTTTCTAAAAAAAACTTTAATATACTATTGAGTAAAAAATAAAGTCCCACTATGCCACCCCTGACCCCTAATAAATAAAAGGTGGAGTCTACAAAGAAAAAACCCAACCCCAAGATTGGTTAGCAATGATGAGTTACATGCAGATGTAGAGATGATTCAATAGCATAAGACATCATTTAAATTATGTTGAGAAGGGAAAGAAAGAATTGGAAGGACAATAAGACTTAAGAGAAGTACAAAAAGAATTAAGGGACAAAATCGATAAATTAATATAAAAGGAAGATGAAATTGACAAGTTAATAGAATTATGAGAAACAATGGAAAACTTTATTAATAATGACAAATAATGACAAGGATGAAACGCCTAAGATACTTGATCATAAAAATAATTGACCAATTAACTGAAAGGGTAGATGCATTATTTACATAGCCCCTACTCCCCTAAAAACCACCACCAAGGAAAAAATCATTGAACTCTAGTTACTAAATAGTATTAGGATAACATGGGTTTTCTAAATAAAATCAAATTCAATAGACCTAAATATTATGGATTAGATGATAAAAGGACTATCATGTGGGTTAATAAAATGGAAGGTATTTTTTCTATGAACCCACATGATAATGAGGTACAAAAAATGTTGGTAGCTTTCTTATAATTAGAAGGTCATTCATGTGATTAGGTCAATTAATGGTCAAAGAAAACAAGTGGCTTATTTGTTAATTGGAAAATGTCCACAAAATATCTTCAAAAATGATTTCAGGGCAATGAAGAAGATGCCACCTTTATCATGCCCACTCATTTCAACAAATGTGACAATTAAAAAATACACTCATGAATGGGAAGTCCTAGCTACTATATTTATATACTTTACAAAGGATCAACTACTAAAATTGTATATCTCAAGATTAAAATCCATTATTTGCAATCAGCTTTAAGATTATCAAGACTTGGGATTTTGGTTGAAGTTAGAAGCATGGAAAAGTTAATTGAAAGAAACATGAATACTCAACATGAGGTAGCTTTGGGATTTTCAAAGAAGAAAACTAATTATAGTGCAATAGGTGATTACAACACCACTAAAAATCACCAATTAAAGAGGGAGAAAATGAAGGAAAACAATTGTCATGAGTGTGGAAATTTTTTTACTTCAAAACATAGATGTGAAGACATCGCATTTAGTACTATAAAATAGTTGATAGAAAGAAAGTAGAATTCCAGAAGTCGAACAATGAAATCACCACAGAATACAACTTAGATTCTTACTATAATGAAATGTTACAAAGAGCATCACTAGCTTCAATCTCATGTTCCCAACAAAATAGAAATGAAGAAGATGAACTTCAAAGAAACATAATTAATCCAAAATACCAAATACAACAAGTAATTTCAAAATACATTTCACCACATTTTAGAAAGGATAAGATCCAGATTCTAAGAAAAGATGAAAGTAAATCTAGAATTCCACTAGCAACATTGACAACAAAACCATAATATAAGACCCTTAAGCATAAAAGAGTCATAAAAATAGAAATGTAACAATACTCATGGATTATAGCAATACTTATAATTGTATAGACATTGTCGTTGCTAAACAACTAAACCTTTTTATGTGCCCCACCAAGGACCTCACCATTACAGTCGCTCATGGAAAAAAGTTCAAAGAATGTAACATATCCAATCTCGTGGTCACTTTATGGAGATGGGGTACCCAAAAAAATTTCACAAGGTATGTGGGAAGTTCAATTCTTTATTTGTTTGGTTCCCCCGAATCCATTCCATGTTCTAGCCTAATCTTATTAGGTATAAGTCAAATCCTAATCCTACTATGGACTTTATACATAGCTCAACTCTCGAGATTGAAGGAGAGGTACACAACTTCTCACCATACAAAGTAGTGTTCTTTAGTTCATCGATCACCACACTAGATAAGCATTCATTCCAAAAAGAAGGATTGGTTCTTAAATTGTTGCTTCATGGACAATATTTTCAAGATGTAATTGTGATTCTTTAAAGGATTTTTTTTTCTATACCTAGAATTTAAACTACTTAATCTATCTAATAATCATTTCTATCCATGTTAGGCTATGGTTCTTAATTTCCACCCAACCTTGTCTCTATGGGGGTGTCTACCCTCTTAATTGGTTATGGATAAGTGGGTTATTGGTACTCTAAATAGAGGCGATCAACCACCTCTACCACTTATCCCTCTCTTTCTAAGCCTTTGCTTATGGTGTTTCTTTTTTTTAGTAAACTAGGTTTGGTTCAATTGATGCTTCCACGACTTCATGTATAGGATATTCAGGATCTACTTATGCTTCTTTAATGACTACTTCTACATCTAGAACTAAAACTACTTAATCTTGATAAGAGTCATATGTATGCGTTAGGATATGGTTCTTATTTTCTGCCCACCCTTGTCTCTACACTAGTATCCACCCATTGAAATGGTAATGTATCAATGGCTTCTTTATCAACTGAATAAAGGTGATCAAACACCTCTACCACTTATCCCTCTCTTTTCTAGGCCTTTACTCATAGTGTTTCTTTTGTTTAGTAAACTAGGTTTGATTCACGTGATGCTTCCACTACTTTTGATTGAACTCCACTTAGTCATGATGTTACCTTTGTTCTTTACTAATGGTCAGGAGCTAGAGTTTAGAGAGAAGCGTTGGCTTAATGGGGCACCATATCTATTCACCTTCCTCTATTATGAGAGAGAGAGACTGGAATCCCCAACCCAAGGTGTGTGGGGTGTTGGTTGTCATATGCTTGGCTTGGATGGATATCTTTTGAACCTCTTTAATTTCCTTTACATTTTCTTACACTCCTAGAATAAGGTTTGCTTCTATTGGTTCTTAATAAATTGGGTATGGAATGGATCTAACAAATTCTGGACTAGATCCATATCTATGAAATTCACAAGAGACTAAGATTAAAATCCATAACTATGGAATGGTTTTTATTCCTTATACCATCTCAAACCTCCTTTCTAAGTTATCCATGACTTTTTTCTCATGAAGATATTTCCAACAATAAAAAATTCAACTCGTTCTGAGCTTTGGGCACAAAGTTATGGCCCTCATAATTTTCTATATTTTATGCCACAACAACAACTATATAGTTGAAGCATGTTTGACACGTGGTAGTCATATTCCCAAGTGTTACCACCATATTACACCATGACATATGACATTTTTCTAAAACATGGTGGTCCTGCACCCATGTGTTGCCATCATATTTTTCCACTTCCATAGGTCAGGCATGTTGGCTGCCAAGTCGCATCAAATACGGGTTTTTCCATAAATTCCCTTTTCCAAAAAAAATGGATCTCAATTTTTCCATATTTCCAATATTTCTAGTTTCTTCAAAAAAAAAAAAAAAAAAACTTTCAGATACATCTGGATTCTAACCAATACTTAATCAATAGATAAAATTTGAATTGGGGAATTCTCAAAAATTCCCCTTCTTATAAAAAGTCGTATTTTTCAATATCCATATAATCCACTGTCCAAATATATACATGACATCACCATGATGAGTATGACTGAACTTACACCTAATCACTATCGTATTATAACCTCATGTCATCACACCATATTTGCATGCCGCATCATCTCCATCATTATTTTACTCATTTGAATATATATCTTTTAAATTCATTCAAATTCATCCAAAAATATGATATTTTGGATTCAACCAAATCTAGAAAAACCCTAAAAATGCCATTTTACAAAATTTTGAACTTAAGATTCCATGTCATGCGCTATGGAATACACCACATTGGTTGCCACATCATCTTTCTTATGCCACATCGACATACAAAAATTGTGTTCCATATCATACAACCCTATCAGTATTTCCACTTCAACATGCCACATCACCAACAACATGTCAATAGCGAAAGTTAACTACAACATCATGTTCCACAAAAAACACCACACTATCTGCCTCACTGGAATCTAGATCTAAGTTTTTCCAAAAGGTACATTTTCAAGAAGTTATATATTTGTGTACTTCTAGATCTATATTCTATCAGAGGATGGGAAATATCCCTAACAACTAACATAAACAACAATTACCAAATTCTAGATATCTACATTTTGTCAAATAATGGAAAAATTCTACCTAACAGAAAGGGAAGCTACCTAATTCCATATTTTTCAAATATATGGATTCTATCAAATGAAAATAATTCTCAACAAGTGGAAAGGGAAACTCTTGGATTCCAAATCATTCAAATATTTGGAATATGTCAAACAATGGGAATGATTTCGAGCAACTGATAATAAGTTGAATTTTATATATTATTTTTTAACTCATTAATGAATAATGTTGGATGTCTAGTTATTGAGTTTTTAGATAACGATAACATCCAATATTTACCATGTTTTCACTATTTTAACCCCATTCTATCTAGGCCCACAATCATGGACCCACCGACCCATGTGACCAGGGGCTAGGGCTAAAAATTCCATCCCTAAATTTTTAAAATTTATAGACTTTTGACTTAATTTTTTTCATTTTTAAATGGGCATATACTTGCTTAAACCGATCTGAATAGTCCTAATGAATCAAAATCAACATTATTTTTACCACCAAACCATCCCTTTTTTCCTCCAAATCATGCGTCCTCCTTGATTTTGAATTCATAAAATATGTTTTTGTGATCTCAAAGCTCAAGGTATAAATGCTTGTTATGTTTCTTTCGCTTTCTTGTTTGGATTGGAATTAAAGTGTGTTTTAAGAGCTATCTAGGTTTAGGTATATATATGTGTAATAAATTAATTGAATTTGGATCTTAAGTTACATATGTAAAATTATTAAAACCGAAGTATTTCAAGTTATAGATATAAAGACATGTGAAAAGTCATTGAATGTGATGGAATTTTGCAATAAAACACAAGGATCCTATAATTTTGGAATGATGGAACCCTTCCACCCCAATGATGTCGTGAAAATTCATCTAGAATTTCCTGGGTTACATAGGTGCCACTTGAAAAGGATTATTGGAGCCAACTTAGCAAGTAGATACCTATTTGTTCTACCGCAATCAAGCATTAATAGTTTTGTTTTTACAAAAAAAATTCATGTGCCATTATCACCTTGTGGACACCCTCGACCAAGCATAAGAATCTTAGAACAAATTTGCGAGAGGTGCAAATAATTGGAACAAATACCAATCATGCTAGTGGCAATGCCACAAGTCTAATGCAGTCCACATATGGTTAATGTTTCATGTTACCCATGAAAATGGGTAACCCTATAAGAGAATTTTTTTCTCCTTCATTTGACAACTAGTTGGATAGTCAACCTACCAATAGCCCTTATCAGCCACCATTTGATGATGATATTGCATGTTCCTCCACCTTTTACATCATCCATGTGCCTCTCACTATCCAAAATTTACAATTGGATGAAGGTGGTATTCTATTCAAGGTGCTTTGATCATTTTGCAATCAAGTGTTTATACTTGTTTATTTAGGGAATTTAGTTTAAATAATGGGGTGATTTGGAAGATTGATAGACCTTGACCATATTTTGTTCTCTCACCTTACCAGAGGGGGTTAAATTTTTACCCTAGTCCAATGGGACCTCCCTTAAGGCCCTTTGGGTTATAGGAGGTACACTCCTTGGAAAGCCATGATTGAAATAACATGTTCCATTTTCCCTATACCATACTTAACACTTTCCATGCCACATTATAAGTTCCATATCTCACCTCCATTCTTCAATTTCAACTTGTCATTGATTCTTTGGGATTTGGAACCCATATGTTCACATACCTTGAGTAGGGCGGGAAAAATTTTCCCTGGAGGTTGATGCATTTAAAATAAAATAGAAACCATATCATGGCCACAATTAAAAAACAAAGAAAATAAAAATGTAAATTATGTCTGAGACATAAAGATTAGCACATGGGAAAAATCCTAGCAGTGTCTCTACCTTCCTCATATGGCCATCACCTGGTTCTTGAGCACATGATGCTCCATTACATTGAAAATGAACCCTTACATGTCCCAACCCTAATGAGCGATAAACTAACTCACCTTAAAGGGTAATAAAATTGTTACATCATAGAAATCAAGCTATAACCCTTGAGCTATAAGTTTTAATACAAGGAATAATCAAGAAGAAGTAAAAGGTACACAAGAGGGGTTGGAAAATTAGGCCAAGTTGGTATCTCGTGAATCCATGAATTCTCCCTCCTCACATATATTTACTCGGGATATTGGTAACCCCCATCAACTAGTCCCTTTTACCATGGCACTTGACTATGAAGTCGTATCCCATTAATTACCACATTATTATACACTAACACCTATCAATTGAAGGGTGGACCAAAAAAATGTCACTTCCCTTTGGGGGATGGAAGCACCTAATATGGTTTACCATTAGCCACCCCTACCTAGAGAGACAACACTTTTGCAAGAAATTGGTCCTAATTTTGGAAAGGGGTCTTTGTTTGAAGTATTCAATTTCCATTAACATTCATGTTTAATTCACTTAGATGCATTAATGGTTTTTTTTTCTCTGATGGATGGTTTCTTTCACAATAATCCATGTTGTTTTCTTAGGTGGTTCACTACAGCCCAAGCATTAGGCACCAACTCCATAGGTACCCAGGCCTTTCCAGAGATGTACGTGTCCTAAGAAGATGCATTGTTGAGACACTAGGTCTTCCTAATAGTATTAGCAGATGCCACATTTCCCAGAGTACCTCTACTTTGATCTAGTTTTAAGGGTTGTTCATGATGACACCACTAGATCTAGTGTGCCCCAAAACTAGCCTTGACACAACCTGATGGACTGGAGTTGATTCAGATCCCATAAGAAGATGGCCTCCATTTGAGAGACTAGGGAGGGATTTTTCCACTAGAGGAATTCCTAACATTGAAGAGAAGGAGGCCTTATTTGATAGTTGGAAACCCATGGAGACCACTTGATGGTAATGGAAATCAAGAGGATTTTAATTTTATCTTAGATTTCTTTTACATGATAATTAATTATGCATTTGTCGAAATTATTATTATTATGTTTTATTTTTTCATAAATCAATTACCATAAAACATGAATATTACAGAAGGCAATAAAACACAAGTATAGGCTCCAAGACAGGGAAAAACTCCTCCAAGGGGAAAAACCAAAAAAATATATTCTTATATAATCATATCAAATAAGAAATCAAAAACCCATAACCACAGAAAATTACACCTCTGCCAAGTCAAAATTTCATTATGTTTAGCAGATTCATCGGTAAGAGACTGACAACAAGAGATTCAAGAGGAAACCCTTTCTTCCAAACTTCAGCCTTCCTTATATTCTCCACCTTCTCTATAATATATCATACCAAAAACATCCAAGTCTGTGTGTCCAAATGAGCTCCAACTACCCTCTATTTACATAGATTAGAGGGGGTGTGAATAGACACGTACATTGGGGTGGAGTTGACTTAGCATGTAGGCTGTCTTGGCATCTAGAAGGGTTTTTGTCCAAAATTTACATTTAAAATTTTATTTTTCTTTTTCTTTTACAATTGATCCAAAATAGGACTTTGAATCTTGTTGTTAAGATTACAGCAACCCTGTTTTGTTTTTGTACATTAGAAAAAAAACAAAACAAAAGGTCCTAAACATTTTTTTTTATTTTTTTTCATAAAAAACACAAAAAACTTTAAAAAAATCAAGAAAAACATCAAAATTTGGTTTTAAAAGTCAGAAGTAAGAATCATAAAAAATTTCAATAAACGAAAAAACTCTTGACCTTCCAACCTTACGACTAGTAGGTCAAGCCAATTCATAATATTTTTGAAAATTCTCACCTGACCTCCTGACCTTCCAACTACCCAACCTACGATCAATACCTGACTCTTTTATAGTCGAGGTCGGGAAGAAATAAAATTTCAATAAACGAAAAAACTCTCGACCACCTAACCCCCGACTATTTGACTCCTCGAATAAAATATTAATTTTCTTCAATTCGTGTGCATTTTGTTTTTGAAATTTTGTCATTTTCACACTTAGTGGATTCATTATGATATTAATAATAAATTTCTTCGAGTATATATCGATGTACGAGAAAATAAAATTAGATTACTCTATGGGAATTAATGAATAAGTTAATTCATGTCATCCTCGGGTTTTTAATTCATGTCATAATTCCGTAGATTATTTTGCTTGCATGTTGTTTTCATTCTCTTATACCTGGTTCGAACAAGCTTGAATTGAGAAAATATGATATCAGTTGCAGAATTTCTATGGAAGTAGGATGAAATTATAAAATATTCTTAATTCAATTTCAAATTTTAATTAGGAAAACCTTATATATTCTCCATTTTTTTTCACAGTTCACAGAATGGGGAAGAAAGGGAAATATCTAGTAGCGAAACAACAAGTGGACTAGATAAGGGATAAACTTAAATAAATAGAGAATCCACAACTAGCGGAGGTCAACCACAACCCATTCCTCATCTCTGATTCTACTTACAAGACCCAAAAATCAGGTACGATGATATGGGAGGAATCTTTTTATTTCTTTGAAGAAAGAGGATGGCTAAAAAATGAAACGCCTTCTCAAACAAAGAATAATCGGTTTGAAGGAATAAGAAGAACATAGTTACACAAAGTAGCTGCTAGGGTTAGGATTTTTCCTTATTATGACATGGTTTCATGTCTTTTTAGTCATGCCAATACCTCAACTCATATAGTATCAGATCATAACAAAATTTTCATAGCCTCATGGAAAACATAAATCTTATCAACTATTTATAAGATTAGTCCCCCATAAATCCAACTCAATGTTGATTTTCTTAATAATTTCCAAAGCATTGTCTTCAAGAAATGCAGAGAAAATTATGACAGAGTAATTGAAGCATGGCTAAGGGAATAAAATGAAGGGTTTAATATTAAGGCCAATAAATAATATCCCATAACTATTTTCAAGAAAGCTATCATATTTCTCACCAATATGTTTTCCAAGTTATATGGAGATCAAGGCCCCAAACATTGAAAAATCAAATGGATTCCAATAATCCATAACATCAGCAAGGAAATGAAATGTCTCAATTGGGCTCAAATTTTGTCACAGAACATCACATATGCCTTAAAATTGTCATTAGCAACTCCCCCTGGATACAAACACATTTTTTATATGTCTTCTTATATGATAGATATTGTCATTGCCTCAGTTCCATTTTCCCTCATGAAATGGAAGCAAACCTCTTACCAACAACTCCCTGTCCAAAACTATGCTCCAATACTATGGGAGTCTGATTTCAAATATCATTTTTATGATATTTTCCATTATTTCTAGATTCCTTTTTATGAAATCATGTTTGGAAAAACCCCTCCAAGAATTAGTCAAAATATGAAAGAAGGCCTAAAGTCCATTGGTCATTAGTTTGTGGAAGATTTGTTTTCTTGTATAAGAGTTTATGGTAGTGAGGTTGGCCCTCACCTTTTACCTTGATATATATTTGAAAGGATCACCTTGAGAGAAGTTGTAAATCAAGGCGTTTTGAATGGCCATGCCAATAAGTTAAGTTACAGACGAAAATTTGGCATGGGTTTCCAATTAAGTTTGGTGACATACATATTAGGGACAAAGGACATGGATTCAAGGAAGCCGAAGAGATTCAAGAAGTTTGGATACATTCTCTACCTCAGTATGATTATGATCCTCATGGGATTATTAGCACTCATTATATAAGAGTTAGTTTTATGAAAATATTTGTTCATCAGGAGCCTCCCTTTGATGATATTTTCATAGATGTTGATCATTTTCATCAAGTTATTAAAAGAGGAAAGCTTTTAGATATTGAAACAAGAGACTTGTTACAAAATTTTAGAGAAAATTTGTTTGAAAATTTCTTAAGAGAAAAGGATCTCCATCTCAATATTTCTTTTAAGGAATTAAAGGATTTTGAATTATTTCAATTTAATTTCAACCAAATAACTTCAGATCCTTATGTTGTCTCTCAAAAGGAATAAGAATTTGAAATTGAAAAAATGGAAGATGTTGTTGTTACAGGTAAATAAGCAAGAAGCCATGGAGGAATGAAAAAAGATTAGGATGTTAAAGCAAAGGTTGCAACTATATTTCCTAAAGAAAAGAAATAAATTCTAGCGACAACAAAAGCAGCAGAAAAGAAAACAATTCCTAAACAAGAATTATTCTAATCAATTCCCTTAAGGAGATAGAACAGAAGAAACCAAAAAATATAACAAGTGAAGAAATGGAAGTTGAAAAGGAGAAGGAGAAGGAAATATCCGATGAAACTGTCACTAAGAAAAATGAAGAGGCAATGGAATTACAAAGAAATATGAATATTGTTTCCACTACATCTCCTAAAACCTCAATGACACCCATTTCTACCAAGATCCCTTGGGAATGCTTTTTTTCAAACCATTTTTTGAGTTAGAGGCAGTTCCAGATAAAATTCCTTCTTTAACAGATTACTATTTCAATTATCAAACAAAGTCAGTAGTGAGGAGAACAAAGAAAAGGAAGCATGATTCTTTGGATATTGTTATTACTCCACCAGATTCCCAAGGTTGAGGAAGGAATCCCAACAAGGGTAACCACAAACCAAGCTTTTGACTTGATAGCTAGCCCTATCAAGTCTGAGAGGGCTCTCTCCAAAAGGGTCACAGTTAGGAGGGCTGGAGAAATTAGGGTTTTAGGCTAGGTATAGAGTGAAAGGGGTTGTTTTGATTTGGTTTGGTTGGGGAAATCAGTGGATCAAGGAATTAGGTCAAGGAAAGTTAGGTCAGGGAAATATATTTAGGGTTGCAAGGATGAATGGGGAAAGGTAGGTATGATGTCAATCACTTGAAGATAATGGTTATGGGATGGTTTAGAAAATTTAAGGAGGCTAAGGGAAGCATAAGAGATGTATTTATCTCAGACAGAAGATAATGAACAAAATATCATTAGTTACCCAAAACAGAGCATGTGCAAGCATGTATTCTGAATTTCAAACTTGTAAAAGATCATAACATATACATGAAAGTGACATGAAAAATACATTCAAACATATGTGATTGAAGACTAACTATGAAAGACATTAAATACCACAGGTATCCCATAAATGTAGCTGCAACTCCTCTTTATTAGCTTGGACAAAACTGAGTACAAGTTCCCTTGATCAACTAGAAAAATCAAACTGATTCCAACATCCAACCACTATTACATTGAATTTCTGCAATTTATATACCAATTTACAAAATCTAAGGCAAATCTCAGATCCGAAATTATTTCAAACAACAAAGCTTTTTCCTAACCTCTAGGAACATAAAAAAAATTATTTGTTTAAACTAGATTGAACTTCTTGCCCAATTCTTCGAGTTCTTGATTTGGAAGAATTTGGAGAAACATCCCTTTCGGATCTGCACCTTGAGAACAGGACTAATTGTTAATAATATGTTTTATTATGCTGACTGTTGAGCTGAATCGACCCTTTTTTTCCGTGTTTCGTTGTTGCTAATGTGTTGATGTAGTGGGTTAGTTTAGGACGTGGACCACAATTTTTTGATACACTGGTAGATGAGCTGAGAGATGTGCTGGAAGATATGTTGCATGAATGGAGTGTTGAACGCTTTTTTACTACTTGACTCGACCTTTCTGTCTTTTTTTAACCCAAAATCCTTTGCTGTGACAAAACCCTTTTATAAAAAAAATAGCATGAAAAACCAAAATACCGGACTTGAAACCTTTTCAAATTTCAATTCTGAAGCACATCACATCCGTGCACTTCGCAACCTTTACAAGTTCCCTTGATCAACTAGCAAAACCAAATTGATTCCAACATCCAACCACTATTACATTGAATTTATGCAATTTATAGACCAATTTACAAAATCTGAGGCAAATCTCAATTCCAGAATTATTTCAAACAACAAAGTTTTTTCCTAAACTCTAGGAACATGAAACTGTTTATTTGTTTAAACTAGATTGAACTGCTTTCCCAAGTCTTCAAATTCATGATTTGGAAGAATTTGGAGAAACCTCCCTTGTGGAAATGCACCTTGAGAAGAGGGATAAATGTTAATAATCTGTTTTATTATGCTAATTGTTGAGCTGAATCACTCTTTTTTCCTGTGTTGCGTTGTTGCTAATGTGCTGATGTAGTGGGTTGGTTTAGGATGTGGACCATAATTTTCTGATATGCTGGCAGATGAGCTGAGAGCTATGTTGGCAGATATTTTGTGTGAATGGAGTGTTGAACGCTTTATGCTTCCCGACTTGACCTTTCTGTCTTTTTGTTACCTAGAATCCTTTTACTCTGATAAACCCTTTTATAAATAAAACAACATGAAAAAATTCAAAATACCGGACTTGAAACCTTTTCAAATTTCAATTTTGAAGTGCATCGCATCAGCACACTTTGCAAACTTTACAGTTTATTTTATAAAGAATATGATCAGAGATGCAATGCGATGGGGAGGTGACGTGGAGGGTAAGTGGGACCGGATCGCAGGCGCACATCGCAATTCTTAAACTTTAGTTATAAGCTGTGGGGTTAACTCTTAAAATTTGTGAAGTGCAGGGAAGAGGGACCGACTGGTTATGTGGCAGAGTTTTATGAATCAGAAAAGGTTTTAAGTGGTAAGTGTTACAAATTTTATATGGTATATCAATGCATTGTGATGGTTTTGCAATGGGGGTGGAGCTGCTGAGATGGGGCCGACTTACCGCATCGAAAACTAAACAAAATAGATTGCAAGCACTCACAAGGTAAAAAAAATGCGATGCGATAACACAAATTAGCGATCACATTATTTACAGTTTAGTTATAATGCCAAATACGTAAAGTCTGAAAAATGCGATGAGGGCCCCACTTTGATCACAATCGGGGAATGAAAAGCTATGAAACGATAAAGATAGAAGGGTAAAGCAGAAAGGTGGGAAAAAGGTAAGGTAACATATATTTCAATGGAAAATGAAATGGAAGGGAAGCGTGGCAGGGAATGGGTCCCACTTCCTATCGCATCAACGATTTATAAGTTTAGTGTTAAGAACATCACAGTCAATTGTTATGATTTGCGATGGCCGATATGCGATGAAGGTAAGGGGTCCTACCAATAGTTTAAGCGGCCTTTTGTTATATATATGATATGCAATATATACAACAGTAAGTTTATATAACATGGCTGTTAGATGGGTGGCAGTTCTTATAACATAAAGTCCGAAACTTTATAATAAATGGTTTTATAAAGTAATAAGCCTCAAAAGATTATCTATGTGGGTTTTGGGGGTTAAATGGGATTTTAAATGGAATTCAAAGCTCTAAACTATGGGTTTTAAATATAGTTTAGGCTATATTGTAAATGAAGTTTGGGTTTTAGTAATAACTTGGATGATTTAGCAAATGAGATGAAATGTTTGGATATTGGGGTGTTAACACTGGAAATTCGTACAACAGAAGATGACATTAATTAATGTCAAGCCTAAGGATTTACAGGGCAGGAACACATTATAGAATCAAGAAAGTATTTAAAATCTCTAAGGTTTTGAGAAAATCAAATTTGAACTAGTATTAAATGCTACAATGCACGCTTAATCCTTCGAGAAGAGCACCTTCTGCACGCCTTTTTTCCCGATAAGCGCGCATTCCTGGAAATGGAAAAATTTCGCTTTCTGGGACCACACCAAGAAAAGGACAGTTACTCCTTATATGAAGCCGCCTAAGGACAGCCACCAGCGCCTCCCTAGACACTATGTGAGCACACAATGGAATATTTGGAGTACACAATGGAATCATACCTCTCCCTTGGGTCACCATCCATCATGTACCAAGGGAGGGAAGGAGGATTTGGAACTGCCCTATATAAAGCCACCAAGAGATGAATAAAGGGTGATCACAGTGTTATGTTGGCCAAAGTTTCCCAAGCAACATTAGCAGTGTGTGACCCGAAGTTTGAGCTGAAGAGGACTGATCGTTGGCCACCCAACAATCCTAGTCCACCACGACAGAGAGAGAGAGGGAGACTGCATCAAAGGTAGAGCTTGGAAGGCAACATCCTTGCATTGGGACCTAGAGCCATTGCCTAGGTGCCCTTTGGCAAGTGGGTAAAATTTCTTCTCCATTTCAAATGTTTAATAAGAAGAGGCCTTTGATCCATCATTGGTATTATTATCATTTTGACTCTCTTTGATAGCTTCTGTATATTTTTGTTTTAGTTTTAGTTTACTTTGAGCATACATTTGCATACATTTTTCACTGAATTGTGTGCTTTTGAGCTCCACCACTTTCTACCTGTTACCAATATTTTAAAAAGTAGACCACACTCTTTAAACTGGTGCGATTTCGTACACCCATGCGACTAATCCACCACAACATGGGGAAAAAGGTGAAAATAGTAAAAAACGAAGCGAAGTCAATGATAATGATGGAGATGAGGTGAAAACATAGCAAAATAAGGTGGGTTGGGTGAGATGCAAATACCAGTGCTAACATTAGCTCCAACTGGGGAAGATAGCTCCAAAGGAGGTGTTTAGACCCACAGATCTCTAAGAACTTGTTGATCAGTGCCTTATCCATTGGGGAATAGAGTCCAATTTGTAAACTGAAAACACACTACAAACTTCAACCCACACTAACAGATCATCAAAGCCTTAGGGCCTTCACCTCAGGCTTCAAAAATTGATGAATTCTGTCAACACTTGCTGAAAATAAAATAAAATCAAACTGAAATGATAGAAACCTATTCTAACTAATCCATTCATCGTCTAATCAAGTGAAATGGAACAACCAATGCAACCATGTAAGCATTCTGGCTGCTAATTGAATTCTCTGCAAGTGCTTGCTTATGAGCAAGAAGAGAGAACTACTAAAAGGCAACTCCCATGAAAAATTGAAATCATATTGAATCTTAATGAAATTGCAAATCTGACCTTAAGAATGCTGCAAAAGGATCTTCATAGGAATACATATTAATTTCCAGTCCATATAATACGTTACTACTATGCTCTAGGTAGTCTTTGTACCTTGAATATGAACTTTCAACTTTATCCTTACTTTCCTGATATGGCTGCAAATGTTCGGATGAGCTTTGTAATGAGACTCCTAATAAATAAGATAATGAAACTGGCTGTCGGATCAAGATTATATCAACACTCTTTGCAGGCTCACAATTAGCTAATGGAGAAGGAATTTTACTGCAGATATCATCCAACACATCAGCTATTGGGTCATGAAAAACTTGAAAAGAATTCTCCAACCTATTTTCCATTGGTTCTAATAAGATTGCATGACTTTCTACAGGCTGCTCATATTTTTCTTTAGAGACATTATGAGAATTTTCCTTTAAAAATTGAAATGCTTCAAAACATAATGGCACAGAATCATCTTGCATTGTTTGATCATATGTTTCAATTTCCAAGCCTTCATCTCCAACCTGACATTCAATGGCATTCGAGAGATGAAAATCTGGATCTAAGGAGGGTTCTATGTCGCAAATTATTTCCTCAACCAGTTCAGGATAATGTTTATCATCTATAATGTTGACCACTCTCTTATCTGCCTGCTCATAGTTTTCTCTTATTTTTACAAATGAGGAGAAACACAAGGGTAAGGAGCTCTGATCGAGAATTTCATTATCCTCTTGATTGTGAACATCAAATATTAATGACTATTGATTTCTGAATGCATGAAATTTATTTCTGATGAACTGAAATGAAATAAAACAAAGAGGCAAAGATCCTTCACTTACTTCCAAATTTTCTGCACTTTCCTCCTCACTTCCATAACTGATATGCATCCGTTGGTCACTGTGTTTGAGCTGCTAAAACTGAAATTCCTCCTCCCACAAACCAGATGTTGATTGGTCTACAAGATTAGCTTCTGTTTGGAGAAATTTTTTTTGCCATACTGATCATACTTAGGTAAATCATCAAAAGTAAAAATGTCATCAAGCATGCATATCAGATTTATAGAAATCTCCTCTGCAAGCTTATCTATAAAATTGATTTCTTTATTGTCTCTTAATGCATACATAAAATCATTATCAGATCTGTGATAACTAGGATAGGAAGGAAAATGTTTCAAATTAACAACTTGTTTTTCTTCAATCAGGGCGATATGGTCCTCTTGAACAAAAATTTCATCTCTCATGGTGATCTTTTGCATCATTTCCTCTACTGTGCTAACCAAAATGTCGAGCTTCACTTCTAAAGATGTCAAAAATTATTTCTCTATGTTTTCCCTTTCTTCTGATTTCAAATTTAACCTTTTGATCAACAAATTGGCTTCTAAGACTATTGCACTATCCTGCATTTTTTCAAGTGTTGTAATGTCCCTTTCTCTCAATTGAAATTTCATTTCCGGATCAAAGGCATCCAGGTAGTGTAAGAGAGTTGAACCAAGAGGCGGTTTTATATTAGCAGGGATTGGATGGTATACTTGATTGAATCTAGCTGAAAAATTTTGCACTGTTTCTCTTCGTTGCCTTTTCAAATTATCATATTCTTCTAAAATCAGAAAATGATTCCTCTTGATCACCCATTTATCAAGAAATACTTTCAAAAACTGATGGAAATTAGAAATACTTGCAACTGGAAAGTTTTTGAACCATTCCTTGGCTTCACCTTGCAAATATAGAGTGAATATCCTGATACTAACATCATCTTCATCAACCTTAAAAAGGTCGAGAAAACTTTCAAACCGATGAATGTGTTTGTCAGCAGTGATGTTTCCATAGTCTCCATCAAACCTGGGAAGATATTTGTAATAATTTTCAGGGAAAGCATGGAGTATAGGAGGTAAGATGAGTGGTTTATATCTATCTGGAATTTTAAAAGGTGTAGGAGTATGTACAGAAGCTATAGGATTAGTCTTGATCTCTTGAGGTTCATCAGCTTGAAAATGATATGCACAATTTTCAGGTAAGAGGTCTTGATCTTGATCAAAATCAAAGGGAAACTCGGTATTTACACTCTTCAAATAAGCGGAATCAAAACTTTGATCATATTTTTCATACAAAAAACTCTGGAAAACTATCGTGATAATTTCAACAAAAGAAAATAAGTAATTTACAAGAAATCCTATTACATCTTGAATACAATTCCATTTTGAATACCTAACCTTTTTGTGATAATCTTCCAGTTTCTTGCTGGAAAGTTCGATCCTCCAGTGGAGTCTTTACATCAAGTTGGAGTCGTGAGGTGAATGGTTCAGCCTTCATATCTATCCAACTATTTTTCACCATCAAAAATTAGATATAAATATTTGTCGTTCTTTCCCAGGGAAGATTTGTCTTTTCGCTTCACCAGCAACGGTGCCAATATGGTATCACTCCACTAGATTCCCAAGGTTGAGGAAGGAATCCCAACAAAGGTAACTACAAACCAATATTTTGACTTGATAGCTATCCCTATCAAGTTGGAGAGGGCTATCTCCAAAAGGTTAATAGCCAGGAGGGCTGGAGAAATTAAGGTTGTAGGCTAGGTATAGAGTGCAAGGGGTTGTTTTGATTTGGTTTGGTTGGGGAAATCAGTGGATCAAGGAATTAGGTCAAAGAAATTTAGGTCAGGGCAAGAGATCTAGGGTTGCAGGGATGAATGGGGCAAGGTAGGTATGATGTCAATCACTTGAAGATAATGGCTATGGGATGGTTTAGAAAATGTAAGGAGGCTGAGGGAATCATAAGAGATGTATTTCTCTCAGACAAAAGATAATGAACAAAATATGATCAGTTACCCGAAACAGAGCATGCGCAAGCATGTATTTTGAATTTCAAACTTTTAAAATATCATAACATAGACATGAAAGTGACATGAACAATACATTCAAACATATGTGACTGAAGAAGAAACTATGAAAGACATTAAATACCACAGGTATCCCATAAATGTAGTTGCAACTCCTCTTTATTAGCTTGGACAAAACTGAGTACAAGTTCCCTTGATCAACTAGAAAAATCAAACTAATTTCAACATCCAATCACTATTACATTGAATTTCTGCAATTTATAGACTAATTTAAAAAATTTGAGGCAAATCTCAGATCCAGAATTATTTCAAACAACAAATCTTTTTCCTAACCTCTAGGAACATAAAACTATTTATTTGTTTAAACTAGATTGAACTACTTGCCCAAGTCATCAAGTTCATGATTTTGAAGAATTTGGAGAAACCTCCCTTGAGGATCTGCATCTTGAGAACAGGGATAATTATTAATATTTTTTTTATTATGCTGATTGTTGAGCTGAATCGACCTTTTTTTCCCATGCTACATTGTTGCTAATGTGCTGATGTAGTGGGTCAGTTTAGGACGTGGACCACAATTTGTTAATATGCTGGCAGATGCGCTGAGAGATATGCTGGCAGATATGTTATGTGAATGGAGTGTTGAACACTTTTTTGTTGCCCGAATCGACCTTTCTATCTTTTTGTTACATCAAATCCTTTTTCTGTGATAAAACCCTTTTATAAGCAAAACAACGTGAAAAACCAAAATACCAGACTTGGAACCGTTTCAAATTTCAATTCAAAAGTGCATCGCATCCACGCACTTCGCAACCTTTACAGTTTAGTTTATAAAGAATACAATCAGCGATGCGATGGGGAGTTGAAATGGAGGGTAAATGAAGTGGAGGGTAAGCGGGACCAGATCACAGGTGCACATCGCAATTCTTAAGTTTTAGTTATAAGCTGTGGGGTTACCTCTTAAAATTTGTGAAGTGTAGGGAAGAGGGATAGACTGGCTAAGTGGCAGAGTTTTATGAATCGATGAAATTTTAAGTGGTAAGTGTTACAAAAATTATATGGTATATCAATGTATTGCGATGACTGTGTGATGGGGGCGGAACTGCTAAGGTGGGGCCGACTTACCGCATTGCAAACTAAATAAAATAGATTGCGGGCGCTCAAAAGGTAAAACAAATGCAATGTGATACCACAAATCGGAGATCACATTATTTACAGTTTAGTTCTAATGCCAAATACGTAAGTCTATGATGCAATGAGGGCCCCACTTTGATCGCGATTGGGATATGAAAAGCGATGAAATGGTAAAGATGGAAGGGTAAAGCAGAAAGGCGAAAAAAAGGTAAGGTAACATATATTTCATTGGAAAATGAAATGGAAGGGAAGCGTGGTGGGGAATGGGTCCCACTTCCTATTGCATCAGCGATTTATAAGTTTAGTGTTTAAGAACATCATAGTTAATTGTTATGATTTGCGATGACCAATATGCGATGAAGGTAAGGGGTCCTACCAATGATTTAAGTGGATTTTTTTTATATAGATGATATGAAATATATATAACGGTAAGTTTATATAACACGATTGTTAGATGGGTGGCAGAGCTTATAACATAAATTCCAAAACTTTATAATAAATGGGTTTATAAAGTAATAAGCCTTGAAAGGTTATATATGTGGGTTTTGGGGGTTAAATGGGATTTTGAACGGAATTCAAATCGCTAAACTATGGGTTTTAAATATAGTTTAGGCTATATAGTAAATGAAGTTTGGGTTTTAGTAATAACTTGGATGATTTAGCAAATGAGGTGAAATGTTTATATATTGGGGAAAAAGGTGAAAATAGTAAAAAATGAAGCAAGGTAAATGATAATGACGTAGATGAGGTGAAAACATATCAAAATAAGGTGGGATAGGTGGGATGCAAATACCAGTGCTAACATCGGCTCCAACTAGGGAAGATAGCTCCGAAGGAGGTGTCTAGAACCGCAGATCTCTAGGAACTCGTTGATCACTGCCTTATCCATTGGGCAATGGAGTCCAATCTGTAAACTGAAACTCAAACTGAAACTGAAAACACACTGTAAACTTCAACCCACAATAACAAATCATTAAAGCCTTAGGGCCTTCACCTTGGGCTTCAAACCTTGATGAATTCTGTCAAAACTTGCTAAAAATAAAATCAAATTAAACTGAAATGATAGCAACCTACTCTAACTGGTCCATTCATCATCTAATCAAGTCAAATGGAACAACCAATGAAACCATGTAAGCATTCTGGCTGCTAGTTGAATTCTCCGCAAGTTCTTGCTTATGAGTAAGAAGAGAGAACTATTGAAAGGCAACTCCTATAAAAACATGAAATCAGATTGAATCTTAATTAAATTGCAAAGCATGAGCCCACCGACTGACCTGAAGAATGCTGCAAAAGGATCTTTATATGAATATATATTAATTTCCATCCCATCTAATACATTACTACTCTGCTCTAGGTAGTCTTCATACCTTGAATATGAACTTTCATCTTTACCCTTACTTTCCTGATATGGCTGCAAATGTTCAGATGAGCTTTGTAATGAGACTCCTGATAAACAAGACAATGAAACTGGCTGTCGGATCAATTTGTATCAACCCTCTTTTCAGGCTCACAATTAGTTAATGGAGAAGTAATTTTATTGCATATATCATCCAACACATCAGCTATAGGGTCATAAAAAACTTCAAAATATTGTTGCAACCTATTTTCCATTGGTTCTAATAAGATTGCATGACTTTCTATAGGATGCTCATCTTTTAATTTAGAAACATTATGAAAAGATTCCTCTAAAATTTGAAATGATTCAAAACATAATGGTATAGAATCATCTTGCATCGTTTGATCATATGTTTCAATTTCGAAGCCTTCATCTCCAACCTGACATTCAATGGAATTCGAGGGTTGAAAATCTGGATCTAAGGAGGGTTCTATGTTGCAAATGATTTCCTCAATTAGTTCAAGATAATGTTTATCATTTATAATTTTGACCCCTCACTTATCTGCCTGCTCATATTTTTCTCTTATTTTTACAAATGAGGAGAAACAAAAGGGTAAGGAGCTCTGATCGAGAATTTCATTATCCTCTTGATTGTCGAGATCAAATCTTAATGACTGCTGATTTCTGATTCCATGAAAGTTATTTTTGATGAACTGAAATGAAATAAAACAAAGAGGAAAATATCCTTAACTTACTTCCAAATTTTTTGCACTTTCCTCCTCACTGCCATAACTGATATGCATCGGTTGATCATTGTGTTTAAGCTGTTGAAACTGAACTTCCTCCTCCCATAAACCAGATGATGATTGGTCTGCAAGATTAGCTTCTGTTTGGAGAACATAATTCTCTTCATACTGATCATACTTAGGTAAATCATCAAAAGGAAGAATGGCATCAAGCATGCATATTAGATCTACAGATCTCTCCTCTACAAAATGATCTATAAAACTGATTTCTTTATTGACTCTTAATGCATACATAAAATCATTAATAGATCTACGATAACTAGGCTACGAAGGAAAATGTTTCAGATCAGAAACTTTTATTTCTTCAATCAATGCGACGTGGTCCTCTTGAACAACAATTTCATCTCTCATGGTGATCTTTTGCATCATTTCCTCTACCGTGCTAACCAAAATGTCGAGCTTCACTTCTGAAGATGTTAAGCATTATTTCTCTATGTTTTCCCTTTCTTCTGCTTTCAAATTTAACCTTTTGATCAGCAAATTAGCTTCTAAAATATTGCACTATCCTACATTTTTCAAGTGTTGTAATGTCCCTTTATCTCAATCAAAATTCACTTTTTGGATCAAAGGCATCCGGGTAGTGTATGAGGGTTGAACCAAGAGGCAGTTTTATATTAGCAAGGATCGAATGGAATACTTGATTGAATCTAGCTGAAAAATTTTGCACTGTTTCTCCTGGTTTCCTTTTCAAATTATCATATTCTTCTAAAATCAGAAAAGGATTCCTCTTGATCACCCATTTATCAAGAAATACTTTCAGAAACTGATGGAAATAAAAAATACTTGCAACTGGAAAGTTTTTGAACCATTCCTTGGCTTCGCCTTGAAAAGATAGAGTGAATATCCTGATACTAACATCATCTTCATCAACCTCAAAAAGGTCGAGAAAACTTTCAAAACTCTGAATTTGTTTGTCAACAGTAATGTTGCCATATTCTCCATCAAACCTGGGAAGATATTTTTACTAATTTTCAGGGAAAACATGGAGTATAGGACGTACGATCAGTGGTTTATATCTATCTAGAATTTTACAAGGTGTAGGAGTATGTACAGAAGCTATAGGATCAGGCTTGATCTCTTTAGTTTCATTAGCTTGAAAATTATATGCACAATTTGCAGGTAAGAGGTCTTGATCTTGATCAAAATAAAAGGGAAACTCGGTATTTACACTCTTCAAATAGGCAAAATCAAAACTTTGATCATATTTTTCATACAACAAACTATGGAAAATTTCTAGGATAGTTTCAAGAAAAGAAAAGAAGTAATTTACAAGAAAGCCTATTACATCTTGAATACAATTCCATTTTGAATACCTGACCTTTTTGTGATATTCTTCCATTTTCCTGCTGGCAAGGTCAATCCTCCAATGGAGACTTTACATCAAGTTGGAGTTGCCAGGTGAATGGTTCAACCTTCATATGTTTCCAATTGTTGTTCACCATCAACAATTAGATCTAAATCTTTATCGTTCTTTCCCAGGGAAGATTTGTCTTTTCACCTCACCGGCAACGGTGCCAGTATGTTATCACTCCACCATATTCCCAAGGTTGAGGAAGGAATCCCAAGAGAGGTGACCACAAACCATTCTTTTAACTTGATAGCTAGCCCTATCAAGCCGAAGAGGGCTCTCTCCAAAAGGGTCACAGCTACGAGGGCTATAGAAATTAGGGTTTTAAGCTAGGTATGGAGTGGAGGGGGTTGTTTTGATTTGGTTTGTTTGGGGAAATCAATGGATCAAGTAATTAGGTCAAGGAAATAGATTTAGGGTTGCATGGATGAATGGGGCAACGTAGGTATGATGTCAATCACTTGAAGATAATGGTTATGGGATTGTTTAGAAAATGTAAGGAGGCTGAGGGAAGCATAAGAGATGTATTTCTCTCAGGCAAAAGATAATGAACAAAATATAATCAGTTACCCAAAACAGAGCATGTGCACGCATGTATTCTGAATTTCAAACTTTTAAAATATCATAACATAGACATGAAAGTGACATGAAAAATACATTCAAACATATGTGACTGAAGAAGAAACTATGAAAGACATTAAATACCACAGGTATCCCATAAATGTAGCTCCAAATCCTCTTTATTAGCTTGGACAAAACTGAGTACAAGTTCCCTTGATCAACTAGAAAAATCAAACTGATTCCAACATCCAACCACTATTACATTGAATTTCTGAAAGTTATAGACCAATTTACAAAATCTGAGGCAAATATCAGATCCATAATTATTTCAAACAACAAAGCTTTTTCCTAAACTCTAGGAACATAAAACTGTTTATTTGTTTAAACTAGATTGAACTGCTTGCCCAAGTCTTCGAGATCGTGATTTGGAATAATTTGGAGAAACCTCCCTTGCGTATCTAAACCTTGAGAATAGGGATAATTGTTAATAATCCATTTTATTATGCTGTCTGTTGAGCTGAATCAACCGTTTTTTCCTGTGTTGCGTTGTTGCTAATGTGCTGATGTAGTGGGTCAGTTTAGGACATAGACTATTGATATGTTGGCAGATGAGCTAAGAGATGTGCTAGCAGATCTGTTGCATGAATGGAGTGTTGAATGATTTTTTGTTGCTTGACTCGATCTTTCCGCCTTTTTTAAACCTAAAATCCTTTTGCTGTGATAAACCCTTTTATAAAAAAACAATGTGAAAAACAAAAATACCGAACTTGAAAACTTTTCAAATTTCAATTTTGAAGTGCATCGCATCCATGCACTTCGCAACCTTTACACTTTAGTTTATAAAGAATAGGATCGGCGATGTGATGCGATGCGGAGGTGACGTGGAGGGTGAGTGGGACTGGATCGTAGGTGTAGATCACAATTCTTAAGTTTTAGTTATAAGTTGCGGGGTTAACTCTTAAAATTTGCGAAGTGCAGGGAAGAGGGACCAACTGGCTATGTGGCAGAGTTTTATGAATCGGTGAAAGTTTAAGTGATAAGTTTTACAAATTTTATATGGTATCTCAATGTATTGCGACGAATGTTCAATGGGGGCAGAGCTACTAAGGTGGGCCGACTTACCGCATCGCAAAATAAATAAAATAGATTGCAGGCACTCACAAGGTAAAAAAAATTTGATGCGATATCGTAAATTGACGATCGCATTATTTACAATTTAGTTCTAATGCAAAATACATAAAGTCTGTGAAATGCGATGAGGGCCTCACTTTGATCACGATCGAGGAATGAAAAGCGATGAAATGGAAAAGATTGAAGGGTAAAGCGGAAAGGCGGAAAAAAAGTAAGGTAACGTATATTTCATTGGAAAATGAAATGGAAGGGAAGCATGGCGGGGAATGGGTCCCACTTCCCATCGCATCAGCAATTTATAAGTTTAGTGTTAATAACATCGTAGTTAATTGTTATGATTTGCGATGATCGATATGTGATGAAGGTAAGGGGTCCTACCAATGGTTTAAGCGACATTTTGTTATATATATGATATGAAATATATATAACGGTAATTTTATATAACACAACTATTATATGGATGGCATAGCTTATAACATAAAGTTTGAAACTTTATAATAAATGGGTTTATAAAGTAATAAGCCCCGAAAGGTTATATATGTGGGTTTTGGGGGTTAAATGGGATTTTAGATGGAATTCAAAGCGCTAAAATATGGGTTTTAAATATAGTTTAGGCTATATAGTAAATTATGTTTGGGTTTTAGTAATAACTTGGATGATTTAGAAAATGAGATGAAATGTTTGTATATTGGGGAAAAAAGTGAAAATAGTAAAAAACGAAGCGAGGTCAATGATAATGACGGAGATGAGGTGAAAACATAGCGAAATAAGGTGGGGTGGGTGGGATGCAAATACTAGTGCTAACATCGGCTCCAACTAGGGAAGATAGCTCCGAAGGAGGTGTCTAGAACTGTAGATTTATGGGAACTCTTTGATCAGTTACTTATCCATTAGAAAATGGAGTCCAATATGTAAACTGAAACTAAAACTAAAACTGAAAGCACACTACAAACTTCAACTCGCACTAACAGATCATCAAAGCCTTAGGGCCTTCACCTTGAGCTTCAAACCTTGATGAATTCTGTCAACACTTTCTGAAAAATAAAATAAAATCAAACAGAAATGATAGAAACCTACTCTAACTGATCCATTCATCATCTAATCAAGTGAAATGGAACAACCAATGAAACCATGTAAGCATTCTGGCTGCTATTTGAATTCTCCACAAGTGCTTGCTATGAGCAATAAGAGAGAACTACTGAAAGGAAACTCCCATGAAAACTTGAAATCAAATTGAACCTTAATGAAATTGCAAAGCATGAGCCCACCGACTGACCTCAAGAATGCTGCAAAAGGATCTTCATAGGAATACATATTAATTTCCATCCCATCTAATACATTACTACTCCGCTCTAGGTAGTCTTCATACCTTGAATATGAACTTTCATCTTTACCCTTACTTTCCTGATATGGCTGCAAATGTTCGAATGAGATTTGTAATGAGACTCCTCATAAACAAGACAATGAAACTGGTTGTTGGATCAAGTTTATATCAACACTCTTTTCAGGTTGAAAATTAGCTAATGGAGAAGGAATTTTACTGCAAATATCATCCACCACATCAGCTATTAGGTCATGTAAAACTTGAAAAGACTACTGCAACCTATTTTCCATTGGTTCTAATAAGAATGCATGACTTTCTACAGGCTGCTCAAGTTTTTCTTTAGAAACATTATGAAAATTTTCCTTTAAAAATTGAAATGCTTCAAAACATAATGGTACATAATCATCTTGCATCGTTTGATCATATGTTTCAATTTCCAAGCCTTCATCTGCAACCTGACATTCAATGGTATTTGAGGGTTGCAAATCTGGATCAAAGGATGGTTCTATGTCACAAATGATTTTGTCAACCAGTTCAGGATAATGTTTAACATTTATAATGTTGACCACTCCCTTATTTTCCCGCTCATAGTTTTCTCTTATTTTTACAAATGAGGAGAAACACAAGGGTAAGGAACTCTGATAGAGAATTTCATTATCCTCTTGATTGTCAAGATCAAATATTAATGACTGTTGATTTCTGATTGCATGAAATTTATCTCTGATGAACTGAAATGAAATAAAACAAAGAGGAAATTATCATTCACTTACTTCCAAATTTTCTGCACTTTCCTCCTCACTACCATAACTGATATGCACCGGTTGATCACTGTGTTTGAGCTGCTTAAACTAAACTTCCTCCTCCCACAAACCAAATGCTTAGTGGTCTGCAAGATTAGCTTCTGTTTGGAGAACATAATTTTCATCATACTTATCATACTTAGGTAAATCACCAAAAGGAAAAATGTCATCAAGCATGCATATCAGATCTACAGATCTCTCCTCTGCAAGCTGATCTATAAAACTGATTTCTTTATTGTCTCTCAATGCATACATAAATTCATTATCAGATCTCTGATAACTAGGATAGGAAGGAAAATGTTTCAGATCATAAACTTTTTTTCTTCAATCAGTGCAACATGGTCCTCTTGAACAAAAATTTCATCTCTCATGGTGATCTTTTGCATACTAACCAAAATGTTGAGCTTCGCTTTTGAATATGTAAAGAATTCTTTCTCTATGTTTTCCCTTTCTTCTGCTTTCAAATTTAACCTTTTGATCAGCAAATTAGCTTCTAAGACTATTGCATTATCCTTCATTTTTTCAAGTGTTGTAATTTCCCTTTCTCTCAACCGAAATTCCATTTCCGGATCAAAGGCATCTGGGTAGTGTAAGAGGGTTGAACCAAGAGGCAGTTTTATATCAGTAGGGATCGAATTGTATACTTGATTGAATATAGCTAAAATATTTTGCACTATTTATCCTGGTTACCTTTTCAAATTATCATATTCTTCTAAAATTATAAAATGATTCCTCTTGATCACCCATTTATCAAGAAAGACTTGACAAACAAATAGAAATAAAAAATACTTGCAACTGACAAGTTTTTGAACCATTATTTGGCTTCGCCAAGAAAATATATAGTGAAGATCTTGATACTAACATCATCTTCATCAACCTCAAAAAGGTCAAGAAACTTTCAAAACTCTGAATGTGTTTCTTAGCAGTGATGTTTCCATATTCTCCATCAAACCTGGGAAGATATTTGTAATAATTTTCAGGGAAAGCATGGAGTATAGGAGGTAAGATCAGTGGTTTATATCTATCTGGAATTTTACAAGGTGTAGAAGTATGTACAGAAGCTATAGGATCAATCTTGATCTCTTGAGGTTTATCGGCTTGAAAATGATATGCACAATTTTCAGGAATGAGGTCTTGATCTTGATCAAAATCAAAGGGAAACTCGGTATTTACACTCTTCAAACATGCAGAATCAAAACTTTGATCATCTTTTTCATACAAAAAACTCTGCAAAACTTTCAGGATAGTTTTAGGAAAAGAAAATAAGTAATTTACAAGAAATCCTATTACATATTGAATAGAATTCCATTTTGAATACTTGACCTTTTTGTGATATTCTTCCATTTTCCTGCTAGCAAGATCGACCCTCCACTGGAGTCTATACATCAAGTTGGAGTCGCCAAGTGAATGGTTCAACCTTCATATGGGTCCAATTTTTTTTCACCATCAATAATTAGATCTAAATCTTTGTCATTATTTCCCAGACAATATTTGTCTTTTTGCCTCCCTAGCAACGTCGCCAGTATGTTATCACTCCACTAGATTCCTAAGGTTGAGGAAGGAATCCCAAGAGAGGTAACCAAAAACCAATCTTTTGACTTGATAGCTAGCCCTATCAAGATGGAGAGGGCTCTCTCCAAAAGGGTCACATCCAGGAGGGTTGGAGAAATTAGGGTTTTAGGCTAGGTATAGAGTGCAAGGGGTTGTTTTGATTTGGTTTGGTTGGGGAAATCAGTGGATCAAGGAAATCTAGGTCAAGGAAATAGATTTAGGGTTACAGGGATGAATGGGGCAAGGTAGGTATAATTTCAATCACTTGAAGATAATGGTTATGGGATGGTTTATAAAATTTAAGGAGGCTAAGGGAAGCATAAGAGATGTATTTCTCTCAAACATAAGATAATGAAAAAAATATGATCAGTTACCCAAAAAAGAGCATGTGCAAGCATGTATTCTGATTTTAAAACTTGTAAAAGATCATAACATAGACATGAAAGTGACATGAACAATACATTCAAATATATGTGACTGAAGAAGAAACTATGAAAGACATTAAATACCACAGGTATCCCATAAATGTAGTTGCAACTCCTCTTTATTAGCTTGGACAAAACTGAGTACAAGTTCCCTTGATCAACTAGAAAAATCAAACTAATTCCAACATCCAACCACTATTACATTGAATTTCTGCAATTTATAGACTAATTTACAAAATCTGAGGCAAATCTTAGATCCAGAATTATTTCAAACAACAAATCTTTTTCCTAACCTCTAGGAACAAAAAAAAAATTATTTGTTTAAACTAGATTGAACTTCTAGCCCAATTCTTCGAGTTCTTGATTTGGAAGAATTTGGAGAAACCTCCCTTTCAGATCTGCACCTTGAGAATAGGGATAATTGTTAATAATATGTTTTATTATGTTGACTATTGAGCTGAATCGACCCTTTTTTCCTGTGTTTCGTTGTTGCTAATGTGTTGATGTAGTGGGTCAGTTTAGGACGTGGACCACAATTTGTTGATATGCTGGCAGATGAGCTGAGAGATGTGCTGGAAGATCTATTGTATGAGTTTTGAACGCTTTTTTTCTACCCAACTCGACCTTTCTGTCTTTTTTTACCCAAAATCCTTTTCTGTGGTAAAACCCTTTTATAAACAAAATAGCGTGAAAAACCAAAATACCGGACTTGAAACCTTTTCAAATTTCAATTCTGAAGCGCATCACATCCGTGCACTTCGCAAACTTTACATTTTAGTTTATAAAGAATACGATCGACGACGCGATGTGATGGGGAGGTGACGTGGAGGGTAAGTGGGACCGAATCATAGGCGCACATCGCAATTCTTAAGTTTTCGTTATAAGTTGTGGGGTTAACTCTTAAAATTTGCGAAGTGCGGAGAAGAGGGACCGACTGGCTATGTGGCGGAGTTTTATGAATCAGTGAAAGTTTAAGCGGTAAGTGTTACAAAGTTTATATGGTATATCAATGTATTGCGACAACTGTGCAATGGGGCGGAGTTGCTGAGGTGGGGCCGACTTACCACATCGCAAACTAAATAAAATACATTGTGGGTGTTCACAAGGTAAATAAAATGCGATGCGATATCGCAAATCAGCGATTGCATTATTTATAGTTTAGTTCTAACGCCAAATACGTAAAGTCTCCGAAATTCGATGAGGGCCCCACTTTGATCGCGATCGGGGAATGAAAAGCAATGAAATGGCAAAGATTTAAGGGTAAAGCGGAAAGGTGGAAAAAAGTTAAGGTAACGTATATTTCAATGGAAAATGAAATGGAAGGGAAGCGTGGCGGGGAATGGGTCCCACTTCCTATCGCATCAGTGATTTATAAGTTTAGTGTTAAAAACATTGTAGTTAATTGTTATGATTTGCAATGGCCGATATGCGATGAAGGTAAGGTGTCCTACCAATGGTTTAAGTGGCCTTTTGTTATATATATGATATGAAATATATATAATGGTAATTTTATATAACACGACTGTTAGATGGGTGGCGGAGCTTATAATATAAAGTTTGAAACTTTATAATAAATGGGTTTATAAAGTAATAAGCCCTTAAAGGTTATATATGTGGATTTTGGGGGTTAAATGGGATTTTAAATGGAATTGGAAGGGCTAAACTATGGGTTTTAAATATAGTTTAGGCTATATAGTAAATGAAGTTTGGGTTTTAGTAATAACTTGGATGACTTAGCAAATGACATGAAATGTTTGGATATTGGGGAAAAAGGTGAAAATTGTAAAAAATGAATCGAGGTCAATGATAATGACGAAGATGAGATGAAAACATAGAAAAATAAGGTGGGGTTTGTGGGATTAAAATACCAGCGCTAACATCGGCTCCAACTGGGGAAGATAGCTCCGAAAGAGGTGTCTAGAACAACAGATCTCTAGGAACTCGTTGATCAGTGCCTTATCCATTGGGAAATGGAGTCTAATATATAAAATTAAACTAAAACTGAAATTGAAAACACACAGCAAACTTCAACCCACACTAACAGATCATCAAAGCCTTAGGTCCTTCACCTCGGGCTTCAAACCTTGATGAATTTTGTCAACACTTGTTGAAAATAAAACTGAAATGATAGCAACCTACTCTAACTGATCCATTCATCATCTAATCAAGTGAAATGGAACAACCAATGCAACCATGTAAGAATTCTGGCTGGTAGTTGAATTCTCCACAAGTGCTTTCTTATGAGCAAGAAGAGAGAACTACTGAAAGGCAACTCCCATGAAAACTTGAAATCAGATTGAATCTTAAAGAAATTTCAAAGCATGAGCCCACTGGCTGACCTCAAGAATGCTGCAAAAGGATCTTCATAGGAATACATATTAATTTCCAGCCCATCTAATACAATACTACTTTGCTCTAGGAATTCTTCGTACCTTGAATTTGAACTTTCATCTTTACCCTTACTTTCCTGCTACGGCTACAAATGTTCGGATGAGCTTTGTAATGAGACTCCTGATAAACAAGACAATGAATCTGGCTATCAGATCAAGTTTATATCAACACTCTTTTCAGGCTCACAATTAGCTAATAGAGAATTGATTTTACTACAGATATCATCCAACACATCAGCTATTAGGTCATGAAAAACTTGAAAAGACTGTTGCAACCTATTTTCCATTGGTTCTAATAAGACTGCATGACTTTCTATAGGCTACTCATCTTTTTATTTAGAGACATTATGAAAAGTTTCCTTTAAAAATTGAAATGCTTCAAAACATATTGGTACAGAATCATCTTTCATCATTTGATCATATGTTTAAATTTCCAAGCCTTCATTTGCAACCTGACATTCAATGGCATTCGAGGGCTGCAAATTTGGATCTAAGGAGGGTTCTATGTCGCAAATTATTTCCTCAACCAATTCAATATAATTTTTATCATTTATAATATTGACCACTCACTTATCTGTCTACTCATATTTTTCTCTTATTTTTACAAATGAGGAGAAACACAAGGGTAATGAGCTTTGATCGAGAATTTCATTATCCTCTTGATTGTCAAGATCAAATATTAATGACTGTTGATTTTTGATTTCATGAAAGTTATCTCTAATGAATTGAAATTAAATAAAACAAAGAGGCAAAGATCCTTCACTTACTTCCAAATTTTCTGCACTTTCCTCCTCACTTACATAACTTATATGCATCGGATGTTCACTGTGTTTGAGATGCTGAAACTGAACTTCCTCCTCCCACAAACTAGATGCTGATTGGTATGCAATATTAGCTTATGTTTGGAGAACATAATTTTCGCCATATTGATCATACTTAGGTAAATCATCAAAATGAAGAATGTCATGAAGCATGCATATCAGATCTACAGATCTCTCCTCTACAAGCTTATCTATAAAACTGATTTCTTTATTGTCTCTTAATGCATACATAAAATCATTATCAGATCTATGATAACTAGGATATGAAGGAAAATGTTTCAAATCAACAACTTGTTTTTCTTCAATCAGTGCAACGTGATCCTCTTGAAAAAAAATTTCATCTCTCGTGGTGATATTTTGCATCATTTCCTCTATTGTGCTAACCAAAATGTCGAGCTTCACTTCTGAAGATGTCAAGCATTCTTTCTCTATGTTTTCTCTTTCTTCTGCTTTCAAATTTAACCTTTTGATTAGCAAATTAGATTATAAGACTATTGCACTATCTTGCATTTTTTCAAGTGTTGTAATGCCCTTTTCTCTCAATCAAAATTCCATTTTTGGATAAAAGGCATCCGGGTAGAGCGAAGATCCTTGATACTAACATCATCTTCATCAACCTCAAAAAAGGTCGAGAAAACTTTCAAAACTATGAATGTCAGCAGTGATGTTGCCATATTCTCCATCAAACCAGGGAAGATATTTGTAATAATTTTCATGGAAAGCATGGAGTATAGGAGGTAAGATGAGTGGTTTATATCTATCTGGAATTTTACAAGGTGTAGGAGTATGTACATAAGCTATAGGATCAGTCTTGATCTCTTGAGGTTCATCATCTTGAAAAGGATATGCACAATTTTCAGGTAATAGGTCTTGATCTTGATCAAAATCAAAGGTAAACTCGGTATTTACACTCTTCAAATAGGCGGAATCAAAACTTTTATCATATTTTTCATACAAAAAACTCTAGAAAACTTTCAGGATAGTTTCCGGAAAAGAAAAGAAGTAATTTACAAGAGATCCTATTACATCTTGAATACAATTCCATTTTGAATACCTGACCTTTTTGTGATATTCTTCCATTTTCCTGCTAGCAAGGTCGATCCTCTAGTGGAGTCTTTACATCAAGTTGGAGTCGCCAGGTGAATGCTTTAGCCTTAATATGTGTCCAAATGTTGTTCACTATCAACAATTAGATCTAAATATTAATTGTTCTTTCCTAGGGAAGATTTGTCTTTTCGCCTCCCCGGCAACGACGCCAGGAATCCCAACAGAGGTAACCACAAACCTATTTTTGACATGATAGCTAGCCCTATCAATCCGGAGAGGGCTCTCTCCAAAAGGGTCACAGTCATGAGGGCTAGAGAAATTAGGGTTTTATGCTAGGTATAGAGTGCAAGGGGTTGTTTTGATTTGGTTTGGTTGGGGAAATCAGTGGATTAAGGAATTAGGTCAAGGAAAGCTAGCTCAGGGAAATATATTTAGGGTTGCAGGGATGAATGAGGCAAGGTAGGTATGATGTCAATCACTTGAATATAATGGTTATGGGATGGTTTAGAAAATTTAAGGAGGCTGAGGGAAGCATAAGAGATGTATTTCTCTTAGGCAGAAGATAATGAACAAAATATGGTCAGTTACCTAAAACAGAGCATGTGAAAGCATGTATTCTGAATTTAAAACTTTTAAAAAATCATAACATAGATAAGAAGGAAAATACGTTAAAAACAAATTATATCTATTCTTGACTGAGAGAAGGAATTTTAATTTGATGAAATTCCAAAAGTTAAAAAATAGAAAAAAAAAATTGATGCTTGAATATTTGAGTCGTAGGGAAAATGAAGCGAGAGAAATTAGAGAATGGACTAAAAGTGCACAAGGACAATGCTTGACAATCTAGGAGAAAGGGATTGAATTTATAGAAGAATTAGACTTTCTAGTTTCCAAGCCACTAAAAGAAATTGTTCCATGGGAATTAAAGCATCCAGTAGAGGACTTTGTCACCAAAGATCAAGTAGAAATCAAAAGTATTAGGGTATGGAAGCAACAAAATTTCCAGAAATTTCTATAACTTCTTTTTGAGAAAATCAAGCTTATTGCTCAATTTGAAAAAAAGTATCAGAAAATAAATAAGAAAGTCCAAGGTTTGATTGCTAGATGCCGAATCAACATGAATTAGTTTCTCTCTATTCACTTCTCGGTTGTTTCACAAGTGTATTCAGAATGGGTGAAACATATCAAGGTTCATGCACCCCGTCTATTACTTAATCTGAACAATAAAGGTTCTGAAGACGAGGAGAAGTTACATATTTCTAAGGGAGATCTCAATTGAATGGAGATAGAATTTATATTTTTAGAATTAGACATTTACTTTCAGAAAATCTTGTGATTTTCTTCTTTTAATACTTATCTTATTTTTTGAAATATATCATGTTTTTTTTAAGTATTTATAGAACCCTCTTGTGTTGATGTAAGGGGCTGAGAAATTGTGAAGACTACATACTTGTATTTTTTAATCAATTTTGAAGTATCAACTTTTTTGAAGGCTAGTTTCAATTTTAATGTGTGATGAGATATGAAGCTTATGTATGGATATCTTTTTAACTACGTAATGGATAAATATGGTATTTCTCTTTAACTTGTGCTATTTAATTCTAAATGAATGTCTGAATTTTTTATTAAACATTTCTTATGACATGTTAAGTCATCCATTTTTTAAACAAAGATTCAAGAATTGTCAATCTTTCATTACTATTTGATCATTGGAATCTGATATTCAAAAGATAGGGTTTGATTTGCTCTCATTTTCGAGATAAATATTCCTTCTTATTTTATTTTAGTTAATGTATATATATATATAGATAACAAAAAAAATCTTTGAAAAGTTTTATCACTAAATTGAGGTTGATGGGCTGCTTCAACAAACAATTCAGAGTAACTATTTCAAACCTACTTTTGGTTGGAACTTAGCCTTTCCAACCTGAGAGGGTTCTCTCAAGGATAAAAATTATATTCAATAGATAAAGATAAAAAAATATGGCTAACTCTTAAATGTGCTTTGAATGTTTTTTATGCAGGTGAAGGATGTGAACTAATAGATACCATTTAGCATGGAATCAGATGGAATTCAATTACATGAAAAACATCAAACATGGAAGCTGCAGCATGTGTTCACTCTCATCAACACATAACTTGAACAGTAAACCATATGCATATAGGAAACTGGAGCATGTTTAACCATGAATTCCAAGTGATTACACAAAGAAAATTGAATAAAAATTAAAAAGATAAATAATGAAAACATATATGAGAGTACATGATGAATCTCAGGTCTGAGAGAAGATTTCTGCAACTGTATATTACTGACTGGAAAATATTACAAAAGTAGCTTGTAGCATGACATCGATAAACCCTCTCTAATCCTCTCATCTGCCTATTTATAGTGTGAGGACTCATAAAAATGGTTTTCGAGACTTCCTAGGGATATTTTCTGTTTGGTATAGTTTGAATACAAAAAGGACTCTTCTTTCATTAAATAACTCAATAAATATATGTAATAACCCTTATCAAATGAAAAAAACTAATTTTCTAAGTGTACTGGACTGATGATGTGTCATTATGCCATGTGGATGCTAAGTTGGACCTCTTCCAAGTCAAATTTTACACAAATATGGTTAGCGAAAATTCTGAAAAATAGGCCTCAAAGATGAGTGCATAATTTCCAAACCCTGGTGGATTTGCATAAATTGAGAGAGTTTTTATAGATGGGCTTGTGCTAAAGAAAAACCTCCTTCAGATATCCAAAATTATTTTTCATTTGGTCAGAAATTGAAGTTGAAGTTGACTTCTAAAATAGACATGTACGGGAAATTTCAAGAGAGTTCGAGGCGTTTTCATTTCACCACCTTTTGCATACCCTTTGACATTTATGGCTGTTGGAGGGTCTTCCTTTAGTATAATAAGATAAATACATGCCTCTAGCACCCTATTCCATGTATTTTTTGAAGGATTTTTAGCATAAGGAAACCTACAACGAGTTTGTAGCGAAAAATCAGCCTCAAGCCTGGAGCACGCTACGAACTCACCTAGTTTGGAATTTTTTTTTGTAATTTCTTCTTATTTGCCCAAAAATCATATTTGTAGCCTGTATATGTCTTATGATGATAGATTAAGAAAAAAAATGATAAAAAATATGTGACTTACCATGTTTATCATCAACATCTTGCATAATCACTTTAGATCATTTTTCTTCAATTCCGCTTGTAGCATCTCTATCAAACCAAACTGACATGCTGAGGTGTTACCTAATTGATACACTAGATTTAAGACCTCGTAAACTAGAATTGAGGTGGTGAGTTATCCAATAGTGAGGTCGAAAAAGTGATGTGATGTTATGCTTGATGATGTGTCCAACATGATGAGTTGGCATCCCAATCATCTTCTATGATGAGTGTTCTCACTAACCAAAGTCTCCATTGATACACTTTAACCATTCCAGATGATTGATGTGCTTCAAAAAGACATTTACTGCTTGAAAAACTTAAAAATTCTCTCCCGCTGCAAAAACAAAGTTTTTCGGCAAGTTCGTAGTGAATTCTGACTATTCTACACTGATTTCGCTACGAACTTTGGTATTCTTGTCAAATTTCACTGTAACGGCCAAATTTTCTCACGCATGAGATATTTTTGGATTTTTCTTTGAGATTCACTCGTATCACGCGAATGATGACCATTAAGACCCCTCACATATGTGCATTTTTTGAAAATTATGAATTCAAAAGACCCGATTCAACTCTAAGTGGCCCAACCCTAATTAAATTAAGACCAGCCGAATTTTATTATGGATAATAGTGGCTCCAATGGGGATGTTTCACCCTTGTGGTGCAGAAAAGAACCAGCAGCTACAGTTCCTTATTCATTGGGCAATTCCCAACCACTTGTCATATTCTTCAGCCTATATTCGATCCTTGATATGCTCTTGAAGCAAAAACACTTGTACAAACCGAAACTTGCAACTACAATCTTCAAATTAAATTCTAAAAGAGATTCTTGCCTAGCAAGCTTATTTATGTACATACCAATCCTACTCTAACAACTGAAGACCAAAATTTCAATTCAAGAAATACTTAACCTCCAGTATAACCAGTCAAATAGTTGATCCAACACCTGGTTTTCTTGATTGTTCTTCAGTATACCATCTATTAGCAACTCAGAATAAAAATCGAATCCATAACCTAAACTTATAAATGAAAGAAACTCCACCTTCATTGATGACTGGAATAGGCTTACCAAAGGATCTTGATAATCATGAAAATTTTCATCTTTTGATGAAATCATCAAATCAACAATAGGATCCTTTAAAACACTGAAAAGTATCATGTCTTGATGATCCAAAGGATAAGTTTCATTCATAATTGCAGGTTGTCTCGGTTTTATGTCTTCATTTTCAACATCATTCTTGATACAAGCTCTAACTGTTCATGAAAATATTCAATGGGAGGAACCATATCATGTGCTACATGGATGTTTAGAAATGAACTTTTATGCATTACAATTAGAACTTCATGTATATCATCATGAACAAACAAAAAATTTTGATCATTTAAATTAGTAGCGAGACATTTTGGGACAAAAACTTGTAGATCAGAAGCTTGTTGATTATTCTCCATTAGTGCTTCATCATAACATCCTTTAAGCATAGTCAAGGAATAAACTTCCTCCTGACGATAAAAAGAAACATGTTTCACATAAGCTTCTCCTTGCTCCTACCCATTTTCATGTTTCTCAACATTCAAAGGTTCATAAAATGAACAAAGTGAAGAGACTTGTAACTGACCATCTTTATGTTCCTCTTTATCACCTAAAGATTGGGAAAGCTGTTGTAAATTTTCACAAATTTCATGGGATATAACTTGGTTTTCAAAGTGCTGATCCATTTCTTATTCAAGAAAATAAGACACATCTGTTTATTGGAAACCTTCTTGATTATCATGCCAACTAACATGACAAGAGAAATCATAAAGTGCCTCTAACATATCCTCATCCATGCACTCTCCATTATCACCAAGACTTTTAAGATATGGAATGAAAAACTCGCAAAAATCACAACAGTCTTGTAATAGTGATAAAGAATAATGAGTTTTCTCATAATGTTCTAAGAAATTCCGATGGAAATCTCTTAAAGAGAACAAGCTTCCTGGTTGCAACCCTTCATACCATGTTCTAGTTTCATCCTCTAGGGTGGTCATAAACATTTTCATGGGACAATCCTCAGGAAAATCAACTCGAAACTTATGTACATGCATATGGAATCTAACCAAGTGAAGAGAAACATTACATTTATTTTCATATTTAAATATAGGAAGATAAGTCAACCAATTAACTCTTGCCATAGGATTTGGAAAACCAAGGATGTGAGATTGACTCATAGGGGCATACCTGGAATTCTTTATTGCAATAGAACTCATCTTGGAACTTCATCAAGCTACTGATCTTCAAGCAGTGGAGTCATCATGAAGCCATGAATTTATGAATTCTTCAAGAATGGAGTCGCTAAGGTAGAAGTAGAGCCTTCGAATGCTTCTAAGCTCCTACTACCTTTAAGAGTTCAGTATTTCTGTTTGAGCACAAAACTTCGGGAGAATGTATCTTTAGTCTCATGTCAGACGCATCAAAATGTTATCACTATATTGAGGCTAATGGGCTGCTTCAACATTCAATTCAGAATAACTATTTCAAACCTACTTTTGGCTGTAACTTAGCCTTTCCAACCTGAGAGGTCTCTCTTAAGGATAAAAATGATATTCAATAGATAAATATCAAAAAATATGGCCAACCCTTAAATGTGCTTTGAATGTTTTTTATGCAGGTGAAGTATGTGAACTAATATATACCATTGGGGATGGAGTCAGAGGGAATTCAATTACATGGAAAACATTAAACATGGAAGCTGAGGCATGTGTGCACTCTCATCAACACATAACTTGAACAGTAAACCATATGCATACATGAAATTAGAGCATGTTTAACCATGAATTCCAAGTGATTACAAATAAATAAAACTTAATAAACATAAAATAGATAAATAAGGAAAACATATATGAGAGTACATGATGAATCTCAAGTCCGGGAGAAGCTTTCTGCAACTGTATACTACTGACTGGAAAATATTACAAAAGTAGCTTGTAGCATGACATTAGTAAACCCTCTCTAATCCTCTCATATGCCTATTTATAGAGTGAGGACTCATACAAATGGTTTTCCACCTTAGATAGCTTTGATTTCCCACCTAAGAGACCAATTTCACATAGGATTACATCACTTGGAGACTTCCTAGGGATATTTTATGTTTGGCGGAGTTTGAATACAAAAAGGACTCTTCTTTCATTAAATAACTCAACAAATATATTTAATAACCCTTATCAAATGAAACCAAATAATTTTATGAGTGTATTGGACTGATGATGTGTCAATATTCCATGTGAATGCTAAGTTGGACCTCTTCCAAGTCGAATTTTACAAATTTTACACAAATTTGGTTAGTGAAAATTCTGAAAAATAGGCTTCAAAGGTGAGTGTCTAATTTCCAAACCTGATGGCTTTGCAGAAAGTAAGAGAGGTTTTCTTATATGGGCTTGTGCTGAAGAAAAACCTCCTTCATATTTCGAAAATTATTTTTCATTTGGTCATAAATTGAAGTTGAATTTGACTACTAAAATAGTCATGTACACGAAATTTCATGAGAGTTTGTAGCGTTTTCATTTCACCACCTTTTGCATAACCTTTGAGATTTTTTAATGTTGAAGGGTATTCATTGGGTCAAATAAGCTAAATACATGCCTATAGCACCCTCTACCATGTATTTTTTGAAGGATTTGTAGCTTAAGGAAACCTACAACGAGTTTGTAGCGAAAACTCAGCCTCAAGCCTGGAGCACGCTACGAACTCACATAGTTTGGAATATTTTTTTGTAATTTCCTCTTATTTTCCCAAAAACCATCTTTGTAGCCTGCATATGTCTTTTGATGATAGCTTAAGACAAAAAGTGACCAAAAATGTGTGGCTTTCCATTTTTAACATCAACATCTTGCATAATCACGTTAAGACCTTTTTTCTTCAATTCAACTTGTAGCATCTCTATCGAGCCAAACTAGCATGCTGAGGTGTTAGCCAACTGATACACTGGAGTTAAGACCTTGTAAACCGGAATTGACATGGTGAGCTATCCAATGGTGAGGTGGAAAAAGTTATGTGTTGTTATGCTTGATGATGTGTCCAACATGATGAGTTGGCAGCCCAATCATCTTCTATGATGAGTGTTCTCACTAACCAAAGTCTCCATTGATACACTTTAACCATTCCAGATGATTGATGTGATTCAAAAATATATTTAATGCTTGAAAAAATTTAAAATTCTCTCTCGCTGCAACAATAGAGTTTTAAAGCAAGTTCCTAGCGAATTCTGACTGTTTTACACTGATTTCGCTACGAACTTTGGTATTCTTGTCAAAGTTCAATCTAATGGCCAGATTTGATCATGCATGAGATATTTTTGTATTTTTCTTTGAGATTCACTCTTATCACACTAATGATGACCATTAAGACCCCTCACATATGTGCATTTTTTGAAAATTATGAATTCAAAAGACTCTATTCAACTCTAAGTGACTCAACCTAATTAAATTAAGACAAACCAAATTTTATCATGGATAAAAAATAGGATGAGAGCCTATATATATATATATATATATATATATATATATATATATATTTGGATTTTTTCTGTACAAAAAACTCTTTCAATACTTATATATGTGGTTATATGGACCCAAAATCTAGTAAGGATTAGAAATTGCATGATATTTCATGTGGTATTATGTTTGTTCGAACCTTGTAACTACTTTTGAATAAACGAATCTTATCATACCAACAATATGTTATGTTTTTGTAGATATTTGTAAATAGTAGAATATGTCATATATTTTCCCTAGATTAGTTATTTTTATAGAAAGTTTAATTTTAGTTTAAGTTAATACAGATAATCGGGCCTTTGTTCCAGAGAGTATACAACCATCTAAACAAAAAATGGTCTAATGGTACCTTGATCGGGAAAATACTCATTCTTGCAAGAGGAATTCTTCCGCATGTTAATAATTTGGCGCTAGAAGGAGGGCCACAGATTTTGTATGGTTGATAAACCTATTTATTCTAAGAATCCTATAACATCATATGATGTTAGCACCTCATCTTTTTTTTTTCATCCATATGAATCTTGACCTATTTCATCAACCGTTATACTCTTCCCAGAAGAATTAGCTGAAGTTTCAACAATTCCCGTGCATCTTGAAATTCAATTTTCAAGAGTATATACTCTATCTAAAAGAAAAGTCCCAGGTTTATCCCCTATTTTATTTGATATATCTAGAAGGAGAAGACACAATCATGAGGTCGAAGCCATAATTTCTTCCTCTTCTGAAGCTAGTCCTAGATCATCTTCATCTGAATTCACAAATTTTACAAACCCCTTGTTCCCTTTGGAAGACGTTGATTGGGAAATGGATCCTATTGCATCTCAAATAGTAACTTCCTCAAATACTTTGGTTTAAGTTCTCATTCCAACCACTTCTACAGTTCTTCATATATCAATCACTACAAGGAAAATACCCTCTAACGAAGGTTATAAAGGAGGTTTTTAGTGTTATAAAATTGGCCAAAATTGCCAAAAAAAAATTTGCTACAACATTCGTTTATGGTTACGGAGGTTTTGGTGGAGCTTTTAACAGAAATTCAACACAACTAAAGAAACTGGGCAGCTGGAGGTTATTACGGATTTTTTTTCATCGGTGCACTACTAAGGTTTCAACGCACCGGTGCGTGTCATCTGGACAGTAGCCCCAGGGCAGTCGAAGGTTACTGCATCGGGCTGTCAAGATATAAAATGCAACGGGCGCAGTTTTGGTGATACAACGCATGGGGTAGTACCAATTGGTCTTTGGATTTGTGCAGTGCCCATAGATTGTCTCAACGCACCAGTGCGTATACTTATAGAAACGCACAGGTGCGTCGTATTAGTCAAACACACTGATATTTTTAATTGATTTTGGTATTTGTGTGATGCCCATATGTTATAGAAACACACAGGTGTGTCGTATCAGACAAACGCACTATGATTTTTAATTAGTTTTGGTATTTGTGCGGTGCCCATATGTCGTACAAATGCACCAGTGTGAAGTATCACATAAACGCACCGGTGAGTAGTATCGCACCAAACATGTCGAGATTTTCAATTAGTTTTGGCATTTGTGTGGTGCCCATAGGTCGTAGAAATGTGTCGGTGCACTGCATCATACAATAACTGACATGCATCGGTGTTCATTTTGAATTTTTTAGAAACATCGATCTATGATGGTGCAATTATTGTGATTTTTCTAAATTCATTATTCATCAAAAGTCGACACATCTTATAACAATATTCATATTAATTAAAATTTTACTAATGCATTTGAATGTGATGTTTGGATTAATTTGTTATATCATATCATAGTTATTGTGATTTTTTAAAATTCATTATTCATCAAAAGTCGACACATATATATCTTCTAACAATATTCATCTGAATTAAATTTTTATTAGTGCATTTGAGAATGACAATGGAGAACGCAAAAAATAAATTAAAAAATATTTTATTATTATTCATATATATATATATATATATATGAATAAGACAGACTTTGTCATACAAAATGGGACAGTTATTGGTATCCCTTTGTCTTTCAATTGGGACACTATGTCCATTACATAAACAAAATGTCTGATTTTACAGACAAATATGTCGAAAAATACAACACCTTGCTTTGATATCCAAACAAAGTGATCATCATTCTTCGCTTGAACTATTGTCACTACTAGAGCTACTTCCATGATTTGGGTTATTTTCAGGAATGTTTTGTTCATGGTGTTGAGTGTTTTCTTCTTCTTCACCTTCCATCTATAAACATAAAAATAAACTGAATTGAGTGTATATACATTGGTGAGAATAATGAAAATTTCAATATTAAATAATATACATCAATGTAAATCGAAAAGAAATTAACTGACGTACCATAGCAACAATTGACTCATAAACTATACACATTCTTTCAAAACCATGTACCATGCCATATTTCAAAATTTCATCTGTTGGCGCAGTTCTATACTTTGTTTCCTGCAAGTTTTATACCCCATAACAAATCATTTATTTAATATAAAATATTTTTTTGTTCTATTAATTATATATGGAGCTAATTAAAACAAGATCGATAGATGCTTACAAATTCCACAATTAATTTCTTATATGCCAACATATACTCACAACCCATATTTAACCCAATTTCAATCAATTCGTCTGATGGTTCTTCTTTGTATGTTAGCACCTGTTTGAAGACATTCAATGATGATTTTTGTAAAACAACTTAAAAAATACAAAAAATAAATCTAGTTAAGTTGTTATAAGGAAGTAACAATTAATCACAAACTTAGATATCAACCCTTTTCTTCCTTGTCGTCTTGTTTTATGTGCTGAATGGGTTCCATTTTCTTTTCTTTTCTGTAAGAAAATATGTTAGGTCCCTATATTACTACTATAGTCCCTTATTGTTGTTAGTGTAACCCCCTTATTGTTATTATTGTACCCTTGTAACCCCCATATTGTTATTATTGTGCCCTTAAATTATTATTGTTAGGTCGGCTAGGATTACATTGTGGCCCCGTGGACTCCTATATATAGAAAGGAGGTTTTGTAATTTGAATCATCTAAGAATTGTTCATTCATGTAATGTATTGGAGGTTTCCCCTCGAATTGGCTTATTTCTAAGGCGTTGATATCTCTTTTCTTCTCTTTTTGGAGCTGGTTTCACAACATTTGGTATAAGAGCTTTGAGATTCTAGGGTTTCGCTGCTCCACACAGGTCATTGTGGAATTTTCGCTATAATTTTTTTTCTACGAAGGTTTAGAACCTAAAATTTTTAGAGTGCGAAGCCAAAATCCTGAGGAACATCGTTGAAAAATTTCAGAGCTTGGTTCGCAATATTTTTGGAGATATGATATGTGCAAGTTAGGTCATTTTGCAGGCTCCTGAATTTAACCTAAACAGGTCATCGTGGTATTTTCGTAATAACGTTTTTTCTACGAATTTTCAGAAGAAAAGTTTTTTAGAGTGCGATACTGCAATCTTGAGGAACATAGTCGCAAAATTTCAGATATTGGTTCGCAACATTTTCGGAGATATGATCTGTGGAAGTTAGGACTTTTTGAGGCTTCTGAATTTCATCTCAAAGAGGTGATCGTGGGAAAATATTCATAGCTCTCTCTCTGAGCATCAGATTGGAATGCTGTAAAAAGTTGCCGCAATTACACGGACTATAGTTTTCGGGCTATCAATTTCAGAGCCAAAGGAGGAAACAGTGACACGTGGAAAGTCATACAAGTTCGCTTTACTGAACCCATACAAAATTGGGTCATTGTGGGAGATTGGACATAACTTTGCCTTGAAGAATCCAAATCAGATCAGACCTGTGGCATTTGAAAGAAGCTTCATAGAGCTATTACAGGGCTAAATGTCAGATATTGAGGATTCGAAATTATAAAGATAATTAAATTTCAATATCGAGCTCCTCAAAAGAAAGTAAAAGGTGTGTATTTTTTTTTCAAATTGCATAAGTCTTTTTTGAAGAATCAAGTTGAATTGATTCCAAGGGCATATTGTAGAATAGATACCAGTATTGGATTCTAAAATGGCCCCTAAAAAGAATTCAACACCCATTAAGCCTTTAGAAAGCTCTACTATGACTCATGAAGACGAAGAATGGCAACATGACATATCAAAATTACAAGAGCAAGTGCAACAAATTTCGCTCTCGCAAAGAGCAAAAAAAAATGACATGGAAGTTTTGAAGAAAGGCGTGGAAACTAAGATGGATGGTTTGAAGAAAGGCGTGGAATATAAGATGGATGGTTTGAAGAATGGCATGAAATCTAAGATAGATGGCATGGAAGATGGCATGGAATCTAAGATGGATGACATGGAAGAGAAAATGGAAAACATGAAAAATGATCTAAAAGAAGACATGGAAGGTTTGACAAAGTTGATACAAGAAATGTTTCTTAATGGTGAAAAGATAGTAGAGGAAACTCATGATGAGAACAAAATAAATTTTAATCATGGTTTCATAAAATCTAATGTTGACGGGAAGAACCACCATATTCCAAAAATGGATGTGAGGAAGTTTGATGGAAAGGATCCTGTAACATGGATACTACAGATGAAGCAATATTTTGATCTCCATAATGTGCAAAACACACAAAAGGTACGCATTTCAACTTTACATTTAGAACAAAATACATTTGTATGGTATCGATGGCTTTGCTCCTGTAAAAAAATCGTCACTTGGTCAATTTTTATGGAGGAAATGATAGCACATTATGAGGATACAAAGAGCAACGCCTTCTTCAGCCAATTGATAAATCTCAAACAAAAGGGTTTAATGGGGGAGCACATTGAGGACATCCAAAAATCTAATATAAGGGCAAATGATATTCTATAGGAACACGGGATTGATCTCTTCATAGGTACTTTAAAGGATAACATCCAACATGAAGTTCGGTTTTTGGAACCTGATTCATTGGAGAAGGCATTTAGGTTGGCAAGAAAAATTGAATGTAAAATTATGGCGACAAGGAAGCCTACCACTCACTTCTATAAAGAGGGAAGTGTTGCTACTCCTAGATTTCCACAACCTGCAAGGTTGACACCACAACAATTGGAAGAAAAAAGAGCAAAAGGGCTTTGCTACAGTTGTGATAGAAAATACACTAAAGGTCATAAGTGTGCTGAGAAGAAATTATTTTACATAGATTATGAAGAGGAAGAAGAAAATGAACAAGAAAAGGATATACACCAGGAACCAACCCTTTAAAAGGAAGAAATGAGTCCAGCCATATCGTGTAATGCATTGGCATGAATTACCACTCCTCAAACTTTCAAGATAGAAGGACATATCAAGAAGAAAAAGGTAATAGTGTTGATTGATTCAGGTAGTACCCATAATTTTATTCATTGTAAGGTAGCCGAGGAATTGAATTGTTTCCTATACCCAGCACCAGAATATCAAGTGATGGTTGCAAATGGAGGAACTATAAATTGCTCTGGAAAATGCCGTAATATCAAGCTAACCATGGGGGAATATGTATTGATTAGTCCAATGCTTGCCATTCCTATGGGAGGTGCTGATGTTGTACTAGGAGTACAATGGTTACAATCTTTGGGGACGGTAGCTTTTAATTTTCAAGAACTTTTCTTGAAATTTTTTTCAGAAGGAAAGGAAGTCGAATTACGGGGTATTGCGGGGAAGTCGGGAAAGATAATAAGCTCTAATGTCATGACAAAGCTTCTAAAGAAAGAACAACGAGGCGTAATTGCACAATTATGCTCACTAGAAGTTCCAACATCAAAATCATCTATTTCTGCAGATCTCCAACAAGTCTTGGACAATCATTCCAAGGTGTTTGAAACTCCCAAAGGACTCTCACCTATTCGTGATCATGATCATGCTATTCATTTGATTCTAGGAAGTGTTCCTCCAAACATCAGGCCTTATAGATATCCTTACTTCCAAAAGAGCGAAATTGAACGTATGATTGCAGAAATGTTAGAGGCGGGTATAATTCAACCTAGTCAAAGTTCTTTCTCTGCTCCTGTAGTATTGGTACACAAGAAGGATGGATCATGGCGTATGTGTCCAAATTATAGGGAGCTCAATAAGCTCACCATTAAAGATAAATTTCTCATTCCTGTGGTTGATGAATTATTGGATGAATTACATGGAGCAATTTATTTTACAAAATTGGATCTTCGTTCAGGGTATCATCAAATTAGAATGAAGACTGAAGATATTCCGAAAACAGCATTTCGAACTCATGAGGGTCATAATGAATTTTTGGTCATGCCTTTTGGCCTTACCAATGCACCTTCTACATTTCAAGGGTTGATGAATTCCATTTTCAAACCCTTCCTTAGAAAATTTGTGCTAGTATTTTTTGATGATATACTAATCTACGGCAGGTCTTGGAAGGATCATGTTGAACATGTTGACAGGGTGCTCAAACTATTGCAGGAGAAACAATTATATGCAAAAAAATCCAAATGTTTCTTTGGAGTACAAGAGGTGGAATATCTGGGTCATATTGTATCTCACGAGGGTGTTGAAGTAGACCCTAACAAAATTAAAGCCATTAAGGAATGGAAAGTCCCCACAACCATAAAGCAGTTGCGAGGATTTCTCGGGTTAACAGGGTATTATCGCAAGTTTGTTAAGAATTATGGGAGAATAGCAGCACCTCTAACAACATTATTGAAGAAAGATGCATTTTAATGGACTCCTGAAGCAACTAAGGCCTTTGAACATCTTAAAGAGGCAATGTGCCTAGCACCGGTCTTAGCTACGCCAGACTTCACAAAAACCTTTATTGTGGAATGTGATGCCTCAGGAAATGGAATTGGTGCAGTTTTAATGCAGGAAGGAAGACCCATTGCTTTTGAAGTCGTCTAATCAAAGGAAAGTATTTACAGAAACCTATTTATGAGAAGGAAATGTTAGCAATACTACATGCACTAAAGAAATGGCAAACTTACCTAATGGGAAGACACTTCAAGGTAAAAACTGATCATGATAGTCTTAAACACTTTTTGGAAAAAAGACTATCTTCAGAAGAGCAGCAAAAATGGGTCACAAAGATGTTGGGTTATGACTTTGAAATAATCTACAAAAAAGGAAAGCTTAATGTTGTTGGAGATGCACTCTCAAGAAAGAATGAAGAGGTGGAAGCATTGCTTTGTGCCATTTCTATTATCCAACCAGATTGGATAACTGAAGCAAGAGATGAATGGAAGAAGGATGAAGAAGTGTGGAAACTCATTCAAAATTTGCAGCAAGATCCTAGTACATCTGATACATTTAGTTGGAAAAATGATTCCTTATGGTACAAAGATCACTTATATCTTTGTAAGAATTCCCAACTAAAACAAAATATTCTTTTGGAATTGAACACTTCTCCTTTAGGAGGACACTCAGGATTTTTAAAAACTTACCACAGGGTGAAGAAAGAATTTTTTTGGGATGGCCTTAAATCTGATATTCAAAATTTTGTGGCGGAATGTTTGGTTTGCCAGCAGAATAAAATTGAGACAATTAAGACCCCGGGACTTCTACAACCTTTATCCATTCCAAGTCAACGTTGGGAGGAGATTTCAATGGATTTTATCACAGGTTTACCTAAGTCAGAAGGAAAGAATGTCATCATGGTGGTAGTTGATAGACTTACCAAGTATGCACACTTTTGTGCATTATCTCATCCATTTAAAGCAAGTATAGTTGCTACTACATTTATGGACACAATTCAAAAGATACATGGAAGCCCAAGGGTTATTGTGAGCGACAGAGATCCCATTTTTACTGGAAATTTTTGGACGGAGTTATTTTCTTGTTTGGGTACTCAATTAGCTCATAGCTCATCTTATCATCCTCAATCTGATGGTCAAACTGAGATAGTAAATAAATGTTTGGAAGGATATCTTCGTTGTTTTGTATCTAATAAACAAACAAAATGGGTCAAGTGGTTACCTCTTGCTGAATGGTGGTATAACACTTCCTTCCATACTGCAGCAAAAATGACCCCATTTATGGCACTTTATGGATATCATCCACCATCCATCACATCATATTTAAGAGAAAATTCGAAGGTTCAAGCAGTGGAAGATCACATCGAGCATCGGCAAGAAGTTCTCCAACTCTTAAAGGACAACCTGAATTTGGCACAAAATCGAATGAAACAACAGGCAGATCAACATCACAGCGAGAGAAGTTTTGATATAGGAGACTCGGTATTTTTACGGCTACAACCATACAAACAAATGTCCCTCAAGCAAGCTAAGAAGGATAATAAATTATCACCAAAGTACTATGGTCCTTACAAGGTGTTGGAAAAGATTGGTACTATGGCATACAAATTGGAGCTTCCTGCTTCTTCGCGAGTACATCCAGTTTTCCATGTTTCATGCTTAAAGAAGGTTATAGGTGAAAATCTTCCAGTTCAAACAGTATTGCCAGAACTTGATGGGGAAGGAAAAATCATATTGGAACCTGAAGTGGTCACAAAAACAAGAACTCGACAGCTACGGAATCGATCAATTTCAGAGTATCTCATCAAGTGGAAGAACTTACCCACTGAAGATTCTACATGGGAGGATGATAATTTTATACAGAAGTACCTAGAGCTACTCAAGTGTTGAGGACAACACTTTTTTGAAGGAGAGGGGCATGTTAGGTCCCTATATTACTATTATAGTCCCTTATTGTTGTTAGTGTAACCCCCTTATTGTTATTATTGTACCCTTGTAACCTCGATATTGTTATTATTGTGCCCTTAAATTATTATTGTTAGGTCGGCTAGGATTACATTGTGGCCCCATGGAATCCTATATATAGAAAGGAGGTTTTGTAATTTGAATCATCCAAGAATTTTTCATTCATGCAATGTATTGGAGGTTTCCCCCTCGAAGTTGCTTATTTATAAGGCGTTGATATCTCTTTTCTTCTTTTTTTGGAGTTGGTTTCACAACAAAATACTTGAAAATTAATATTTAACGCTACATTGTTTATTTATTGTACCTAATGAACGAAAAATTCAATGATTACATATTACATTTGAAGCACGTTGTTGTTGAGATGGCTCCTCCTGGGATGAAATGTTGTCCATTTCTTTGACCATCTCCTTGTACATCTTTTTGGACATTCCTACTGGCATATTTCTGATATCAGCTCGTTCATCTTTTGAGATTTTCATAATCTTCTTGAAAATGTAACATGACAATAAACTATTTAATTTTTATATTGATATATGAAAAGTAAATATAACAAAAGTGATATTTATAAATAATTCTAGACAAACATTTAAAAGAATATTACTTTTTCATTCCTTTTTTTTTTGTTATACGTTTTTGTTATTAAAAGTGTGACATGTCTCATTGACCAATTCTCTGGAAACTCTTCTTGTAGTTTAGAAAAAAATTGGTTCTTGGAATCATTGGATTGGTTTTTGTATTGTAAGTGGAAAGAATGTCTATACATTCCTTCCACTAGATCCCTCAAAATTTTGTAAAAGTTTTTCCCCCTTTCGTTAACCTCGAGCACCACTCCAGATGAGCTATGGAGCAATTCAATTTCATTTGCATGTTCTATTTTTTTTTCTTTTCTTAGAACAACATTCATTTTCTGAGTTGTTGGTCCCTGTTGAACATTAAACATATGTGAATTAATAGACCATTTGACACATTTTATCTAATAATTTTAAGTATATTATTAATGAAAAATAAAAAAAGAAACTCATATTGGATCAATAGTATTTTTTCATTCACCTTATTCATCTTTTTGCAATTTTTCCATCAAGATTTTACGCTCTTCTGGTCTTAGTCCATAAATAATCTTATCGAGCTTTGTCATTTTATTGCTCTGCATGATACACAATAAATAATACATATTATTTAAACTTACATATAGTTCAAAAATAATATTTTTTGTAAAGAATTTACAAAGAAATTGCATTTTTTTCTTTTCTTGATGTGTTATCAGTATTTTTGTTACTTGATCTTTTTTTAGTCATTTATTTATCAATCTAAAACCTGTACCATATCATTCATTGATATATTTATAAATAAATTGTCAAAATTTCAGGTAAAAAATAAATATCAAGAAACTAGTGCTCCTTTCATGATGTACGCACCGACGTCGGTGCGTGGGGGTATTATAAACGCACCTCAAAAACAGTATAATAGACTGTATGGTGCTCTCCTCGTAACATAGCACACTGGTGCGCTATTTTGGATATGGCGCAATAATTTAAATTTTTTTTTTTTTATTTCTTATTACACAGTATTTGTACGGTGCATTGTATAATATAGTGCACCAGTGCACTAGGTTACGTAGGGCACACCGATAAAAAAAAATCCATTTTTTTCAAAAATTCATGCAAAGTCCAACATGGATTGGGATCAGACTATGCAAGTCGTCCCGTGGGTTGGATGTCAATCTAAAATGAAAATCCCTAATTTTGAAATCACAGAAACAGGGAGAAGAAAGGGCATAAACAAAAAAAATGAAGGGTTTAGGGTAAAAATGGATTTATTTTTTTTTCTTCTGAAAATGAAAAACAAATTGAAATTTTTTTCTTACTTCGTAAAAAAACTGCAGAAAAAGTAAAAAAATAATCAAATTTATTCACAAGATCATTTGAATTTCTATGCTACAGGGTTTGAATCACCAGAGGTTTGGATTCTAATTATCTGAATACTTCCGTTCGAACGTATTTCGCTGCTCTACAGTGCTCTCATGCTCTCTTGCTCCAGATATGTCTCCTACAAATCTCTGGCTAAAATTTTTAGCAAAAATAGTGAAATAATGAAAAGTGTTTAGTATTTAAAGAATTGTTTTATGAAATTAGATTTTCAAAAATATTTTTCCGCCCGATTTTCAATCTGCCGCTTTTTTTTTCACTTAAACAAAATAGAGTTGCGCTTTTTTTATTTGTGGTTATTCGTCACCGGTGCGTCACTTAATAGCACCGCACTGGTGTGTCCATTGGTAACATGGCACCGGTGTGTAGTAACTAAATCGCACCGGTGCGCAGTAACTAAAACACACCGGTGCAGTTAGATATACATTAGCACCGATTTGCAGTTAAGGCACAAAAATTAAGTTTACATGTGTACACCAAAATTATACATGTTGGAAATGTACATTTTTCTGAGAAAATATTTGGGCTATTTCTTTTCAAAACTACACCTCTTCTTCTTTCAGAAAAAGAAACTTGAACCTTTCCATAACCTGCAACAAGAAAAGGTGCCCCGTGATCTTCTTGCTGACCCATGATCTGCTTACTCATTTGTAAGTTCCTCCTCCATCTTGGCATCCAAATTCCTCTTTTATCCTTTGTGCTTTCTATCTTGATCTTAAAATTTTTTATACAATCTATGTTTTACGTGAAACTGACCTTGAATGTTCTGGGAGTAATGACAACGAGTCCTTCATTCTGCATTTGTTAGCAGAAGAAGACTGATTTTCAACTAGATAATGCAGTTATTACATGTGGAGGAAATGGTTTCCCATAGAAAATGAGTATAGGGTTGAGCAGAGGAAATACATTGCAAAATGGGCTATTACATTAGCTTTTCCAATGAGAAACCGATTTGTAAGTGGAAATATGGTAGCTGCAGGTATCTATGCTTTTCTTCCCACGGAAATGGTCACTAGATTTCCATTTATAATACAAGTAAACTTTTTACCAGTTTCATCTAGAGAGAGCATCATTTTCAAAACAAATGGAACCAGGGAATCGTTAAGTGTATCTTGTTTGCATTTTGTTCGGCATTTCGTTCTTTGATAAGTGCTAATTCATCTATACTTTCAAAAATTTGGATTTTTGGGTACCTTCCATGTGATATTCCTCGTTATCCACAAGACCATAGATCAAACAAGTTAGAGATTCCATTCAGGTTCAATTGAAAGCCATTGATGTGATTTTATGTGACATCAACTTTGCCGATAAAAGTTTATGTAAGCCAACCGAAGCTCGGACAATACCCCCAGATTTTAAATGCATTCTAGAGAGAGAAGTGAACATGGTCATCAAAGCTAACAAGCCCATCTGTTTTATCGTAATGTACACATTGTGCCCTATTTTAGATATGGCACACTGATTAACAGCCTCGATTGACCATTCATTACTATCCCTATAGACATGAGAATCTTTCACTTCATGGGACCTACCAGCACGATCAACAACGTCAATTGATCTTTCTCTATTTTCCTTAAGGGAATGAGAATCATTCCCTTCATGGTGTCTCTTGGATTTGTCGACTGCCTCGATTGATCTTTCTCTACTGTCCAATATTTCCCTGCCATCCTTGTAAGAATTAGAATCGTTACCTTCATGTGATCTCTTAGCTCATTCAAGAGACTCAATTGATCTCTCTTTGACATCCCTTAGCGAATAGGACTCTTTGATTTCGAAGGACCGTTTCACCTTGCTAGTCGCCAGAGCGTCGACAGGTATTTCTCTGCCATCAACTCTCCTCTCCCTTTCTCCATTATGGGACCTCTTAACCATATCTTCGACCTCAACCGAATGCTCTTTGCCATGATCAAGAAAATACTTACCCTCGTGACCAGGCCTCTTAACCCTATCGTCGGTCTCAATCGAGCTTTCTCGACCGCCCTTCCCAAATTTTTCATAAATATTTTCTCCTTTTGTACTATGTCGAGTTATATAGTTGTATGCATCCCTATAAGCGTCTTTATTCATCTTTCTGTTTGAATCACTCATTTTCTCTGCTATAAAATTCTCAGCCGAAATTCGAACTCTTGTCTTTTCAAACCCTCATCTCCTTAGAAAAATTCTTGCCCGTGATTCGAACCCTCCGCTGCTCCAATACTACACTTTACAGAATAAATTTTCCTTCGTAGAAAAGATATTTCAATGACATACCTAGTTCACGCGAGCTTTTATTTAACCCTGTTCTAGTGCGTGGGGTTTTATTATGTTACAAAAATTCATATTATTCTAGATTTATTATTGTAGGTTTTAACCCTGAACATAAATTATCTACACACGAATCTTATAACAGAAAATAAACAATAGCGAGAGCATAAAACATAAAACAGATAAACATTCCCACAAATTATTCGCCGTAGCTTCCCCAGATACATTCAACAACACTGAATCTGAGACACACAACCGTATTGTGCTCTTAGCCTTCCGATCCAGTTTCTTCCAGTCTTCATCTGACATTGCCGTTGGTTTAGTACCCAGATCTACCTTGATCCATTGATCTTTATCCACCAACAGATCCTCCATCTTGAGCTTCCATAACTCAAAACTCTGACCATTAAATTTCTCGATCTCTATCTTTCTGCTGCTCGCCATTTTCTTTCACCGCAAGAATCGATTCCGCAGATCTCCCACTGAACAGGGTCTACCTCAGGCCCGAGCAAAAAACCCTCGGCAGCAAAGGCGTCCCCTTGAAGCCGAAAGAGTTCTGATTCCAAATGTAGGTTTTAACCCTGAACAGAAATTATCTACACACGAATATTATAACAGAAAATAAACAATAGCGAGAGCATAAAACATAAAACAGATAAACACAGAGATTTTCCCCTGGATCCCAAATTGGGACGAACAACTTGATTTTTCATTATATTCCTTTTAGTTTTACAACACATATATATACATGCTGAAGCATACATAAACCCCAATCTATTAACCCTGGATTAGAACATAACCGTAGTTCCCTTGACCGGATCTACAAAATACCAGGGGCCGAAAACCATCGTACCCCAAAACCATGTGCAAACTCATGCACAAAACATGGGTGGGTCCGCCTATGAGTGGGTCCGCACAACGGTGGGGGCGCCTCCCCCCTTGTGACCCCCACCTTTACGCTCGGCGCAACATACCGATATTGGGGCTGGTCATGGAAATAATATAACACATACCCAACATTCTCCCACTTGTTGTTTTCTTTCCACGGGGGCCACGGGGAGCGGCTTAGTCATTGGGCCAATTCTTCAACACCCATTGTTTCTCTACACCAAGAGAACTTAAGTGCTCCACGGAGAAGACTATTATACGCAACATTCTTCAAAGTGTCCACCTTTACCAGCAACACCCTTTTAGCCTCAACCATATCTCTAAGAAATTGATATTGAACATCAATGTGCTTTGTCTTTGAATGGTAAGCAAGGTTCTTAGCCAAGAAAATTTCACTTTGGCTATCATAGTCTATCCTTATAGCTTTCTGTACCAACCCCATACTTGAACACAATATTTGCAACCAAACCGCTTCCTTGCTTGCATGAGTGGCTGCTATGTATTCTGCCTCTATAGTTGAAAGAGCCACTACAGACTGTCTTTTACTCATCCAACTGACTGCGCCTCAATGAGTAAACACTGTCAACCCTTATGTAGACTCTTCTTTGATGCCAGATCTTCGGCCCGATGCATCCGCAAAACCACGAACGTCTAACATTCTTTCCAATCCTGGTCTTCCACTGAGCGCACAAGCCATAATCACTAGTGCCACGTAAATATCGCTCCCTTCCTTCATTGTCAATGCTCCTTCCCTGGGTTTGACATAAACCTGCTCAATACTCCCACTGCATGTGCAATGTCTGGTCTATTACAGACCATTGCATACATCAGGCTACCCACTGCACTTGCATATGGAACACGGGAAATATACTCCTCTTCTTCTTGTGTCTTGGGACACTGTTCAGCAAATAGCTTTACACCTACGGGAATAGGAACATTCACCGGTTTACTATCTTTCATATTGAACCTCTGCAATATAGTCTCGACATACTTCCTCGGGTTTAACCAGAGCTTCCTCTTTGCCTGATCTCTCTTAATTTCCATGCCCAAAATATAGTTTGCAGCACCCAGATCCTTCATGCCGAATTTGGAGAACAGTTGGGTCTTCAAATCTTGGATAATTTCTTTGTCATTTCCAACCAACAACATATCATCCACATACAAGACCAGATATATAACATGGTCACCAGTTAATACTAAATAAACACAGTGATCCTCCTTTCTTCTGGTGAAGCCAAGTCCAGGTATATAGGTATCAAATTTTGACCCATCATATTATTTATTTTAACCCATACGAACTTCTTCAATCTGCAAACAGTTCCTTTAACACCCTTCACCATAAAGCCTTTAGGTTGCTTCATGTAGATCTTTCCTCTTCTAGATCCATGTGAAGAAATGTTGTCTTCACATCCATTTGTTCTACCTCAAAATTAAAAGGAACAACGAGAGATAAAAGTAATCTAATAAAAGCTACATTGGAAATATCACCAAAATCATTTTTTGGAACCTGGGAATAACCTTTTTATACCGACTGAGCCTTGTATTTAACCACCTTTCCTTCTTCGTTAATCTTCTTCTTAAATACCCATTTTATTTCAATGGGTTGCCTTCCAGCTGCCAAATCCACCAAATCCCAAGCCTAATTTTTGTCCAAAGATGCCATTTCATCAACCATGGCCTCCTTCCAAAGTTTTCCATCCTAGCCGAGTTTTCCATCCTGCAGATCTACTACCTCCACAGAAATTTCTGGGATCATCATCAGTTATAGTTAAGGAAAAACCTGAATATAAAGTAGATGGACTATACCTTTCCGGTTGCCTTCTTTCCCGAGTCGATCTTCTCATAGCTAGAGTTTGTGGCTCTTCCTCTTCTGAGTCTTATTCTGTTGTAGAGTCTGATTCATCCTCCTTTAGCTCAAACTCTGTCTTCTTAGGTTCCTTTGGTAGGAATTCATGTTTAACAACATCTTTCACTTCTCTAAAAACCACATCTTATTTGTACACAACCTTCCTTGTTTCTAGGTTCCAAAGCTTGTAACCCTTTAAACCATCCTTATATCCAATAAAGATGCATCTTTCAGATTTATTATCCAACTTGGTCCTTTTCTCCTTTGGAACATGTACATATGCATCACATCCAAATACCCTTAGATGTGAAAGAGAGGGTTTCTTACCAGTCCATACCTCATGTGGGGTCTTATCCTCCAACGCTGATGAAGGTGATCTGTTAACTAAGTAACATGCAGCCTCCACTGCCTCTGCCCAGAATTCTTGTCCTAACCCGGTACCACTGAGCATGCTTCTTGCCTTTTCCATCAGTGTTCTATTCATTCTTTCTGCAACTCCATTTTGCTGAGGTGTGTATGGAGTAGTCTTCTGCCGTGCTATACCACACTTCTTACAGAACTCTTCAAATTCCTTCTTGCAGAACTCCTCACCATTATCTGTCCTCAATGCCTTTATCTTCTTCTCTGTCTGGTTTTCCACCAGAGCCTTAAATTCTTTAAATTTGTCAAAGACTTCAGATTTCTTCCTCAAGAAATATATCCATGTATTCCTTGAGAAATCATCTATGAATGAAACATAGTACACAGAATTTCCCAGTGACGGAACTGACACAGGCCCAAACACATCACTGTGCACAAGTTCTAATATCTTGTTCTCCCTCTTAGCACCAGAGGGAAAACTCACCCGATTCTGCTTCCCATATACACAATGTTCACAGAAATCGAAATCCAGAGAGCAATTAGACATACCTTCTACCATACCATTTCTATGCAGTATCCGAAGGCCCTTCTCTCCAATATGTCCAAGCCTTTAATGCCATAGCATGGTCTTTTCTCCAGAGACAGCTAGGCTTTCCGCTCCACTTTCAGGAACCATAGAACTGTTACACCCATCAATAACAATGCTACCTTGTAGCTTGTACAGAGTTCCAGTCCGAACTCCCCGCATTAATACCAGTGCTCCCCGAACCATCTTGCAGGCATCTTTCTCGAACACTGTTTTTACACCTGCATCATCCATCTCGCTTACAGAAATCAGATTTCTGGCCAATGTAGGAATATGCAGAACACCAGGAAGTGTTCTAATCCTCCCACCTTGCAGCTTCAGCTTGACCTTTCCACGTCCGACGATTCTGGCCTTCCTATCATTCCCTAGGAAGACATCACCACCATCATATTTCTCATACTCGCAGAACCACTCCCTATGGGGAGTGAAGTGAAAGGATGCACCTGAGTCAATCAACCATGACTCATGATCTACATGTGTATTTGAAGAAGAAGCCAAATACACATCCCCACCTTCATCCGAGGTGGTTTTTGCCTCTGCAGAAGGAGCATCATCAGATTCCTTTCCTTTCTCAGGAGCTTTAGATCTGCAGTCCTTTTTGTAGTGCCCTTCCTTTCCGCATTTCCAGCACACCTTTACAAACTTTCCAGGAGATTTAGATCTCCCTCTAGATTTGGATCTCCCACTCGAAACCTTATTCTTATTTCTGTTCTGGGACCTTCCTCGTACAGATAAGGCATCTCCATTCTGACCCTCCATATTTCTCCGTCTCATTTCCTCTGACAGCAAGGCTGAGACAATGTCATCAAAATTCAAGGTAGTTGTATTACTACCTATTGCAATAACCAGACTGTCCCACGAGTCTGGTAGAGAACACAACAAACTGATGCACTTATCTTCATCTGAGATTTTAATATCAACAGATGACAGCTGACTTACCACGGTATTGAAGGCATTCAGATGCTCTGTCACCGAGTCTCCATCCTTCATCCTCAGGTTATACAGCTTTTTTCGCAGGAACAATGTATTCACCAGAGACTTAGATTGGTACAAAGTCTCTAGCTTTTCCCACAAGGTCTTCGCCATAGCTTCCCCAGATACATTCAACAATACTGAATCTGAGACACACAACCGTATTTTTCTTTTAGCCTTCCGATCCAGTTTCTTCCAGTATTCTTCTGACATTCCTGTTGGCTTAGTACCTGGATCTACCGCGATCCACTGATCTTTATCCACCAGCAAATCCTCCATCTTGAGCTTCCACAACTCAAAACTCTGACCATTAAATTTCTCGATCTCTATCTTTCCGCCGCTCGCCATCTTCTTTCACCACAAGAATCGATTCCGCAGATCTCCCACTGAAAAGGGTCTACCTCAGGCCCAAGCAAAAAAACCCTATTTGACAAAAGGCGTCCCCTTAAAGCGAAAACCTCGTTCCAAATGTAGGTTTTAACACGAACGAGGGGAGTATCTACACACGAATCTAATAACGAGAAAATAAACAATAAACGAGCATAAAAAATAAAATAGATAAACACGAGAGATTTTCCCTGGATCCCAAATTAGGACGACCTGACAGTTGCCATTATTCCTTTTAGTGTTAGAACATAAATATACATGCGAAACATCTGAAACCCAATCCATTAACCACAGTTAGAGAACATAGTGATTCCCTTGACCGGATCTACAAAATAGAGCCGAAAACCACTTCGTACCCCAAAACCATGTTAAAATCATGCAAAACATGGAAGTCTAGGTCCACTATGGGATGGTCACTTTTAAACAATTTTTAAATAAAGCGACTGTGAAACTAAAATGGAAGTTGCCTCCCCCCTTGTGACCCCCCTGCTACGCCCGGCGCAACGTATAGCACGTGGGGCTAGTCATGGAAAGAATATAACACATACCCAACATTTATTTTACAATTATTTACAAATTTACAAATTTACAAATTCAAAAATTTTAATAAAATCATTTCACATTAATACAATTAAAATTTTACAAATATTTTACATACAATTACAATTAGAATTACAATTACAATTTTATAATGTCACATACAATTACGATTAGAATTACAATTACAATTTTAGAATTTTACATACAACTACAATTACAATTAAAATTTTACAATTACAATCATTTCACAGTAATACAATTAAAATTTTACAAATATTTTACATACAATTAGAATTACAATTAGTATTACAATTACAATTTTGCAAATATTTTACATACAATTACAATTACAATTTTAGAATTTTACATACAATTAGCATTGCAATTACAATTTTACAATTTTCCATATATACAATTACAATTACAATCATTTCACAATAAATTAGATATTACAATTACAATTAAAATTTTACAAATATTTTACATACAATTACAGTTAAAATTACAATTACAAATACAAATACAAATACAATTTTACAATTTTACATACAATTAAAATTTCAATTTCAATTACAATCACAACATAATATTTAATAAATATCATGGTCATTTAATATTAAATTAATTAATAAACATCACGATCATGATAACCATTGTACAAACATCATATTCGACTAAAAAACTCATTCAAATTCGCTAACATCATCGTGATCATGATCATATAACAAAACACAATTAGCATTGTATAACATCATCACAACACAAACATCAAATATACATCTCAAGTCAGATAACTCATGCTATCACATACACATCTATCTGTAATCTGCACATTAAATGAACATATCTAACATGACCTAACAATATACACATCGTGATAATCACCAACATGTAAATTAAGTACAACTGCAACATGAACATAAAATACATGGACCATATATATATATATATATATATATATATATATATATATATATATATATATATAATGTCAAAAATATAAAACTGTAATATAAATGTCATGGATCAGTTGGTGGTACAACATCAATAGCAGCACTAGTCGAGGCTTGCTCAATCAGTGGTGCAGCCTCGACGGTCGATGGTCCAGCCTGCTCATGATCATGAGTCCTGTTAGATGTTGCAGGCTGTTGATTGGACGCGGCCGATGGTCTAGCCTGATCTCCATGATGACTGCTGCTAGATGCTAGTGGAGGCTTCTCATCTGGTGTGCCGCGAAGTGAACGATCATGAGATGATGAGTCATTTCTCGTAGATTTTCGATCACATGCTGCATCTCTACCACGCCTATAACGTGAAACAGTCCTCCTCATCCACATAACTAAGGTCGTAGCTCCTACGACATGCCGCATCAGGTTGTACATGTCATGTGGCATGCCTCTCCACATATGTAACAGCCTACCATCAGCCTGTATGTCTCTCATATTAGCGAACCTGATGCCTGCCTCAATAATCAATGTAGTGAGTTGGTCACCCAACTCCATCCTATATGTAGTATCAAGCCGACCGTGCTTAGCAAAAGGCAGTACTGGTGCACCAATAGGAGCAGGTCTCTCTGCAATGGCCTCCTAATGATCCTCAGCATCTGGCATGCCCTGATCATCATCAAGATCTACACATGGATCATGTGGTGGTGTTAGCATGTCCTCGCCATCAAAATACCCAATTTATGCAAAATATATACAAGTACACAACAATAATTAGACAATTTAATAAAAACAAGTTAAATAACATGTTAGAATAAATTTAAATAAAACAGTAATATTACCTCTATCATCTGGCGTCTCATCATCTATGAAGAGGATGTTGGTACACCCTCGCCAATCCAATCCAGCATAAGGACATGGGACCATAATGAAGGGATGCAGCTCATCAACACTAGCTAGCAACTCCAGTGCATCATGTGATATCCTTGCTGTAAACACAGTCTCGCCCCTCTTGGGCACCATTTTCCCCCACATGTGCATCCGTGCCTCAAACATCAGCCTACGAGGCTACCGAACAAAAGTAGGCCTCGTCTCTGGAAACTTTTCAAAAAATAAACAAAAAGTCTCTAAAGCAAAAGGGAAGTTGACCCTCCCTTGTGGATGAGCACGACATCTATCGAAGGTTGTACAATACTGTCGCAAAAAAATGGCAGACCACCTGACAAGTTGTGGCTCCTGTACTAAAGAATAAACATAATATAGCAATGAGCAACTAATGTGTTGCCCGTCACTGGTGTTGTGTGAAATGGTCGAAATCAAAAGTGAGAGGCACCTCACCTCCTCACTACCAAATGCACCAATACGTAACTAACCTCCGGCGACCTGAAAATCTGAAGGAGACAGTACATATACTCTAATGTATCTCTAGGATTACACTAACTGATTCCTTGCTACACATCCAGCTGGAACCTCTGGGAACGAGGGAAAATACACCCCTCTCCTCGATAGCCCTGTAATGAAATATATGTCCTCCTCAGTGGGTGTGTACCACTAGTGAGGACCAACCCGGAAAGCTTGTCGGTGGGAATTCCACCTACAGATAAGATGTCTCAAAAACACACCATGGCCCTTTAGGGCAGTAGCCTCCTCATAGAACTTGAGGAGGCCTACCTGCCTTAGGAGCCCCTGGGTAGTTGCTGTAATAAGGCGAGGCTATGCATCTCTCTCCCTCTCTCGTGCCTCCCATAGGCGAACCATGTCATACTGCTCTGCCTTTTGTTGTTGTTTTTACCCCTCTTCTCTATGAATGATTGACATATTAAATGAAAGAAAATTATTAAATGAGACATGTATTTAGGAATATACATATATAATTTTTTTTGAAAAAAAAAAAAAAAACAGTCGGTGCACCACAAAAAAAAATCATGCACCGGTTCGAGTGCATCTTTTGTTTGTCATGCACCGGTGGTGGTGCCCCATATGATATTCAATGCACCATAGGTCGTGCAACTGAAAATATTTATAGCATCGTTGACTATGTATGGTGTCAGGAGTGCGGTGCACTAACTAAAATCTACGCCCCGGCGCGTATAGTTGGGTCAGCGCATCGACCTCCTGACTTCATTACATAGTCAATGGTGCAGTATTTTACTAGGCCGCATCGTTGACCCTATTGAAATGCCTAATGCGGTGCGCTGACAAACATACCCACCTCGGGGCATATATTTCAGTCAACGCACCGTGTTGCTGCTATTCCAGATGGTCAACGGTGTGGCCGGCTAAATGATCGCACCACACTTATTAAAAAAAATTAAAATAATGTGGTGTGCCTTTCGATACCACCCCAGAAACGGTGCAGATACCTTTAGCACCGGTTGTGGTGCGGCCTGTAAATTTTACAGGCAGCACCACTTACCGGTGCGAGCCGAACGGCTCGAGCGCACCGCGCGAAATTTCTTTTCTTTTCTTTTAAATGGTTAATTTTAAGGTTATTTGAAATTCTAATCCCCTAAGAATATGAATTATGGAAAAACAAGAAAAATACCTGTACATTTGGCCGTCGAGGAGGCATATTGGCTCTAGAATTTGCAAAATAAAATTTTCTCACCATTTTGAAAAATGAAAGCTGGAGATTGGTGGGAAATGCACAATAGCAGTGTGTGCAATGGGTGCAATGGCAGCACCGATGTCAGGGCAGCTCAGAAAAGGATAAATTACACCGGTTCTTGAGAGCTCTGGAGCACTGAGAAAAGTGAAAAATGTGGTTTTTTGGCTGTAATTTTTTTTTTTATTTAACCCTATTCCAGTGCGTGGGGTTTTATAGGCGCACCAGTGCGGTTTCTTAATACTGCACCAGACAGTTTTTGTTTTGGCGTTTTATGACGCACTAGTGCGGAAGAGTTGTAAAGCACCGGTGCTCTACAGTAATAGGACACGCTGTGTGGGTGTGTACGGAGTGCACAATGTCTGGTGTGCCAATGTTTTGTGCGTACCGATGCTTTATCTTATTGAGCGCACCGGTGCGGTTTAGGATGATAAGCACACCAAACGAAAAACATCCGCAAAAACCTCTGCCTGCCAACCTCCTCTTGTAACCTCTGCTAGAAACATATGCCAGGGTTATTTTTATAAGGGGTTCCTCAAAAACATCCGCTAGAGGGTCTTTTCCTTGTAGTGAATCCCTCCACCTCCAATCATCCCTCCTTTAGTACTTCATCCTCAAGGTCTTATGTCACCTCATTGATCAGGTTCAAGTTCATCCTTCCAAAATTCACCTATGACAGGGCAACCTTGGTTATCTACTGGACCTATCATTTTTCCAGGATATCAACATGATTTACCAAATCATTCTAAAATATGGGTTCCCAAGTTAATCTAGATGGTCCCATTACTTTCAAATATCATGTTAAATAATTCATGTTATCTCTTAATTTAGGTGTAGTTCAACATGAATACCAAGTTTTCAAATTATTTCCTTTCACTTTTGAAGGAAAAGAAATTGCTTGGTATTTCACCATAGCTGATGGTACTATTACAACTTGGAATATTTAGAAAATTTATTTATTAAAAAGTACGGAGAAGATAAAACTAAAACATCCTTAATCATGGAATTATCAAATATTAGGATGAATTCAGGAGAATCAATCAAAGATTTTAATCAAAGACTACTTTTTATCCTTAAAATAATATCTACAGTTTCTAGACTAGGTGATGATGTTTTAAATGAAGGCTATACTACTGCACTTCCCTCTGGTATTTCATTTGTTATTATTAGAGAAAAAAAAGCTACATTAACTCTAAACATGGAAGATGGATTTAAACGTGGAAAAACAAATATCAAATATTGTTTTGAAACATGCATTAGGACAAGAAAGAAATAAAACAATATATTCTTCTAAAAATCCTTCAACTAGTAAAACAGTTGATGAAAAAAAAGAAAAAGGTAATATCGATTTTGACTCAATCCAGAAGGTAATTAAAAATATGTCTAATGAAATAAATGATTTGAAAATTTTCCTTTATGAAACTCCAGTAATAAAAAAAGCATGGATACCTTTTAGAAGAAATCCACCCCCAAATCCTAATCAAACCACTCTTGAATAATTAAACATTCATAATTATGCTCATGATGAATTTTTTCAAGCTCATAATGATAAACATTCTGAAAAAACTTGTTATGATTTTATAAACATGTTTAAAGTCTTTGTAGAAGCTAAGAATGAGATTCAACCAGAGAATGAAAGCAGGAAAGAAGAAGAATCTAGTAAAATTAATGTCTTGTGAGATGTCTCTCAAGGACGATTAATTGAGAATGATTCCTTCGAATATGAAGAGGAAATTAACATTTTACAAACCATATCAAAGATTCAAAATACTGATCTGAATCAACCATCGTCATCAAATCCCAATCCTCCTGATTAAACAAAAAGAAATCAATTTGTTGATAAAACTACTTCTACATCTAATGCTCTTCCTATGACGGAACATTTGGATTATGATTTAGTTGAAGACATGAAGAAAAATAGGTCTAATATCTCATTATTCAAATTATCAAAGCTTACCAAGCAAAGAGATAAATTGGTCAAAGCTCTAGAAAATGATTCATCTGAAAATTCCAATAAAGTTCCATCTAGAAAGATTTCAAATATTAATGCATATTTAATTGGAGATAGATCATCCTCTTGAACTCCTCCTTTCCTTTTAAATTTTGAATATGCAACACAAATGTAGATAATTGCCTAGTTGATTTAGGGGCTTCATCTAATGTAATTCCCTTATATGTTGTTTGGAAATTAAATATGTCTCCTACAAACTCATCTACCCAAATTATTCAACTGGATAGATTAAATGTAGAGGTTTTAGGAGAAATAAAAAAATGTTTTAATGAGACTTCCTTCAAATGCCAAAAAATTTCAAAACATTGGCATTATTGTCAAAGATATTCTAGAATCTTATGGTTTAATTCTCAACCAAGATAGTTCATAAAAAAATTAATGGTTATTTCTCAACATTTTTGTCTCATTTGTGGCTACACTTAAATGGTAAGCCAATTAAAGTCAAGGTTGATCATGAACAGCGCATGAAACATACAGCTATCGACCTTGAAAATTATAATGAGCCAATCAATTCTCTTGAATCTTCATTAGGTAATTACACATTTGATACCTATTTTGGTAATTTCCCATCTGAAGATTCCTTTGTACCTGAAACTCAAATTGAGTTCCTAAAATTTCTCCAAGTGCCAACATTAAATTCAAGGAAAATTTCTTACATTGAGGCTCCATCCATCCTTACAACTGATCAAATTAACATTTGGACATTATATTTTGATGGACCCAAATATAATGAAGGATATGGTATTGGATGTGTCTTAGTCGATCATAAAGAGAATACATTTCTCCTTTCTTGCAGATTAAATTTCCCTTGTACCAATAATGTAGTTGAATATGAGGCTTTGTTACAAGCTCTTCGCAAAACAATTGAAATGGATATAAAAAATATCAAAGTTTTGGGTGACTCTAAAATTATTGTAAAACATTGCAATAAAACCATTCATTGTGTATCAAATCTTCTAAAAATTACGTACAAGAAGTATGGTACTTAGTTCAAAACTTTTATAAATTTGATTTAGACTCTATACCTCATTCTCCAAATTTTGATGTTGATCTACTTTATAATGTAGCATCAAGGCTTCTTCCAGTTGAAAATTTCTCCCCAAAACGTTTTTTAGTTGAAATTATTTTCAGACCTTCAATCCCTCACAATATTCAAAAGTGGAGAGTATTTGAGGATGATGATCAAATTAAATATTTCTTTACTTTAGAATATTCTTTCAAAGGATCCATTATTGGTAAAGATTAACATACTTCTCAATTGAAATTAGGTTTTTCAGATGGCCCAAAAGGTCAAAAATCATATTCCAAAATATGTATTCTGACTAGAAAATTTGTATGGTTTTCAAAATAAAATCAAAGGTAGTACAAATTGTAAAACCAATAACTCAATGCAATTTGAATTTTTTAATATGGGAATAGAGAAACAACCTCAAAACATTCATTTGGGGAGGAATTGTACATCTACTGGAATATCTTGATTTATCAAATTGTTCAAGCAATACAAGGATTCTTTTTCCTGGAATTATAATTATTTTAAGGTTTATGATACTAAAAGTATACAACATGTAATTCCAATCAAATTTGATTCTAAACCTTTTTAGCAAAAATTGAGAAAAATTCATCCTAGACTTGAAGGTCAAATTAAATAAGAGCTTAATAAACTCTTAAAAGCTCGAATTATTTTTCCTGTCATCCATTCACAATGAGTATCAAATTTAGCTCCAATTCAAAAGAAAAACGGAGATATTAGAATATGCATTGATTTTCGAAATATGAATCAATCATATGAAAAAGAAAATTATATTATTCATCCAATGAAGCAAATTATTCAATCAGTTGTAGGATCTGAAATGTTCTCTCTTCTTGATGGATTCTCTGGTTATAACCATATTTTGATTACATCAGATGATCAAATTAAAACTACTTTTCGAACCAAATGGGACACATATGCATATAAAAATATGTCATTTGGATTAATCAATGTTGGGGCTACTTTTCAATGATCCATGGATATCTCTTTTAATGGAACTATTAATAAATTCATGGTATTATATCTGGATGATATCACAGTTTATTCAAAGAAAAGAATTCAACATGTTGATCATTTGAGAAAAAAAATTGAAAGGTGTCGAAAATATGGAATCTTGTTAAATCCTAAAAAGACAATATTTGTTGTAACTGGAGGTAAATTATTGGGATGTATATTTTCTAAAGAAGTTATTGTTATTGATCCAGATAGAATCAAATCAATCTTGCAAATAGGTCTTCCTCATAACAAAAAAAATATGCAATATTTTATAGGAAAGATTAATTTTTTCTGAAGATTTATTCCAAGTTTCGTTGAAATGGTTAGACCAATGCAAGATATGATTAAGAAGGATCGTGTTTTTAAATGGGGACCTCTAGAAAAAAATTCTTTTGAAAAAATTAAATAATTCATTGTTGCTACTCCAACATTAATCAGTCCAAATTTTGATAAATAATTTTTTCTATATACATTTGCATCTGATAGCTATTATGCAACAGTTCTCCCTCGGAAAAATTCCAAAGATATGAAAATTCCTATTTCTTTCATGAGTTCTATCTTTTACACCTTATGTTGTCTATAAATCAGTCAAACACTTTACACCTTTCTTGTTGAAATCTCATACTAAAGTGATTGTTCCTGATCTTGTGGTTAGAAATTTATTAGTACAAAAATATTTAGAAGAGAAGAGAGAAAATTGGATAACTACAATGCATATCTCAAATCCATATATCGATGTCAAGCAAGGATGCAACCTTTTAAACATACGATATTCTAAACCACACACAGTCACAAAATGGAAGAGGAGTGAGCCATACGATCCTCAAATCATATGAGATATACCATGCGATCCTACATTGATTGTAATATTGTGTACCATATTTGAGATATATGAACAATGTGCTACAAAACCTTATAGACAATGCAGCAAGCCTTCATCGCATAGTGTATCAATAATTTATATAAATATCTCGATACCATCCACAATATATCAAGACCATCACAAGATCATGATAGGAATGAGACCACGAACATATGCAATGTGAATCATTCACACAAGATTCTATGACATGATATCATGTCATTTTATGTAGGTGACCCAATGCCTCTATAGAGTATAATGAGATCCTATTTGAGACCATTGAAGGTGTCATAAAGAGATACAGAAGCCATTCCATTCATAAGATATGTGAAATCATAAACGGTTGTAAAGAATGATCATCCAGAGATCAAAGAAGTGTTTTCCAAAATGAAACCATATATATGATAATGTGATCAGGTTACGTATATATATACAGTGATAGCAAGCCAAAACCACAGAGTTATCAACCTTAGTCATGTGAGGTATAGGAGATAAGTTCCTTAGTGTGAACCACAGAGTATGTAACAATATTACTTCAAGCCTTTCTAATTTCATTAATGCCACAATGATCTTACTGTAATGTGAGTCGATGGTTGTAAAAAAATCACACAAAATTTCATCTATCAAGCTCAGAATAGACTTTGTTAAAACCATAAACCAAAATAATCTCGCCTCAAGCCATCTGAGAGATATGAGACACGCCAACTAAGTGATCTTTAAGCCTCATACTTCAATCCTTAGCTCTGATTCCATATTGGAAATCGGGAGGCTTTATAATTTAATTTAGATATCCTTATCCATAGTAATTGTTTGTGAATTTGGTTAGATTCTTATTCAATTTCTATTCATATTATTTCATCAAACAATTTCCATAACATGAACACAGAGATCACAAAAATAAAAGAACACAATATATATGCTCCAAGCCAGGGAAAAACCCTCTAGGGGAAAACCCCAAAAAATATCTTATTATAGAATCATATCAAATGAGATATCTAAGACCCAACCAACCCTTTAGATTCCAAGTCGAACCTTCCTTTCTACATTTCAAATCCATCATCAATAGACCAACAACAATAGATGAAACAAGAAAAAAATTCCATAAATTTTGTGCTAAAGAAGAAATCATTTGACCCTCCACTTCATCTCTATTATCATTGTGATATTTCAGACCAAATCCATCAAGTGTGTGTCCAAAATGAGCTCCATCTTCCCTCTATTTATGGAATTCGTAGGGGGTGTGAATAGACATGTCCATTCAGGAAGGGTCGACTTGATATGTAGGCTGACTTGGCGCCTAGAAGTGTTTTTGACCCAAAATTACATATGTAAAAAAATAATTCTGTTTTTCTTTTATGATAGGTCCAAATAGTACTTTGACTCCGAAAACCTAAAATCATGAAGAACATGCAATTCTAGAGTAATAATAATATTTTTTCTTTTCTTTTCTTTCTTTTCTTGTTTACATAAAATACATAATGGTACAAATTATGAAGACCTAAACTAGTTACATTCTCCAACAAGATGAAGGAACCTAGTGTTTCCATCCAGGATAAACCCAAAGTTGTGTCACCATCATTTCTTAATGAATATTTAACAATGAATTGCAATATAAATTTACAATCCCAAATGTTTAGTTTTAAATAAATTATGTCATATATTTTTTTGTTCCAATAGTCTAATTTCTCAAATATATTAGAATCATGAATCACTAATTTGTTAGTGAATTCATTACTAACACAATTAGTTTTTCCTATGGGTGCAATATAAATAATAATATCTTTTCTTGCAAGAGTCCCCTTGATTCTAAATAGCATTGAAGAAGTTAATTTTTAAGTCTAGGGAATCTTCCTTTCTCCTTAGTATTAGACTCCATTTTGTTTTCTATAAATAATTTATGTCAAATGTGTTAGTTTTTCTTAGGGATATATTTCTCTTCGATTTAGATAATTGCATTTCACCATTTACATATGGAATTCACCCCACAACATCAGAACATCATTAGCAACATAGGTAATTATATAGAAATAAAAATATCACCATCAATGCATTGGAACATAATGGAAAAATAAAATAAAAGCATTCACAAATAGACACACTAGGATTAGTTGAAGACTAGGGAAAACCCCAAAAGGGGGATAACCTTTCAATTTCTTCTTCTTATTAGATTCTCATAAAATGTTCGACAAAGAGATTAAAACAATCTAATTATTAAATCACAATAATATCCAGCAAAACCAACCAAATAATATCTGATAGATGAACCCAACAACACTACTAATAAAAAATAATTGTTCACAATTTTGCGGTCAACTGTCGACATATGAAATCCACTGTAAGATTTTGCGGTCAAAGATCACCTGAAACCCTAGGTCTCGACTGCATAGAGAGGCTTCTATGCATGAGGCTATAGCCAAATATTTCCTATAACAACCCTGCAACTACAAATGAAAACTATATTCTGCATGTGCGAGCTTCAGACTTTGCAAGCTTAGACCTGTATGAACCAATCTCCACAAAATAACTCCAGACATATGTGAGCCAAACCAAAGAAGAGAGATGAATAAAAATGTTTGATGATGATCTCCAAATGAGGGTCACTTGAATTGTATTTATAACCATTCAAGGGTGTCCAATTTCCTTTTAGGTCTGGCCTATTCTTTTGTGCACATGTGGGTTTCCATAATAAAATTATATTTGTTCCTTAACCAAATTAAATACTTCTAAGGGATAGGAGGGATCTTTCTTGATGAGGAAGATTGGCCAAAGTGAGGAATTTTCCCTGATCTAGAAAATCGACACCCCCTCTCAGCTAGGGAGAAATTATCGACTACAACATATGTCCAATCACAAATATCTCATCAAAAAATTTCATCTTCACTCATGTCTTCTCTTATATTCTCATCCCTAATCATCTATGCTCATATATGCTCATCCCTAGTTATCTGTTCTCATATATTGAACATTCTCGAATCTAAAAGAAGAATTTTGACTTTGGAGGGGAGCCCAAGCTACCACCCTCTATCCATCGGGGAGCCTCTGCTACCACCCGAAATCACTGCCAGCGGGGAACCCAATGCCACTACTCGGGAACCAATGATAATGAGAAGATACTATGGTACATTCTCACCTTAATTTTGTGATAATGGGGAAGTTCCTATGGTACACTCTCACCCGAAGTCATCTCACATAGGGAAGAATCTGACTACCACCCTATATCGAGCAATAAGTGAGACACCACTTACCAAGCAAGGATCACAACCATCCCATTGTGCAATAAATGGGCGAGAAACCACTTGATATACGAGGTAAGGATCACAACCATCCTATTGCATGATGATCTTCCTAGAAATTACCCTTAAGATTCATGTGGTATCACACATGCATCATAATCAAGGATTAGGTGAGACCCGACTTAACAAAGCTAGGGATCACACACCCACAAGCATCCTCCACCTATTTTCCAAATGGGGAGAGACAATGCCAACAAGTTCGTCTTATGGGTATGATGCCAACTAGGCTATACTTTTCTAGACCAAGATAGGGGGAGATACATGACTTGTCAAAGTGAACAAGGAACACACACACCCTATAGGTGACAATAGGGGAGATACTTGACCTACTACAAGAGTAGGGATCACACACACCTATTGTATAGAGATCCCTCAACCCCATGATATTAGGCAAGGGGGGAGAGCTAGCTCAGTGTCCTGGATTAGCCTGAACCTTTACCTAGGAGGGTCAAATCCATCAATCCATGTTGCTCTTTGAAGATAAGAAACCTATCAATGTGATCATATCGAGTATTGGCTCAAAAAATTCAATAAAGAGTTCAATCAAATTTATTTATGTAGTTATTTCAAGGAATTCCATATCAAATATTATGTTAGAGAAAACACATGTCATAAAATGATAACTTATTCATCTTCCCTCTCACGTAGGCAGCAACCGCAAGCCTAATATTTTCTCATACAACAATATAGTATCAATCAATGAAGATATCTCTATACGAGCTATATATATGATTCTTTTCCAATCAGATGTCAGTCTTGTTGTCACAACATATCACTGTCATATCCAGATTCTTCTTAAAAAACTCTCCAAAGAGCTTCCTTAACCAAACTGTCTCGTAGATATCCATGTTAGAAATAATGTACTCAACCTCGGTCATGCTTAAAGATACAGACTTCTATTTCATGCTCATCCAGGATGTCATGGTAGATCCCAAGCTAAAGCAGCACCTAGATGTTCTCTTCTTATCAATAAAGTTTCTAGCCCAGTAAAAATTAATGCATTCATGCAATCATGCATCTCTTGTAGTATATATTAGAGGAAGATTGATCATCCCATGCAGATTATTTCAAAATGTGCTCGGCAACAACCCAATTCATATGAAGTGTCTCAGAGATGAATTGATGTGAGGTGTTCACTACAAAGTATATATCCATATGGGTGTCCATAAGGAATATCAATGTCTCAATCAACTATTGGTACTTAGATCCAGCTACATCTTTGCAAAATTTCTTAAAATTCAATTCCATCAGGGTGTCCAAGTATTTTCATTCCCACTTTCCAAATTTCTCTAATAGTTTCATGACATATTTTCCTTTTCAAAACTTCTAATCCTAGAAAGTCGTGCACCATGCCAAGATCCTTCATCTCGAACTCAAAGGCCAACTCCCTCTTACTTTGATCATCAAAGCCTCATTACTTTTCAAGAATATAAAACCAAAATCAAAGGCATGCCTTGGATTACTTTGAAGTAGAGGTTCAGATCGGCACGACTTCCAAGCTTCACCAGGTAGTTTTCAATGCATACATACCCAGCTCAGGGAGCTTGCTTCAAAGTATACAATGATTTCTACAAACATAACACTGACCAAATCAATATGCCCATCCTTAAACAAAAAATATTGTGCAATCAAATCAACCAAGTCTGCTTATCAAGCCTTAAATGCCAAACCAAGTTAATATCAAATCCACAAAAATATCACTATCAAATTCTTCTATCCAAGTATCAAGTAGAGTTCACACTCAAGTATCAGGTTACAACCTTATCTATTGTTATGTCAAAAACTGTAATTTACCAAGAAATATTAAACCAAACTTTATCAAGCCATCCACATGATCATAATATGAATCATTTATATCACTAAATGCATAATTCATATAACTTTATGCCATCTATTTATTGTGATATTTAGACAATAAAAATCACTACATAATAAGGAGAAATATTGTACTGTCATACTATTTTGAATGATCAAATCAAGAAAAATAAGATATTGATATGCATACTATAGACCCATACAAACAAAAAATGATTCAAGCAATTCACATTTTTTGCAACAAGTCAAACATTATGTAGATCTCATTGTTCATTAACACTCTACTCCATGTCTTTATATTTTTCATACTCCTAGTGCGCTCCTGGTCTTGTGCACAAAATTTTATTTTTTGTATTCTACAGACTCAATCACACCCATAGGCCTTCTTTAATGCGGCTGGGAGGCATATAGCCACACCTTAATAATTTCTCCCAAAGGCTGGGGATTGGACTAGGGGAAACCCTCTCTACTCAAACTAGAACTTGAAAAAACTAACAACATTTTATGATCATGTATTCACATCTTGAAACCTTGATTCGATAATCAAGATTCTTCTATTCATTTACTATAAATAATAATGTGTTGGTATCTCGTGGATATTTTCTTCCTCTGAATGGAAGCTTCTTCAATCATCATCAAGTCATCAACCTGTCTATCATAATATTTTCATGCATCTACAAAATCTTTAGATCATGAAATCAAGCTATATCAAGTTCTCGGAAATATATCATAGCAAATAATCATTAGATGCTTCATCCTCACATATGAAAATTTCATAAAACATTCATTAAGGGTTAGTTTCATAAAAGTGTATCTTCATATTTTAATGATCATAATCACAACATCAAGTCAGGGCATCAAATTTTTCCATATTGTAAAATTAATCTTCATACTTTAATGATCATAATCACAACATCAAGTAAGGGAACCCAATTTTTCCATATTTTCAAATTTACTAAGAATTTCTTATCAAAACCTAACCAATATCAACAAGAATATCTTGAGTATTACTTTTATTATTAGGTTTACCATGCTTATCACAACCATTAACAATATTATCAATTTATCAAAATCAATGTTTCTAGCTTGCTTTATAAGATCAAGAAATCCACAATTTCCAAAAAAATACAAGATACTTTCCAAATGTCAAGTGCAAAAAAATATCATATGTACCAAAAATCAACCTTACTTTCATATGCATCCATGATTCATTTATGAATATGATATTCTCGACATACCTTACGCCTTTACTTTCCATCCAATCTTACAGCTAAATCATAAGATTGAATCAATATACTACACATACCTTGTAGTATGCATATACCTTTTCAACCTGTAACACTTATTTGTCATTGGAAGTTGTAGCACATGCATATTGTAATTTCTTAACGCTACTTTGAAAACTTTTAAAAAATTTCCTCATGATCTTCTTTCATTTTCTAGAACCAGCTCTTCACTACCTGCACTAGCTATCTTTTCCTACACCTTAGATGACCCTCAAGAAGTATATGCTTATTAAATATCATATGTGTGTTAGAAGTATTTGGATACTCAAATATTCATGCAGAAAGTATAAATAATAAATTATCAAAGCAATAATTCTAGTGTCACAAAGAAATAACATTAATCTAAAAGGTTCTTATCTTTAACGAGAAGTGTTCATCAACCTCTTGAGCCTGTTGAGATTGCAACAAGATGATGAGCTTAGTGAAAAGAGTTGCCTTCACTAAGTGGGCCCGCAGGCTATTTTGGCGCAAGTCTATATTTAGACATGTCGATCATATTCTATGATTTGCAGGATGCTATTTGTGGATGGTTGGTCAAGTTGGAAAAATAGATGGACTTCTATTTTTAGACATATTGGGCAGAATCTATTTTTAGATTTCCAGTTTAAAAATAGATATGTCAAATATTATTAGCTCTTAATAATATTTGGACTCTAAACATTATCTTATTCTCTTGGAGCACTTCAGTTAAGTGCACAGATGTGGCACAACAGCTGACAGAGGGAATTACGCTATTCCTGAGGGTTTACTGGAGCTAATGCATGAGGACTTCAGTTAGAACTCATGTGACAGAGTTTGGTGGAGTTATAGAAGTAGTTGGTGGAGTTGTGTTCAAAAATCAGTTAGGACATTAATTGAGCTAGTTGTATCTAGTCTAATTGATTGATACACTAGTGAGAGTGGTGTGAATTAATTAATAATTAATTCACTAAATATTAACTCATTAATCAACTGAAGAATACATCAGTTAACTAAAGTGCATGGACAATTTCAGTGGAGACCAGTGAAGAGGTAGGTGAAAGAGAAGGTTGACTATCAGTTGTGACCATAGTGTTGCAAGATTTGCAACACCCAATGATTGGATATGCCAATGAGGATTTCATGAGTAATTTTGGACCAATTCGAGTTCATTCAGAGCCATTCTTCAGCAGTGATTGCATAGTAGAGGTAGGCTAGCAGGTGGCAAAGATCGGTGCATGGATTTGCAAGATCAAGCCTTATTAGTGTGTAGCGATTGGATTGTACTGAGAGCTTGTGAGAAGATTTGTATGATGATTGTTACATGATCTCTATGACATATATTATATACAGATAGTTGGGGTTTTTAGCTTCAGTATTTCTCGTTAAAACACTGTGTTCATATGTGTGAATTTTTATGGTTTCAATGTGTGCATGCAATTGATTTAATTTCCACATGTGATGATCAATGGTAGAAGATATTTTTTATTGTGCATGAAGTTAAAATAGTGTGTGATCAGGAGAATATTGGATGTATAACGCATTAGTTATATAATTTATACATGGTATTAGAGCTATATTGATTATTGGAGAAATTGCAGAACATTGAAGCGATTGAGTTTTGTGCTGGTGGAATTCAAATTTGCAGCAGTGTTTTCTTGGTGTTGAAGTTGAGATGTCTTTCAACGGATTGCGATTGGAGTATGCCCTTGAGGGCAGGTCGAATTATATTTCATGGAAGGACAGGATGGAGGTGGTGCTGGAGGATAATGGGTTGAAGGAGTTCCTAGATGCAGAATTTCCAAAACCTGCTTCTAGCGATGTTGTCGCACTTGACGTATGGCAAAAGAAGACAGCAAAATGTCGAAGGATTCTGTTGGAAGGTGTGAAGGATCACATAGTGTTCAGCCTTCATGGTAAATCTTCTCCATTCTTGATGTGGAAAGCTTTGACAGACTTGTTCCAAATCAAGAGCGACCAGAGGAAGTTGGCGCTCAAGGATAAACTCAGGAAGATAAAAATGGAGAAAGGCAACAGTATACCCAAGTACCTCACGAAGTTTGTCCAGTGCAGGGATGAGCTAGGAAGTGTGGGGGTTACTGTAGATGAAGAGGACTTGGTGAGCTTGGCTCTCCTTGGGCTTTCAAAGAGTTGGCATTCCTATGAGGACTTTGTCAATGGTCGAGAGAAACTGCCAAGATGGGAGCGACTTTGGTCGGATCTTGTGCAGGAGGAGATAAGGTGGAGTACCAGGGATGGATCTTCATCGAGGAATGAAGATGAAGAAAATCTCACTTTGGCTGGCAAAGCAAGGAAGGGGAAGGGAAAGAAAAATAATTCTCAATCTGGTGTGAAAGGAAAGAAGCAGGACATGTCCAAGGTGAAGTGTTCTCACTGTCACCAACACGGACATTATGCCACTAATTTTCCACAGAAGAAGAAAAATAAGAAAGCTACAGGATCTGCAGCTGGAGAGGCCTTAGCCTCACAGTTTGAGCTGGATTTTTCGCTGATCGCATGCTTGGTCTCAAGTGTGATGGGATCAGTGTGATTTCTTGACAATGGTGCATCTTTTCACATGACCAGAGACAAAGATTTGTTTATCGATCTGGATGAGAAAGATCTTGGAGTGCACATCGAGATGGGCGATGATGGTAGATACAGTGCGACCGGTATCAGGACCATTTCCTTTGAGAGGGAGTCTGGTAAACCCTTCATATTAAAGGAAGTTATGCATGTTCCAGGATTGAAGAAGAATCTTATCTCTGTGGCGATGTTGAAAGACAAGGGATATGATGTTGTCTTTAGCAAGGGAAAGGCTTTCTTGCGCAGTAAGGGGCTTTCTTGCGCAGTAAGGAAACTGGTGAAACCCGGAGGATAGGGGTTCGAGTTAAGAACCTTTATCAATTGCAGGTAGATGGCTGTGCAATAATGGCAGGAAAGGTAGAAGGAGTGGTGAGCTAGGATGAGGGCGAGCTATGGCACAGGAGATTGGGCCACCTTCACCATGGAGCTTTGAAAATTTTGCAGCAGATTTCTACTGGGCTTCCTAAGGGTACACTTGCGCAGTCAGATCAGTGCAAGGGATGTACCTTGGGAAAAATTGTGAAAGCCACCTTTCATGAGAAGGATAGTCACGCCACGACGATCCTTGAGAGAATTCACACAGATGTGTGTGGACCTTTCTTAGTAGCTTCGACAGCAAAGCACAGGTATTATGTGATCTTTGTTGATGACTTTTCTCGGAAGTGCTGGATCTTATTCATGCAGAAGAAGAGCGAGACATTCTCAAATTTCTGTGAGTTCAAGACACTGGTGGAGAAAGAGTCGGGGAAGTAGGTGAAGGCTCTCAGGAGCGACAATGGTGGTGAATTCATCTCTGGTGAATTCAAAGACTTTTTCAGCGTAGAAGGAATTCGAAGAGAGCTCATAGTGCCTCATAACCCACAGCAGAAAGGGGTCGCAGAGCGAAAGAACAGAACGATCGTGGGTGTTTCATGGGCGATGTTGCATGATCAGGGCCTTCCCATACACTTGTGGGCTGAGGCATGCAATACTACGGTATATGTGAAAAACCGTTGTCCTCACAGGATACTTGGCATGAGTACACCCGAGGAGGCGTTTTCTGGTAAGAGGCCTGATATTTCTCATTTGAAGATTTTTGGCTCACCTGTTTACATTCATGTGACGAAGGATGCCAGGAAGAAGCTGGAGCTGACCGCAGAGGTTGGGATATTTGTGGGGTACATAGAAACACCCCACAACTATCGTGTGCATTTTCCAGAAAGTCCAAAGACTGTTGTGCGACGGGATATCAAATTTCATGAGGAGAAAGCCATGAAGTGTTTGCTTGAGAGGGAGCCACACTTGCATGCAGATGAGGAGATATTAGTTCCTAAGGATGAGCCTCAAGATGTGGATCAGCCACAAGAGGAGGTTCATGAAGTGGAAGAAACCACTCATGCAATGCCAACCATCAGAGGGCAGAAGCGCACTACAGAATTTGAGCGACTGAATCTAGATGCAGCGTAGAATGTAGGAGTCCCTACATCACAGTGCAGACAGAGACAGTCACCTGACTGATATACTAGATACATGGCTCTGATGATCAAGTGTGTCGTGACATAACCATCTTCTTTCGAGGAAGCTATGGAGGACCCTGCATGGGTAGATGCCATGGTGGAAGAGTATGATACGATTGTCAGAAACAGTGCATGGGAGATTGTCCCAAGGCCGGAAGGGAAATCAATGGTAGGTTTGAGATGGATCTACAAAGTGAAGCAAGCAGCTGACAGGAGTGTGGAGAAGTACAAGGAAATATTTGTTGCCTGGGGCTTCTCACAGATTGAGGGGATCGACTATGAGGAAACCTTTGCACTTGTCGCAAGGTATTCTTCCATATGGATGATTCTTGCTCTCTCAGCGCAGATGGGGTGGAACATTCATCAGATGGATGTGAAGACTGCGTTCCTCAATAGAGTCATTGAGGAGGAGGTGTACATAGAGCAGCCCAAAGGTTTCGAGATCTTCAGTAGCGAGTCGCATGTGTGCAGGCTCAAAAGAGCGTTGTATGGGTTGAAACAAGCACCTCGTGCTTGGTACACACTGATAGACAGTTATTTCACTGGACTTGGATTCTCCAAGAGTGAGGCGGATCTAAACCTATACCAGATTGTGGTGGAGGGTAAGTTACTGATCATTGTACTTTATGTAGATGATTTGATTTTGATGGGTGATGAACTGTTGATACACTCATGCAAGGCTGATCTTGCAAAGGAGTTTGAGATGAAGGACTTGGGCCTCCTTCATTATTTCCTGGGATTGGAAATTTGGCAGCGCAGTGATGGACTGTTTGTTTCTTAAGGCAAGTATGCCCGGGAGATATTGTAGAATTTCAACATGCAAGGCTGCAAGCCTATCGATACTCCTCTTCCTGGTGGTTGGAGGAAAGAGGATGCTACATCGGCAGAGGTAGTGGATGCTACTATTTATAGTTGGTTGGTTCGCTCATGTATCTAGTCAATACATGACCGGAAATATGCTATGCTGTTAACCAACTTTCACAAGCTATGGTTAAGCCTACCAAGCTCTTTTGGAAGGCGGGGAAGCATGTATTGAGATATCTCAAAGGCACATCGAGATATGAATTATGGTATAGACAGGAGGATGAGTTGAGGCTGCATGGCTTCATGAACCGGTATCATCATATCAGAGACTGTGTGCAGCGGAAGATCATGTTACTTTCTTACATTCCTACGGAGGATCAGGATGATGATATCTTGATGAAGGAGCTCACCAGGAGAAAATTCGAATACCACAGAGGCAGGATTGGGGTGGTAGATAATCCCTATCTTGTTGAGAGGGAGTGTTGAGATTGCAACAAGATCACAAGCTTAGTAAAAAGAGTCACCTTCACTAAGTGGGCCCGCAGGCTATTTTTGACACAAGTCTATTTTTAGACATGTCGATCATATTCTATGAGTTGCAAGATGCTATTTGTGGATGGTTGGTCAATTTGGAAAAATAGATGGACTTCTATTTTTAGACATATTGGGCGAAATCTATTTTTAGATTGCTAGTCTAAAAATAGATATGTCGAATATTATTAGCTCTTAATAATATTTGGACTCTAAACATTATCTTATTCTCTTGGAGCATTTCAGTTAAGTGCACAGATGTGGTACAGGAGCTGACAGAATGAATTACGCTATTCCCGAGGATTAAGTGGAGCTATTTCATGGAGGAATTCAGTTAGAACTCATGTGACAGAGTTTGGTGGAGTTGGAGAAGTAGTTGGTGGAGTTGTGTTCAGTTTAACTCAGTTAGACACACTTGAGCTAGTTGTATCTAGTCTAACTGATTGATACACTAGTGAGAGTGGTGTGAATTAATTAATAATTAATTCACTAAATATTAACTCATTAATCAACTGAAGAATACATCAGTTAACTAAAGTGCATGGACAATTTTAGTGGAGACCAGTGAAGAGGTAGATGAAAGAGCAGGTTGACTATCAGTTGTGACTATAGTGTTGCAAGATTTGCAACACCCAGTGATTGGAGATGCCAATGAGGATTGTGTGAGCAAGTCTGGACCAATTCGAGTTCATTCAGAGCCATTCTTCAGCAGTGATTGCGCAGTAGAGGCAGGATAGCAGGTGGCAAAGATCGGTGCATGGATTTGCAAGATCAAGCCTGATTAGTGTGTAGCGATTGGATTGTACTGAGAGCTTGCGAGAAGCTTTGTATGATGATTGTTAGATGATCTCTATGACATATATTATATACAAATAGTTGGGGTTTTTAGCTTCAGGCTTTCTCGTTAAAACACTGTGTTCATATGCGTGAATTTTTATGGTTTCAATGTGTGCATGCAATTGATTTAATTTCCGCATGTGATGATCAATGGTAGAAGAGATTATGTATTGTGCATGAAGTTAAAATAGTTTGTGATCAGGAGAATCTTGGATGGATAACGCATTAGTTATATAATTTCTACAGAGCCAGCCTTGAAGAGTTATTATTGTCCATTATCCATATATCAATGTTTCCTTCAATATTTCCAATTTTTTTCATTATCAACTAGACCTAATTAAGACTCCCATCTAGGGTTACAGTGAACTTGTCACAAGTGCTAGAATATATTTTCACTGGTCATGCTAGGGTTTTCAATATTGCATAACTCAAACCTTTATCATATTCCATTGTTTCCTTCAAATCCTAACCTTATGTTATCCATCAGACCCTAATAACCAGATTTCGTGGGGTTTCCTTCAAACCTTGACATTATTTGAGGTCTCCTCCATCTTCTCTTGCTTTTATCAATAGTGTCTTCATAAGGGTCATCTTCAATGACTTTTCTTCGGTCCGCCTCTGATACCATGTTAGATTTTCTTAGGGATATATTGTTCTTTTCTTTAGATAATTTCATTTCATCATTTACATATTGAATTCACCCCATAAAATCATAAAATCATTACAAAAATATGCAATTATATAGAAAGAACATTCTCATCATCAATGCAGCAGAACATAAAGGAACAATAGAAGAAAAAAATTCACACATAGAGACACCAGGATTGGTTGGAGACCAGAGAAAAACCCCACAAGGGGGAAAACCCTTTCAAATCCTTCTTATTATTATATTTCCATAAAAATTTCAGCAAAGATAGTACAATAATCCAATTCTTCAAACACAAAAATATCTAGCAAAACCAACCAAACAATATCCCAAAGATGGACCCAAAAAAACTACTAATAAAAAATAATTGTTCACAATCCTACGGTCAACTGTCAACATCTGCGACCAACTGTCAGATTTTGCGGTCAACTGCCACCTAAAACCCTAGGTCTCGATTGCACTGAGAAAGTGATCCTGCCCGCGGCTGAAGTGTTTCGTCTACACCGAGCGGCTTCTATGCATGTGGCTATAGCTGAAGATTTCCTGTAAAAACCCTGCAACTGCGAACCAAAACCCTAATCTGCATGTGCAAGCTTCAAACCATGCAACCAATCTTTGTGAACCAACTCTAGACCTGTGAGATCCAAACGAAATAAGAGAGAAGAATAAAATTTCTTGATGATGGTCTCCAAATGAGGGTCACTTAAATTTTAGTTATAGCCATCCAAGGGTGTCCAATTTCCTTTTAGGGCCGACTTGTCCTTTTGTGCACATGTGGGTTTCCATAATAAAATTACGTTTTTTCCTTAACCAAATTAAATTCTTCCAAGAGATAAGAGGGATATTTGTTGATGAGGAAGACAGACCAAAAGAGGGAATTTATCTCTGAGCTACAAAATTAACAAAATGTTTCTCTGAAAGTGTGAAAGACCCACTTCTTCAATATGCCTTTTAAATTAAACTTAACATCCCCCTTTTAAATCCTTGTTGATTTATTTTAGTGAATTTTTTATTAATGACGAGGTAATGGTAGATAATTAATCTATATTAGCCAATTAGATGTGTGATTACTAGACTAACCTTTGATTCGATGTTCTTTGGGATAACATTTACCCGAGAGTTTGAAAATTCTAGTTAAAAAATACCCTTGACCCCTTATGCTGAAAAGGATGTAACGTACAATTTTGTTTGATTCGATGTTCTTTGGGATAACATTTACCCACGAGTTTGAAAATTCTAGTTAAAAAATACCCTTGACCCCTTATGCAGAGTGAAAAGAATGTAACGTACAATTTTGTTGAAGTGTCACACCAATAGGTATCAATGGTGGTGGAGTATCCACCCATGATAATCATGATGAGACTAAGTTATGGGAAAAAGCAATAGAATGAACAATCATTAGCAACCTTGTGAAAGGATGTCATAGTGGAAATAATTTACTATCGATTAACCAATACTCACGGAATTTGGGGAACATGTGTCTATTATACTCAAACTTCCCTAGAGAGTCGTGCGTCATAGGTTCAACTTGATTTTCTTGATGAGGCCTACTAAAAATGTTGTGTCAACTCATTGTATCAAGTGTAATTATTATTCCAAAGAGTGCTTTGTTGTTCCAATAGCATAGTACGGTTCACGGAAGGTTCTTATTCAATTAGTGCCTGATGTTCAACGAAATATGATATTAATTTTCCGAAATGGTAGTCAGATTTGTTATGATGATGACGACCACGATCTTTGATAAAAAAAAAAAAAAAAAACTCTTAATATTCTTATGTGTGTTACTTTTCCTTGATAGTTTAGTATTTTAGAAACTTAAATAGATTCTTTAAAAGAATCCTTTATAAATTTTGATTTATGACCTATTGAATTGTGAATTCCTCGCCCTACAAAAATTGTGCAAGCCATTGCAACCCACGTCTCTCCCAAAAATTTAATATATAATAAAATTAAAAAAAAAACTTTTAAGTAGGTGGGGTCCCCAAGGAAATGAGCTGTGGTCCTCAAATTGGTTTAAATGTTTATAAACTTATGACTATTATGGTTTTTAATATGTGTTATGATGTCTTGCACTTATGATAACATATTGGAAAAAAAACTCAAATATGATGTGTTGGTTTCATTGTTGCCATCATGATTAACCTCAACGGGAAGAATGACTCTACTAATGAATGGAAAATTATCATATATCTTTTTTTTTGGTTATGAATGCACACAATTTTTGTATTTTGATATCATTAGTACATGAAAAACTTCTTCATGGTAGGTCTCATTCTTTTAAAAGCACATGTCCCGAAGCATGATAATTGAGTTAATTTTGTATGATGTAGGTGAAGCACTTTTCGTTTTATGACGTGTTGGGCTTATATATTGAGGTTGTTGATTATGTGCTATGAAGCCTTGCCCTATCTATTTCGAAGAGTCATAACGACAATATCATAACAGTTGTCACATAATATCTTTGGGAATCTGATTTTGAAACTATATAACTTGTTGATGAACATAAATAGTTATTGGTGACATACAATTAAACTTTTCTATGTTATATGAGGTGCATGTTGATGTTTGGATGGTGCACCAAGATGAAAGGATTATCTATTGATTTGAAAATGGGTTGGATAACTTTTTATGCTTTTCAAGAACCTCCCACTCAGTTAAGCAAATAAAATATCTAGCTTATACTTGACTTGTGCAGAAATTTATACTTGAAACAGGTGTAATTTTTTTAACTGTTTAAGTGCATTAAGACCATTTTTTTTTGTTGATATTAAATAAGTGCGACAACCATATAATGCATCAAATAAACATCAACACATAACAACAAATTTAATATAGGATTTCACCCTAATATCGTGGGCTACGTCTCCTTGAGCTCTTGTCATATTGACTTGGCTCTTTGGGATTATGGAAAATTTATTTTACAAGTTAAAAACTCAACTCGAATGGTTAACTGAACTGAACCAATGGGTTTATAAAACCATTTATATCCCTGCCATTATTGTCATCACTCTGAAAACATAACTAGGTTCCCTTAGACTTGACTCTTTCATTCAGTGCCCTTAAGCTTCCCTGAGCTTCGAAGTGGCAATAAATCCTTCAGAATTCTTTTTCTATCCCTGAAACCTCACCTACTGTCTCCAACACATATCATACTTCCAAAATGAACTGATCATTTTCTCAAAATGATCACTGGCTCCCTAATCTAGGCCTCCATCCATTGTTGGCCCTAGGCTGCCCAAAACTTCCTTGTGGCTCTTCGAAATTCATATGTCTTTATATGGCTCTAAAAATACTTTCAATGGATTCAAAATGTCAAAAATAGTCAAAATATACTATTCACTTGCAGAAATTGGCCTCTGGCTGCTTCGGTTTCGCCTCCAACACCTAGTGGCACCCCCTGGCTCTAGGGTCACTGAAAACTTATCTAAAGCATATCGAATTTCAAAAGTCCTCAAAAGCTTCTTCAAACTCCATCAATGGATTCATAAGTATCAAAACAATCATAAATGACTATTGGTTTGCTGAAAATGGATATTGGCTGCTCTGGATAGGCCTCATTCTCCTGTTGGCACTTGTTGGCCCTAGGGGCCCTTAGAACTTCTCTGAAGAAACTCGGCCTTAAAAAGTCCTCTAACATTTCCGAAAACCACACCATTAGTTTCAGAATGTCTGAAACATCCAAAATTGACTATTGGATTGTTGAGAAAGGGCTCTAGCTGCACTGGCTAAGCCTCTTTTTGTTGCTGGCCCATGGTGGCCCTAGTGGCCCCTAGAACTTATCTGAAGAAAAAAATTGCTCAAAATTTCTCTGATGGCTCTTAAATCCTCACCAATGAGTTTGGAATGTCTTATATAGTTGAAATTGACTATTGGTACTCTCAGAATGGACGAATCTAGCTCAAGATAGAGCCAAAACTGATTTTGCCCAGTTTCACCTAAAAATCCTCCACCAACAATGGTGCGCTGGCCAACTTATCCTGCCAGGTTAACCGTAGCAATAAGCGCACTGTTAGTGGATGTTGGGCACATGCCCAGAATACCCACGGTTTTCCGTAACCATCGGGGTTTAACATAACTGTTGGCGAATGTTGCAACCATGGCCATGTGTCCGCATAACCTGGAACTGATAACCTTTGGCGGAGACCGTTTGAGTTTGGTGCCTCATCCTGGGGTTAAGGACCTATGGGGAGGGGCTGGCCTGAGGGGTTGGCCCCTCTGCTCCACCATATACGATTTCAACAAACTTTATAATGAATTGGCTCACTTTTATAGTTAAAAAATAAAGTTGGCGGATACGGTTAAACGCTATGCATGCATGCCCGGAGGTCTCGGGGTCAAGCCCCAACGACCCACACAAAATTTTGCTATGTCGTTTAAGGGCCACGTGGTAGCCTCAAGGCTAGCCATGTGGCACCTTCTAATTGGTCCACATTAAAAGCATATAGCTCATCCAACGAACCACAATGTGCCACTTAGCATTCACTGGTTGGCCCGGAAGGAATATTCTAGGGAATATTCCAAGAATATTCCCTAGAATATTCTTATTTTGAATTTCCCAAAATCTAGTCAAACTTGGTCAAAAGCCAGAAATTCTAGTTTACTATACTTTTCAAATCCAGATAACTGCTTCATATGGTGTCAGTTTTTCGAACCGTTCATGGCACTAGAATCAGAAAGATGAGATCTATCCGGTAGCTCAGGTTTGACACACTTTTGAAAATTTTGAATTTTGAGCTATCACTTAGGTCCATGATCCAAATATGATCACACCTCCCCATTGGGAATATTTTGGACCCCAAAAGACTGATTTCCTGATCTATTCAGTAGATGAGAGTACAACACCCTCACTTTTCAGCCTCCATACACTTTGCCTTGCATGGCTTAGTGCCTTTGAACCACAACTCGAAGGTAGTCAACACTTCCCTTTTTGGATGCTCTTGTCCTCCTATCAAGAATTGTCTTCCTTGAACTCTCCCAGAAATTTCTGGCGAGAAATTGATAGAAGGTAGTTGAGCATCGCTTCCTTGATCATCGATCCAAGGTCAAACAAATGTAAGTTTCTAATAGAAATGCATGCATGGATTAAATTTTCATATGTACAAATAAATGTATGTCTTACTGAGTTAAGAAGTCAAACCACTTCTTACCAAGCCACTTCCACGATGACTTTTGCTGTTGAAAATATTCTTCATGTGAAACATCTATTCTCACACCAATGATGGAATATTTGGTTCCACTTTCGCCAGTCTTATTATCATCTTGCCTCATGTGCTTGGGATGAATAGTTGGATGCAAGTGTCCAACATTGGGCAACAAAATGTCCCCTCTTCTGGAAATGTGTGCAAGTATTTTGCACCTTCTTTGCAAGTTGCCTTTGCCTCAATTGTTTCCTGTATGCCTTCATCCTCTTCTTGCATCTCGAAACATCATGGTTAAACAAACCAAAATATACACATCAAATATTTCTTCCATTCAAGCATGCAAAATTGTCATGCCTTGCAGAAACATAATCAACTTGACTATGGGAAGAATTATACCTCAAATGTTGCTTTGCATGTCCATCTTTTTTACCTTCATGAGGAGATGAACTTGTAGAGGTTCCAACTTTTCTTTGAAGACCAACATCAGTGTTCATGTCTTGATAGCTCTCTGAACTCTCATGCTCGCCATAAGCTGCATGTATATAAACATCTTGCTGAAACATAGGCTTCAAACAATGGCAATCAACTTGAAAAAAAACTTGACATTTTTGTGGTTTACAACTTGTAACAAAAGTTCTTCTTGAAGTTGTCTCACATGCCTTCATGGCTTTGGAGTTTTCGCCATAAGATTTAACATAGCCTAGACCAAATTTATTAGGTCTTTCCTCAACCAAAATAGGATCAATCATGCCTTGTGCATGTTTGCTTAAACCCTTGCCTTCATAACCCATTTTAAACATTAACTTGGACCCTGTACCTCTAGTGTGCTTTTCAAATGAACCAACACATCTATTTGAAGAGGAAACTGAAGACAAATTTGAGTGAATTACCTCTGCTTCAAGAATGTTCTTGGTTAAGGCCTCCTGGGCTTTATGGAGCTGCATCTCCATCTCATGCAATATTTTAATAATTCCTTCTTTCTCTTTCTTCATAGCAACCAATTTCTCATGAAGTCTAGTGCTTTATCTTCTATCTTCAAACAAAATTTGCACCATATCCTTCAATATGTAGAAGTCTCACTTCATGTATTCATAGAAGAATCTTGTGAAGGAGGAGGATTTTGAAACCTCACTTGAAGAAGTTATCATCATGAAAATTAACTAAAGAACTTCAACAAAAAATCACAAAGCTTTCAAAAACAATTGACAAAGCTTTTGAACAAAATGGTTGTAGAGTCAAGCTCTTCTTCAAGCAGCCTTTTGCAAACAAACCCTTTTTTGCTTCAAGGGTATCCTTGAGGTCCTTTAGATAAGGAGAATGCCTTCTGCCTTCTTCCTTCTTATCCTCTCCTAGACTTAGCTTTCAGTAGCTCTTCCTTCACCTCTAGAAAACTCAAGCTTGTAAGCAACAATCAATTTGCAAACAGTCAAATTCTTTAACAGTGCAAACACCTTTCAAGTCAGCAAGCAACCTTGTGCTCTTTCAAGCAAGAAACTATGCTCTGATACCAACCTGATCTGAAAATGGGTTGGATAACTTGTTATGTTTTTCAAGAACCTCCCACTTATACTTGACTTGAGCGGAAATTTATACTTGAAATAGGTGTAATTTTTTTAACTGTTTAAGTGCTTTAATTCCATTTGTTTTTGTTGATATTAAACATGTGAAATAGCCATATAGTGCATAAAATAAACATAAAAACATAACAACAAATTTAATATAGGAGTCACTCGAATATCGTGGGCTACGTCTCCTTGAGCTCTTGTCATCTTGACTTGGCTCTTTGGGATTATGGAAAATTTATTTTACAATTTACAAACTCAAATCCAATGAATAACTGAACCAAACCAATGGGTTTAGAATACCATTTATATCCCTTTCATGGATGTCATCACTCTGAAAACATAACTAGGTTCCCTTAGACTTGACTCTTTTAGTTGGTGCTCTTAAGCTTCCCTGAGCTTCGAAGTGGCACTAACTCCTTCAGATTTGTTTTTTTGTCCCTGAAACATCACCTACTATCTCTAGCACATATCATACCTCCAAAATGGATTGATCATTTTCTCAAAATGAGCACTGGCTCCCCAATCTAGGCCTCCATCCATTTTTGGCCCTAGGATGCCAAAAAATTCCCTGTGGTTCTTCGACCTTCAAAAGTATTCAAATGGATCTGAAAATACTTCATTGAATTAAAAATGTCAAAAATATTCAGAATAGACTATTCATTTATATAAATTGGCCTCTTCCTGCTCTGGTTTTGCCTCCAACGTGTGGTGGCATCGCCTGGCTCTAGGGTCACTGAAAACTTCTCTGAAGCATCTCACATTTCAGAAGTCCTCAAAGGATTCTTCAAAATCCATCAATGGATTCATAATTATCAAAACATTCATAAATGACTATTGGTTTGTTGAGAATGGATATTGGTTGCTCTGGATAGGCCTAATTCTCTTGTTGGCACTTGCTAGCCCTAGGGGGCCCTGGAACTTCTTTGAAGAAAATTTGACTTCAAAATTCCTCTACAGGCTCTAAAAACCACACCATTAGTTCCAGAATGTCTAAAACATCCAAAATTTACTATTTTATTGTTGAGAAAGGCCTCTAGCTGCACTGGCTAAGCCTCTTTTTGCTGCTGGCCCATGGCGGCCCTAGTGGCCCCTAGAACTTATATGAAGCAAAAACATGCTCAAACATTATTTGATGGCTCTGAAACCCTCACCAATGAGTCTGGAATGTCTAAGATAGTCAAAATTGACTATTGGCACTCTCATAATAGACGAATCTAGCTCAAGATAGAGATTAAACTAATTTTTTCCAGTTTCACCTAAAAATCCTCCACCAAAAATGGTGAAACTTCACTTAAATCCAGTTAAATTTGGAATTTATGCCAACAATGGTGCACTGGACAACTTATCCTGCTAGGTTAACTGTAGCAATAACCGCATGGTTAGTGGATGTTGGGCACATTCCCAAAATACCTGTGGTTTTCCATAACCGTCGGGGTTTAACATAACTGTCGGCAGAGGTTTCAACCGTGGCCATGTGTCCGCATAACCTGGAGCTGATAACTGTTGGCAGAGAACGTTTGATTTTGGCGCCTACTCCTGGGGTTAAGGAACTATGGGGAGGGGCTGGCCCCTCCGCTCCACCATATACGATTTCAACAAACGTTATAATGAATAGACTCACCTTTATAGTTAATAAACAAAGTTGGCAAAGATGGTTAAAAGCTATGCATGCATGCAGGGAGGTCTCGGGGTCGAGCCCTGGCAACCCACACAAAATTTTTCTATGTTGTTTAAGGGCCACGTGGCAGCCTCAAGGCTAGCCACGTGGCACCCTCTAATTGGTCCACATTAAAAGCATACAACTCATCCAACGAACCACAACGTGCCACTTAGCATTCACTGGTTGGCCCGAAAGGAATATTCCAAGGAATATTTTGAGGAATATTCCCTCAAATATTTTTCTTTTTGAATTTCCCAAAATCCAGTCAAACTTGGTTAAAATCCAGAAATTGCAGTTTACTGGATTTTTCAAATCGCGATAACTTCATATGTTGTCAATTTTTTGAACCATTCACGACACTGGAATCAGAAAGACGAGATCTATTCGATTACTTAGGTTCAGCACACTTACAAACACTTTGAATTTTGAGCTATCACTTAGGTCCATGATCCAAATCTGATCATCCATGCTTCATTGATAAATAATATTAATGTTATAGCGATGGATATTTTGGGTTGATGAAGCACATCCCGAGGCATGCCTTGGGATGCATGCCTCATGTCTGGAAAGATGGAAAACATTGGATCCAAGGCACCAACCCACCTCCTGATCCTCTATACACTACGATTGGATCTCTCCCCTTGTGTTATGCTCAAACACTAGCATATTAAGGAAAAATTGTATGGAATTGTAGTTGAAAATTGTGTTGTTATGGTCTTATGATTATTAGCAAACATTATAAGAGCTCAACAACTTATGTATGCACAGTTTCAAATCCTTGGAAAATAAATTTCACTTGAAAGATAGTCATTAAGTAGTGTGTCTGATATGGCTTAGTCTATGTGACATTTCTTTGGTAAATCCCATCATTCATTACTTATTTCTACTCCATTTCACATCCCTGTGTTTTATTTTGACTCATTTCCACTTATAATTTTCATGCACGCATATTGCTTCATGGGATTTGTTAACACTATAAATGTTAATTGTCTGACTGCCATTGTATCATTGTTTTCAAATTTTTCTTGTTCCCTAGCCTATGTCAAAGTTCGAGTCATTTTCAATAAAAGCCAAAAAGAGTCTCAAAACCAAAAGATTTTTAATTTTTATAGGTGGTATTGTGTATTAGGCTCATAAAAGAAGATAAAATCATTGTTTTAACTTAGGTTAGCATCATATATTATTGGTCATTTTTGTAATAAAACTATAGTTGTTCTTTCCGGGATAATAGCTACCCCTGTTTAAGTTTCATTGGTAACACAATGATATAAAAAAGGGCAGCTATTTCTCCAAATTGAAGGTTACATTACTGACACGGAGAAAGAGAAATTATTTCTTCAGGAACCTATTTTCATTGGTAACACAGTAAAAAGAGAAATTATTTCTCTGAAGTTTGGTTATATTGCAATACAGAGATAAAGGTAGCTATTTCTCAGGCATAAGGAGTGGCAAGGAATATTTTCAGAGAAAATATCATTCCTCTTTGAAGTTGATTGAAGATCTCTTATGTTATAACATGATTATTCTTTTTAACAAGATTAATTATTTTTGACTTAGGAGAATTATTATAGGTGAATGGTTATATTATTAATGTAGCTAACCTATAGCTACCCTATTAAGACTGAAGCTGAAGTTAAGGCCAGAAGTTAAGGTACAAGGTATCAATTATTAAATGATGCAGGGGAATGTTATGAGTTATGGGATGACTTGGTGCTCATATTTGAATGATTTCAAATCGTGTCATTAAACCATACGATAGCTAAAGGCATAGCTTCAGAGGTTTAAGCTCAAGATTCTCAAGTCTGAGGTTCTCTGTGGAAGTTATAGCTAACAGAAGTCACATCCTCCAGCAACTAGTTTATCATTCCAAGGCAGGAAATCAGGGTTGCGTGTAGGGTTTTGCCTCCAATTTGAAAATTTGTGCGCTTAGAGGGAGATTAGTTGTTGAGAAGGATGGAAAAATATGGGAATGTCAACTGGTCTGAGCTAACAAACACCAGGTTTGTTGATGCTAGAGAAAAGCCCCAATTTAAGACAACAGGTTGGTATAAGTTTTTGCAAAAAAAATCTAGAGAAAATGTAGCCTTAACACAGGCCTTGGGAGCAAGACTTTCAAAATATTTGAAGCCATCATAGCTCGAGCTACTCCAAGCTCGTCCATTGGAGAACGTTGGTTCAAGAATAAAGTGTTGCCAACAGAAGTAAGTCCCTTCCTCAAACCTGAACATGTGAATGTCAAATGGAATCCAACTGTGCATATTTCCTGTTTTAGGGCAGAGTGGCAACATGTAATAACCACAGTGCAACACTACATTACTTTTGAATGAAGATTCTCCTTTGTCCACCATTACAAAATGAGATTTCTTTCTCATATTTTAGGTGACAAACCTATGAATTTTCCCTACTTCTTATACATATACTTGCTTAAAATGTCCTTGAAGTTGCAGAAAATCCCTATCTATTCCCTGCATAACCTATATCATGGGGGTTTAATCAAAATTTTGATTGTCTACCACCTTAAAAATAAAAAGACTACCTGGGATAAATTCTTGACAGAGGATGGGTTCGGTAGTATCAACTCTAGGAGGAGGGTAGGGAGGCCCAAGAAGAAAAATGATCATGAAAAAAATATCACAACTCTTGTGCCAAACAAGTCACATCTAGCTCAGTCTATCTCATCAACCAGTAGGAAAACTAGAAGTTTAGCTAGGAGGGTTATAACTGAACCTGTCACTCCCATACCCATGGTGCAACATGCAGAGAGATTTGATGAGAGGAAATATCCAAAGGAACCTCAACCTTTAGCAGCATTCATCAGAGAACGTTCCATGAGGTTCAAGCAAGGGAAAAATGTTAAAGTCTACATGTGAGGAAAACATATCTTCTTCCTCAAGATATAGAGGCATAAGAAGGTTGATCCTAGGAGAGAAAATTTCAGAGGAATCCAGCCCTGAAATACCAATCCAAGTGCCAGTTGAAATTCTAGTTCAAGTACCATCTCAAGTGTCTAATCCAGTTCAACATTCCATCCCAGAAGTTGCAAAAGAGTAATAAGAAAACAGGGAACCAACACCAACTCAGTTGTTTTCTTCCCTCAGGACACCTAAGACACCCAAGGCTCCTTCAAGGAGAAAAGGTAAAAATGTCATTCACTGGTATTCATCCTTCGAAGAAGATAGTGATGAAGATTTCTCAGAGACAGAATATGAAGAAGGTCAGTCTAGTAGTATGGTGCAAAAGAGAAGAAGGATTTGCTATATTCCTAACCCTTATCTTAATAGGTCTCACACTAGGCCTAAAAACAAACTGAGACTGAATAGAAAACTGATTGATAACCCAAGACTGAGATATGAAATCATCAATGTGGATGAAAGCCCAAATAAGGAAACCAAGAAGGCCAGAACTCAGAAACAAAAGCATACATGAAAATGAACTAGAAGGCTCACTAAGGTAGAGTCTTGAGAGTCTCTCAAGATCTTTGCTTCAATACTTTATTTTATCTAAACCTTTTAGGAGAGGATCGCACATTTTTTGCCTAATAAAAAAACGCATCTATTTGCAGAATTTCCGATTATAGCTACTTAATTTTGAAAAGGGCAGCTATTATTTCCTAAGTTTTTGTATGAAGGAAGTGGAGGCAGTTTTTGTTCAAAGTCTCGAGGGGTGCTACTAAGGAGTAGTTACATGCATGCATTATCCACAGAAGAAGATGCTGCCAGGTGTCATTGATCAAGCTCCCTTCTAAATTTTAGAATTCTATTTTTCACTTTTTAGGGAAACAACCACATGTTATCTTCAACTATTGTTTGCACTTTTTATGGAAATGGTTTTACCAGAACGGAAGAGTAGTCTTCCAGCAAATTGCCACATCATTCCTGCCACTTCGAATTACAAGACATCATTTTGTTTATTTTATTTATGTTGCACCACTTTGTATTAAAGTTTAGGATAAGCCTCATATTTTGTATGAGAATGTAATAATTTTTTTAGAACAGATTCACCCTTTTTGTGGAGATGTCAGTATAATGTCTCTTGTATATATATGATGAAACTCCATGAAGAAAAGGTTCGTGGTTTGTGAATATTTTCCTCATATGAGTGTCATTTTCAGTGAATGATATTGAAGAAGACTTTTGAGGACTTACTACCTTCTTGATATGTGTATTGTTAATCTTTCTATGTGTTTCCACACCTCATTCTCTTGAGTTGCAATTTGTAATTCCAGATGCTGTTGTATGTTTTTATGAGTCTCTTGATGTGTTTATGTATCTTATCAAATTTTATTAGTCTTAATCAGTGAGAATTCTTGATGAGATATATATAATGACAGTTTAAATAACATTCCTTATGACAGTGACCTTTCATGATATTCAGTAAGATTATTGTAAGTCTTCATATAGATTTCTCTTGTTGATATATTATCAAATTGTTTCTTGTGTGGTTTTTCATCAAAGAAGTGGATTTCTGATTTACAAACCCATTGTTCCTTCCACTATTTCACACTTTCTTATCTCCATAGGCTACAAACTTACCTTTTTTCTACCATATCAGGACTCAATACCCCCATTAGTGTGACAATGAACTTGACTAAAATCCCTTTTCATTGATTGAGAGCTTAAAAAACCTACCAATCATATAATCCAAATCATTAAATTGCCTTAGAGCTTAGGATGTGACTGTTCAAGCACTTGAAGCAATCCAAGTGCTGATTCCAGTGCTAACATCTTTTGGTGTGTTTTCCGGGAGACTAAGGCCTTGAAACAAAGTATTCTCTCAAGTCTCTTGTTTTGAATTGTTGAAAATCAATTCTTGATGGTGAACAAGAATTGGTAACTTGAATAACACTACAAATTGGTTCACTTGGTGACTCCAAAAAGAGGAAGAGGGGTTTCAACACCTCCTAGTACAAGGAGAATTCAGAGATCACCTACTGTGACTCTAGTTACTGACCTAGAGAAAATCATTAAAGATGCAAAGGGAAAACAGAGATCAGTTGAAGCCACATCTCAGTCAGTGAAGAAATTACATAAAAATTACATTCCAAAGCAAAAGGTACCCTCACATACTTTAGAATCAAAAGAAGTTTTAGTTTCAAAAGATTCTGCTGAAAAATCTCAGATTGAAACAACTTCTCTAGAAAATAAAGCAGACGTTGTTAACCTAGGCTTAGTTGAAATTTTTTCTCATTCATCATTTATTAGATCTGAGGTAAGTAATATTCCAGTCAAAGAAGAAAAAACAGAGGTTTTAAGTGTCAATAAGGAATCAGAAGACTTTGCGCTGACATAAGGGGAGTTAGAACAAGTATTGGCAATTGCACCTTTTCTTTATAGGAATGTTTTGACTGAAGAAGATTTTAAAACCATTCTAAATTTCCTTCAAACTCATCCTAAATATCATTCTTTTATTACCCCTCGGAAAGAGTATTTTCCTTTGTCTCCAAATCCAGTTGTTGGTTCATCCTCTTGTCATCCACTAGAAGGGAGTGTTCTTGAAGGCCTGAATTTCAACTTATCTGAATTTTTAGCTCAGCGAAATAAAGTTGAATTTACCTCATCCCCTCAAGAGACAAAATTTGAATATGATTCTTCTGTAGAAGGTGAAACCAAGACCTCCTCTATTCATCTCTTTGAAAATCCACTGTTTTCAGTCCCAAAACTTGAAGAATCAGCCCAATATTTCCAAGTTTCTGTTGTCCCAAATCAGATTCAAATTCCACAAATTGGAATTCCTGATTCCCAAACAACTACATCAACCGGTCATCCATCAAATGTACATCAACAAACTATGGCTCAGCCTGCCCTTACAAGGATGCAGCAGATAGTGGCTGCAAGATATGCACCACTTTCTCTTCCTCAACCTTTGCATCCTCTTCCTCAAGGAGATTATTTGGAATATCTTCCAAAATACACAAGGGAGGGAGAAGGAGTTTCTGCTGAGGAACATTTGGTTTCTTTCTATAGTTATGTTGATAACTAGAACATTGAACATGAATATGTCTAGTGAAGACCCTTTGTTCAGAGCTTGGATGGAGAAGGTCGTAAATGGTTTAGAATTCTACCACCAAACTCAATAACAGGAATAGATTAATTAGAGGAAATATTTGCGAAAAAATGGGGTGATACGAAAGAATATGTGTACTACCTTACAGTGTTTTGAACTCTGAAAAAGAAGAGAGATGAGTCATTATATGATTTTACAAAGAGGTTTAATAAAATTTATCAGAAAATTACTGAAGAAATTAAGCCTCCTGAAACCACAACTATGATAAATTTTTCCAATGCTTTAGATTCTGAGTTTTCTTTTATGTTTAAGGGTTGTGAAAGCACAAACATTGATGGATATGCAAGAGGCTGCAATTGGAGTGCAGTCTAATCTTATGGCTTCAAATAAATTGAAAATGGAAGAGGAGAAAGCAACAAAGGACAAAAAGAAAATGAAAGAGGAAAGACCTTCTTCCTCCAAAACTCTTACAGTAGAAGAAAATATTGATCAAATGTCCAATTTGATCAAGGAACTTGCCTCTAAGATGACAAAAATGGAGTTAGAAAACAAACCAGCTGCTAGAGCCAATCAAAATGAAGCCAATAGAAATCAGGCTCCCTTCAAAAGACCTTTTCGGCCTCAACAAATCTTGCAACGCCCAAGGAGGAATGTTGATGATCAAAATGTTTACCTCCTTTGAATAATTTTGTTGAAGAAGAGCAGCAAGAACATGAGGAAGAAAATGAAGAAATAAACCTTGTAGGAGAAACATCACAATCAACTTGTTTGACTTTGCAAGATGAAGACCAGTCAAGGATAAATTTATTTTTAGATGATGATAATGCTCAAATTAACTCACAAAATGATAAAAAATAGCAAGAAACTCAAAATAGAAACTATCCTCTAAGGTCCAAAGGTCTTGTTCAACAACCTCAACAAAAATCATATTCTGACAAACAAGCTACTTAACAAAAGGCCAAAGTCAGTGATGTCCCTCCACCTCATAATTCTTCCCCAATCATCAAAATTTATATAGAAAATAAAGAATTAGCTCCTATTTATTTCAGTTTCAAATAATAACTGAATAAAATTAATATTCCTGTCCCACTTCTGGAATTGTTGAAAATATAACATACAAAGAGTCTTTTAAAGGCCTGTTACAGCCACCTCTCACTCTTGATTCAGTCAACGTTGAGGATGAAAATCCTACTATTTACTTAGGTTTCCATGTCCAAGACCAAAATGATGATAGTTCAGCACCCTTCTATAATCTTTCCCTCAATATACATGATAAATTGCTGCATAATTGTCTATTAGATTCTGGAGCTTCTCACAATCTAATTCCAAAGAAAGTGATGGATGAATTGGGATTAGAAATCACCAAGAAATACCATGACCTATACACCTTTGATTCCAAAAAATTTAAGTGTTTAGGAGTGATTAAATACTTGGTTGTTTCTCTTACCCAGCTTTCTATGATAAGCTTAGTGATGGACATCGTAGTTGCAGACATACCTTCTATATTTGGGATGCTTCTTTCCAGATCTTGGTCTAAAAAATTGGGGGGCACCCTTCAGATGGATATGTCATATGCCACAATCCCAGTGTTTGGAGGAGAATTCAGGAGGTTGTATAGGGAAACCCAAATGGCCTATATCATCAATGATCAACATAATCCCTAAAACCATCCTAAATATGCTGAGGAGAAGGAATCGGGGTAATCCATATTACACCTTGCTATTGATGATAAAAATTTCCAACATGAAATCAGTGAAAAACTTTATTTCCAAGATACAAATGAGCAACATTTAGAGGGAGGAAAGATCTAGAAATTTTACTTTGATGGAGACTCATCAGGAGAAGGATCGGGATTTGGTGTAGTTCTCATTTCTCCCACTCAGCAAAGGGTAACTATATCATATAAACTCCAATTTTCTACCACTAATAACACTGCTGAATATAAGGCACTTGTTTTGGGTATGAAGGTAGCGAAATATTTGGGAGCTGAGAAGTTAGTTGCTTTTGGTGATTCAGAACTGATGATAAGGCAGGTAAGAAACAACTATCAAGTGAAAAAATCCAAATTGAATAATTACAGGAATGAAGTGTGGGACTTGATTGAGTATTATTTTTTAGCATTTAATGTAAATTTTGTCACTAGAGAGGAAAATCAAATGGATGATTCACTAGCTATTGTTGCTATTAATTTTAAAGTTCCTCTTCATTTCAAGGCAACATATGATGTTAAAATAAAAAAAAGACCTTCAATCCCTGATAATATCAAATACTGGCAAGTATTTGAAGATGACAAGAAAATTCAGAAATTTTTGGAGTGTGTTGAAGAGTTTGTAGACATTCAAATTGATGATGAACAAGACATTGTTGAAAATCAAAACAACAAGTCTTTCGAGAAAACCATGGTTGGGAAAGATATTATTGATCTGAAAACTAACTATATTCCTAAAGTCCTAGTTCCTTTAGAGATATTTTTTAACAATAATGATGATTTTTTAAAGCCTGAAAATAAAACTGATGGAGAGAGTACAATTGACTGCAATATTGGGACAAAATATCAACCTAAATCAGTTAAAGTTTCTAAATTTCTTTCTCTAGAAACTAGAACAAAATATATCAAGCTGTTGAAACAATATGCAGATATTTTTGCATGGTCCTATAGTGAGTTAAAGACCCTTGATAGAGGTATAATGGAGCACAAAATTCCTCTGAAATCATATGAAAAACATATAGCACAAAAGATAAGGCATATAAATCCCATGTTGCTCCCTCTCATTGAAAAAGAAATTAGAAAATTATGCGAAGAAAAAATAATTCTTCCTTTAAGGTTTTCTATTTGGGTAGATAATATAGTCCTAGTTTGAAAAACGAATGGCGAAATAAGAAATTGTATTGATTTTCACAATTTGAACCAGTGTTCATTGAAGGATAACTATCCATTACCCAATATGGATAATATTTTGCAGAAAGTTGTAGGCTCCAAAATATTGTCAATGATAGATGGATTTTCAGGGTATAATCAGATTTCAGTTAATAGAAAAGACAGAGAAACTACAACATTTACTACACCCCGGGGGACATTCATGTACAGCAAAATTCCATTTGGTCTAATGAATGCAGATGCAACTTTTAAACGGGCAATGGATATTTCCTTTGCAGGAGAAAATGATAGATTTGTAGTCATTTACTTGGATGAAATTACAGTCTATTCAAAGTTTGATGAAGATAATTTGAAACATTTGAAACGAGTTTTTGACAAATCCAGAAAATTTGGTTTGTCCTTGAACCCAAAGAATTCATCCTTTGTTCTTCAAGAAGGAAAATTATTGGGACATATTTTGACAAAAAATGGTATTCGTATTGATCCAGGGAGAGTTGAATCTATTCGGAATATTGGTTTTCCAAGGAATAAAAAATAATTGTAGTCATTTTTGGGGAAAATTAATTTTCTGAGGCGCTTTGTTCCAAATTTTGCAGAGCTAATCAAACACATAAATCTCTTGTTGAAGAAAGATGCAGAATTCAAGTGGCGAGTTGAAGTAAAAAATTATTTTTCAGCAATCAAGTCTGCCTTGACTGAAACTCCATTTTTAATTAGTCCTAATTTTGAAATAGATTTTCTGATTTTTTCTTATGCTTTAGAAGAGACAATTGTAGTTGTTTTGTTACAAAATAATAAAGAAGGTTTAGAACAACCTATTTCATTTTTTAGCCATGCTTTAAGAAATGTTAAAATAAAGTACAACTTGACTGAAAAACAAGCATATTCACTAGTTAAGGCTTTAAAGTCTTTTCAAGTTTGTGTTACATTCAAAATTGTTTCTTTTGTGCCAAATATCACTGTCAAAGATGTATTGTTGCAGCCAGACACAGATGGTAGAAGGGAAAGATGGTTAACCAAGATTCTAGAATTTGATATTGAGATCAAACCTACTAAATTGATAAAAGGACAAGGCTTAGCTTGCTTGATGGTTGAATCTAATTGTAAGGCTCTAGATCTGATTAGGTGGTAGCTAAAGAAAAATATGGAGAAGGTATATCTAATTATCCCGAAATCTTTCAATGAAATTGGTATAAAGATATAGTATACTTTTTATTAAATCTCAGCTGTCCCCCTGAAATGGAGAAGTAAAAAAGGAGAGCTTTTAAATTGAGAGTTGTTAAGTATTTCATTTTGGAAGACCATATTTACTAGAAATACCCTTTGGGAGTCTTATTAATATGTGTAGATGAAGTTGATTCACAAAATATTATGTCTTAGATACATGCAAGGGTATGTGGCAGACATTTGTATTGGAAATCCACTGCAAACAAAATTTTAAGAGTTGGCTATTATTGGCCAATTCTTTTCTCTGATGTTTTTTCCAAAGTCAGGACTTGTGTTGAATGTCAAAAGTTTGCTAGTAAACATAAGCTTCTTCCATTACCTCTTATTCATATTTCAACAGATGTTCCTTTCTAGCAGTGGGGGTTAGACTTCATTGCTGAAATTTATCTGCCTTCATCAGAACAACATAGATGGATTCTTACAGCTACAGAATATTTTACTAAGTGGATTCAATATGTTCCAACCAGGAATGCCACTGATACGGTAATAATCAAATTTATGTTGGAACGTTATGTGTAGATTGGGTTTTCCTCAGAAATTAGTGACTGATAATGTAATGGATTTTAAGTCTACTAAGATGAATAAATTCTTTGAGAAATATGGTATTGAATTGACTCATTCTACACCTTATTATCCACAAGGTAATGGTTTCGCTGAGTCATAAAATAAAATCTTGGTGAGAATCATTAAGAAGATGTTGCCTGAAAATAAGATAAATTGGGACACTCAGTTAGTTCATGCTCTTTGGGCAGAAAGGGTAAGTGGCAAAAGATAAATTGGAATGTATCCTTTTCAACTTGTCTATGGTATTGATGCTATAATTCCTTTGCAATTAGCTCTTCCTGTTATGAAGTTTCTGCAAAATGAAATTGATGATGAAAATAAAATTAATAGGACAATGTTGCAGCTGATAGAATCTCATAAAATTAGAGAATCATTGATGGGAAAAGTATAGAAATATCAGACCAAAGTCAAATATGTTTTTGATAAGAGAGAAAATCAACAATTATTTCAGGAAAATGATTTGGTGTTGCTCTGGGATGTCAGGAGGGAAGACTATGGAAAGCATGGTAAGTTTGACAATTTATGGTTTGGGCCATTTAGAATTTCTTAAGTTTTTGAAAACAATACATTTCTGCTCAAGCATCTAGATGATAAGCAGCTGACTGGAGGTCCAGTTAATGGTCATTTCCTTAAAAATTTCTTTGTTTGATAAGTTAGTTAGTCATTCCATTGAAAATATCCAGAGTGATGTGTCAATAAAACTCCATGCCTAATGGTACTCATGTCTGTAAATATGGTCAGTCTTGAGTCCAGTCAATCAAAGGTCAGTCCTAGTCATAATTTTTAGAAGTCTTATGAGTCTTGCAAATCTTAAGGCACTGAGTCTAGAGTCCTTGAAGCCTCACAGGGAGGACTTCATCCCCAATAGGAGCCATTGTTAGCACCATAAATTTTAATAGTCTAACCGCCATTGTATCACGGTTTTAAAAATTTTCTTGTTCCCTAGCTTATGTCAAAGTTCGAGTCATTTTCAATAAAAACCAAAAAGAGTCTCAAAACCAAAATATTTTAAAGTTTTATAGGTGGTATTGTGTCTTAGGCTCATAAAAGAAGTTAAAATCATTGTTTTGTGACTTAGGTTAGTGCCATAGGTTATTGGTCATTTTTGTAATAAAATTATAGTTGTTATTTCCGGGATAATAGCTACCCCTGTTTAAGTTTCATTGGTAACACAGTGATATAAAAAAGGGATGTTATTTCTCCAAATTGAAGGTTACATTACTAACACAGAGAAAAGAGAAGTTATTTATTTAGGAACTTTTTTTCATTGGTAACACGGTAAAAAGAGAATCTATTTCTCTAAATTTTGGTTATATTGCAATACAGAGATAAAGGTAGCTATTTGTCAGGCATAAGGAGTCGCAAGGAATATTTTCAGGGAAAAGAACATTCCTCTTTGAAGCTGATTGAAGATATTCTATGTTATAACATGATTATTCTTTTTAAAAAGATTAATTATTTTTGAATTAGGAGAATTATTATAGGTGAATGGTTATATTATTGATGCATCTAACCTATAGCTACCCTACTAAGACTGAAGCTGAAGTTAAGGTACAAGGTATCATTATTAAATGATGTAGGGGAGTGTTATGATTTATGGAATGACTTGGTGCTCGTATTTGAAAGATTTTAAATCGTGTCATTAAACCATACCGTAGATAAAGGCGTAGATTCAATGGGTTAATCTCAATATTCTCAAGTCTGAGGTTCTTTGTGGAAGTTACAGCAAACATAAGTCACATCCTCCAGTAACTATTTTATCATTCCAAGGCAGGAAATAATGGTTGTGTGTAGGTTTTTACCTCCAGGTTGAACAATTGTGCGTTTAGAGGGAGATTAGCTATTGAGAATAATGGGAAAAGGTGGTGTTGAGGAGGTAAATCCCCTCTGCGGACAGAGGCGATCCCTACTAGCCCAGCAGGGGTCTAGCAACAAACAAACAATGTTATGACGCAAGTTCCTAATTACGAATGAAAAGGCTAGAGATAGAAGCCTACCTAGATTCCAACGCTAGGATCTGAAGAAGAAGCGTCCCCGTTCCTCAGCCTTGGCAGATCACAATCCCTCCACGATCTCCGCGGATGAACACCTGCACATGGAAGAAACGAACAGATACAAGCATAGAAACCAGCATACGTAACTAAACATCAGTCAGAAAGGACGTTACTCACATTAACATGATGGAAAATAGAGTGGAACCATAATCATAATCATCTATTAAATAATGAACGAAGAAAGATTACAACCAAGTTCTGACGTCGCGGTCTCCTTCGGACGGGTCTCCGGTCGTCCACGTCTCGCAAAGCTCGCCAAGGAAAGGGAAAACCTCTCCAGAGTCTCGTGACAATGGTCTCCTTACTTGAGTCAGCCTTAAGGGAAAGAGAGGATTCTTTACAACACAAAGGCTCTTGGGAATATGGAGATTCAGAGCTTAGGCACTTCAAGACTAGCTTGCCATGGATTTGAGCGAGCTTTTAATAGATGGGGAAGGAGGGTAGGATCCCTATTATTATGGGATTGGCCCTATCAACAAGGAAGGTTCCATGGGAGGTGGCAAACCACTTCCCTTCCATAGAACTCCCGCGACCAAACCTCCCAACTCCAAGATAAGCGATGGTTTAAAAGTTTGTTGGAACTCGCTTCCGCCATCCTTATTTAAAAAACAACTCCCAAATTGGGTGGCGCGACTACGGCTCTATGACGGAGCGCCGGTTAGGCGCGACCTCTTTGTAGGATTTTCCCCATTGGCGCGAGTGATGAACTGTCTGCCCGCGCCAATGCAAAAGGAGATGTTTTCATGATTTTTTGCAAGGAGATGTCTTTAGGGCAATTGAAGCTCATGTTCAGAGGGATGCATTGATGATGATTTCAAGGCATGACAATGTTCACAGGTCACAAAATGGGTCCTCCATTGTGCAGGACGGGGAATGGTAGGGACGGTGACAAGTTACTGTGTAACAGATGCCCCCTAAAGTATGAGGCCCGAGAGAGAGAGGGGTGAAATGCTTTACGAGAACATGTTCAACTGAAGCCTCGCCGTCGGAAAACCTGCGTAGAAAAATACAACTAATATCTCAAGTACATGATGTATATGCGATATGGGCGCAGCCATCCGAAACAGAGTACACTATAATCCGGATCCGGGGTATGGGCACAGCCATCCGAAACAGAGTACACTATAATCCGGATCCGGGGTATGGGCGCAGCCATCCAGCAAGGATCAAATAAATAGACTCAGGTATGGTCGCAGCCATCCAATCAGTGAGTCATGTACATAATGATAATAATCCACAATCGCGACCTAGATACAACGGACACAATCCGGGGTCTTGCGCTCCATCTCCAGCCGAACAGTACAAGTTCAAGCATGTGAATATGTGAGCTGAAGTCGAACATGCAAGAACATCGTCGATTACAGCCAATGATGAAAGGCGATTTAACGGACGCGAGAGAAACCACAGTAATGACAGTAATTCTTTCAGGCCCTACGGTACAATCTACGGCGTGCGAATAAATGAGTTGACGTCGAACATGAAGAATCACTCGATCGGAGGCCAATGATGTAAACCTCTCGTCGAATGCGGCAGACTTTGCCATTGAGGCATGTAGGCTCCAAGGTACCATAAGGAGTCTCTAGACCAACTTCCTGGATAATGAGTTGATGTCGACAGGAAGTGACCTTGATCGAAGGTGGGCCATAATGATTCCCACATCATCGATACGAGACAAAGGAACATGATGTTTTGTTGTGAATCAGGATTGTATGAAAAACAGAGGAAGGTTGATATTTGCAGAGGCCAACTTCTCTTGAACACATGAACGACACGACAGTGGACTTGGTAGTATTTGACATCAACGGATCAGAGGTCATGGTAACGAGGCAGTGAACATATGAGAGGTCAAAAGAGATTACCCAAACCCATGGAGGCAAAGTGAAGCAACGAGATGAGATGTCCCCAACCCGACACGGATGCAGACAAGTGCCATGTTCAAGAGCGACATACTGTCGACGACAACGACGATGGTTCCATTTTTCCCCCACCATTTCTGGCGAGTACCCCAATTATTTTTAATAACAAGCTTGAAGGGGATAGCATATGCTTGCGATATAAGTCCGCCCTTCGGGTGAATCCATCCTAGTGCATTTAACGAGTCCTAGGAAGGAGAAACTTGGAGAACGTCATTTCGACTAGATCCGATGTCATCAGGGTTTAACGAGTCTGACAAAGGAAGAACTCGGCGTCTTTTCATGTTTAGAGAGTTTGAAAAGACGGCGGAAAAGAAAACTCCACAGGTCCCTTTTCGTAAATAGTTCCCCAGATCCGAAAAGGTAGAAAACAATATCCGGGAAAACCTCCTAGTCACAATAGGCTAGGGTATTCCTTTTTCGTAATCAATCCATCCCGGCCCGAAAAAGGGTTAAACTTATACCGGGTGAATGTCGATTCGTGTCCATTTTAACGAGATCGAAACGACAAGGGCCTCGGCAATCTTTTCATATTTAGAGAGTCAGAAAAGAGCTGAAAGATGACTCCAGAGTGACTTTTTCGTGTATTTACCGAGTCCGAAAAAGTATAAAATACAACTCGTTTCCATCATTTAAGTCGCAAAAAACCTGCTGCTGCATATACCAAGCAAGCGTAAAATCCATTTTCGACATAACACATGCAAATATTTGATAAAAATAACTTTTAAAACTCATTTAACGTCGAAAAAGTTATAAATATGTCTAATTGGTAAAAATAAAATTACTTTTACTATTTACCTTGGTAGAAAACAACAGTGGTCCATTTGGAGCAGAAACTTCCATCGACGATTGCGACCAATCCAGGCAACCATTCAGCTTCTCGTCTGTCACAGGTAAAAGGCGCTCCCTTGCTCTACATTTTAATTCATTTTTTAATGATTTCCCCTTAAAAATCAGTCTTGTATGGTCATTTTTTGAATTTTAGGGCTGCGCCCATTGGCGCGGGTATCGGGCACGGACCCGCGCCACATGGCACGACTGTTAGCAAAACAGCCGCGCCAGCGGCCGAACCTTAAATTCCGCCCAAAATTTCGATATTTAGACCAAATTACTTGGAATTTGAAGCTCATCAAAGATCTAACCAGGGGTTTTTGACCATGTGAATGCAGATAATCACTCAAACTGGCGATCGAATGGAAGGAACGAGAGCACGGAGAAGAGGATGAACAGGCCATGCAAAGCCAGGCTTGCATGAATGCACTTAGAAACTGTGGATTGAAAAATTTCTTCCTCACGCCATGTTTACGAGCTCAGCCCGAGCTCCTCCAGTATCTAATCAGTATCTGGGATGAAAATGAACAGGTGTTCAGGTTACGAGACCAGGTGTTGGAACTGGAGGTCACTGACATTTATTTCATCACTGAATTGTCCCGCAGAGGTCCAATCCCTGTACTGACTGGAAGCAGACCATCCGGGGAGAAGATGGAACAGGTAATGGCACGGGTGTGCCGAGGGGCACAGACAGGATCAGGAAGCAAGAAGGTGGATATCCACACCATCCCTAATCTAGCACTGAGAGTAGTTCTCCATACCATTACGCGGGCTGCTGGGTCGCAGGCTCCGCACGAGGCCACGAAGAATGAACTCCTGCTGGCCTCAGAATGCATGGGTCCCTTACTGTTCAACTGGGCAGAAGCAGTAACTATCAACATGAAAAGGCAGCTCACAAAGTGCAAACAGGGGAAACTGAAACAGTTCGGTTATGGTTCCATCTTGGTATCGTTCATTCTGGAACGCATACCAATCTTCCAGGGCCAAGGGGCCGCGGTGGCGAGTCCGATACCACGAGAGCCACGAATGGCTCGCTGGGCAGCACTGATGCCCAGATCTGGAGGTGGCCAATAGATGTCCTGGAGGCCAGAGTTCTTTAGGTGGCTACGGCGCCAGCTGATCGTCGTGGAAGATTGGCCCTATTCGGGAACTGACTTTACCGGGGACCCAGATCTCCCACTACCAGAAGGAGATGACTGGGATGAGGAGCTGGGTAAGACCTCATATTTTGATTTTATGTTTATATGTTTTTTTTTGTTAATACACATTCGTCTTAACACAATTATATATGCATGCAGATGTAGGACCTGAGAGACCAGCCGGGATGTCTCCAATCTCCCGGAGGACACAACTCGCCCCTGAGATCCAGGGGGAAGGCACCGGAGGAGAGGAACTGATCCAGAACCTCGAGGGGATTGCCCATGGGATCCCCGACTATGCTCGGCTAGCGGACGTACCGATGGCATACTAGCGCCACACGGTGGGAGTTCCGAATCGAATCCACCGAATCCTGAGGTGCCTAGTGCGTGCAGTGATGTGCTACCATGAGCACCATGCGGATTAGTCCTTAGGATTTATGCCACGCCTATTTTTGAGAGACGTAGTGTCTCAGGATGTACTAAGATGATTATGTATATTTTTGAGTTTTGTGATGCACACTGTGCAAACATTTCGACACACATATATATATATATATATACATATGACTATTTTGGATGGATCTTTCTTTACATGTGTTGATGTTTTTATATGTCATGCAAATGTCTAATACAGATGTAATCTAATGTATCAGTTACATAACAAACGACCCAATGCAAAATGTATTCACACAATGTATCTAATCACACATTTCATTTTTACGCAAGCTTAAAAGCACACATGAACACACACATATGCAAACTATGCTTGAAATGAGGAAGACGGGCATGCCCCCCAGCATGATGTCTCAATTCGAGGTGCATGCCCCCCAAGCTTCAGTCCATTGAAAATGGAGTGAAGGTTCAAAACAAAAAGTTGAATTGAACAAGCTTGTGTTTCATTATTTTAACGAGGTTGACACACTTAAAAGAACTATCCTCAAACAACTTGTTTCATTGTTTTAGGAGCTCGACACAAGTGGAGGAACTATGCTCCGGCGATCTTGTTTCATTTTTTAAGGAGCTTGACACAAGACAACGAACTATGCTCCGACGATCTTGTTTCATTTTTTAAGGAGCTCGACACAAGACAATGAACTGTGCTCCGACAACCTAGTTTCATTTTTCAAAGAGCTTGACACAGGGAGGGAACTGTGCTCTAACCGGCTTACATCAAAATGAACAAGAAGGCAGCGCTTCCAAGAGTTCCACTCCTGATGGAAGGAAAACATCCTGGAAGTCAGGACCCAATGCCCCCAGCACCTGATGCACGACGGCATCATCACTGAGCACAGGCACGGGGTAAGTAGACACATAGTTGACCTGCGGTGGAGCAGATACAACGGGTGGATAAAAACCCGGAGGGGATGATGGTGGACCAGTTGCCACATTAGGACCAAAGAACGAAAGATGATCAATGGTCATGATCCATCCTTCATGTGGAAAGCACATCACGCGAAAGAGGGAGGAGACAAGTGCTCCCATGGCATAGGTGTAATCGCGCCCCAGGAGCAGGTTGAAATCCAAAGGGCCTGGAATGACCATCACGTCCATATGGACGGTTTTACCTCCCAAAGTAACAGGTAACCTTGGAAGGATCCCCAACGGTTGACTCGTTCTTCTATTGAATGTCAACAGATTCTGCGTAACGGGCGCAAGCGGTGGCGAACCGAAAGCTTGCCAGGTATTTGAGGACATAATACTAACAGAGGCACCTTCGTCTATAATGGTGCTGGGTACAACCAGACCAAGAGCCTGTACTGTGATCTCGAAAGGCACATAAGACGGAAGGCGAAATCCTGCAAATCGATTCCAGTCAAAGGAAGCGACCAAACTACTCAGAGGGGCTACCATCGACAAGCGAAGGTCTTCCCCTGATGTTACGGTAGAAGAAGCCTCCTCCATGACCTCCATCTCGAAGGCGGGAGGAATATCCTCCGTAGCCTCCATCATGGGAGGCGGAGGAGGGGCTTCTTGAAGTACAGGGATAGGAGAATCTTTCTCCAAGTCTGAAGAATCTGAAGAGATCAGAAGGACATGGGGGGTGTGAGGTCCACTCTTGACAGAAAAGACCTGGTGCACCGTGGACGGGGCCAGTTCAACCGATCCTACGACCAATGGCTGGTCAGGGACGGATTCGTGAATTTGAATTTCTGGGGGAGTGGGATCGACCAAGGATGACTCTTGACCAATCGTAAGATCAGCTGGCGGAGGACTCAAAGAAATTTGTTTATAACCAGCTGGAAGGCGTGGTGTAGAAACAGTTGAGTTGTCCAAAACTTGCTTGGCTTCATCCATATAAGGACAAAGGTGAATGGCATGATGCCCTTCACACAACTTACAGGGATTGGTGATCTTACCCTGTTTCTTGGAGTTCTTATCAACAACAGCTGAAGACGTGCCCCCAACTTGACTCCCGGAAGCCAAAGGCAACGGTGGGCGGCCGTTGGACCATACTTCGAGCACCTTGGGAATGCCAGGGCAGTCTCGAAGAAGATGGTCTCCCGTGCACAACAGGCAAGGGAACTTGACTTTCCGTGGAGGGTTGGAAAGTTTATCGGCAGAAGATATCTCAGAGGCAGTAACCGTACATTTAGCCTCTCGCTTATCAGACTTCTTCTTCTTTGTCTTCTTCTTCTTCTTCTTAGCCACTTGGTTACTTGAATCCAGACTTTCACCAGGCAAAGTAGAAGATGAGGACGCAGAAACAGGCGAAGAAGGGGAGAGGTCCACCTTGGAATCAGCATGATGTTGTTCAGGTGGAGAAACTGATTGAACAGTAGTGGAGACATTCGAAACTACAGAGGTTGAGAACAACTAAACAGGCAACCCAACAGTTAACCCAGGAAGGGACAACGTCGCCATGTAAGGAGCACCAACATTTCCAAAAGGAGGAAAAAGACCAGGGTTCCCTTCTGAGGGGATCCCTTGGTTGGTGAACTCTGAAAAAGTTGCCATCAAGACTCAAAACCACACACGGGCTGAAAACGAGTTAAGACACACGATCAAACGGTCAACAGGCAATATCTAAGCAGGCGTATAATCGAGGGCGATTAATTTTACCACATTGGAAAGTAAGAAACTCTACCGTTTCATATTTTAAGAGTCGAGAAATGATAAAAAGATGACTCTATCTCTTTCAGAGTTGACACAAGCATGAAAGGACAAGCGCTTGACGGTCTTTTCAAGTTTAGGGAGTCAGAAAAGACCAAATGACTGCTCACGAAAAAACTAGGCACAAAGGGTGTACCAAATATCCGTGAACTGCAATATACACCTTGGTTTCAAAAATGAAACAGAAATCGACCAAGGACTTTCCGTACGTGCGGGTAGTCTCCCCGAATGTTGTGTTCGGTGTATCACGGGTATAGGGCGGCAGACTCGGCTTCCTGTGGATAAAGGATTGAAAACCTAGAGGGGTCTCCCTTTATATACGCGACGGTACGGGGAGCACAAGTCCGTACTAGCGTTGTCTAAAGCCAACAGGCGAACGACAGCTGCTAGGTTTAACGACGCCGGAACACGTCTCTAGCCTAGACCTTCTAAATATGTTTCGTTAAGTTCCAATGTTGCCTTAGGTTAATTGAATAAATTTTACGGTTGATCTTCAATTAAGTTTCAATTTCCAGGCCCTATCGTATGTAGTGTCTCGAAAGACTCCTAAATGCAAAGCTATATGCCACAGTGCAACATTTCGTTCGATGAAAACTAATTAGAGAAGAGTTGAGAGCTTTTACACAAACGAAATGAAAGGAAATCAAGCAACGAGATCTCTAATGCAACTAACGCAATTGACAACTTTTCATTCAAAACACTAATCACTAGTGATATGGAAAAGATCACAATTTGCACTAATTAACAAAAGCAAAAGATATTTTTTTTTTGATTTTCAATGTTTAATGGCTAATATGCACTAATCAAACTTGAAAACAAATGGAGCAACTTGAGAAACGATATTCAAGAGAGCGAAACAAACACATTTCACTCAACAACACAAGCAATCAGATCCCCAAATCGACCAAAGTCTCTCAAAGCAAAGAAAAGACTGAAAAGCTTCCAATGGACCGTGTGATCTAGGTCCAAAGCAAGACCAAACGAGTTTCGAATGAAGAAATGAACAATCACCCAAAAATCGCAATAAAACAATGAACAACTATTTAGAGAATGTGGAGGATCAATCAGATAGTTGACAGGACAATCAAAACACCAAAACTCCCAAGGAGGGCTCGATACACTAAGCCACTATATGCCCTAGGGCTTAAAACGTGAAATCGGTAGATAGAAGCAAACAACCAAAGGACAAAGGTGAATTCCCAGTCAAACAGGACTCCAACACACTCAGGCAGTCGGAAAATCAAGAAGAAAAACACTGATCAACTTCAGAGAGCTCAAAAATGAGAAAACTCAAAAAACTTACAGGGGTGGCGCGACTGTAAGTGTGAAACTGGCACCAGAAAGAAATTGGCGCGGGTTGAACAAAGGCAACATGCGCCAATTGGCGCGACTGTCGGGTTAAAAACCGCGCCAGTCGAGTTCCTCAGCCAAAAATTAAAAACAAGCTACTCCAGAAACATACCAATGCAAGCTAAGCAATCCAAGAAGCAAAAACACACAAAGAACCCAACCCAGAAGGTTCATCAAGCAAGGAAAAGCAAGAAACAAACGTCAAGGCAAGACAAAGACTCCAAGTTGTTCAGTCCGTAAACCAAACCGGAGATTGACTGAAGTAGCATTGATCTACTCCGCTAATGCAAGGCAGAAGCGTTTCGAAGGCTATCTGGCTGTACTTCAGGCTCCGTCTATAGTTTAAAAATCAAACAACAAGCTGGTTCCCCAGCGGAGTCGCCAATTTGTTGAGGAGGTAAATCCCCTCTGCAGACAGAGGCGATCCCTACTAGCCCAGCAGGGGTCTAGAAACAAACAAACAATGTTATGATGCAAGTTCCTAATTACGAATGAAAAGACTAGAGATAGAAGCCTACCTGGATTCCAACGCTAGGATCTGAAGAAGAAGCGTCCCCGTTCCTCAGCCTTGGCAGATCAAAATCCCTCCACGATCTCCGCGGATGAACACCTGCACATGGAAGAAACGAACAGATACAAGCATAGAAACCAGCATACGTAACTAAACATCAGTCAGAAAGGACGTTACTCACATTAACATGATGGAAAACAGAGTGGAACCATAATCATAATCATCTATTAGATAACAGCGAAGAGAGATTACAACCAAGTTCTGACGTCGCGGTCTCCTTCGGACGGGTCTCCAGTCGTCCACGTCTCGCAAAGCTCGCCAAGGAAAGGGAAAACCTCTCCAGAGTCTCGTGACAATGGTCTCCTGACTTGAGTCAGCCTTAAGGGAAAGAGAGGATTCTTTACAACACAAAGGCTCTTGGGAATATGGAGATTCAGAGCTTAGGCACTTCAAGACTAGCTTGCCATGGATTTGAGGAGGCTTTTATAGATGGGGAAGGAGGGAGTTGGGATCCCTATTATTATGGGATTGGCCCTATCAACAAGGAAGGTTCCATGGGAGGTGGCAAAACCACTTCCCTTCCATAGAACTCCCGCAGCCAAACCTCCCAACTCAAGATAGGCAATGGTTTGTGAGTTTGTTGGAACTCAACTTCCGCCATCCTTTTTTTTTTTTTTTCTCGTTTAGACTAATCCTAATCTTTCCATTTTTTCTCCTCCCATCCCACCCACGGGTTTCGAACCGGTGACCTTACAGAAGGGAGTGCCTTAACAGTGCACCCCATCACCCACTGTTCTACACCACGTGGGCTAACTTCCGCCATCCTTATTTAAAAAACAACTCCCAAATTGGGTGGCGCGACTACGGCTCTATGACAGAGCGCCAGTTGGCGCGACCTCTTTGCAGTAATTTTCCCATTGGCGCGAGTACTGAACTGCCTGCCCGCGCCAATGCCAAAAGGGGTGTTTTTCATGATTTTTGCAAGGAGATGTCTCAAGGGCAAATAAAGCTCATGCTCAGAGGGATGCATTGATGATGATTTCAAGGCATGACAATGTTCACAGGTCACAGAATGGGTCCTCCATTGTGCGGGATGGGGAATGGTAAGGACGGTGACAAATTACTGTGTAACAGGTGGGTATGTCAACTGGTCTGAGCCAACCAACACCAGGTTTGTTGATGCTAGAGAAAAGCCCCAATTTAAGACAGCAGGCTGGTATAATTTTTTGCAAAAAATTTCCAAAGAAAATGTAGGCTTATCATAGGCCTTTTTCGAGAGCTTTGATGGGGAGAAATTCAAGTTTGGGAGCAAGAATTTCAAAATCTCTGAAGCCATCATAGCCCGAGCTACTCAAACCTCAGCCACAGGAGAACCTTGGTTCAAGAATAAAGTGTTGCCAATAGAAGTAAGTCCCTTCCTCAAACCTGAACATGTGAATGTCAAATGGGATCGAACTGTGCATATTTACTTTTTTAGGGTAGAGTGTCAACATGTAATAACCATAGTACAATGCTACATTACTTGTGAAGGGAGATTCTCCTCTGTCCACCATTACCAAATGAGATTTCTTTCTCATATTTCAGGTGACAAACCTATGAATTTTCCCTACTTCTTATACAGATCCTTGCTTAAAATGTCCTTGAAGTTGTAGAAAACCCCTATCTATTCCCTAAATAACCTATATCATATGGGTTTAATCAAAATGTTGATTTTCTACCACCTTAAAAAGAAAAAGACTACTTGGAATAAATTCCTGACAGAGGAGGGGTTTGGTAGTATCAACTCTAGGAGGAGGGTACATAGGCCCTAGAAGAAAAATTCTCATTAACAAACTAGCACAAATCCTGTGCCAAACAAGTCACAGCCAGCTCCGTCTATCTCATCAACCAGTAGGAAAACTAGAAGTTCATATAGGAGGGCTAGAACTGAACCTGTCACTCCCATACCCATGGTGTAGCCTACAGAGAGAGTTTATGAGAGGAAATCTCCAAATGAACCTCAAAATTTAGTAGCATTCATCAGAGAACGTTCCCTGAGGTTCAAGGAAGGGAAAAATATTAAGTCTACATGTGAGATAAAGCTTCTTACTCAAGATATAGAGGCATAAGAAGGTTGATCCTAGGAGAGAAAATTTCAGAGGAAGCCAACCCTGAAATACCAATCCATGTTCCAGTTGGAATGCTAGTTCAAGTACCAGTTCAAGTGTCTATTCCAATTCAACATTCCATCCCAGAAATTGCAAAAGAGCAAGAAGAAAACAGGGAACCAACACTAGCTCATTTTTTTCTTCCCTCAATGCACCCAAGACACCCAAGACACCTACAAGGAGAAAGCATAAAAATGTCATTCTTCTTATTCATCCTTCAAATAAGATAGCAGCGATGAATATTTCTCAGAGACAGAATATGAATAAGGTCATTCCAGTAGTATGGTACAAAAGAGAAGAAGGGTTTCCTATATTCCTAACCCTTATCTTAAGAGGCCTCACACTAGGCCTAAAAACAAACTTAGACTGAATAGAAAACTGATTTCTAACCCAAGACTGAGAGATGAAATCATCAATGTGGATGAAAGCCCGATTAAGGAAACCAAGAAGGCCAAAGCTCAGACACAAAAGCATACAAGAAAAATAACTAGAAGGCTCACTAAGGCAGAGTCTCTCAAGATCTTTGCCTCAATACTTGATTTTATCTAAAAATTTCATGAGAGGCTCACACATTTTTGGCCTAATAAAAAAACATAGCTATTTTCATAATTTCCAGTTATAGCTCCTTAATTTTGAAAAGGGCAGCTATTATTTCCTAAGATTTTGTATGAAGGAAGTGGAGGCTGTTTTTTTTCAAATTCTCGAGGGGTGCTACTAAGGAGTAGTTACATGCATGCATTATCCACTGAAAAGTTGTTGCTAGGTGTCATTGATCAAGCTCCCTTATTTTTCACTTTTTAGGGAAACAACCACATGTCATCTTCAATTTTTGTTTGCAATTTTTGTGGAAGTGGTTGTACCAAAACATAAGAGTAGTCTTCCAGAAGATTGCCACATCATTCTTGTCACTTCGAATTACAAGCCAACATGTTGTTCATTTTATTTATGTTGCACTTATGTTTCACCGCTTTGTATTAAACTTTAGGATAAGCCTCATCTTTATTATGAGAATGTAATAACTTTTTTAGAACAGATTCACACTTTTTATGGAGATTTCAGTATAATGTCTCTTGTATATATATGATGAAAATCCCTAAAGAAAATGTTTGTGGTTTGTGAATCTTTTACTCATATGATCAGTGTACTTTTCAGTGAATGATATTGAAGAAGACTTTTGAGGACTTATTACATACTTGATATGTGTATTGTTAATCTTTCTATGTGTTTCCACACCTCATTCTCTTCAATTGCAGTTTGTAATTACAATTGTTGTTGTATGTTTTTATGAGTCTCTTGATGTGTTTATGTATCTTATCAACTTTTATCAGTCTTACTTAGTGAGCTTTCTTGATGAGATATATATAATGGCAGTTTAAAGAACATTCCTTATGACAGTGACCTTTCATGATATTCAATAATATTATTGTAAGTCTTGATATAGCTTTCTCTTGTTGATATATTATCAAGCTATTTCTTGTGTGGTTTTTCATCAAAGCAGTGGATTTTTTCCTTGCAGACCCATTGTCCCTTCCACTATTTCATACTTTCTTCTCTCCATAGGCTACAAACTTCCATATCAGGACTCAACACCCTCATTAGTGTGACAATGAACTTGACGGAAATCCCTTTTCATTGATTGAGAGCTTAAACCACATACCAATCATATAATCCAAATCATTAAATTGCCTTAGAGCTTAGGATGTGACTGGTCAAGCACTTGAAGCAGTCCAAGTGCTGATTCCAGGGCTAACAAGATCTTTGCATGGTAATGTTTCATGCGTTCTCTCTATTTGAGACATTTTTGGCACGACTTACAACATAAAAGCATATATGCACCACCAATTTTTTATGTTATCAACCATTTTGAAAGAAGAAGCATCCATTTTGAATCTTGATACAAATTATGAATCAATGCCACAATAAAAAAATAAAAAAATAAAAATTAACTGATTCTCCAAGAAAACCAGGGTTAGCTAAAGTGGGTGAATGTGGGAATCCCATAATCATATGAAATATGAGAAAGAATAATTCCTCCTGAATTCTTCCCCTTCAAAGCACCCCTTCATTGTATTTCTAGGCTAATTATTTTTAGCTTTTCTGGAGGTAGATGACACTCATATCCTACCTAATAATTCCCTTTTCTAAAACTACACCTAATGTAATTTCTAGGTGGTTAAGTAACCACCCCAACCATTCATCCTCAAGCATGAACCTATACGCCCTTGAGTGAGCCCAAAATACTAAAATGTGATTCATTCTCTTGATTTGTGGCCAACCACCTCTTTGTTGCATAAAAACCCCAATGCAATACCTATACTTGATAAACATGCCAATGTCTCTCACTTGTTCACTTGGGTTGAGCTTACTATTGTATACACAAGCCAAAAAAAATTAATATTAAAGTTATAGGTTGACAATATGTTTTCTTTACACTAATATTGATAGCACAATTAGTCTATTATCAAAAAAATTCAATACTATGCCTATAATTCTTATGTCGCACTAGTCTATGATAATACTCGTATTTTTCACCTATTAATTTTGAATGTATTGTGACTATGCTCTTTCCTAAGCTAAATTCCATATTATTTCTAACAAATTGGACTCTTCATGATGGTCCCATGTGGATAATTAATGGCTTCCTCAAAGTCATTTGTGAGATATTAAAACTCCCCTTGGTTCCCACAACCATGCATCCAATTTCTCTCTCTATAAGTGTTGATGTTTCTTGCTTGTTCCTATCATATCGTAGCTTGGGGATTTCAATATTATCTTGATGAAAAATTGTAACTAGTCTAAGACAATAGACGGGCCAACTTTCCATTGTAAGAAACTTTCATTTTGAAATGTGTACCTGAAGTCATTTTTTTATATTTTCACTCACCACCTTCCAAGCATCTAAATATTCTTATTCTATATTATTTCTCATTGTTTGATGTGATTCATGCACCTTTTTGTTGGCCTATGAAAATATGTGGGAAATAATATGAAAAACAAGAAAACTTATTCTCACAGTTCAAAATCAAAAGATGATTCTAATGTGGGTTTTTTTCTGAATTGTGCTACTCAACCACCCGCTAAATGTTTAAAGGAGATCAACAAATTGTTAATATGTATATTGTTGCAGTTGTAAAAAGCACTATATAAATTGTTATTCTACATGATAAGAAATAGTTTATGTTTCAATATATTTTTATATGTATGCATGATTAAACCCAAGCTTTCTTCCCTTATTTTAATCACTCCATATGTCATATGTTTGTTTTAATTACCTGAATTGTTATATTAAATAAGAGCTATGAACATTATTATTTCAGTAGTCTAAGTTTTTATCATGTGATTGAAGCAAATGCTTTCATTATAAGAATTATTTCTTTCTCTTTTCTAGAGATGAGTTTCTTTATTAGAGGTTCCAAAGAAAACAGGAGGGGATAAGGCGGGAGAACAACTGTATTATGGCATGATATATATATATATATATATATATATATATATATATATATATGTATGTATGTATGTATGTATGTATGTATGTATGTATGTATGTATGTATGTATGTATGTATGTATGTATGTATGTATGTATGTATGTATGTATGTATATATATATATATATATATATATATATATATATATATATATATATATATATATATATATATATACATATACATATACATATATATTCCATCCATTTTTATGTTGATTCTAATGAATTCAATCAATTTAATAAAATGGGACATTTGTATCTAAGAGGACCTCCCACTACTCCTCATATGTCACACAACTCTCCTCATCCATATCTTAGCATTATGGAGATGCCCAAGCTACATCCACCACCACAGCCACAACCTCAATGGCAAGATGGATGGGAACCAAACCCTATCAAACCAATCCCTGGAATGGCTCACTATCCCTCCACTTCTCGACATGATATTCCATCACCCAATATTGTCCCTCATATTTCGTCATCTTTGTCTCATATTCAACGTTTCTCTAGACAAGAGCCTCCAATTTCCCCTACCCATATAGAAAAGGGAAAACAACCTATGATTGGCTCACATATTATCTCTTAGACTCAAGTTATTTCAACTCATTCACATACAAGTACACCTAGGACTGAAAATGAGGGAGGATGAGATATTCCTTCCTAAACATTCACCTTGAGATATGTGAAGAAAGGAAAAATGAAGAAAAAAGGGAGGGTAATATTTTAGATATGTATCCATAGTTTCTTTGACTATGACATCTACTTGACTTTATGGTTGCGTGTTATTTACATTTTTGACATTTTTTATGACATTAATATCATCATTTTGGTTTTATTTCCATCTTTGGGCATAAGGGAGACACCAGGTTTTTGACATATATCCCATTTTGAAATTTCTCATGCAAAATTATTATTATTATGCTTTATGATGATGATGCATATTATTTGATGTTGCTTTGTGGTAAATGATGATGGATAATGTTGAAAGTTTTATCATACTACTATTTATATTTCACTTTTATGGGAGTAACAAGGCAATACTTTAAATGATATATTTGAATATAAATTAGCTTAGTGGGTCCCCACCTACTAAAAATATATTTAAAAAAAAAAATATGAAAGTTTCCATCAAAAGTCCTCTTCTCCTAAAAAAAATATTAACTAAATAAATTTAAATAAAAGGAAAGCAATTATCTTGTAATTGATTGAAGGAGATTACAAAAGGAGCAATAAGATTGAGGAAAGAACCTTTTTTTTACTTTTTTTCTTCTTTTTTTTTATTCAGATTTAAAGAGAGGTATGATATATGCTCAAGTTTTCATTTTTCTGATGCTATAGTTATTTTTTCTGAGTGGTCAACTTAACTATTTTATTGACAGTACACATTTCTTGGAGAGTGACAAGAAAGGGGTGATTAAATCTTTTTTTGTTTGTTTGTTCCTATAAGGGTTTTTTAGTTTGTCTACAACTTTTTGTCCTTTAGAAGGTTTGGTTATTTTTAGTGCTAATTAGTGTACTTTTTGTAGAGCTTTGAAGGAGATGGTTTTATAAGAAGAGTCCAAACCATAAAATTTCATTATTTTTCTTATTCCATGCTACTTGGTTGCCTTTGTATGGATATTTAACATATTTTCCTTCTAAAGTCATTTCCTGGTCCAAAGTTTCGCACAAAATTGAAAATACATTTGGTTGTACATTCATTTTTTATTCAATAATTTTTTTTTATTGACTATTTTATATTTGGCATTCATTTGTTTAGATTTTTAAGAATACAACTTTTAAATACTAAGAAAAATTGTGACATGTGTTGCCTATCCTTTGGCCATCATATGTCATAATACTTAATGCATGCATAGTCCTATTAGACAGTTGGTGTATACATGTGAATCTACTTATATTTTTTGTTATTTTATTGTACATGTGATGAGTCTTATTTACTTTCATCAATTCCAAAGTTATGTTTTTTTTTATTACTTGTATTTAAAATTTTGTTATGTTGATTATAAATATTTGTAAATCTGTAATATATTCTAGTAAGAGTTAAATAAGGGCTTTCAACAACGAGGCTCAGTTCTCATTTTGGAAGCATTGTTAGTGAAGCATCAAAACTCTTCCCTTATACACACACACACACACACACACACACACACACACACACACACTTTTAACTCATTTGATAATTTCCTCCATTTAAAAAGATAAAATGTGTCATTCACGCAAAGAGATATCTGTATTTCTTTGGTTTTTCTTTATATTGCAAATACTATGGGAAATTACCATAAGTTTCTAAAACCATGAGCTTTTAAATCACAAGTGGAAATTAATGAGGAATTAATATTATGTACGTGTAGTTTTAATGATATTTAAAAAAAATCCTTTTTATTTTTCACATGGAATTTTTTAACAATAATCAAAACATATATATATATATATATATATATATATATATATATATATATATATATATATATATATATATATATATATGAAGTTTTTTTCCACAACCTAATTTATTTTACAAAAAAACTACTCTTTACTTATTATTTCCTAATTACAAGAATACGAGTGGCCAAAAGCCTAAATGTGGTCAAGAAATTGGAGAATAAGAAGACCCAAAAAAAATTATGTGATATATGGTGTTAATTTTCCAAAGTTCTATGCTTAACATAATCACTTATTATGATTATTCTTCAATAAGAAATCACTTTATTTAATACATTTAGTCTTCCAACAACAATAAGAAATTGTAGATAGAACAATAAATCAAGATGCACAATACAAGACAACCATGAATAATAGAGACACTACAATTTGGTCAAAGACCAGGGAAAAACCTCACACAACCTTTCAAAATCATTCTTCTATTATATTGTCATCAAAAGTTCAGTATAGAGATACAATGTCCAAGTACATTGTTATGCGGAATCTATGACTGTGGACATAAGTATCTTCCCCAGACCCAGTGGACTGGTCTAGAATAATAGAAGTCAATGAATATAGTGTTTCCCTTAAAGTAATTGAACAACGATATGAGGCTTACCTAGAATCCATCACAAGCTTCACTCTCTTCTTAGCTTGTACGCTCCAATCCTAGCTTTGATTACTATAATTAGAAATTGCACATATATATACAACAAGACAAATATCTACGATATCTATGCAGCATTATCCAATCACTTCATTCAATGGATCAACCAAACACTGAAACATATGAAAATAAACATCATATATAGGAAAACAATGTACTCTTTGTATTAATATAAATGGAGAGAGTTACAACCAAATATATGCTCTGATCAGGTAGAGAAATTTCCAAGTTGACGTGACCTTCCTTGCCATAAAACACACTTATATGTCTCCTCAATGCATGGAATGATGACTCTCCTTAGGTATAAAGTAGCAACATGAAGGTAATGAATCTCCAAAATCCAACCCCTAGCTTGTTGGTGGTAGTAAATATATATGAGAGGATGGTAGTTTAGGAATTTTTATCCATTTACCAATCTAGGCTTGAGATCAACTCTTGATGGGAGGATGAGCTCAAGGGATAAGGGGTGAAATATCCAAGCTAGGATGAGATGGGATTCAAAGGTCTTATCCAAGGCAAATGGTTGAAACAAATCCTAGAAGCTTTTGGAAGAGGAAACTTTGAGATTCTTTTTATTTTTCCCAAATTTCTAGAATCAGTGCACCCCCAACAAGGGAAAACCTACTAATGATTAGTGTAGGTGCAGAGTGAAGCAACCTGCATTGAATGCAGTATCTTAAGGTAATAGGGTGTATTGGGCCTTAAAATCATGGAAATGAAGCAGTTAAGCCTAGATACTCAAGGATTAGGAAGAGTCATGCCTAGGGCTTTGTGTAGGGATGATGACAAGGTGTTGATGGATGTTGATTGATCCAGTTAACAAGCCTATTGACCATATGTGAAAAAATGGCCTATAATAGTTTGTCCCCTAAAACGCAAAGTCATAAGTAGTAGTTGATGATATAAGTGCTTTACTTTATGACAAGTCTAGATCAAGAACAATCAGTTGAGATCATCATCGATTACAATACATTTACATATTGATATCATTTTTTAAGGGGGCATACCCATGCTCAGCACATAAGTTAACATTACGTGTACAATGATAAAAAAGAAACGTCCACTGATGAAAAATGGTGGACCCGTGACTAGATGATTGTCTGTATGATCATAGCCATCATACTTTGTAATCTCATATTAATCTTGAAATCACAGCCCAGCTGGATGAAACTAGATTTGGGGTCTTTTATTTCACTGACATGATTTTATAATGAACATGTCTAACCATGTGAATCAATTAGATGAGGTCGAACATTGTATACACAATCTAATTACCAACAAATTATGTAAGTCGTTAATAGATGTGAGAGAAACCACCGATGATGTTAATGAATTTTAAGGTACTACAATAAATTTTGTTTGGTGTGAATGAATGAGTTGAAGTCGAACACCACATAAAATATTCCAGTCAGAGGCCATTGATGAAAACGTGTCACCGAGAGCGAGGAAAATTTCCATTTATGTATGCAAGCACCAAGGTATCGAAGTGTGGTTCTAATTCAACTTCCTCGACAATGAGTTGATGAAAATAGGAAATGACCTGTCACAGGAGGGCCTTGATGTATCCCCCATCAATGACACGAAACAAGTATCATGATTTGAGACAAAATAATACAAATACAGAACTAGATTAGGAATGACATACATTGAATGAAGGATTTAGAGTATTATAGTAGATATCGACTAAATGAATTCTCTTGAATATATCAGTGACATTGAATGGAGTTGGTAGCATTCACCCAAAACCAAAAATGAAGGATTTGAAATGGTGTGATGAACCAAAAGACAAGTATGTTTCCCAAACAAACAGGCATAGAGATGAAGGAGAATAATGTCATTTTTAATAGAGACTCGCTATAATTAACATGTGGACTTACCATGTTTTCCCAATTTCCCCAACCATTGTTGTTCTACCTCTTTATTTTTTAACAAGCTTCCGAAGGATAAAAACTGCTTGATCTGTAACTTCATCCTTTATATGAATCCCTCTAAGTATGTTTAACAAACCCTAACGAGGATTGGTTTAGTCTCGTCATGTTCGATGATTCAATAATTGTTTGATGTTTTTATGAGTCCAACGAAGGTATAACTCGACATATTTTTCATGTTTAGAGAGTTTGAAAAAGAGGCCAAAAAGGAAACTCCAAAGGTCCATTTTCATAGATAGTCTCTTGAGTCTGAAAAGGTAGAAAATGATACCCAAGAGAATGTCTTAGCCATGATCAACTAAGATATTCATTTTTCGTAAATAGTCTATCTCAGTCTAGAAAAGGGTTAAACTTATATTGAGTAGACATCTTTTCATTTATTTTAACGAGTTAGAAAAGACAAGTGCTCGAAAATATTTTCATATTTTGGGAGTCTGAAATGAGTTGAAAGAGGACTCCAGAGGTTTCCTTTTTCATGAGTTTACAGAGCTTGAAAAGGTGATAAAATTGTGCTCTTCGGTCAAAATTATCTAATTCCATTCATAACATGACAAATTCCATTAAATAGTTTTCAACCTCCTTAGAGCACTAGAAAAAGATTAAAAATAAATGTTTCATGATAAAACTGAATCATAACTAGGTCAAAAATTAAATCTTAATAAAATAATGATGAGAATGGCCATAAATAACCAAAATGACATTTTATTTTTACCATTTCACATTTACCCTTAGATGTTTGAGTTATGAGTAATTTTTCCATCGACCTTCTATAGTTGATTGTGGTCAATCCAATGGATCATTTCAAGTGTTGTCACTTTCAATTTGGAGCTAAAACCTTTCTTTTTCATTTCTTGGTTGCATTTTTTTATTTCATGCATATTTTATTGGTTTTTTAGGGCCCTAGGGCTCTAATTCTTTTCCCCAGGATCAACGTACCCCATGAAGGTCAAAATGAGCATTGACATGGGATCATTTTCACTAAGAAAAACGTTTAAATGCATTGTCTCCCTTTGGGAGGGTGCATTGGGCATAATTCCCAACTTTGTTTCACCAATTTCTCTAAAAAAATTTCATGTTTTTTGCAAGAGATGGTCTCTTATGAATCTCCTTGTCATTTTTCAAGACTTAATTGGAACAAAATGGATTTGATATGGAGGGAAAGAGAACATGAAGTAAAATTTATGAATGCTACAAATGACCCTGCTACCATTGAGGCATTAAGATATTGCATATTACTATATTCTTTTGGCTTCATGGAATGAGGCAACAGATGGAGCTACTAGAATATCTTGTGCATGCATGGGATGTTCAGGCTTAGGCATTCATACTAGAAGCACATATGCTCGTAATATAGGTTGAGGACATATATTTTTTGACTGGTTTATCTAAGAGAGGTGCCCCTGTCTCCTTTCCAGGCATGAGAAGGGGTGGAGAGATAGTAAAAAATTATGGCATTGCTCATTGTAGACCTCGCGCCCAGCTGACCAAGGATGGGAATATCAACATATAACATATGGTCTTGTTTCCTTTAAGGATGATCCTATTCATTACTTCCACTTTGTTCGGTAGCTCTACACTACATGTGGACAATAGGTCATACATGCAGTATGCTCTAGAATGTATAGAACCAACAATTTTCAACTAGAGTGAGGGAGTGTTGGTTAAAATGAAAGAGAATCCGACTAAGGCAAAAGATGGACAATTGAAGAATTTTGGCTATGGTTAAATCTTGGTCTCCTTTTCTTTAGAATAGAATTCATTTCTACAACCTTAGCATATCTCACTCGAGCCCACTAATCCTAGAGTCCCACGGATGAGGAGGTGGGTGGATCTCATGTCTCAACATGCAGGTTCATCGGTGATAAGATTCACACTTGTATTCTTCATATCATTGTGTAGGAAGCTCATTATGATTGAATATTATCCATACGCAGGGTTGGATTTTCATGCAGACCCTGAGCTCGTGCTTCCTAATGGGGAGCGATGGGGTTCTATAGGTAAAATATCTTGACCATTTTTTATTTTTAAGTTTTACAATTTTTTTGTGTTTTTTTATGTATTTGAGACTAAACTATTTATTTGTACATTAAGATATTGGACCCATTCGACCCGTGGGTTCCTCATATCTATAGTATGGGGGAGACCCACAACAGGTACAAGTGTCATTACAGGTTGTTATAGCAGGATGATATGTACTACATGATCTCAATGATTGAGACCCTAGTATAGGTAGAGCGTTATATGGAGGGGTTGACACATGGCATAGCTGAGACCGCGGTTGACCAACTTCCTATGATACTGTAGTGACGCACTATTGTAGTGTTTGGTCAAATTATTCGCCTACTACGCAAGATAGCTCGTGATGTGGCATGTTACCATGAGCATTATGATTAGTCCACTAAAAGTATTATAAACATATTTTCATGTATAATTTGGATATGATAGGCCGTATGGCCATATGTGTCTCTGGCACAAATTTTGTAAAAGAAAAATATCTTCAGTGTTTCTTTATGTTTCTATTATCTCTTTCATTGGATGTGATGTGTAGTGAAATTTATTTACATATGTCCAAATTTCTATCTAAAACATGATTATCCAAATCATGTGTCAATGTATTTAGATTTTTAAAATTTTTTTGATATTGGATTAAATCAAATATATTTCTAGAAGACAAAACCTTAAGAACATACGAAGCATAGTTGGACTTATAACTTAATAGAGATTAGTCAGTTGTAGTACTACAAGTTTTGAGTCAAGTCTGATGACCATACGGCGGCTATCATGCTAAATAGCATTAGATAGCTCTATCACTATTCTATACTCGTTAATGTTATTGGTAGAGCTATCGGTACAAATCCCTTGTAGACTCATTAACTTAACATTTGGATAAAAAATAGTCCACGGTGCAGAGGATAGATTCTGAGTACTACGACTAGCACCATAAGCATAACCAACATATGGTTCAAGGGATGAAGACATCTACAAACAAAATGAAAACAATATTAACAGAAAATGACGGAAACTCTGAAGTTACACAACGCAAACATACTAAACACACTTATATACACCATGTACACAGTGCACTACACAAAACATCAATCATGGTATTTATTAAGGTACAACCTATTTCTAGGTTGCACTAGTGGAACTCCATCAAAATTGACTAGTTCACAGGCCCCTCTAGAAATAACATGTTTGGCAATATATGGACCTAGCCACATGGGCTCAAACTTTCCTGATCCTAATTTATCAGACTCTTGGTCGTATAGCAGGATGATGTCTCCTTCTAAGAAGACACGAGCCTTGACACTCTTGTCATATTGCGCCTTGATACATTTTTTATGGGCTTCATTAGCCATGGAAACATCACACCAGGCATCATATAAGTGTTTCATATGTAAGAGACATTCCTCTTCTATGGAAGTACTGACAGGAAGAAGTTGTACAACAAGTTTTAGTGACGGAATTTCACATTCAATCAGAAGGATAGCTTCCATACCATAAACCAATTGGAATGGTGTAAATCTTGTAGTAGTCCTATAGGAATTTTGGTATGCCCATAAAGCAACATAAAGAATCAGATTCCAGTCCGACCTATGGAATCCTATCATACGTTGAAGCATCATTTTAAGAAATTTATTAATAACCTCAACTTGTCTGTTCACTTGAGGGTAGTAGCGAGTGGAAATTTCATGGGGGAGTCCTAGCTTGGTAGTCAGTTTGAACATCATGTGATTATGAAAAAAATTTCCATGGTTTGTAACTATGGCTTGCAGAACACCAAACCATGCAATGACATGGTTAAAGAAAAAATAATCAGTTGTTTCACCGGTTTTGTTAAATGTAGGCATCGCCTCGACCCATTTGTTAAAGTAATCTACCGCTACAAAGATATATCCATGCCCCCTGCCTGAGTAAGGGTTACATTCCACGAAATAAATACCCCATTTCGTAAAAGGACCTATAGCAATTTTTATCACTCCCGCCTGCTTCCCAAGCCTGTGAATGGAGTTGAAGGTAGGTAACCATAGACAAGGCTTTAGGTTAGGTAGCTAGCCCTACCAGCATGAGAGAGGGTTCTCTCCATGTCACTTTTGTATTCAAATGAATGACTGAGTATCTAATGATCTTAGGCTAGGTATGTAAGCTTAGTAAATAGGATTTTTTTTTATGTTTAAAGTGTTGTATAGAGAGGTCAGTGAGAAGACTATGTAGAGTTTTTAGGTCTAAATTCCAAGGTAAATTTGCAGAGAATGTGTGAGGCTAGATAGGTATAAGTAGTTTGAAAGCATGTTTAATAGTTCATTTTAGTATAGGATGGATTGAAAGAGATTTTGAATTAGCACTAATGTGAATTCATTCATTTAGATGTAAATAGACATAACAATGTAAACCTTGCCTAAAACATAGCATGAACAAGCATAATTGTTGCTCATAAAATTACAAGATAAACATATATGAAAGAAGAATATATATCATTTAGCATGAATAGATAAAAATACATAAGAAGAACATATTCTCCAATGCATACCACAAGTATCTCAACACAAGTTCTCCAAATATGTCTCTGATTTCATTACAAATTGTTGATTACAAAAACTCCACTAAAAAATGAGACTATCCAACCCAAAAAAAGACTAAAGAGAGTCTACTTATAGAAAATATGGACTATGACACCTCATCTGGTCGAAATCCCATCCAAAATGGATCATAAATACACAATATGAGTCATTTCCTATATTCTAGGGAGGTTAGAAACCATTCCCTGAATTTTAGCTATGAACTAGGAGTGTTTGTCCCTTACATTAAATTACATATTCCATCATGATAATAAGAAAAAACCAACTCAATAACTCTACTTCCAACCCATAGGAAAGAAAAACCTCGAATTTGTGACATTTTCTAAGCTTGACAAGTGTCCCGAGGAATCGAATGCTAATTTGTAACATTTCTGACAGAAGGGTAACAGAAATTTGCAGAAGCATAACAGAAGTTTGCAGGCACTTTTAGGAGTCCAAATCCACTTCTTAAAGAATGGTCAACTAGCCCAGTGTGTCTAATTTCCATAACATCTTGAATTTTGAAAAATGACCCAAGGGAGGCCTCCAAAAACTCATTCTCCCAAGGTTACTCCAAAAGCGTAATAGAGGCTCCAAAAAGGAGACAGAAACATGAAAAATGAGTGGTTTTTTTTCTTTTTATTCAAAATTAAATATTTTCATTCAAAGGGGGTTCCTGATCTGTAATTTACTCATAAAAATTCATCCATCCATGTAAATAAATTGTCATTTGGATGCCTCCAAAATAAGTGTAACAAAATTTTGTTACTCTTCTGTGATGAGGAATTTCCACGATTGTGAAAAAATCACAAAAATGCCAAAATTATTCAAAAGTTCTCAAAATTGGTTCTATACCACCTGTGAGTGATGGGCTAAATAGCCATGGAAGCTTCAACCAACAAATCTAATTTATCATTCTCTTTAAGCTTCATTTGAGCTTCTCACAGAACCTCAAACATCCATTCATCTCAAACGATCTTTTGGCCAAGGGTGAAGCATTGATTTCATGCATGGTGAAGGGTTATAACCTGAGGTGGTGCCATCCCTTGAATTTCTTCTTCTCACTCTCCATATTTTTTATTATTGAAAGGATAAAACTCTAGTTTGTTTTATGGGATGGGTATTGTTGGTGAGATAAATCCCCTCTACGGACAGAGGCGATCCCACTAGCCCTAGAGTGGGTCTAGCCACAAAGAAGACACGCTATGACATCAATTATTAGCTAACAAATGGACAAAGACTTGATAGGTAACTCACCGGAAGTCCTACGTCGTTGTGTTGTCTAGAAGAATGGCTACCTCTCACTCCTGGGTCGACAGGTCATGATCCGCTCATTCTCATGCCCAGATACCTACACATACACAAGAAACGAAGACGACGCACAAAATATTATTCAATCTACAGCTATCAGTCAGTCGAAGAAGACTAAATCCAATGTGTCAAATATACATAACACAAAGATAGAATCAAGATCATAGTCGAGTATATTAATTTAAATAAGGAAGAGTACAACCAGGCTTCGACGTTGCAATCTCCTCTAGCAGGGTTCCAGCGGAGCACGTCTCACAAAGCTCGTTAGGAATTCAGACGGGGCTCTCTCTATGAGATCCTCCTTGGTTCAACCTTCTCTATAGCGATTACTCAGCTATAATGTCTCTTCTCTGAGTTCAACTTCTTGGCTATATGTTCGGCTCTGTTTCAGCTAGCTTGTGTAAAGGAAGAAGGCTTGTTTATATAGAGGGAGAAGGAGAAGTTAGGATCCCTATAATCATGGGGGGAGTCCTATCCTCTTAGAATGTTCCATCAATAAAGGAAGATATCCATGGTTTATCGAGTTTAACCACTTGCAATGAGTCATTCCTGAGGTGGTTAAAGGAAACTTCCACCTCCAATTTGTTAAAAAACATTCCCAAAAAGGCTAGCGCAGGCGTAACACAGGGACAGAGTTCTAGCTGGCACGACCTCTAGTGAAAATTTTCCCAATTGGCGCGAGGTATGAACTAGGTACCTGTGCCAATGCCAAAACATGGGTTTTTAAGTGCTTTCTGAGGAAATTTTCAATAGGAAGAATCATGTCCTTATGTAGAAGGATGCAAAGAATGTATTTGAAGATTTTGAAACTGATCATAGGTCACAGGAAATACCGTCCAATATGCGGGGCGAGGGATTGTAGGGATAGTGACAAAATGTTGTGTAACATATGCCCCCTAAAGCATGAGGTCCGAGAGAGAGGGAGGGGTGAAATGCTTTATGAGAACGCGTTCAAACAAAACACTGTTGTTGGAAAACCTGCAAGTACGAATACAACTGATACATCTGATATATGACATGTAGCATGGGCACAACCATCCATAAGAGAGTATATAAAAAATGAGATCTGAGGTATGGATATAGCCATCCAGAAGTAGGGATCAATAAATAGACTCAGGTATGGTCGCAGCCATCCAATCAAAGGAGTCATACAATAAGTCATAATAATCCACAAATAACCCGCAACCTGGATTTCATTAGATAGAACCCAGGGTCTTGCACTCCATCTCGACCTGAACATAGTACAAATTCAAGCATGCAAATATGTGAGCTGAAGTCGAACATGCAAGAACATCGTCTAATTACCAGTCAATGATGAAATTTGTTAACGGACGCGAGAGAAACCACCAATAATGACAATGGCTCTCAAGGTACAAAAGGTACAATCCACGACATGTGAACAGTGATCTGACGTCGAACACCCATAGAGTCAATTATCGAAGGCCAATGATGTGGACCTTACGTCGAGTGTGAAGAACCTGCCATTGAGGCATGCAGGCTCTAAGGTACATGAAGGGAGTCTCTAGACCAACTTCCTAGATAATGAGCTGGTGTCGACAGGAAGTGACCTTGATCGAAGGTGGGCCATAATTTTTCCCACGTCATCGACAAGAGACAGAGGAATATGATGTTTGTGAATTAAGACCAACAAAGAATCAGAGGGAGGTTGAAAAATGCAGAGGCAAACTTCTCTTGAACATATCGGTGACACAACACTGGATTTGGCAATATTTGACATCAAGGGAACTGAGGTCATGGTGATGTGGCAAAGAGCACATGAGCGGTCAAAAGAGATTAACCAAACCCATGGAGGCAAGCAGATAACGAGATGATATGTCCCCAACCTGACACGAATGCAGACAAGTGCCATGTTGAAAAGCGACATACTGCCAACACGACTACAATCTTGGTTCCATTTTCCCCCACCATTTATGGCAATTACCCCAATTATTTTTGAAAAAAGATTAAAGAGGATAGCATGTGCTTGCGATGTAAGTTTGTCCTTCAGACAAATCCGACCTAGTAAATTTTACGAGCCCTAGGAAGGAGGAACTCAATTAATGTCATGACGACGGAGTCCGATGTCATAAGTTTTTAATGAATCTGAAAAAGGAAGAACTCGACACCTTTTCATATTTAGATATTTTGAAAAGAAGGTGGAAAAGAAAACTCCAACAGTCCCTTTTCGTAAATAGTCCCTCAGATCTGAAAAGGTAGAAAACTGTGTCTAAGAGAACCTCCTAGTCATGATAGGCTAGGGTATTCCTTTTTCGTAAACAATCTATCTCAGCCCAAAAAATGGGTAAACATATATTGGGTAGATATCGTTTCGTAGCCAATTTAACGAGTTCAAAACGACAAGCGACTCGACGATATTTTCAGTTTTAGAGAGTCAGAAAACAGCTGAAAGATGACTCCTCCTGGACGAATGAGTGATATAACGGGTAGCAATTGGTTCCGGTGATGGTGGAACTGCTCAGAAAAAGATAAAGGTCAAGAGGCTGGCTAACAATACCACTCATTATAGATGTTCCTCCGGAAAGGGTAAAACAACCAAGTGAAGGCATATGATCAGCCAAGAAGATAGTGACGGTGGAATGAGAAAACCAAGGTTCATCTGGGAAAAACAGGCTGATAAAATGGAAATCACGAGAGGTAAAATACGAACGGTTTCATTTTTACACAAGCTTGAAATCAGGAAACTCTGCTTGAAGTTGGTTTCATTTTTACACAAGCTTGAAACAAAGATAAACTATGCTTGAAACTGGTTTCATTTTTACACAAGCTTGAAACGGAAACACACCATGCTTGAAAAAGTAAGCATGCCCCCAGAATGGTGACTCAATTCGAGGTACATTCCCCCTAAGCTTCAGTCCATATGAAAGGCAGATGGAGTGAAGGTTCAAATTAAGAGTTCAAGAGAAAGACTCGACTGGGATTTTACGAGATCTTATCAAAGACTCAAATTGAACAGGAAAGTGTTTCATTGTTTTAACGAGGTTGACACATTAAAAGAACTATTCTCAGGGCTAATTCATTTTTTAACGAGGTTTACATAGAAGACGAACTATCCTCGGGAGAGCTTGTTTCATTTTTTAAGGAGCTTGACACAAGAAAACGAACCTTGCTTCGAAGACCTTGTTTCATTGTTTAAGGAGCTTGACACAAGAAAACGAACTATGCTCCGGTGAGCTTGTTTCAAAAATGAACTCTGCTCCAACCAGCTTGTTTCATTTTTTAAGGAGCTTGACACAAGAAAAAAAACCTTGCTCCGATGACCTTTCATTACGACGAATAAGAGGTTATGGACTCCAAGAGGTTCGTATCTGATGGGAGAACAACATCTTGGAAGTTAGGACCCAATGCCCCCAACACGCGATGCACAACGACACTATCACTAAATGTGGGCATGGGACAGGTAGCCACATAATTAACCTGCGGTGGGGAAGATACAACTGGTGGATAAAGACTCGGAAGGGATGATGGTGGACCAAATTTCACATGAGGACCAAAGAATGAAAACTGATCAATGGTCATGATCTGACCTTTGTGTGGAAATTAGATCACACGAAAGAGGGAGGAGATGACTGTCCCCATGACATAAGTATAGTCACGCCCCAAGAGAAAATTGAAATCCAAGGGGCATGGAACAACCATCACATCTATATGGACAGTGTTCCTTCCCAAAGTAATAGGCAATTTGGGAAGGATCCCTAACGATTGACTGGTTCCTTTGTTAAAAGCCAACAGATTCTGGGTAACAGGCATAAGCGGTGGAGAACCAAAATCTTGCCAAGTAGTGGAAGACATAATACTAACAAATTCACCTTCATATATAATAGTGCTGAGTACGACCAGGTCAAAGGTTTCTACCGTTATCTCAAAAGGCACATAAGACGGAAGGCGATATCCGGTAAATCGACTCTAATCAAAGGAAGCGACCAAACTACTTGGAGGGGATACCATCGAACTGAGATGATTTTCCCTTGGTGTTACCGAAACAAGAGGAGCACTCTCCTAGACTTCCATAACGAGAGTAAGAGGAGAAAATTCCTAAACTATAGGGATGGAGGAATCTTCCTCCAAGTCTGAAGAATCTGAAGAAACAAGAGGAACATGAGGGGGATGGGATCCACTCTCGACGGAAAAGACCTGATGAGCCATAGGAGGGATCAAGTCAACTGATTCCATGCCCAATGGTTGGTCGGGAATGGGTTCCTGAATTTTAATTTCCGAGGGAGCGGGATCAACCAAGGATGACTCTTGACCGATCATGGAATCAACTGGCAGAGGACTCAAAGAAAGTTTATGGTAACCAGCTGGAAGGCAAGGTGCAGAAATAGTAGAGTTTTCCAACACTCTCTTGGCTTCATCCATGAATGGAAAAAGGTGAATGGGATGATGCCCTTCACACAACTTACAGGGATTGGTAATCTTACCCTGTTTCTTATGAGTCTTATCAGCGCACGTCGAAGATGTGCCACCAATATGACTTCCAAAAGCCAAAGGCAATGACGGACGACCATCAAACCATACTTCAAGTACCTTGGGAATGCTAGGGAAGTCTCGAAGAAGATGGTCACCTTTGCAAATCATGCAAGGGAATTTGAATTTTCGTGGAAGGTTGGATGGTTTATCAATGGAAGGTTTCTTAGGCACAACAGCTGCAGCGTTAGCCTCTCCCTTATCTGACTTCTTCTTCTTTTTCTTATTCTTCTTCTTCTTAGCCACCTGGTTACTGGAATTCAAAATTTCACCAGGCGAAGTATAAGAGGAGGACAAAGAAATAGGTGAAGAAGGGGAGAGGTCCACTTTAGAATCAACACGATGATGTTCAGGTGGAGGAGATGGTTGTACAGTGGATGGAACACTCGAGACCACAGAGGTAGAGAATAACCAAACAGGAAACCCAACAGTTAACCCAAGCAGGAAAAATGTTGCCATGTAAGGAGCACCAACATTTCCAAAAGTAGGAAAAGGGCCAGGGTTCCCTTCAGAAGGAATTCCTGGGTTAGTGAACTCTGAAATCGTTGCCATCAGAAACAATTTAAAACAACACCCTAAGGAAACTAACTTTAACCAGGAATATTTCGTGGGCAGTTAATTTTAAGACATTGAAACAAAACTCTGTTGTTTCATATTTTAAGAGTCGAGAAACAGGCAATAGATGACTCTATCACTTTCAGGTTGAAATGAGCATGAAAGAACAAGTGCTTGATGATATTTTCAAATTTATGGAGTCAGGAAAGATCGAAAATGATTGTTCAGGTAGTCTAGGCAAAATGGTGTACCAGGTTCCCGTGAATTTCCATATACACCTTGGTTATAAAATGAAAGAAAAATCAACCAAGGACTTGACGTACGTGCAAGTAGTCTCCCCGAATGTTGTGTTCGGTGTATCACGGTTACAAGGCGGCAGACTCGACTTCCTATTGATAAAAGGATTTCAACCTAGAGGGGTCTCCCTTTATATACTCGACAGTATGGGGAGCACAAGTCCGTACTAGCGTTGTTTGAGGCTAGATGGTGAGCAACAGCTGCTAGGTTTTAAGACGCCGAAACATGTCTCTAGCTTAGACCACTAAATATTGCATTAAGTTTCAATGTTGTCTTAGGTTAATTAAATAAATTCTAAAGTTGATCTTGTATTTACATTTCAATTCCAAGGTCCTACCGAATGTTGGATCTCACAAATCCCTAAATGCAAGCTATGTGCCATAAAATACCATTTCATTCAATGAAGAGCTATCTACGAGAAGGCTAGGAACTTTCAAGCGATAGCAAAATGAGAACACATAGAGGCATTCACAACAGAACCTAATGCAAACTAATGAGAACGGAAAAATCTTTCCTAGCATGTTGAATGCTAGTTATGCAAAAGATTTTCCAATCCTACAATGCAAACAAGAATGCAAGAAACAATATTTGTTTTTGAATTTTTTCAATGTAATAGAGCAAACAGTGCACTAAATAACATAAAAAACGAATCTTCACCCTAGTTCAAGAATGCCAATGCAAGAGTCGAAACGAAACAATTCAATCAACTCACAAACAAACAAAACAAAGACTCAAACCAATGTCACAATCTCTCAAATCAAAGAAAGATGTTGAAACGGACCCATGCAAGCAACGTGAGCTATGCTTGGAGCTACAGGAAGCCAAACTGAGTGAAAGAGACAAGACTCACTCAAGACTCATTTCACCAAAAGCAACCACTCAAAACGAGTCCAGGGAGCTGAATGAAATCAAGCAAATAACAAATGTGACTGTGAAACAAGAGACCCAAACTCCAACAGGAGGTTGAGGATGTCAAAGAACTAGAAAGCCCTAAAGCCATGATGATGAAATAAATGGACAAACAACTGAAGGAAGAATGCTAATCACAGTCACAAACAAACCCAAAGCATTCAAATCAAGCTAAGAAAACACCTAGAGACACCAGGATGGACCAAAAAATCCAAAACAGGGAAAACCCTAGCACCTACAGGAATTGGCACGATTGTCTGGCTATAGTCCGTGCCAGACAGGGGATGGCGTGAGTGATAAACTGGAAACACGCACGAGTGGGCGTGACTGTCGGGCTGGAAACTGCGCCAATCAAGCCAACCTTGGAAAGATGAAAATTTTGGAAAAACAGAGGTCAAGTTGATCCTCTGGGGCTAAAAAGGGGTATTAGACTCAGGAAGATAATCAGAAAATCAAGCTGAGCAAGCAAAGACCAAGAATACGACCTAAAGGATGAAAGAAAAACTCACATTGATCCCCAGTGGAGTCGCCAGTTTTTTGGTGAGGTAAATCCCCTCTGCGGACAGAGGCAATCCCACTAGCCCTAGAGTGGGTCTAGCCACAAATAAGACACGTTATGACATCAATTCTTAGCTAACAAATGGAGAAAGACTTGATAAGTAACTCACCGGGAGTCCTACGTTGTTGTGTCGTCCGAAAGAATGGCTACCTCTTGCTCTTGGGTCGACAGGTCACGATCTGCTCATTCTCACACCCAAATACCTACACATACACAAGCAATGAAGATGATACACAACATACTATTCACATCTGCAACTATCAGTCAGTCGAAGAAGACTAAATCCAATGCGTCAAATATACATAACACAAAGATAGAATCAAGATCATAGTCGAGCATATTAATTTAAAGAAGGAAGAGTACAACTAGGCTTCGACGTTGCGATCTCCTCCAGCAGGGTTTCAGCGGAGCACGTCTCAAAAATCTCGTTGGGAATTCAAACGGGGCTCTCTCTACAGGATCCTCCTTGGTTCAACCTTCTCTATAGTGATTACTCAGCTATAATGTCTCTTCTCCGAGTTCAGCTTCTTGGCTATATGTTTGGCTATGTTTCAGCTAGCTTGTGTAAAGGGAGAAGGCTTGTTTATATAGAGGGAGAAGGAGAAGTTAGGATCCCTATAATCATGGGGGGAGTCCTATCCTCTTATAATGTTCCATCAACCATTTCCTAAAGGAATAGATCTGTGGTTTATCGAGTTTAACCACTTGCAATGAGTCATTCCTGAGGTGGTTAAAGGAAAATTCTGCCTCCAATTTGTTTAAAAAACATTCCCAAAAAGGTTGGTGTGGGCGTTACACAGGGACAGACCATCGGCTAACGCGGCCTCTAGTGAAAATTTTCCCCATTGGTGCGAGGGATGAACTGGGTACCCGCGAGAATGCCAAAACATGGGTTTTTAAGTGCTTTATGAGGAAATGTTCAACAAGAAGAATCATTTCCTTATGCAGAAGGATGAAAAGAATGTATTTGCAGAGTTTGACACTGCTCACAGGTCATGGGAAAGAACCTCCAATATGCGGGGCGAGGGATGGTAGGGACAGTGAAAAAATGTTGTGTAACAGGTATGTATAGTGAAATTTTGGAAAAACAAAGTGTAGGGATGGGGTAGGTTTAGAGGGTGAGATGAAGGGTTATGGATCTAGAGAAAATTCTACAAAAAAATTAGTATATAGGGAGATGTGTTGGCCACAGGATTCAACTAGAATTTTTGGGAATGGGCATGTGAATGGTACCCAAAAGTTCAAGACACATGGTTTCACTAGTTTTTCTGCCAAAATGTAGTGAAAATTAGGGTTTTAATGAAATTGATGGAAAATAGGGTTGTGAGTGATATGATATGTTAGGATATGGTGTATGAAGGTTATATGAAGTTTTTAGATGGTCATATTATGGTTTTATCAGCTGAAACAAACAAAATATGAAAAACACCAAAACGTAGTGGAGGTAACCTAATGAAGGAAACCACTTATTTTCTAATGAATTTTTACTTGAGAGAGGTATGGAGGGTGTCCAATTACTATTTAGGAAGTGTATGAACCTTTTTGAAGTGGTTTTAAACCTTTGAGAACTGATTTGGATCTCAAACACCAAAAGCACAACACACCCAAAAGCATAGCACATGTAGTGTTAGCACAAATTTGCTTATTTTTCTTCAACCCATGGCAGCTGTGGAGTATGATGGTGAGAAGAGAGGCGATCTTTACTTATTTCCCTATCTTTTCTAACTCTCTATGAAAATGAATTTTATGGTGAAAATGAGATTTTTTTCACTTTCTTTTATGACATAATTGACTCTTATTGTGGCGAAACAAATGAGACCTAGAATCTGACCTAAATGAAGGTGTGGTGAATGACCTCGTACCCTATATTATTGATGTATTACATGAGATCTGAAATAATGATGACCATGAATGGAGTGAATGGAGTAGAATTTCATACCTAGACATATTCAGTGAACAAAAATTTATTTGAAAACTGACTTGAAACATGAAATTTTGACCTAGGACCACTACTAAGTAAACTTGAAAGAGCACAGTTGATGACTGAAAATTTGGACACTAACATTGACTCCAGTTGGTGACGACATCTCCTTCAGGAGGTTTCAATAACACCGTATACCAAGTAGCCTCATCCATTGGGCAATGGAGTCACTACAGCTACAATCCTCAAACTAATTCAAATCAAACTGAAAACTGAACTATACATCATTAACTGAAAACTCTACTGGAAAATGACACTGAAAAAGATGCTCAGAATTTTGAGCTTATTCATCGCACCTTAACTAATCTAACTGATCCATAAATCACTTGATCAGGTGAAGTCGAAAGTCCAATGTAACCAATCAAGTAAATGATTACCTGACTGATGCTTGTATTCAGCTCCACCAGACATAAATAAAGATTGAGTAAATGGCAACTCAAAATGAAATATGAGTCCAAAACCTGTGTTGGTGAAAAAAACAAACTCCACCTTTTCTGATGCTTCCAAAAGACTACCCAAGGGGTCTTGAAAATCATGAAACATTACCTCTTGTTGATCAACAAAAAGAAGGGAAATGCTTTCAAATATAATGGCAGATTATTCTTCTTCATTTGGTTGATCCCTCTTAAATATAAATGTAGTAATGTGATCTTCCATATCATCCAGATCAGAGACAAGATTTGTATTTTCTAGCAGATCTTCAATTCAGATAGCCAAATCACCATCAAAACAAATATCTACAAGTGGCTTTTCATGTATATCAGAAAGAGAATTGTATTGGCTCTGAAAAATTCTACATCTTGATCCTTTGAAGGATGTTTAACATGTTCATCAAAATCAAGACAAAAAACCTGTTGTACATTTTTTTTGACCTCAACGGATAAATCATGACTCTTTAGAGTTTCTTTACAAGTAAACTCAAAATTATGATCTGAACATATTTCTTCCTGAATTAAAAACTTAGAAGAGGATAGGGATGAAGGGTAGCTAGACAGAACATCTTCACATATATCTTGATCGTTTGAATATTGGAAATACTGCTGCAAATTATCAACTTCGAAAAATGGAAGATCAATGTCATCCTTTGAATAATTCTGCTCAATTTTATTGTAATCCATGGAATAATCTATGATCTTATCATGGCGGTGAAAAGGGTATTCATTCAAAGCATCTAAGAGTTCATCATCCATAAACGCTTCATTTCCATAACCACTTTCTAACTCTTGAATAAAATTCTCAAAGTGATCACAACAATCCTCAATCAAAAGCAAAGAAGGATAGTTTTCTCTATACTTCTTAAAAAATAGTAAGTGAAAATCCTTGAGAGAATAAATACAAGCAGGAGGCAAGATTTCATACCAAAACCATGTTTTTTCTTCTAATGTGATCATAAACATCTTCATTAAACAATCTTCATCTTACGCACATGCATATGAAATATTATTAAATGAAGTGTACCATCATCACCTTTTCCATCTTTGAATTTTTGCAAGTATGTTTTCCAATCTACTTGAGGTATAGGATCTGGAAAGCCAGGGATATGAGACTGATCCATAGGAGAATACCTAGCATTCCTTCTTGCAACTTAATCCATGTTGAAAATGGTGAAGTCACTAATATTTCTTGAAGCTACCGGTTTTTTAACAGTGGATTATCCATGAAAACTCTAAAATTTTCCACTGGAGTCACCATAAGAAATCAGAGCTAAAATTTTTCATTATTTCCCGTGAAATATTTAACCTTTTCTCCCCAGCAACGACACCAAGAATGTTATCACTCCCCCTGTTTCCCAATGTTGTGAATGGAGTTGAAGGAAGGTAACCGTAGACTAGGCTTTAGGTCAGGTAGCTAGCCCTACAAGGACTAGAGAGGGCTCTCTCATTGTCACTTTTACATTAAAAGGAATTACTAAGTGTCTAATGATCTTAGGCTAGGTATGTAATCTCAATAAATAGTATTTTTTAATGTTTTAAGTGTTGGATAGAAAGGGCAGTGAGAAGACTATGTGTAGAGTTTTTAAGTCTGAATTCCAAGGTAAATTTGCAGAGAATGTGCGAGGCTAGATAGGTAGTTTTAAAGCATATTTAATAGGTCATTTTAGTATAGGATGAATTGAAAGATATTTTTAATGAGAACTGAGGTGAATTCATTCATTTAGAAATAAATAGACATAGAAATGTAAACCTTGCCTCAAACAAAGCATGAACAAGCATGATTTCTTCTCATGAACTTACAAGATAAACATATATGAAAGAATAAGATATATAATTTAGAATGAATAGAAAAACATACATAAGAATAACAGATGCTCCAATTCATACCACAAGTACCTCAACACAAGTTCTACAAATTTGTCTCTGATTTCATTCCAAATTGCTGATTACAAAAGCTCCATTGCAAAATGAGACTTTCCAACCCAAAAAAATACTAAAGGGAGTATAATTATATGAAATATGTGCAATTACACCTCATCAGGTTGAAATATCATCCAAAATGGATCATAAATACATAAGATGAGTCATTTCCTAGATTCTAGGGAGGTTAGTAACCATACCGTGAATTTCAGCTATGAACTAGGAGTGTTTTTCCCTTACATTAAATTACATATTCCCCCATGATAGGAAGAAAAAACCAACAAAATAACTCTAATTCCAACTCATAGGACAGAAAAACCTCTAATTTGTGACAATTTATGAGCTTGACAAGTGTCCTAAGGAATCGAATGTTGATTTGTAACATTTCTAACAGAAGGGTAACATAAATTTGCAGAAATGTAACAGATGTTTGTAGGAACGTTTGAGGACCTTTTATGATTCCAAATCCACTTATGAAAGAATGACCAACTAGCCCTATTTGTCTAGTTTTCATAAAATCTTTAAATTTTCAAAATGACCCATGGTAAGGCCTCAAAAAACTCATTCTCCTAGGGTTACTCCAAAAGTGTAACAGAGGCTCCAAAAAGGTGGCAGAAACATGAAAAATGAGTGGTTTTTTAGCTTTTTATTAAAAATTAAAGATTGTCATGCCAAGGGGGTTCATGATATGTAATTTAATCATCAACATGCATCCATCCATGCAAATAAATATTCATTTGGATGCCTCCAAAATAATCGTAACAAAAGTTTGTTACTCTTCTGTGATGAGGAATTTCTAGAATTGTGCAAAAATCACAAAAATATCAAAATTCTTCGAAACTTCTAAAAATTGGTTCTATAGCACCTATGAGTGATGGGCTGAACATCCAAGGAAGCTTCAGCCAACAAATCTAAGCTATCCTTCTCCTTAAGCTTCATTTTAGCTTCTCATAGAACCTCAAACATTTAGTCCTCTCAAACGATCTTTTGGCCAAGGGGGAAGAATTGATTTCATGCATGGTGAAGGGTTCTAACCTGAGGTGGTGCCCTCCCTTTAATTTTTTCTTCTCACTCTCCATATTTTATTATTATTGAAAGGATAAAACCCTAGTGTGTTTTTTGGGATGGGTATGTATAGTGAAATTTGGGAAAAACAGAGTGTAGGGATGGGGTAGGTATAGAGGGTGAGATGGAGGGTTATGGAGCTAGGGAAAATTATACAAAAAAATCAGTAGATAGGGTGATGTGTTGGCTATAGGATTCAAGTGGAATTTTTGAGAATGGGCATGTGAAACGTACCTAAAAGTTCAAGACACATGGTTTCACTAGTTTTTTGGACAAAATGTAGTGAAAATTAGGGTTTTAATGAAATTGATGGAAAAGAGGGTTGTGAGTGATATGCTTTGTTAGGATATGGTGTATGAAGATTGTATGAAGTTTTTATATGGTTATATTAGGGTTGTATCAGCTGAAACAAACAAAATATGAAAAACACTAAAACGTAGTGGAGGTAACCTAATGAAGGAAACCACTCATTTGCTAATGAATTTTGACTTGAGAGAGGTATGGAGGGTGTCCAATTACTATTTAGGAGGTGTACGAACCTTTGTGTAGTGGTTTTTAACCTTGGAGAATTTATTTGGAGCTCAAACACCAAAAGTGTAGCACCTGCGCAGCACACCCAGAAGCGTAGCACAGGTAGTGTTGGCACAAATTTTCTTATTTTTCTTCAACCCATGGAAGCCATGGAGTATGATGGTGATAAGAGATGAGATCTTTACTTATTTCGTTATCTTTTCTAAATCCCTACGAAAATTACTTGTATGCTGAAAATGAGATTTTTTTCACTTTCTTTTATGACATAATTGACTCTTATTGTGGTGAAACAAATGAGACCTAGACTCTGACCTAAATGAAGGTCTGGTGAATGACCTCAGACCATAAAAGATTTATTTATGACATAACCTATGAAATAATTATGACCTTGAATGGAGTGAAGGGAGAAACATTTCATACCTAGACATATTTAGTGAACAAAATTTTATTTGAAAACTGACTTGAAACATGAAATTTTGACCTAGGACCACTACTAAGTAAACCTTAAAGAGTACATTTGATCATTGAACATTTGGCCACTAACATCGATAATAGGATACAAAAGAATGTGCGGAGCACGTGCCTTATGAACGTAAATCTAGCATGCATGACACTTCTAGACAACGATAATATAATTGTGAAATATGGTAAGCCAAAATTAACCTGCACACAAGATATTTTGTGTAGTATCATAACCAAACAAATGACTGCCACATGACCTGGAGTGGTATTCATTTAATACTTTCTCAGTATCCTCATATGTGAGACACCTTCATAAAACAATATCGATACCACAGTATTAGAGGGTGTCACCAATGATGATGTAATTATTGGTTTGATATCAAATACATCATTGTTCAAAGCGAGAGGTATAAGACCGAAAAGTCTGGGTCTAAAGAGATATAAGAATGTATCCATACCATGGGTCAAATGGAGAGATCAGAAACAACGAATCATTTGTAGTGGAATTTTTAGACGTTGCTTCAAAATCAACAGTGGGAAGATCACATATCAACTCAACAAAAACTAATGGTTTATTTGACTTGGATTTAATGAATTCTGAATCAAATTCCTGTAGGATGACGATCCATTTGGAGTATTTCCCCCTATAATTGACGTGAAAAAATGTATCTCATGGGGTTTCCATCTGAAACAACCATATTTTTACAGATCAAGATAGTGTGGAGGTATTTTGACATCCTAGACAGATGCCAAAGCTAAATTTTTGACGTGGGTGTACATGACCTCAGTATCATTAATATTTTGACTCAAGTAATAAATAGGATGTTCAGTCCCTACATCATCCTCCTATATCAATACCATTGCAATGATAGTAACTGTAGCGGTGTGATACAACAAAATAATCGCACTAGTAATATGGGGGGTGTAATAAAGATGCCCGAATCTAAACATGTTTGAAGGCATCAAACACTTTTTTAGCAGTGTCATCCCAATGGAAGGGAACCCCTTTATTTAACAGACGAGTTGATCCTTTAGTCAATTCAGCACAATTAGGGACAAATATCTATAGAAGGTTAGCCTTCCCTTGTAGTTTTTGAAGCTAAATGAGGGAAGAAAGAGTAGTTTGGTTGTTGATTTCCTGGACTTTCAAGGGATAGATATGAATTCCATGTTTTGAAACAAAAAAATAGAGAAGTTGACCAGAACTAACATAAAACACACATTTGTGAGGATTGAGTTGATATAATAATGTCTACATCATAAAAATATGGCCCTAAGATGCATCATGTGATCAATATGATGTTTTGAGTGAGTAGTAAAATCGTCCAAATAATGTTGCATGATATGTTTGATGTCATGGAAAGAATAATCCATTGCCCTTTGAAATTTAGATCCAACATTATTTAATCTAAAAGGGAGTTTTCAGTATGAAAATGTGCCCCTCGGACAAATGAATGCAGTTTTAGGTTGGTCTAGAATGAGAATGTTGATCTAATAACAGCCAAAGAAACCATTCATAGATGAAAATATCTCGCATCCAAAACAGTCATCAACAATCTGGTCAATGAATGGTGTAGGGTAATTTTCCTTTAGGAAAGTGTGATTTACGTCATGATTATCAACACACATGAATTGTTTCATGTTTCTTCATTACAGGGACAATATTTGACACCCAATAAATTAAAGTTATTAGGTAGATGAAACTCGCGCATAGAAATTTTCAACTTCAGCTTTAATCGTGGCAGCCTTCTTGGGATAGACCGGATAGAGGCATAGTCGAACTAGTTTATCATCAGGACAAGTTTTGATTTTATGCACCATGATGTTTGGATAGATAGCTAGAATTTATTCATAAGACCATGTGAATACATCTCAAAATTCCTAGAATAGGGCTTTATAGGTCTTAATTTCATCTAGAGAGAAAGATGCACTGATGTGTATATTCTCGACAATGTCGATTTTGGTAAAGATATCGAGAGGTATAGTCCCTTAAATATTTGACAGGTTCTTTTCAGAATCGAATTTGTGAATGGATATGGAATTCCTATAAAACTCGGTGATATTAGGTTGATATAGGTCACTTAGATTATCCTCAATGGAAATTTGTAAGGAGGAACTATGGTGATGATAATTCCATGACACATTGTCTAGCATCATTATCTCCATGATGCGCTCATCGATAGGAAACGTGTAAGAGAAAATAGCAGAGGATGTTCCATAATCTAATGAAAAATCAACCCAATTGATCAAAGAGGAGAGATTGTAACAAGTCACACAAGCTGAGTAAATGGCTTCTTAATCAACCTCGATGGGGCTAAGTGGCATACGGTCACAAAAATGGTTGAAATTAGACTCAGCTGGTACTATCCAAGGGTTAGTTGGAATAGTAGAATAAGGTATCATATTGATATATGAAACCTAAGGAGAGATGTTGGGAAAAGAAATAGGAGGAAGCGAAAAGGTTTCCATGAAAGAGTAGTCCTTAAGCAGTGCAACCCCAACATGTCGATATAGGTGTAGAATTTCCCCTACGAGAGGGACACTTCCAGTAACCTGATAAATGGAGGAAAACAAAGTGAATTTACCGATGGCTAATATATCACCTTTATGAGGAAAATAGATCATTCAGAAATAATTTGAAATGACAAAAACCATGGCGTAAACCCAGGTACAACCCACTAGAATATTATAGTCTAGCAGTCCACTAATAACTTCGACTTCTATGGATATAGATTTACCTCCTAATTATAAATGTAATGAATTTAAAATTCTTCAAGGTTTATATGTTCTTCCATCAAAATCCTTGAAGGTGGTCAATGACTGACTTAATTAGGGATAACCAATGGCCTTCCAGCATGATAAATACATAATACAAATTGAATATCCTTCCTCCACAATAGAATGATGGATGTTCTTACTGTGAACAACAACCTGGATCATGAAAGATAATGGGGCTAAAATTCGAGGTGAATAGTTCTCATGATTAAAAACGACTAGGTTGGAATATGAAGGATCAATACATCTGATAGAAGAAAGCAAAGCCTTCTTCTAGGTGGGAAAATTTTGCAACACCTCGAGAGTGGACATGGCAGACGAGGACTGAGCCAAGTCCTCAACTACATAATAATTTTGAGCATCTCTCATGCAATGGTTGAAATAATATTTATGAAAAACACCTTTGGGAGTTTAATGGTTAATTCTGTAGGACTTGTAGGCAAAGTAGGATCTGATGGAGATGCAATCGAACTAGTAGGTTGTGGCAGTAGCCTGACCGTTTGGGGGATTCACATTACCATAGTCTTTACTTTAGGTGGCACCATAATATCATATTTTTACTTAGCGGAGGAAAGCATTAAAACCGCGTTAGAGGAATTAAGGTCCTGAGAAACCATACGAGTCTCCCAATTTGGAAAAAGATCTGTCAACACATCAGGTGAAGTAGAATATTTCAGGAATTGGTTCAATTCCACCTGGTGGGAATAGTCACAACTGAAGTGTTCCTCATTACAGATAAAACATGGATAACTAGGTTTATGTTTTACATCAGAAGGCTGACTATTTTTTTAATCTGGTGTAGGAGAATATTTCTTCTTCTTACCTTTTCCTTTCTTCTTACTTCTTAGTTGTTGTTGAGATTTCCCTTTATTGGACTGAACGAAATTTATCTTGAAAGTAGAAGCTACAAGAGGAGGAGATGGATGGTTTTGGGCAGTCGCGGCAAGAGCATCACCAGATGTTTTACTCTCTGACTATGATTTGGTAGAACCGATCACGCCATCGGCAACATGTGATTCTTTACCAGGAGGTTGAGGAACAATGTTGGAGGGTCTTAGAGCATTTGGTATTTTCTCATACAGCATGCCTGATTGGGTATGAATGAGATCCAAATATTAGGCACGAGAAATTACTTTCTCTTCAGTCACAACCTGTCCCTTGGCTACATCCTCTCTCATGGATGGTAACATAAATTTAATGAAACATTCTAATAAAAATTGATCAGGAACATACATTTTAACCAATCCACGATGGTGTCACCACTCATGAATATGATCATAAATGTGAGTGCCATTATTTTGTTTGAAATTGGTCAAAATTTTTGTTTTTGTCTCATACCATATGGGTAACTGGAAATGTGTTAGGAACATTGTGGCTAAGGAGTAAAATTTATTGAATGAACTCTAGGTAATTGAATATATTATTTAGCTTTTGAACCAGTAAGTGTGTGTTGGAAAAGACGTAGACGAATAGAATCATCATTAAGGAAGTTTGAAAAACATCACAAATGTTAAGTCATGATGTGTGTGGATGGGTCTTCTCCGAGATTCCCATTGAACTTTGGAATATCAGAAGGAAATTTCATGGGAATTATCAACCACCGAGGATAATGACCAATGGGATCATTGGTGAGCTGAGTTAAATATGGAAATTCAAGAGTTGCGACAAATGGAAAATTCCTATTGAAATCTGGTAGAGGATACCCTTGATAATATGAGATAGCCTGAGAAATAGGTATTTGCACTCCATGATAAAGAGGGTTCTGATAAAGAAGAACCTGGGTACCATAATAAGGAGGACTCTGATAACTAGAATATGCATAACCTTGTTTTCTAGACCAAAGATATCCTTGCAAATGTTGGAATGGTTGTGTTTGGGTTTGATGGAATTTATAAGACACTTGAGGGTTGCCCTAATAGGGTTGATACTGTTGCCCCATGGGATTGTGCATCATCCCAACATAATTTGGAGTCTGTGGTGGTTGTGCCATACCATATGCATTTTTTCCTACTAGAATTTGAGGAATTCCTTGTCCAATTTGTTGATACTATAAGTTACCTTGTAAAGGATAGATATACGAGACCTGGGATGTACTAGATACCAATGGAATTGATTGACTCATAGGGTTAGACTGTAAATTTTGGATTATATTTATTTGAGATTGTTGAGGTATAGATTGATAGGTATGAATTTGGGATGGAGATGGCACGGGCTGAGAAATTAAAGATGGATCAACAAACGAACAAAGTTGTATGCACAAAGTAGGTTTCCAAACATTAGCAGACATCTCAGGAGATGAAGGATTCAAATAATACTAAGCACTAATATGTAGTATTCCGACAACATGTTTCCCCCCTGCCAAAGCAGGAGGAGATGATGGAAGAAACTGCCCCTTAAGGGGAGGCTACCCAACATAAGGAGAATTGGGTTGTTGTAGATATCCATGCCCACTAACATAAGCACCAGCTTATTGTTCAACTGTAGGTGTAGGTGGACTAGAAGGAGTATAATGTATAATTTTCATTAAAGAAGTGTCAGATGGAATTCTAGAAGTAGATAACACAGTAGAGGTTCATGGCCTGGATTTTGCATCAAATAAATTACCAGACAATGATTGATAACCAGGTGGGACAGACAAGCCACCATTAAAATGTGTCTCTAGAGATGTTGCAAACACTAATGAGGTAGCAACATTGGTTTTCTAAACCATAGTATCAAGTTGGGAAACCATAGCGGATTATGTTATGGCTAACAATCCCAAAGATGATTTCCAGGAGAAACTCATGAGTGAGTTGAAAGGAAAATAATCAGGTAAAGGAGCTTGCGATGGAGTTCAAGGAGGAGGAAGAGGATAAACCTAATAAAGATGAAGTCCTATTAAATGAACAAGAGAAGAGGAGTGAGGTTATTCTCGTGGTATATTTTAAATACTCACAAGACCGGGTGGAAGTAGTTCACCATCAGGTACAAGATATATAGTTTGTGTTTGTTTCTGAGACAAAGGAAGAGAAGAGGAAGGTGTTGAAGTAGCAGGTGAAGATGGTTGTGGTACCTCAGGTTGTAGGGTGTCTGATTAAGTAAATTCAGGATCAATAACCTCAAGCAATAAAGTCTCAGGTACTTCTTTTTTTACTGTATCATATTCACCTGCAAAAGAAGAAGTAATCTCGAGCTCAGTACTCAATCGACTGATTATTTTGGCGGATCAATTTCAGGAGGAGGACTAGAAGTAGTTCTTGAAGTTCCTGATTTGGTAGTTTGAATTTCTTATGCTTCTGATGAGGTCCAATAGTTTCCTCTAGTGGAAGAGGAGGCTTATTTTTCATTCTACATGAATGACGGAGGGTATGGTTTTATTCTTCCACGTTGGATTAATAAATTTTAACAATTAACACAAAAAAAATAAAAAAGGGGTAAACTAGGCATAAAGGTCTACCAAAAAATTGTGAACTGCAATATATAACCTTGGAGGGATAAGGATTTACGTGCAGGAAAGCAATATCCCCGAATGTTGTGTTCAATGTATCAGAGTATACAAGAAACCTACTCAGTTACCTATGGCGAGGATAGAAACCTATGGTGGAATTCTAGAATATACTCGACGGTACGTGGAAGTGCAGTCCATGTTAATGATGTCTAATGTGTAATTGTATGATGCGAGTGTTCCCATATACTTTTCATGCCTGGAGCACCATCAAATATTCCCAAAGGTACGCAGAGAACAGTTTGATACACTTGCGTATGTGGAATGATATTTCATCCCTCAGATGAAACACTAACAAAAAATGATAGATATTATGTTTATAGACATCGAAATATGCCTATATCCTATACCTCTAAATGTTTGAATTAATGTTACAAATTTTCCTTAGGTTGATTCAACAAATTTTAATGTTTATCTCCAATTAGGTTCCAGTTTTAGGGCTCACCGTGAATTTCCCCTGAATATCCTAAAATTGAAGCTAGCATGAATAGATGAAACTTTCCTTTTCAATGAAAATATATCTAAAGGATGGAAGAGAAAAAAGAGTATGCAACATAAAAAATTCATCAAACAATATGCTAAGTGAAATTCCCTTAAATGAAATTGTTCCAATTCCAATTCACATACAAAACCCTAAATGCTAATGGAAAGAGATTTGTATTTTCAATTCCACTTAATTTTCAAATGATAGAAAACTAAGATGTGTGTATAATCACTGATAAAAGAAACTATTTAGAATGATGACTAAAACACCAATTCTTTCAAGCAGTCAATGATCAAACAAATTAGTTCTCTAGTGACACAATCACAAGAAAAAATAAAAATCGAAACAAATTCTCATCAAAGGCACACAAAACCAAAATAAAAAAATATGAGGTATTATGAGAGACCAAAACAAACTCAAGGACACAAGGAAGAGTAGCTGGTGTTTGATGTGTGTTATATTCTTTCCATGACTACTCGCACGCGCAGGGGGCGATATCCCCACATGTTCATTGCATCGGGCACAGTAGGGGAGGTGGAAACCCCCCTTGTTGATCGGTTTGTAGGGGGGCGGTAGCCCCCCTACACAGGGTTTGGGGTAATGCCCCGACCCTATAATAAGTGGGCAGGCCTACCTATGGTTTTTTATATGGGTTTTGCACATGGTTTTGGGCATGATGGTTATCTATCCATAATATTTCGTAGATTTGGTCAACTGAACTACGTTTATGTTCTAATTTAGGGTTAATGGATTGGATTTTATGAATTATTAGACATGTATATATATAATGTATTGTAACATTGAAAGAAACATAATGAAAAATAAATTTGGTAGTATCAATTTTGGGATCCAGGGGAAAATCTTTGTCTATATTTGTTTTACGTTCTCACCATTGTTTATTTTTCTATTGTAAGAATTTGTTTGTAGGAAATTTATGAACAAGGTTCAAACCTACATTTGGTATTAGAGTTATTTGGGTTTCAAGGGGATTCCTTTGCTGTTGAGAGGTTTTTATCGGGCCTTTCGTATACCTTGTTCAGTGGGAGATCTGCGGGATTGATTCTTGCAGTGAAAGACGATGGTGAGAAGTGGAAACATAGAGATCAATAAATTTAACGATCATATTTTTGAGTTGTGGAAGCTCAAGATGGAGGATTTTCTGGTAGATAAAGATCAGTGGATCGTGGTAGATTTGGGTACTAAACCAATGAAGATGTCAGAAGAAGACTAGGGAAGTTGGATTGGAAAGAAAATAACACAATATGGTTTTGTATCTTAGATTTAGTATTGTTGAATGTATCAGGGGAAGCTACGACAAAGGATTTGTGGGACAAGTTAGGGAATTTTTACCAATCTAAGTCTATGGTGAACAAAAAATTCCTACGGAAAATTTTGTAGAACTTGAGGATGAAGGATGGAGACTCGATGATAGAGCATTTGAATTCCTTTAATATTGTGTTAAGATAGTTGTTATATATTGATATTAAAATTTTAGATGAAGATAAGTGCATTAGTTTGTGTGTTATCTACCATATTCGTGGGGTAGTCTGGTTGTTGCAATAGGTAGAAATAAAACTACCTTGAATTATGATGAAATAATGTCATCCTTGTTGTCGGAGGAGATGAGACGGAAAAATATGGAGGGCCAAAATGGAGATTCCTTATCTGTACGAGGATGGTCCCAGAACATAAACACAAATAATTCCTCAAGTGGGAGATCTAAATCTCCAAGAAAACTTGTAAGGTGTGCTAGAAATGTAGAAAGGAAGGGTTAAGAAAGGAAAGGGATCTGATTATGGTCTTTCTGCAAAGGTGAAAACTACCTCAGATGAAGGTGGGGATGTGTACTTGAATTCTTCTTCAAGTACACAAGTATATGATGAGGCATGGTTGATTGACTCATGTTCATCCTTTCACTTCACTCCCCAAAGGGAGTGGTTCTGCGAGTATGAGAAATATGATGGTGGTGACGTCTTCTTAAGGGATGAAAGGAAGGATAGAATCATTGGACGTGAAAAATTCAAGCTGAATTTGCACGGTGGAAGGATTATAAAACTTCCTAGTGTTTTGCATATTCTTGCATTGGCCAGAAATCTATTTTTTTGTAAGCAAGATGGATGATGCGGGTTTAAAAATAGTGTTCAAGAAGGATACCTGTGAAATGGCTCAGGGAGCACTGGTATTGATGTGGGGAGTTTGGATTGGAACTCTGTACAATATTTTTGGTAGCACTGTTATTGACGGGTGCAACAATTTTCTGGTTCCTGAAAGTGGAGTTTAAAATATTGTGGTCTCTAGAGAAAATATCATGTTATGGCATCAAAGTCATGGAAATTTTGGAGATAAGGGCCTTCGAATGTTGCATGGTAATGGTATGGTAGAAGGTATGTCTAATTTTTCTCTGGATTTGGATTTCTATGAACATTGTGTATATGGGAAACAAAATTGGGCGAGTTTCCCCTATGGTGCTAAGAGGGCGAACTGAATATTAGAGTTTGTGCACAATGGTGTGTTTGGACCTGTGTCGGTTCCATCACTCGGTAATGTGTACTATGTATCATTTATAGATGATTTCTCAAGGAATACATGTATATATTTCCTTAGGAATAAATCTGAAGTCTTTGACAAGTTTAAATAATTTAAGGCTCTAGTGGAAAACCAAACATAGAAGAACATAAAGGTGTTGAGAATAGATAATGGTGGAGAGTTCTTCAAGAAGGAATTTGAATATTTATGTAAGAAGTGTGGTATATCACGATAGAATAATACTCTAGAGAAACCTTAGCAAAATTTATTTTCATAAATAATGAATACGATGTTGATGGAAAAGGCAAGAAGCATGCTAAGTGGTGTCGGGGAAGGACACGAATTCTTGGCAGATGCAAGGATGATTGCATGTTACTTGGTTAACAAATCACCTTCATCAACATCAGAGGATAAGACTCCACATGAGTTATGGAATAGTAAGAAACCCTCTCTTTCACATATGAGGGTATTTGGATGTGATGCATATGCACATGACCCAAGGGAGAAAAGAACCAAGTTGGATAGTAAATCTGAAAGGTGCATCGTTATTGGGTATAAGAATGGTTTAAAAGGTTATAAGATTTGGAATGCAGAAAAAAGGAAGGTTGTATACAACTGAGGTGTAGTGTTTAGAGAGGTGATATATGTTATTAAACATTAAGTCCTACCAGAGGAACCTAAGAAGATAAAGTTTGAGCTAAATGAGGAAGAATCATACTCTAAAGCAGAACAAGAATTAGAAGAGGAAAAGCCACAAACTCCATCTTTGAGAAGATCAGTTTGAGAGAGAAGGAAGCCATAAAGGTATAGTCCATCTTATTTCTGTTCAAATTTTTCTTTATCTATTACTGATGATGATCCCATAATTTTCAGGGAGGTAGTAGATTCAGAGGATGGAAAAATTTGGAAAGAGGCCATGGTTGATGAAATGGAATATTTGGACAAAAATGAGGCTTGGGATATGGTCAAGTTGTCTGATGGAAGGAAAATCATTGGAAGAAAATGAGTGTTTAAGAAGAAGATGAATGCAGAAGGGAAGGTGGAGAAATACAAATCTTGGTTGGTAGAAAAAGATTATTCCCAAGTGTTGGGAATTTATTTTGGTGATATTTTTTCTTCTATTGCTAAGTTAGCTTCTATTATATTTCTTTTATCTGTTGTTGGTGATTTTTATTTTTAGGTAGAAGAGATGGATGTGAAGACAAAATTTCTTCATGGGGATCTAGAAGAAGATATCTACATGAAGCAACCTAAAGGATTTGTGGTGAAGGGTGTTATCACTCCCCCTGTTTCCCAAGGTTGAGAATGGAACTGAAGGAGGTAACCTCAAACCAATATTTAGGTCTAGTATCTAGCCCTACCGAAACCAAAGAGGGCTCTCACAATGTCACTTTTACAGCCAATGAGATGACTGGATATGTAATTATATTAGGCTAGTTATAAAGCTCTGTAAATTAGAGTTTTTTTTGTTTTGAGTTTTTACTAGATAGGAATGACAGTCAAGGAACTAGGCCTATGTTTTAGGTTTGATTTCAAAGGTTAAATTGTAGAGACAAGGATGAGGCTAGGTAGGTAAACTTAAGAACATACTTTAAATTTTCATTGTGTATAGGGTTTGAAAAGAGAGAGAGTCGGAATGAACATATTAAATGAATTCATTCATCAGAAGAGTAGAAACACATTCATGAAAATCTTACAAAACAGAGCATGGAAAGCAATATTTATGTTCATAGACCCATAAGATCAACATACAGAAGCATACATGTGATGGAAACATAACATAACATTTACATTTATGAGGTTACAGAGAAAAACAATGCTCAAAAGCATATCATTGGAGTCCCAAGATTATAGTTGCAACATGTCTTTGATTTCACTTAAAAGAGTTTTTACAATAGCTGCACACTACAAATAACAACTATCCGACCTTTAAAATGACTTGATTTGGACTAAATATAGAAAATAGAAGTCATGAAACCTCATTGGGTCGAAATATGATCCAAAATACATCATTAAAGCACTCTATTAGTCATTACCTAGAATCTAGGGAAGTGAGAAACAGTCCCCTCAAATTTAGCTAATAACTAGGAGTGTATGTCTCTTTGATTGATTACATGATTCCTCCACAATGAGAGGAAAAAAAAATCCTCCTATAAAAAATAAACCTTATGGGATAGATGCACCTCTAAGTTTGGAGTTTTCTGGCTTGACAATTGTCCAAAAGGAATCCAATACAGAAGTGTCATGCTACTTATCAGAAGCCTCACGCCTCCTAGCAGAAGCGTCGCGCCACTTTGGAGGTGTTGAAGCCTTGAAAATCGCTGCTTCAAACATTGGGGGATAACCACCCGGTTGGGACCTTAGGACAACTCCTTTTCCGTTTGGTATGGTGGCTCCGACTGGATTTATAGGACCAGTTTCCTAGTAATTTTGAATGGGTTGGTAATGGAATGATTGGATGAAGGGAAAATGGGACTAAATCACTGAAATTAAAAACTATCTAATCTAATTTAAATACTGATAAAGAAATTCTAAAACTAACCCACGCATCAAATTTAATTTAAATTGTTTCAATTGAACAATAACCATAAAAATGTATTACAGCTTAATTGAAATGTGCGGTAACAAATAAAAATAACTCTGTTTAAGAAATTAAACAGTGTTGTAATAACAAATTGCATTCATCATCATATATCGTTTGCATATATTATGAAAGATAAATATTCCTACACACTCAGAAATGATGTGTATAAAGGAATATTGTAAAGCGAATACACATCAACGATAGCAATTTAAAAGAGAATATCACATAACATAATAAAACTAACAATGAATAGATAAAAATACCATATCCATCTTGCTATTATCCAATGTAATTCGATATCCAAATCCTGCAACTCCAATGTAAAATCAACTCCAAGATACAGAAATGCAATTCTTAAAGGAAATTTCACACAGAATCACCAGATGTGATCCTTTATAAAAAATATGAGAGTCAATGGAGTACAGAAATGTAATCTCCAAGTCAAAATATTACAAATTCAGGACCTCTTTCTAAATGCATGAAAGGGGTTTAAATAGGCACTTAACAAAAAAAAATGACTAAAACTATTCCTATAATCTATCTAAATCAAAAAATCTAGAAACAGAAATGCGATCTTGAGGTAGACCGACTCATTGATTATCTGTTATATCCGATGTGCGTAGATGGCAGATTTTGAGCATTTATTTCGCTTCTTCAGGATGACTAAGCTTTGAGTGCAACTGCCCTGTATATGTGGCATTGGAGAATTCGGGAATGATGCAATCGATGGCATTTGAAAGAAATTTTATGGTTGTTTGTTGACTATGTGACTTAATAAGATAAGCCCACAATGTATCCCATGATATTCCTTGAAGTTGGCCAATTTGCCGATTTTTATGAATTATCTCTTGTCTCCATCTGTGCTTAGTTTCTTTTACCTTAGGTAATTGACCGGGAGTACAATCTGCAATTAAATTGACTGCATATAAGTTATCATTCACTAGCTTTGTTACATTGTTCATTATGCTTTTAGCCCTGGATGTAGCTCTTTCTGCTTTGATCAGACGTTGTTCCCATTCTGCAAAAATAATTTCTTTGTGTCTCTCCATAATCTTGGGAAGATTTTCTTTTCTTCCAGATTCTGAGTCTTGCCATACAAGAAATTCAGAAATATTTTCATCAGCTTCATCAAATTCAATTCTAAGAGTGACTCCTTCATCTACCAAGGAAGATGTTAACTCACATAGGGATTCTGCTTCTGCAACCTTTAGACAAAATTCATTTAATTGTTGAGACAATAACTTATTTGTCTCCAGAGCTTCATTTTTGAATTGATCCAAACTAGGATAATTTTTGAACTTGTCTAATTTAGATTGAAACATCTTCTCTTGCTCGATCTTCGAAGTCTGCTCATTATGTAGAAGAGCCTGTAATTTTGCTATTTCCTGATTTAACTGTTGTTGCTTTTCTAATGTTTGCTGATTGTTCTTTTTATTTTCAATAGCAAACTGCTCTTCTAATTGTTTAGATTTTAGCTCTCCATCCTGCAATCGTTGTTCTAACTGGATGATTTTCTGTTGATTCTCTGCAACTTGTTGTTCAAACATGGCTATTTGCACATCCTTTTGCTTTATTAACTGTGTAACTTCAGTGGCCTTGTCTATAGTAGCAGCACTATAGGCACTTGCATACTGGGATAATTTGGTGAGATCCTCAGATGGATTCACCTCAGTATTCTTATAAACAATGTTCATGAATTCCCCCTGTGATGTTAAGAGTGTGTCCTGATCAGTTCTCCTCCTATTTCTCTGTTTTCTCACAACAACTCTATGTTTAGGACTGTAAAATATATCCAGAGGAGGAATCTCTTCTATCTTTAACATGATTTCACCTGTAGGATTTTCAGGGATAATTTCTATATCCCGGTCTTTCTGATCATTAACTTGGGGAGTATTTTGTTGTCCTATTTGCTGGGCAAATTGTTCATATTGATTCAGCAAATGAGGAGAAACAATATGTTTAGTAGCCTTTTCTCCTCCGAGTTGAGAATTGAACTATTGTTTATATCATTCTTTGGTACCTGTTCAACATTCTTGCTGTCCGTGACTCCCTTTTCAGTATGCACATAGGCATCAGTACTTGTGATTTATTTTCTTGCCTGGGCCAAAGACTGCTGTACATTAATCTTAGCAGTTGTTTCTGTCTTTTCAATATTCACTTTGCTGCTGATATCTTTCTTTTCTAAAAAAAGATTAGTTCCTGTTACTTTTTTGCCAGATGTACTCCCTATTTCTTTCTATTGTGATTCTTTCTCCTGTATGGGAGCTCTCAACTGATCAAGAGGAACTTTGAGTAACCTCTGACTTCTAAATAACAAAAAATTATTCATTTCTTCAGTCTGTAATTTGGACTTGGCCAAATCAAAAACTTGGGATATGTTATCTACAGAAATAAATAAATCATCAAAAATATCTGGTTCATGTTTGAACCGAGCAATTGCAATAGAGGTAGTAAAATCATATGCCACCTGCCTTGGGTCATATTGTCTCCCTGGTATTGTTGAAAGATTGAGATTTGATATCTTACCAGCTTCTTTTTCAGCATGAGAAAAACTGTTGAGAGTATAGTCACCACATTTAAAGGGAAAGGTAGGCCACATAAGCTTCTTGTTGTTTTTCAAAATTCTAGACATTCCTTCTACCATTAACTGATAGGAAATTTCCTGCGCTAACATTTTGTCTGGAACATACAAGGGAAGAATATGTTGTTCTATAATGCTTCCAAAAATTCTGATATATGTGAACTTTTCTTCTCCGAACCAATCTCCAATTGAGAAAAAATAAATTTTAGCTTTATCTGAAAGCCTAGGAGGGAATCGACCAAAAATGATTTGATAAATTGGGATAAGGAAACCGTGGAAAACTCTGTAAACATGGCTTTTGAAATATCCCTTCCATAAGAACTTGTGATATATATGAATAGGGACAGGCTCTTTGGAAGTCCATTTCCAACCTAACATGGGGAACTTAGAATTGAAACAGAGGGCATCTAAGATATAAGCACAAAAATAAAAAGGAGTGGAATTCCCTGAATTTTTGTCTTTTCTGTACTCAAGAATTTTGTTAGCTATCTTATCAGACAAAATGACAGCCCAATCCATTATCTCAGAACTAATAGCAGAATGAATTAATGGGACCATTTGAATGGAAAACCTAGCCGAGTTGTCATTTCCAAAAAACCTACACATCATCGCTGCAGCATAACAATATGGAGGCGAGAGAGACTCCACAGAGTACATAGCTGATGCCTCCTGCTTATGTTTTTCAGGAGCATTTCTCCATTCTTTAATTGGCTCTGACTGGTTTAGATGTTCCGCAGCAAATTCCTTAAGGAATTCCTTGTTATAGATCTTTTGTGGGTTCGGGAGGTGGTACATTGCTTTAATATCCTTTTCTTTGAATGACCCGAACACTGATCCATAAGTAGAGACAAAGGTTCTGTTTTGAATAGTCACATTGTCAATCACCCATCTAATAACATCATAATACAGAAAAATGTTTGCCAGAGCTGCAATTCGGTGCAAGAATGAATTCGCCAATGCTCTAAGAGGAGTCTCAGAATCAGAGTCTGAGTCATCTTGATCAGGAACAGATGCCTTAGGCACAACAACCTTAGGGTTTTCGTTTTCAAGAAAATTATATACACTCTCCCATGTCATCTTTCCAAGTCCTTGACAGGAGGTATCTGTAACCAGCTTGAGCTTTGCCAGTTTCTCTTTAGGTGGCATGGTAAACACATGAGCTTTTGCAGAAAGAGAAACTTTAGATTTTCTGGCTCTTTTCAACATTTCAGTGTCAGGCAAGTTTTCCCTAGTCCTGTGAATGAAAGGATTCGACGTTTTTTTTGTTCTGCAATGATTGAAAGGTTTCAGCCGAAGTAAAACATAATAATGAGAACAACTATACAAGGATTTATTTCTTAATTGCTTATTTAATCTCCCCGTGTTTATAACATAAATGCCATCAAAGGGGTCATATTCATGCATTCAAAACAAAATAAACCGTGATCATTTGTTTGATTTTCAATTAATGACAACGTACAATCGGAGATCGGCATATCTTTGAAATTAATGAAAGATTACCTTTTTAATTCCTTATGATGCGATGAATAAATAATATGTGAGCATTAAATAATAATTGCATCACAAATCTTCAAAGGTTTGCAAAATAATATGATATAATTCGTGCCAATTTCCGATTGTGATGATCGCATCGGGTTTTGTTTAAAAATGGAGTAGATTGTTAAATGGGCTTTTCTAATTTCCGATTGCGATAATTGCATCGGGGTTTGTTTAAAAATGGATTAGATTGTTAAATGGGCTTTTCCGATTTCCAATTGCGATAATTGCATTGGGGTTTTAAAAATGAAGTAGATTGTCAAACGAATTTTCCTGATTTTCGATTGCGATGAGGTGGGGTCCACCATGTCAGAGTCTTTCAAACACATGATTATATTATTTTAATTCTTCCGAAATGCGATTGTGATGAATCACATCGCATCGGAATTTTGTAAAAGAAACATAACACTTTAAAGTTCATCTGAAATGCGATTGCGATTCATTGCGTTCGCATCAGAGTTTTACAAAGTGAAAAACAAACTTTAAAGAACTCTCCGATTTCTGATTTGCGATTACTTCATACATTGAATATTTGTTAAAATCCTTTATATAATATTTTGATATAATTAAAAACTTTGTCTTTCATCGGATCAGAATTTTTTTTAAGGATTTGTATACTTTGTAAATATAAATATGCAATGCATCCTTTTATCAATGAGTCTTTTATTTCTAATAAAAATGATCGGATTTTCCTTAAATCTTTTATTCCTATCTAGAAAGAAAGATAAGAAAGGGGACCTATTTCTAAATGGAATTTATTCTTAAAAATTTAAAAATGGGGAGGGTTTTTGTACAGTACAACAGTTGGTGATTCACTGGAAGAAACAATTATCTTTGAAAAAATGAAATGAATACTATATTTCTAGTAAGTAAAAATTTCTAAGGATATTGAAAACTAAATTAAGATAATTCAAATAAAATCTAACTGTGGAAAAAGAATAAAAATCACTTACAATTTATTTCTAATTCTTTAAGGATAAAAACATTTTTGGGTTATCTCAAGCTTTGATTGGTTGATAATAATAAAATAAGTGGATTTCTCCAAGTTTAGCTTTTGTAATATACTCCATTATCATAGGTGTTGCCTCTGCTGCCATCAAACATTCATAGTCTCGACAGGGTTACCTTTTAACTATCAACCATTCATTATCCCATCCAACTAAGATTATGATTCTTTAAAAATAAATTCATAAGACATATTTTCTCATATTTTTTGTCTTTTATTTATCTTTCTTAATCTAAGAGCCATTTTTCTGGTTTGGTAGCCAGTAAGTAACAATGCCATTCACTAGTTGTAATTAAACTGAACAAATTGGCTCGTGATGAGACCCCTTCTCTTAATTTTATAAGCCATTACCCTGTTTTGGTATGCAGTATTGGTAATGTCAGTTTTATTACTTCCTATGATCATGGTAAGCAGGCTCGTGATGAGACCTCTTATCTCCTAAATTTTGTCATATAATTTCTTAGAATTAAATTCTAAAAAATCACAACCGAAATGGATGGGGTGAAATAGTTGTATCCTTAAGAATAAATGGATGATAATTCTCAGAGTTTTTGTTTTCTAAAGCTTGAAAAAGTCTTTACTTTTTAAAGATAACCTCTCTCTACTTAATAAACTTATAATGATTTACATTTTCCTCAAAGTCTCAAAAGATCATGCAAATGTTTTGAACAAATTTTCCAAAGTTTAGCATTTTATTTTAAACTATCTAAAATTGTAATCATTTACCTAAAAATTCTTATTTACACAAAATAAGTATTTATAACATTATTTCCAAGACAATTTTCAAGTAGTAAAAAGTCAATCAAAAACTGTTCATAACCTTTATTTACAAAAATAAATAAAAATTTCAGAAAGGAATATGTACAAGTAAGAAGGGGTTACCTCCTTATGAAAAGAATTTCTTTAAGACAAGCCCATTCACAGGAAGAGATTCTCTTTTTCCTGTTAAATCTTGAAGTATGAATGTATATGAGCCTATCTTTTCAGCAATCTGAAATGGTCCAAGCCACATCTTTTGAAATTTGGTGTGTTTATCTTTTTCTTCATGTGCTTTATCCCATTTCAGAACAAGATCACCAATTGAAAAAAATTTGAGCCAGTGGAATTTGAATCAAAAGAAGATTTAACAAGCTGTTGATGTTTTTCATGAAAACTTCTTGCTTTCTCTCTATCTTCTTCTAATTTCAGGATTTGATCAAATCTCAATTGAATGGATGAGGAAGGATTTTCTTCAATGAATTGCACTAAGGCTAACAATGGGAGAGCTAGATTTTATGGTATCACAACTTCCTTACCATAAACTAAATTAAAAGGTGAAGTTCCTATAGAAGCTTTAAGAGTAATACGATCAACCCATAATGCAAAGATTAAATATTTGTGCCAATTCTTTTGATTTTGATCAATAGTCCATTTAATGATTTTGATGAGATTTTTGTTAGTGGATTCAGCTAAACCATTACCTTGTGGATAATAATTTGCTGAATATTTCAATTTAAAACCTCTTTTAATTGCAAACTCCGTTATACTATTACCAGAAAAATAAGATGCATTGTCAAATACCAGAGTGTTAGGTACACCAAACCTGGTAATGATGAATTGATCGATGAAATCAATAATTGCATCAGAATTGGCTACCTTAGAGGAATTGCTTCTACCCATTTTGTGAAGTAATCTGTTGCTGTGAGGATGTATTTGTGTTGTTTGGAAGAATGAGGTACTATCTCACCAATAATATTAAGCCCCCATTGCTCAAATGGTTGTTCAATGTTTACTGGTTGCAAAGGAAAGGATGGCTTCCTCTGTCTTCCACTAGTAGTTTGAAAAATCTTTCACTTCCTCACATAATCATGTGTATCTTTGAAAAGGGTAGGCCAATAATATCCAGCATGGATGATTTTGTGAGTTGTGGTATCACCTCCAAAATGACCGCCCGCTGGTCCATCGTGTAATTCCTGCAATATCTTCTTTGCTTCAGTCTTTTCAAGACATATTAATAAGATTGAGTCATAATTCTTTCTAAATAACACATCATCAATGATTTCATATTTAGTAACCTTCAATCTTAAAGCACGTTTATTCTTATAGCTAAGATTAGAAGGAGCATACCCATTTTTCAAGTAAAATATCAGATCATCATATTGAGATCCAGAATCTATAACGCTTATCTGATTTTCTTGAACAACATTTTATGGATGTTGATCTTCTGGTTTGTTATGAGCTCCTGCTAATAATTTTCAAAAACCTTTTCCTCTAACAATCTTTGCTGGTTTGATATCAATATCATATTCTTGCAAAGTTGTCACCCAATTAGCCCTTTTTTCTCCTACTTCTCTTTGAATTAGTAATTGTCTTACTGCAAAGAATGGGACAATAACCTTTGTGTGTGTTTTTAAGAGAAAATGCCTAAAATTTCTGATTGACTTAAAAACAACAAAGGCTTGTTTTTCAACATCGGTATAATTCAGCTCAACTCCTTGAAAATTTGAGCTAAACAAGGAAATCGGTGCTTCAATTTGTTGATCATTGAGCTGTGTTAAAACAACATCATAAGATGTTTCAGTTGCCAAAGTATACAGAATAAAATATTTGGAAAAATTGGGAGTTTTTAATGTAGGTGCATCAATAATTACCTTCTTGATTGCCTCAAAGGCTTCTTTTTTATTTATATCCCCATTTGAACACTGAATTTTTCCTAATCATGTTCCGCATAGGTAAAAAAATTTGAGAAAAATATGGAATGAATCTTCTTAAAAAATTAATCTGACCTAAAAATGATTGCATGGAATTTTTATTATGAGGCAAAGAAATATCAGAAACTTCTTTAATTCTTTCAGGATCGATATATATTCCATATTTTGACACAATAAACCCTAAGAGTTTTCCTTGATCGAGAGCAAAGAAGGATTTCTTTGGGTTTAAGGAAATACCAAACCTTCTACATCTTTCAAATATTTGTTTCAGATCATGTAAATGATTGGATCTCCTTTTTGAATAAACTGTTATGTCGTCAAGATAAATAAAAACTGATCTATTAATCAGACCCTTAAATGTTATGTTCATGGCTCTATGGAAAGTAGCTCCCGCATTTACTAAACCAAAAGGAATTTTCTGATAAGCATAAGTTCCCCATTTCGTTCTGAAAGTGGTTTTCAACCTATCATCTGGATATACTAGAATTTGATTATACCCTGAAAATCCATCAAGGAAGGACATAAGTTCAGAACTAGCTACCTTTTGGAGGATTTGCTCCATGGTTGGAAATGGGAAATTGTCCTTTTGACATGCCTTGTTTAAATTCCTGAAATTAATACAGATTCTAATATCGCCATTTTTCTTCCTGATAGGTACCATGTTGGAAACCCAATTAGAATGTCTGACAGGAAAAATAATTTTGGCTTTCAAAAGTTTGTTGAGTTCTGTTTTGATTTGATCCTCAAGATTTGGATGAATATTTCTTAACTTCTGTTGAACAGGCTTAACATCAGATAGCATTGGAATTGTGTGTTGAATTACAGAAGTATCATAAGTCTTTAAATCATCATAATTCCAAGCGAAGACATTTTTATATTTATTCAGAAGTTGAATGAAAGTCGATCTTTCTTATGAGGTTAAATTGAGTCCTAGATTAATATTCTGTGGTTTAGAGTCAGAGCCAAGATTTACTAATTCAAACTTCAAAGTTGAACTCTGAAGTTTAGCGTTAGTAACTTTCTTGAATCTGTCTTTAATATCATACAGATCCTCAAGTTTAACAACAGATTTAGGAATCAGATTTTCATTATTTTTAGAAGTATTTTGTAGATCATGATCGTCTTTGTCAATAATCTATTCATCATATGATTTCTCGGAAGTTAAGAAATTCAAAATATCTTAATTATGGTAGAATACTCTCTAGTTAGTAATATTATCTGGGACAGATGGGCGAAAAATCAATTCTACTGAAAATCTATCAGGACTGCAATCTTCAGCAGGGAGGAGTTTGGATGCAACATTAGCTAACAGGTCAGCCGATGTGTTTTGATTTCTAGGAATAGAAGAGATATTAAATGCAAGAAATTGAGTGGTAAGATCCTGTACTAGGGTTTTATAATGCTTAAGATGTCTTGAAAGACAATGAATGGTATTCCTTACTTGTCTTATGACAATTTCGGAATCTCCATATACTTTCAAGTATTTTACATTTAACCCTATGGCCTTATAAAGCCCTTGAATCAAAGCTTCATATTCAGCAATATTATTAGTACACTCAAATTCTAATCTACATGATAGCATAGTCTTCTCACCTTTTGGTTCAATTAAGATGCATCCTGCTCCTGCTCCATCACTAGATTTTGATCCATCAAAATATAATGACCAAAATAAAGTTCTATCTAAATATTTATCTACAAATGAATAAAAAATATTAACAATTCTAGAAGAATCAAATTGTGAAAATTTTTCAATTTGAGAAACAAAAGTATTTACAGAAAAAGGTGATTGTGGTGCAGTAAAATTTCCAAGAAATGACTTAGTAGAATAACCTCCAAGAATATTATTGTTGAAAGCTACAGGTTCATTTGGTTGTTCAAATTCAGTCACAGTGTGCATCATATGTTTTTCTCGCTCGATTTTAATTTGATTTTGTTTCCCTTTGTAGGGAAGCCACATATGTGAAAAATCAGTCGTGATGTAACCATTAAGCTTCGCAGACCAGTCCCTGCTTAAGACTAGCCCATAGAATTCCAGAATATATGCAATTAGAATATCGATTCTTTGGACAATCCTAGGATCAGAAGCTATTCTAATGGTAACTGAATTGATTTCTCCAACAAATTGAACATTAGAGCGATCCAATTGTACAATGTGAACAACAGAATTTTGAGGTTTGATATTCAATTTAACACAAACTGAAGAAGGCATTATATTAGAGGATGCTCCCGAATCAAATAAACAATTATGTAAATTCTTATTGTAGATTTCATAAATCAACAGAAATGGAGGTGTCTGAGAACTTGAACTTTCCCCAATAAGAACAATGTCTGTTGCATCTACTTTGTCTGGTGGCTTACCAGTCCCTTTAGCTGCTTTAGCTACTACACCGCTTGGTAGAGGAGCAATAGGTGTAGCATTTAACTCTTTTAATAATAGCTTTTGTTGATGTTTGAGTTTGCTGAGTTCATGTAATGAGATATTTGCTCTAGTATTTTTCATGTCCTCAAAAATATTATAACCCATCGAATCTCAAACCACTAGAGTCTTAGATGATGATGTGGGAGGATTAGAAGATGATGGTTGATTTGAACTAGATTTCTCCATGGTTCGGGATACTTGTTTTTGAAGCAATAAAATCTGTTGATAAGGTTAATTCAATGCCTGCTATGATAGCCTTTTCTCTCCTAAAGCTAGTGTCAAAAAGGCTTGTCAATTGAGCATGACAACCTACCTCCTGGATTCTCTCACAAAACCGCAAACAACCATTGTTTTCAAAATATCTCTTGGCATAAGGAGAAGCATTGATCTCCTACAAGTTGGATGGTTCAAACCTGGAATGGTGGCCTCCCTTATGGATCTTCTTTTCACCCTCCATGGTGTCTTTCAACAAGATAAAACCCTAGCTAGATGTAGTTGGTAAGGAAGGTGGAGAATTAGGAAAACAGGGGATAGTGGTAGGGTGGTTTTAGGGTTATAAATGAGGTGGAAGGAATCTAGGGGAAAAATCCTAAAAAATTGGGGAGGTAGTGTGATGAGTTGGATTTAAGATGTTGAATTTTTTGAAATGGGTATGAGGAAGGTGCCCAAAAGGTCAAAACACGGGGTTTTCCTAGTTTTTATGCAAAAACATAGTGAAAACTACGGTTTCAATGAAAATGGTGGCAAGGATGGATGTGGGTGATAGGGAGTGTTATGATAAGGTCAATGGAAGATGTATGAAGGTTTTAGATGGTTAAATTATGGTTTTATCAACTGAAACAAGCCAAATATGGAAAACACCAAAAACTTAGTGGAGAAAACCTAAGGAGGGAATCCACTCTTTGCTGAATAATTTGACTTAAGAGAGGTATGGAGAATATCCACTTACTAGTTTGGAGGCCTCTAAATATTTGGGAAAGAATTTTTGAACCTTGGATGGCTGATTTTGAGCTTAAAACCAAAAGCGTAGCACCTACCAGAAACGTAGTGCATCCCTCTAGAAGCGTAGCACAACCTTCCAGAAATGTAGCAGGAGTAGGTTTGGCACAAATTTTTTATTTGTCTTCAACCCTTGTGATGGAGTGTGATGATGATAAGAGAGGAACTCTGTCTAACATCAATGGATGAAATGAGTTGAATAAGCCTCTTTTTCCTTTTATAACATCACAAAATGTGCTTTTTTTTATTCTAGTGCAATGCATACTTTGATAAAAACCTTTTTTTTTTTTTTGAACTTGATCATGTAACATGTTTCATTTGAGGAAAGAAAAAGTGCCTTCACTTTATTTTCCTATATTTTCTAACTCTCATGGCCTTCTCCTCAGGCTTCAAACTTCTGCAACAACTTCCTTATTCTTTGACAGCAAATAAAATGATATTTACAATGAAAGTGAAATGTTTTCTTCAAGATCAGGTAATGTAATGTTTGAGGAACCTACCATTCACTATTCCTCCCAGAATTTCCTGCTCATCAAGATCTTCTTAAAAAAATGCCTTATTACCCCCGAATGTTGTAATATTGTAAGGACATTTCCATATGTTATCAAACTTACCGTGCTTGCCTTTGTCTTCATTTCGGGCATCCCATCAAAGAACAACATCTCCTAACTTGAAATCATCAGCTTTGGTTTTCTTGTCATAGATATTGTTGAAGTGTGATTGAAAAAATCTTCTCTTGACTGTTGTAAATGAAGAATTTGGTTGATTCTTCGTTGGGTGTCATTTGGCTCATTGTCGATCTCATGCAGAATTTTCACCACCAACATTGCAAGAGAAGTGGGAAACATTGTTTCGACACCATACACTAGCTGAAAGGGTGACATTCTGATTGATCTCTTCATGCTAACTCTATCTGCCCATAGAGAATTTATGAGCTTTTTATGCCAATTTCTTTTGTTCTCTTGCATCAATTTCTTGATTGTGTTCACCAATTATTTGTTTTACGATTTAGCCAACCTGTTGCCTTGAGGATAGTATGTTGTAGAATGCCAAATTATTGTGTGATATTTATCACAAAAGTCAATCATCCTTTTTGAATTGAAGGCAGTTTCATTGTCAATGATAATTTTTGTGGACAACCAAAATGAGATAGAATATTTCTCTCCAAAATTTGAATAATGATGGTGTTTGTAGCTTGCCTCGTCAGGATGGCTTCAATCCACTTTGTAAAGTAATTGGTGGCAGTGAGTATCCACTTGTGTTGAGTTGATGATGTAGGATGGATTTTGTTGATGAAATTAAGACCCAACTGCTAGAAAGGTGCTTGAGTTGCAATTGCTTTCAAGGGTAGCGGTAAGAGTTTTATTTTTCCCTGAAAATTTTGACAGTCATGAAAAGTCATGACATTCTTATAAACATCGGAAAAAAAAACTTGGCCAATAAAATCTAGCCCTTAGTATCTTGTTTGTTGTAATCTTCCAAAAAATATGACCACCACAATCACCTTTATGAAAGTATTTCATCACCTTATCAACTTCTCCTTCAACCAAACAGTTCAACAAAACTCCGCCCGGATCTTTCCAATACAAAACATTGTTAAGAATGAAATACTTAAGAGCCTTCAACTTCAGAGATCTACCTTTACCACTAGGTAAGCTGGGAGGAGGGTTTGAAATTTTGAAACACATGTATAATATCAGCATACCATGGCGATGAAGAAAAATTTCAGATACCTGAAGTAATGAATCAACCTCTTGCTCCTTAGATAATGCAACAAAAAATTTGATCTCCAAGGAATGCAAGTTTGAGTCCGCCATGAGCTTAGCCAAGCCTTGTCCTTTGATCAGTTTTGTAGGCTTGATTTCCAATTCATACTCAAGCATGGTAGCTATCCAATTGTCACAACGACCTTCAGGATCATTATGTATTATCACATCTTTGAAAGCAGCATTTGGGACATATGTAAGAACATGAGAGTGAAGAATATAGACTCAGAATTAATTCAATGCTTTAACTAGCTCCAAGGATTTTTTCTCAATGATATTTTACTTCAAGGCTGTCTCATATGGTTCTACAAAAAAAGGCGATTGGTTTCTCTGTTTTCTGATCTTTCTTTTGCAATAGGACAACAACTAGAGTATGTTCAGAAGCAAAGGAAAAGATGACGAAATCAAGTGTATAATCCAGGCTGATAAGAATAGGGGCATGACATAATGCAAACTTAACTTTATTGAATGATTTGTTTGCCTCATCAGACAACTTCACCTTGTTGTCCTTTTTAAACATATCAGCAATTTCTCGTAAATGTTCAACAAGGTTAGGAATAAACCTTCTCAAGAAATTGATTTTACCATTGAATGACTAGATTTCCTTCTTGCTTCTAGGATAGTCCAAATTCTAAATTTCTTCAATCCTTGAAGGATCTATCCAGATGCCTTCTTTAGATATGATATGACCAAGAAATTTCCCTTCTTCCATAGCGAACAAACTCTTCTTTGGATTCAGCGATATGCCAAATTTTATGCATTTATGAAAAACTACCTTCAAATGTTGCAAGTGCTCTTCATCCGTTTTAGAAGAAATTGTGATGTCATCAAGATAAATAACCAAAAAGGCATCATTTTCATTGGCAAAGGTGATATCCATCGCTCGCTAAAAATTTTCTCCTGTGTTCTTCAATCCAAAGGGAATTTTAGCATACATAAAAGTACCCCACGGCGTTGTAAAGGTTGTCTTCTCCTGCTCATCCGGATGAACTAAAATTTGACTATATATGGAATATCCATCTAGCAATGAAAGTATGGAAGAACCAACCACTCTTTGCAGAATATGATCCATATTTGGAAGTGGGTAATTGTCTTTCAGTGATACTTTATTTAGATTTCAGAAATCTATACACAAGTGAATCTCGCTGGTTTTCTTTCTTACTGGCACTAAGTTCGAAATCCAATTTGAAGAACGAAGAGGAACTATAATACCATCAGTACACAACTTGTTAACTTCTTTTTGAATGGAGGGTATCAAGTTGGGATTGATTCTCCTTAGTTTCTGGCAGAAAGGCTTCTGATCAGGCTTTAAAGGAATAGTGTGTTGATTATACTCTTATCATACACCTTCAAATCAGAATACTCCCATGAAAAAAAATCAGTGAACTGATACATGAATGTTGCATATTTACCTTTCATTTTTGAGCTCTAGGATTTTTAAATCTTGATCATTTTGAGCTTTTCAGGAGTGCCAAGGTTGAGGTCTTCCACTCCTACTTCTGTTGGCAACATTGTTGGTTTTCGTGCAACATCATCTTGGTCAAAAATCTCCTCCAAAGGTACAAGACCTCTTGGAATAGAGTTATCTTTCAACTGCAGTATTTTCATTTCTTTTTCTTGCATTTCTTGGTCATCTTCATAAAATTTATTATCTATTTGTGAACTCAGAAACTCCTCTTCCTTCTGCAAGAAGTTGTTGATTTTCTTGTCATCTTGAAAACAATTCCAATACTGAACATTATCTGGAACAAAATTGAGATGTTTGACGTTAATTTCATACTTCTTGTTGGGATACAATGGAATTTTGAACATGCTGGCTGAATTGGCAAGAGAATCAACAATAACATTGTTGCCCTTGGAATCAATAACAAAGTATATTCAGTGAAGGTATTAAGGATATCTAATACTACATTGTGGTAAGCTCACATTCTAGGATGATTGGCTTGGTATTCCCCAATTCAAAGTCGCCATACACAAAAAATTTCTTGGCACCTTATTTATTGAGAATTTTCACACTGACTATCAAAGCCTCATATTTTGCTTCATTATTTGACAATCAAATTCTAGTTTGTAAGAATACGTTTGAACGTTAGCAGGAATATTAAGTGATTGATTCATAGAAATTTGAATCCACACTCTAATTCCAACTCCTTCCTTACCTAAGGCTCCATCAAAATCCATGGTCCACAAAGCACTTTCTTCATCGGGAAGCTGCAATTTGGATGATTGATCTTGACTAGCTGCTTGAGAAATGTCTGTTGTACCAATAGGTTATGTTTCTTTCACTTTTTCATCTCTCTTTTTGGCTGATGCACTTGGCTCCAAGCCATTTAACATCTTTTCTTGTTTTTCTGTACTTAAAATCTTTAAACCTAAATTTGAAAATTTTGAATTTTCTGCTTTTATTCCATCAAAATGTCTGAAGATGCTAAACATTCATCATTAAATAAGATAAAAGACTCTAAATCCATGTGAACAGCATGTATGGGGTGATTATTAGGCTTTTATTTGCTACTAATCATGTATTTCATCTTATTTTCCTAGTATAGTTTTCTAAGTTGCCCAAATACCGACATAGTAGCGTAGGAAAATTCGAGCTGCAAGGTGCCTCTAAGTTTTGATTTGCATGACCGGGAGAGAATAATTCCATATCTCGGAGGGATATCAGCCACAACAACGTCCATCAAGACATTCTTGGCTAGAATTTCTCTAAAGACACCACTAGATATTTAATTTGGACAAGACATTTAAGCCTTCCTGAATCAATAGAGTAAAGGTCATGGTAGGGTCTTGTGATATCCAAACCTAGTTTTTCCACGATAGATTTAGGCATGAGGTTTTGAGATGATCCAGAGTCTAAGATGACATTATGAAGGATAAAATCATGGATTTTGAGGCTAAGATAAAAAGGAGGGACCTCACTATCTTGTAAGTCACCATCAACAACAGGACCAAATAAAAGTTCAGGGTGATCATCACTCACATTGATCATATCAGATGTCTAATCTAGCCTAAGAAACTTGGCTACTTGAAACTTATCCTGGTCATTCTTGACTATTTCAGTTAAAGGAATTGAGACTTTCAGTTTTGAGATTTAATTTTCAAGACAAGAAAAGAGCATAATTTTTTTCTACCCCTTTGGATATGCATATTTCTTCTCGAGCTGATCTTTGTGTGGAACCTCCTTTCTCTATCCTCCATCTTGAACTTCTTTATCTTTCTTTTGATTTTTGGTAGAAGCTTCGTTTCCTTTTGCATGATTAGGAACAATGGGTCCTTTATCTTTGCTCTGATTTGACGTAGTCGTCTCTTTATGGTGAGCCTCTGTTTGAGAGTTATGTTTTTTATGACTTTAGGTTATAGGTACATTCATATTTCTCAAACCATACTGCCTCTATACCTGAGTAAGAGCATTATGATATCCCCTCCGGTAATATTTTTTCTGTACTAATAACATGTCATCATTTGAAAAGACATATTGTTGATCGTCTGGTGCATACCTTTCTCCAGAAAATTGATCTTCTTCAGTGAGGAAAATAGGTTGTTGATTTTCCTCAAAAAAGTGATTTTTGCCTGAAATTTCTTCTTCTTCTTCATCAGGCCTCCGATATAGTTTTTCTGAAATTGGGTGCAAATTTTCTGCTGACTTTGTGGATCCTGGCCCCTTTGTTCCCTTTTCTTGATTCTGTATTGAGGCTGCTGATTTTGACCCCTGAAATTGGGATTTATAATTGGGGGTTCAACTTGTCTATCAGCGATGGTCATTTTTTCCATAATTTTTTCCATTTTTTTTTAATCAAGGTGTTGAGTTTTCCCTCTATTGAAGTAGATGTTTCTTCCTTGATGGTTACCCTTTTCTCGGTCTTGATTTTTTACTTCTTGATAATCATATTCACTTCAATGCTCAATACATTTCTCTGCATTTCTTCAAGGGTAGATGGGTTTCTTTCTCTCAGCTGGTAAGCCATATCAGGATCAAAACCATGAGGATAATGAAGTAATGCAAGGCCTCGAGAAGGCTTGATATTCTCAGGAATGGAATCATAAATTCTATTGAATCTAGTTGTGAAGTCTTGTATATACTCATTAGGATTTATTTTCAAGGCTTTGTATTCAGCTAGAATATGTAATGGATTCTTCTTCTCCTCCCATTTTTCCATAAATATGTCAATTATTTGTTTTGAATTAGCTACTGAACTAGTTGCTAGGGAGTGAAACCATTTTTTAACCTCTCTTGCGAAAATTTGTGGTAGGATGCACATCTTGGCGCCATCATTATCAATCTCTTCAAGATCGATGAAATAAAATACTTTGAAAATGTTTTGGTGAGTAGTAACCTTTTATGTTCCATAAAAAAGAGGCAATCTTTGGCCATAGTTCTAAGGTATTGTAGTGAGTTGTGGCAGTAGGATCAACAAAGCAAATCTGGCCATGACTAATGGAGGGGGTTGTGAAGGTGTTAATGGAATGAATGTGAGGGATGATAATAGAGATGTGTGAAAAGGTATGATAGAAGGTGGTGACTAAAAAACTTACTATTGGTATTGGAATAATATTTTTCAGAAGTGACTTGAAACTTATCGAGCAAACCCTGAATTTTATGAAAATTATTCCACACTTCACTATCAAGCTCGAAATAAGAAGATTCAGAAAATGGAAAGTAGGTCTCAAAATTGATGGGGTCAAAGATAGTTTCAGAAAGAAAATATTCAGACTTACACCTGAACAAAGATGTCTCAAATTCAAAATTGAAGGACAAACTTTTTGGAGAAATTAGTCTCGTAGGAAAGGAGTTTGATTTCACAAGTAGAGGTATAGCCTTTGCAAATTTCCGAGACTTTGCTTTCTACTTTCTTAAAATATTCTCAGGGTCATTAACAATTGGCGAGGGGTTTGGGTCTGGATTTGAAATAGTGTGTCTTTTGGGAGCCAAATTTCTTGAGAATTTGCGCTTTGGCTCGAATTTAGTAACTCAACCTTCTTCCAATGTCAAAAAATTTCACCCACAAACCTAACCTTGGGTGAACTAAAAGAAGTATCCCAAGGAAAATTTTTGCAATCGTTCCATGGAAGCATTGCCAAAAATTTTATCACTCCCCCTATTTCCCAAGGTTGAGAATGGAACTGAAGGAGGTAACCTCAAACCAATATTTAGCTCTGGTAGCTAGCCTTACCAAAACTAGAGAGGGATCTCTCAATGTCACTTTTACATCCAATGATATGACTAGATATGTCATGATCTTAGGCTAGTTATAAAGCTCAGTAAATTAGGGTTTTGTTTGTTTTGAGTTTTTTCAGGATAGGAATGACAGTCAAGGAACTAGGTCTAGGTTTTAGATCTGATTTCAAAGGTTCGGTTGCAAAGACAAGGATGAGGCCAAGCAGGTAAACTTAAGAACATACTTTAAATTTTCATTTTGCATAGGGTTTGAAAAGAGAGAGAGTCAGAATGAGCATGTTAACTAAATTTATTCATCATAAGAGTAGAAACACATTCATGAAAAATCTTATAAAACAGAGCATGGAAAGAAATATTTATGTTAATAGACTCATAATATTAACATACAGAAGCATACATGTGATGGAAATATAACATAGCATTCAACTTGATGAGGTTACATAGAAAAAAAAGTGATCAAAATCATACCACTAGAGCCCCAAGATTATAGTTGCAACATGTCTTTGATTTCACTGAAAAATTTTCTTACAATAGCTCCACACTACAAATAACAACTATCCAACCTCTAAAATGACTTTATTTGGACTACATATAGAAAATATAAGTCATTACACCTCATTTGGTTTAAATATGATCCAAAATACACCATTAAAGAACTTTATGAGTCATTACCTAGAACCTAGGGAAGTTAGAAACAATCCCCTCAAATTTATCTAATAACTAGGAGTGTATGTTTCTTTGATTAATTACATGATTCCTCCACAATGAAAGGAAAAAAAAAATCTCCTATCAAAATTAAACCTCATGGGATGGTTGCACCTCCAAATTTGGATTCTTCTGGCTCGACAGCTTTCCAAAAGGAATCCAAGACAGAAGCATCACACCAGTTAGCAAAAGTGTTGTGCCTCCCAGCTGTTATGTAGGTAAATCCTCTTTGCGGATAGAGACGATCCCTCTAGCCCTAGAGTGGGGCTAGTAACAAGGAATCATGCTAGAGTGTAGGTTCCTGGATATTTGAATAAAAGAGGATGTGATAAGATGGCCTACCTGTGGTCCAATGCTGTTGTCGGCAATCGTAGTGGTGATGAGAACATCTCGCTCCCGATCTGGTAAGTCATAATCCCCTCGCTTATCGTGCTTGGAAACCTGCACATGGATCAGAAAACGATAACCACATACCACATACTAATTTCATCCAAAAAATACTAGTCAGTCAGAGAATACTAAGCATATTGCATTCGATAAATACAAAATACAAGATGGGAACCAGACAATAGTCACTTATATTATTAGGTAGAAATAAGAGATGCAACCATGCTCTGACGTTGTGGTCTCCTCTAGCGGGGTTCAGACGAAGCACGTCTCAAATCTCGTCAGGGAATTCAGACGGGATAAAGGCTCTCTTGATGGATTTCCTCCTTTTTCTACCTTCTTAACAATTCAGTTTTTTAGCTATAGTTCAGTTCTCCAAGTTCATCACTTCAGCTATATAATTATCTTTGTTCAGCTAGCTTTCATAAAGGGAGAAGGCTTGTTTATATAGAGGAAAAGGAGGAGGTTGGGATCCCTAAAAAGGTGGAAGGAAAGCCTATCCTTTAAAAGTGTTCCAAGGGAGGTGGAAACTACTAACTAAAGGAGGAAGCCCGTGGTTGTTTCAGTTCAACCACTCCCAATGACTCATCCCCAAGGTGGTTGGAATGGAATCTCCGCCTCTATTTTAAAAAAAAAAATCCATAAAAAGCTTGGTTCTAGTGTCTAACTGGCACAGAGCGCTAAGTGGCACGGGCTCAAATGTTAAATTTCCAGGTCGACGCGAGGATGTAACAAGCTACTTGTGCCAAGGCAAAAATAGGGATTTTTACAGCTCTACTTTGGGAAATGTCAACAAGAACAATGTTTCTTTCATAAAAAGGGATGCAAGGATGGTATTTTCAAAGCATGGCACTGTTGATTGGTCACAGAAATGACCCTCCAATGTGTGAGTTGGGAATTGCAGGGACAATGACAAATTGCTGTGTAACACCAACAGAAGCGTCATGCCACTTTCAAGGTGAATTTGACTGGCTTTTAGGGATCAATTTGAAAATATGAAAGTTATTCTAGGTATCCCTATGTTTCCTCTTTCCATTTCATCCTTAAAACTGATAAAATACCCCCTGGAAGGCCTTCAAAAACTCATTCTCCCAACCTCACTCCATAGGCGTCGCGTAGAGGCAAAATGAGTGGCAGAAACATGAAAAAGGGCTATTTTTTGGATTTTTCTTAAAAAATGGAGGGTGACATGCCAACTTGATACCATATCTATGATGTAGGAGTCAAAATCAATATAAACGTATAGATTTTTCCTCATTTGGATCCTCTGAGGAAAAGCATTGCGCGACGCTTCTACAAAAACCAATTTTCCATATTTTTCAAAAAATCACCAACAATGATCAAAATGCTCAAAATATTCTAAAATTTTGTCTATGACATCCTTAGATGATAAAATAAACAGCTAGGGAGGCCTCAGCTAGTAGATCCAAGTTATCTTTCTGCTTAAGCTTAATTATGGTTTCCTTAAGCTTTTTCCTCAAATTCTTCACCCTTGCCTTGGCGATTTGGTTCCTAGTGAAATAATATCTTGCCATATTCCTCTGGAGGTTGTTATCTCTTTCTTCTTCTTCAAAAGATTCTCAACATGAATACTTACCCTATCAAGCCACAAATCTTTATCTTGCTCAATTTCAGCAGTGATCAACTCATCAAAGGTTACTTGACCTAATGGAGGAGATGGCTCTATTTCTTTCTCTTTTTTCATAGTTAACCCTCTTGTTCTTGGCCTCCTTGGCTTTGTTTCAGCCTTTGTTTCCGCCATATGCTCAACATCTACCACTTCTTTACCTTTAACTTTTTCTGCCTTAAGGTTTACCTTTGGTTTGCTTTGGAGGAGTTGTTTCACTTTCAACTACATGTTTTCTTGTTGTAAGAAGGTAATCATGAAGTTTTCCCTTGAGAGGCTATCCTTTAAGTCTGGTATCTCTACATCCTTTTCCCTTATTATCTCCTCATTTGTCTTGTATTTCACCTGCTCTGCCATGTAAACCTCCATGGGCACTTGTTTCTCATTTTGTTGCAATGGTGACTCATCCTCATGCATGAGTGGCTCACTATCATGAATAGGTGGTTGCTCCATCATTTTTATTTGTTTAGATATATTTTAGGGTGAAAGTACACCTTTTATGGTCTTAGGATTAAAAAACATCCTCTTAACTTTCTCATAGGTTTGAGTGATCTCAACCCTAAGCGACTTTCAAACCTCTTCTTTCTTATTTGAAGAGCCAACGTCCTTTGGTTGTGTTGATGTTGATGTTGTGATATGAATGATGGGTGGACTAGTAGTAGGATTTGATGCAACTGTCTCCATGAAAGTTTCCCAAGTCATATTGGTTGCTGAGAGATTATGCAAAACAATAAGGTTGACCAAACCATGGTAGAACAAACTAGGGTGATGATATTTTCCTTTTCTCTGTACCTTTTCAGTCATCTTGACCAAACTCCTAAATAAATAATTAGGAAAAGTGAGTGGTTTAGTAGCAGTGAAGTGCATCAATAACCTGATATAGGACTAGTACATTCTTGAGAATCTGCCTTCACATGTAAAATATTTCATAATTAGCTTCATCAAAGGGGCATACTTATCAAGTAAATTCCTAAAAGGAAATATGTGCTCAGGAGTATCTTTGCAATGAGGTTTTGAGGAACATTTTGTAGTTCTGAAGGTCCAAGTCCATCCCTTTGAACCAGATTTCTCCATGGTTCAGGATACTTGTTGATGAAGAAATAACATCTTTTGATAAGTTGAATTCAATGCATGTTATGACAGCCTTGTCTCTCATGAATCTAGTGGAAAAAAGGCTTTTCAATTGAGCATGACAGCCTACGTCATGGATTCTCTCAAAAAACCTCAAAAAACCATTGTTTTTAAAAGATCTCTTGGCATAAGGAGAAGAATTGATATCGTGGAATTTGGAAGGCTCAAACCTGGAATGGAGGCCTCCATTATGGATCTTATTTTCACCCTCCATGGTGTTTTTCAACAAGATAAAACCCTAGCCAGATGTAGTGGGTAGGGAAGGTGGAGAATTAGGAACATAAGGGATAGTGGTAGGGTGGTTTTAGGGACATAAATGAGGTTGAAGGAAGCTAGGGAAAATTTCGTAAAAAACTGGGGAGGTAGGGTGATGAGTTTTCTATAAGCTGCAAGTGGAATTTTTGGAAATGGGTATGAATAAGGTGCCCAAAATGTAAAAACACAGGGTTTTCCTAGTTTTCCTATAAAAACATAGTGAAATCTAGGGTTTCAATGAAAATGGTGGCAAGGAGGGATGTGGGTGTTTGGGAGTGTTATGATAAGGTATATGGAAGATGTATGAAGTTTGTATATGGTTAAATTAGGGTTTTATCAATTGAAACAATCCAAATATTGAAAACACCCAAAACATAGTGGAGAAAACCTAAGGAGGGAATCCACCCTTTTGCTGAAGAATTTGACTTAAGAGAGGTATGGAGTGTATCCAATTACTATTTTGGAGGCATATGAATCTTTGGGAAATATTTTTTGAACCTTGGATGGCTTATTCGGAGCTTAAAACCAAAAGCATAGCACCTGCCAGAAACGTAGTGCAACCCTCCAGAAGTATAGCAGGAGCAGTTTTAGCGCAAATTTCTTGTTTGTCTTCAACCCTTGGCAGTTGTAGAGTGTGTTGATGATAAGATAGGAACTATATCAAATATAAAAGGATGAAATGAGTTGAAGAAGCCTCTTTTTCCTTTTATAACATCACAATATGTGCTTTTTTATCTTCTAGTGAAATCATACATACTTTGAGAAAAACTTTATTCTTTTTTTGAAAACTTGATCGTGTAACATGTTTCATTTCAATAAAGACAAAGTGCCTTCACTTTATTTTCCTATATTTTCTGACTCCCAATGTAAATTACTTGTATGGTGAAATTGAAATCTTTTACACCTTCTTTCATGACATGATTGAACCTTATGGTGGCGAAACAAAAGAGACCTAGACCCTAACTTAGATGGAGGAGTAGTGACTGATCTAACACCCTAGGTGGTAATGGATGACATGAATTTAAATGATGATGACCATTAATAGAGTGAATGGATTAGCATTTATACCTATACAACATACAGTGAACATAATTTTATTTGAAAATTGACTTGAAAACATGAAATTTTGACCTAGGACCACTACCAAGTAAACTTGAAAGAGTATGTTTGATCACTGAACATTAAGACACTAACAAAGGGTAAGAAAGAACTCGTATGAAGGTTAAAAAAAGTCTTTTTATGGGTTAAAAAAGTCACCAAGGATGTGGTATCATAAATTTGATACATATATATGGGGACTTGGATTCACTAGAATAAACACAGATCATTTTGTGTATTTTAAATTAATTGGTGATTGTGTTATTTATTTGGTATTATATGTGGATGATATGTTGTTGATTAGAAATGACAAAGAAATTATCCAAAATTTGAAGACCCAATTTTCCCCCAAATTCGACATGAAGGATCTTGGTGCAACAAACAATATTTTGGGCATGGAAATTAAAAGAGATTGGGCAAAGAGGAAAATCTTGTTAAACCAGAGGAAGTATACTGCGACAATAATGCAGAAGTTTAATATGCATGATAATAAACCGGTGAAGGTTCATATTCCTATAGGTGTAAATTTATCTGTTGAACAGTGTCCCAAGACACGAGAAGAGGAAGAGGACATGTCTCGTGTTCCATATGCAAGTGTAGTTGGTATCCTGATGTATGCAATGGTCTGTATTAAACCAAGAATTGCGCATGAAGTGGCAGTATTGAGCAATTTTATGTGAAAACCAGGGAAGGAGAATTAGACAACAGTGAAGCGGGTTTTCAGGTATTTTCGTGGCACCAGTGATTATGGTCTGCGCTCCCAAGGAAGGCCATGATTGGATAGAGTTTTGGACATCTGTGGCTTTGTTGATTCATACTGGGTTGGAGATTTACATCAGAGAAGATCTACAAGTGGGTATGTTGAAGAAATATTTGGATTATCCACAGTGTCAAAAAACAATGGTCGATGTTTCAAATCCCAACGAGGAACCATCTTCAGGACAAAAAATCTTGTCCTGAATATGGATCCACATTGGGATTCCAAACGTCGACCATTTTTTTTAACACTGTGGATAATCTAGAGATTTATTCAATAAATGATAACCACAAAAGCTTGAAAACCGTAAGTGGGTATGTGTTTAACCTATTTGGAGGAGCAGTCAATTGGATGAGAAAATGACAGTATGTTGTGGCTCTTTCAACTACAGAGGTTGAATACATGGCAGCCATTAATGCAAGTAAGGAAGCAGTTTGGTTGCAGAGATTGTGTTCAAGTATCGGGTTGGTACATGAGCTATAAGGATACACCATAACAGCCAAAGTGAAATTTTCTTGGCAAAGAACCCTACTTATCATTCAAAGACAAAGGAGATTCATGTCCAGTAACACTTTATGAGGGATGTGGTTGAGGACAAAAGGTGTTGCTGGTAAAGGTGGACACTTTGAAGAAGCTTGCAGATGCATTGAAAGAAGTTTGTGAGCACTGAAAAGTTTTCTTGGTGTAGAAAAAAAATGGGAGTTTCAGGGTTGTACCAATGGCTAAGATCTCTTATGACCCCCATTGTGGAAAATAAAACAACAAGTGGGAGAATGTTGGGTGCGTCTTATAATATTTCCATGACTAGTCGCATGTGTGGGGGGGTCACATGGGAAGCGATAGCCCCCCCTGTTCGTTGTGTCGGGCGCAGCAGGGGGGGTGATAGCCCCCCTTATCAAAGGGTTTTTAGGGGGGCGATAACCCCCTACATGGGTCTGGGGAAACGCCCTGGTAAATTTTTTTTGGACCCTATAATGGGTGAGTAGACCTACCTATGGTTTTTTGCATGGGTTTTGAACATGGTTTTGGGCATGATGGTTTTATTTCCATGGTATTTGTATATATGGTCAAGGGAACTACAATTATGTTCTAATCCAGGGTTAATGGATTGGGTTTTATTAATGCTTCAACATATTGTATATATATGTATTGTAACATTGAAAGGAACATAATGAAAAATCAATCTAGTAGTCCCAGTTTTGGGATCTAGGGGGGAATATTTGTGTATATTTTTTTTATGTTCTTTCCATTGTTATTTTTCTATTTTAATAATTTTTTTGCAGGTAATTTCTGTACAGGGTTAAAACCTACAACTAGAACAAATCTTAACAGAGAGAAAATCACAAAGAGGAATTTTTTTGGTATGCAATAGGGGTTAACGCATGTGCTAGAAGGGCACCAATGCTTTGCAATGCAGGTACTGAGAGTTTTATGGTGCACTACAACATAGGTATAGAGAAGGCTGGGGTGCACTGCAATGCTCTATCTCCTAACCACAAGGAGAGTTGATCAAGGAATAAAAGTTCCGACACAAAAATGCAACTAGATCTCAATGAAATTTCTTCCTAGGGTCAATTCAGACTAAGTGAAACAATGAAGGTATAAATAAGAGGCAAAAAAATACAAGGAAAATACCCTCTATCAGATGTTTTTGAGGAATCCCTTATAAAAATAGCCCAGATATTCGTTTGTAGCGGAGGTCACTAGAGGAGGTTGGAGGGTGGAGGTTTTTGCGGATGTTTTTTTGTGGTGTGTTTCTAATCATAACACGCACTAGTGCATTTTATGAAAAGTACACCAGTGCGTACTATCAAATGGCATACTGAGACACTGTGCTCTCCATACAAACTAGCCCGGTGCGTCTCAGTAATCTAGCGCACCGTAACAAATTTTGGTGCACCATTGATAAAACTTCCCGGTGCATCTCATAATCAAGCGCACTGAAAAAGGGTTAATTTATTATAAAAAATTACCGATCGTAAAAAAAATCATTTTTACTTGTTCAATGCTCTAGAGCTCTCAAGCATCGGTGTGAGTTTTTCTTCTCTGAGGTGCCCTGCCATCGGTGCTCCCATTGCCCGCATTGCTTCCATCCATTGTTCACTGTGTGGAGTTCGAATTTTCGAAAACGGTGGGCAAATTTTTTTTTAGTATTCCTCAGCAAAGATGCCTCCTCAATGCCTAAATGTGTAGGTAATCTACTTTTTTTCTCAATAACTTAACCTTTTAGCAAATTAATTTATCAAATTCACTTAAAATTTACCGTATATATATATATATATATTTGCATGGTGCATTCGAGTCTTTTAGCTCGCACCGTTCGCGGTGTTGCCTGTAAATTTACAGGTCACACCGCGAATAGTGTTAACAGAAACCACACCGGGTTTCGATGTGGAACTGAGAAAATGTGCACCATTTTAACACTAAAATAGTGTGGTGTTTGTCAGTTTCTGGTTACACCAACCATATAATTTTTTTAAAAATAACACACTGTGTACAGCTGTGTGGTCGTTTACTGGACCGCACCGGTAATTATGTATTGTTCTCGGGCAATGCGTTGACCAAACTAACTGCTCAGGGGTGGATATTTTGGTCAACGCACTGCACAAAAAAATATTTTCTCTTTGTGCGATGCGCGAACTTTTTTCATGCTCACCATGGGCAGGGTGTGATAAATAAGGTCGCACCGGTAGCGATGCGTGACTGTTTTTTGGGGTGCAGCGAGTGTTTTTTTTTCTTCAATAATATATATATATATATATATTTGTAAATACATCTCTCATTTAATAAAAAAATATATTTAATATGTAAATCGTTTAGTGACGTGAATGGAGAGAGCAAAGGGAACAACAAGAGCATATGGATGATTGTTATAACATGATTCAATAGCGGGATGCATGGGAGAGAGAGAGACTCTTGTACCCTCGACCTATTATAGCACCCACCTAGTTTCTTAAGGGAGGTAGGCCTCCTCAAGTTCTACGAGGAGGGTACATCCCTGAAGGGGCACAATGGGTTATTTAGACAACTGATCTACAGGTGGGATACCCACCGATAGGCTTTCGGGGTCAGTCTTGGCCAATGGTACAAGCCCACTAAGGAGGAAATTTATTTTATTACTGGCCTATCTATGAGAGGGCAGTATTCACCCCAGTTTATAGATATCCCCATCAGTTATAAAACAGGGAGACAGTTGGCGTACTCCCAGAGATACATTAGGGATGATATACTCTCTCCTACAGATTATCAGGTGTCCAGTGGTTAGTTACGCATTGCTTCGTTAGGTCCAGAGGAGGTGAGGTTCAACTCACTACTACTGATGACCATTACACACTATACTAGTGATGGGAAGTGCATTAGTTGCTCACTTTTATTTTATGTTGATTCTTTATTCCAGACGCCACAACTTTTGAGATGGTCTGCCATTTTTTTGCGGTAGTTTTGTATAGAATTAGATAGATGTTTTTCTTAGGCACATGGTAGGTTGACCTTACCTTTTACTTCAGAGTCATTTTGTTTATTTTTTGAGACGTTTTCGGAGACGAGGCCTGCTTTTTTTTTCGTCAGCCTCATAGGCTGATGTTACATCTATGGATGCAGATGTGGGGCTAGATGATTCCCAAGAGGGGCATGCCCAACTATCCGGTCAGGATATCTAGTGATGCATTGGAGTTGCTAGCCAATGTTGATGATCACTCGTTCGTGATGGTGTCGTGTCTGTACATGGCTTTGGATTGGCGAGGGTGCACCAACATCCTCTTCACACAAGATGAGCCACTGGATGCTAGAGGTAATATTAGTGTTTTCTTTAAATTAATATAGTTTCATTTTATTGTTTTAATTAATTAATTAGAATAAAATTTATTCTGACACGTTCTTTCACTTGTTTTATTAAATTGTTTAATGAATTTGTCTAATAATTTTTGTGTACTATATATTTTGTAGATATTGGCACGTTCGTTGGGGTCATGATTCCACCCCCACCGAATGATCATGTAGATCATGATGAGGAGATGGCAGAGGTCGCGGATCATGGTGACGGACCTGATCCTCGGGTGCAGATACCTGTGGGGATGCAGCGTAGGGCAGACATCCGATTCAGGATGGATTTAGGCGACTGACTGTGATGACTCCTAGTTTATGAGGGAGTCTGCCCTGCTATGATAAGAGATATCCATGCTGATCGTAGGCTCACAGAGCTCTGGAGAGACATGCCCCGCGATATGATGAACCTTATGCATCATATCGTTGGAGCTTCCAAGATACTAGCGACTAGGAGGGATAGGCGTCGTGGAGATGAGCGACAGAGCAACTCATCAGATGATCGTGATCACAAGGGGAGTGATCATCATTCTAGTACTCCATCTCCTCCTCCTTCACTTCACGTCAAAGATGAGCAGCCAACATCGAGTCCTGATCAACAATAATCTTTTGAGCAGTCACCATCTCAGCAGGCACCTAGTCCTGAGCAGACATAACCATCGACTGAGAAGACAAGTCCATCTGAGGAAGCACCATCCACTAATAAGGTTGCGCCATCGACTCATTAGCAGGAACCTCCTGAGCAGACTGCACCATCTGATCAGCAGGCACCTCCTGGGTAGACTGTACCATCTGATCAACAAGCACCTCCTAAGCAAACTGCACCATATGATCAACAGGCACCTCCTGAGCAGACTGCACCATCTGATCAGCAGGCACCTCCGAAGTAGGCACGTCATTCATTTGAGCATGAGGTTGCACCATTGACTAAGTAGGCCTCGACTAGTACTAGTTATAGTATTGATGTAGTACTACCATATATTTGACATTTATATGCAGTTCTATTACAATTGTATATTTTTGACATTATATATGTGTGTGTGTGTGGTGCATGTATTTTATGTTCATGTTGATGTAATCAATTTACATGTTGGTGTTCAACATTATGTGTATATTGTTAGGTCATGTTAGATATGTTCATTTAGTGTGCTTGCAAAGAGATGTGTATCTGATAGCAGTTATTTGACATGAGATGTATATTTGATGTTTGTGTTGTGATGATGTTATACAATGCTTGTGTTTTGTTAGATGATCATGATCACGATGATTAGATGATGTTAGCGAATTTGAATGTGTATTTTAGAACATGATGTTTTCACGATGGTTATCACGATCATGATGTTTATTTTTAATATTAAATCAGGATATTTATTAAATATTATGTATTGGTAATTATAAAATTGTGTAATTGTATGTAAAATTGTAATTGTAATTGTATTATGAAATTGTAAACTTGTAATTGTAATTGTATGTATTGTCATGATTCAATTTTATTAAAATCGTAAAATTGTAAAATTGTAATTATCGTGATTGTAATTGTAATTGTATGTAAAATTGTAAAATTTTAATTGTAATTATATGTAAAATATTTGTAAAATTGTAATTGTATTGTGAAATGATTGTAATTGTATGCAAAATTGTAAAATTGCAATTGTATTGTGAAATGATTGTAACTGTAATCGTAGGTAAAATTGTAAAAGTGTAATTGTAATTGTACTTTTAATTTTAATTGTATTTGTATGTAAAATATTTGTAAATTTGTATGAATATAAATAATTGTAAAATAATAATTCTAGAATAATATGAATTTTTGTAACATAATAAAGTTTAGAAAATAATGCAAATAAATTCATGTTCAGAATTATCATTATTTAATTATGATCTTGCATACCAAAAATAACAGTATACACATACATTTTTTAAAATTTTGAAGATATCATTCACACACACACACACACACACACACACACATATATATGGTGCATTTATTTAAGTAATGATATAGTGAAAAACTATTTAAAGAAATCAAGTAGTTGTATTTGTTGAAAATGCAACAAGATGATGGAGCTCAGTGGAATGAAGTCGCCTTCACTAAGTGGGCCTGCAGGCTATTTTTGGCGCAAAGTCTATTTTTAGACTATGTCTATTTTTAGACATATGGAGCATGGTCTAGGAGTTGCAGTATGCTATTCTTGGATGATTGGTCGAGTTGGTAAAAATAGATGGACCTCTATTTTTAGACATACGGGTCGAAGTCTATTTTTAGACTGCCTGTCTAAAAATAGGTCAGTCAAATATTATTAGCCCTTAATAATATTTGGACTCTAAACTTCAGTTTATTCTCTTACAGCACTTCAATTGGAGCTACGGATGTGGCTCATGCATCTGACAGAAGGAATTATGCTATTCCTTGGGGTTTGGTGAGCTCATGCATGGTTGACTTCAGTTAGGACTTCAGTGGCAGAGTTTGGTGGAGTTGATGAGACAGTTGGTGGAGTTGTGTTCAGTTTAACTTAGTTGAACTAGTTGTGTTTAGTTTAACTGGCTAATACACTAGTAATGAGTGGAGTGAATTAAATATTATTCAATTCACTAATTATTAACTCATTATTCAACTCAAGAACACATTAGTTCACTACAGTGCATGGACAGTTCAGTGGAGACCAGTGGAAGAGGTAGATGAAAGGGTGAGTTTGCTATTAGTTGCGACAGCAGTTGTGCATGAGATTTGCACAAGCATTGGAGGAGATTTCCAATGATGATTGCGCAGTTGAAGCCAAGGAGATTCGAACTTGGATCTCTCATTGAACCAACTTGGATTGCGCAATAGAGGCAGGCAATTAGTGGATGAGTTTTGAACTTGTGACTTGTTCAAAACTGAGCTAGTTTGTGTGTAACTTTTGGAGACAGTACTTAGTACTTGTGAGGAGTATTGTACTGAGATTGTTACATGTTTCTCTTCTATTAGAATATACAAATAGCTGGGGGTTTTCAGCTATAAGCTTTCCCCATTACATATTGTGTTTATGTGCGCATGCGACTGTTTCTATTTCCGCAAATTGATGATTGATTGTAGAAGAGGTTATGTGTTATACATGAATTCGAATTAATGTATGATCAGGATAATCTCAGTGGATAAATCTTCATTATTCATCAAATTTCTACAGTATTAGTTTAGGAATTGACATAAAAAAAAGAACTTGATACAGTGCATTGTTTTTTAGATCAACATAATTGCAAATTATCAAGTGAAATGATTTTAACATTAACAAAATTCAAACCAATTAATTCAAAATACATATTATAATGTTTCGAAAAAGAGAGTCTTAGTTATAAGGTTGAGTCCTATTCTTTATAAAAACCCATCTTAAATAGTATAAATGATGAAATAACACGTGTACCATATCACTCTCTGTTCTCATGATCACCATCATTATATTCCAGCTCGCTTGGCATGATAACAATATTGTTTTCAAAAATATGTTTTTATCTAGGGTCATGTCTCAATACGAGCCACCAATCCCTATCCAACACATCTGGGTAAAAAAACACCTAGTTGCAGTGTTTGGGGAAAACATAAGGCTCCTCAGCTTATCCCACATATTTATAGAGTTGATACATATCATCTTACTATCACGATCTTCCTTTACATTATTCCGATCAAAGGTGTCCCACCACTTGCACCTAAAAATAACATATTGGAAAGAAGAGAAGTCCACTTCAATGATATCTTATATCTTTCCGACGTAACCTAACGTCACTCGTACTAGGTTTTGATCACAGTGGCTAGCTCGACTAGATTGATCGAACTCGACTTCCACTCCACAGTCTTGTGTCATGTGTCCATCATCGTCAATTTCTATGTGAAAATGGTGTTCATATGCCCACATAGATGGGAAAAAATTCACTTTTAAAAAAAGTTAAAAAATCATAGTGTCATATGCCTAATAACCCAACTGTTAAAATATAAAATATAGATATTACATTTCAAAAGTGCATTATTAAGTTTAAAATGTACATAAATAGATTATTACTGAGTTGTTGCACCCAATCCATACGTTTAGCGCATCCTCTTCAGCATGCGGGTAACGACCAGTTGCACCATATTTCTCTCTGACTTTGTCAGCAACCCAATTATTGGGGCATATAATTGGCATATTTTCTTTTAAATGATCAGGATAAGGCACTCTTCTACCATTAAACCATCTGATTATTTCCTGTCACTATCCCATTTCATCCTCTTTTGTTCGTACAATGCGACCCACGATTGTGTCACTTCGGAATTGTAAAGAACGAATTTATTGATTGCTTCAATTTATGCATTCGTTGATGAAATAAAACCGACATATAGTACATATGAGATCAAAATATACATTATATAAAAGTTCAACATGAATATTTACTTTGTGTAAATTTAAAAAATTATAAGTCACTTACTCTTTATCAAGCATCTTCTTCCATTCGTTTGGAGAAGCTCCCCTTCTTTTTTTTCTTCGTCCCTTTCATCGTCCCAAATCACCGCACCTGGTTTGTTGCCGATCTACTTGATGTACTCATTGGCATAATAAAAAGACTCATATAATATGTACCCCTCTTCCATATACCCCTCGGGTTTTTCCCTTTGTCGAACAAACCCTTTCAATTTCTTCATGTACCTCTCTAAGAAGAAAATACAATGACAAGAAACCACCCCAACTAATTCAACATCATCTACTAGATGGATTAGAAGATGAACCTGAAATTCCATGAAACTCTTCAGAAGTTCCTTCTCAAACATACAAACAATATAAACTATATCTTAACGCCACCGTGGAATGATAGACACATGAATCTCCTTTGACGTGATCCAATGTACAAATTCATATAATTTAGATATGGCACGTCTTAGGTCTTTGGGGAAGACATGTTTCACACACCCACACACGAAAAAAAGATAATGACACTGCAAAGTTATAAACACATGCAATAATATACAAAATTAGTTAGGTTTTATGATCCCTGCATGGGATAAAATTTATTAATATAAAAAATAATAAAATCATGCTTTTGACATTATACTTACTCTTGGAAGATTCAAATGGTCATGTGATTTCAACCTCGAAAAATGGTCTTCCACGGTGAAGAAACGCCATAGTGAAGACCCATATGAATATGGCACCCTCACACCCATTATATATTCCTTTGCCAAATAAATATCATATTTTTTTAAAATCCATGGGACATCACCTTCTTTGAAATACCAATTAGAGGAACTAGCCTCTGATCCTGTAATTTCTAATAGTATTGGTCAATGTTTATTTTTAGTTTTTGGAGTAATAAGATATTTCTTAACAGCCAATGTGTCACTTTGTTTCGATGATATGTGCCTCCAAAAAGAAGATGAAACATTTTTAAATATATGCATAGGATCTAATAAGTGGGTAATCTTAAGATGCTCCCAATATGGGAGGTTATAAAAGATAGATTTCCTTTTCATCCCAATGGGGAATTTCTCAACATAGGTGTCGAAGAATTTTGGATCATAAAATATAGGCTCCCCATTTGAATCGAAAATTTCTATGAAATCCTTCTCCTTATCTCTCTCATATGATCTAAGCCATTCAACTGGTGTCGTTATTGCAGGCCTTTGGGTTTTCTCTCGTTTACCATTTAAAGTGAATGTTTCTCTTCTGTAAGGGTGTTCTTCTGGGAGAAATACCCTGGAGCAGTCATACACTGGCTTTCATAGGTCGTTGGACCATCTAGATTTCAGAGAAGGTCCACAAAATTTACATCCACAATACCCTTTTGTTACAAGACCTGTGAAATTATTGTATACAATATGCATGGCACGTTAAATAATATCATGAAGATCAGAACAATTACAATGAATTAAATAATTAATATGTGAAAGAATGTTGTTACGTACATAAACAAATCAATAAACATGTAATTTATCAGAGAAAACTCCTAAGTTTGGATAATCATGTGTTGTGTAAGCACATATGCCATACAAGGTAAACCTTCTCTCTACTACGATGGGTCTTGATACATCGTATACATTTATCCCATCCCATAATTCCTTCAATTCATCTACCAGTGGTTGTAAGTAGACATCCATATTCTTCACGTCTTCTACCAGGGACTATGAGAGCCAACATAATATTTTCATTCTTCACGGATAACCATGAGGGGATATTGTTATTAATCACTACTACAAGCCAAACAGAATGGTTGGTGTTTCCTTGAGGGAATATGGGTTGACACCATCCATGGCTATGCTAAGTCATAGACTTCGTACTTCATCCTTGAATTTTTCGGACCATGTATCCTCTATATGCTTCATGGCTATTGAATATGTTGGGATTCACATAACTCCCAACTCACTTCTGTGTGAGGCATGCCATCCCTGCAATATATCTAGTTCTTTGCAATGAAAGAGCCTTTGAATCCTTGGGATTATAGACACGTACCTCAATATCATAAAACAAGGACCACGTGATTTACCCTTATTTTTTTATTTATCATACCTATCATGCCCACATTTCGAACATATCTCTTTGTCTACATATTCTCCTCTATATAGAATACAATAATTTGGACATGCATGATATGATATGTACCCAACACCCAACATTTTCAAAAATTTATTTGCCTCTTTGCAGCTACCAGGCAAGACATTATCACTCGGAAGAACCTTACCTTTGAATAGCATGTAGTTGGTCATGCACAATATTAAAAGTACATTAGTGCCAATAATTATTAACGTTCATAAAATTGACCACTTGTAATGTTGATTGTGTGACAATATTTCTCAAAACATAAGGGACTTGATGGTCAATTACCTCAAAATTTCCGAGAAACATGCATTTGACAAGCCAAAATTTGCTTTCAATTTGTACAATAACATCGTTGTCCCCAATTGGGTAGATTTTGACTGAATTTCGGGTCAAAAGAGAGGGGTTGTGGAAGAAAATTTAAGACTTTCGAAAAAGGTATGAGCAATATGAGCATCATCCCCTAGTTGATAATTGTTCTGGAATGCATATAACAACATTGTCTCCATGGCAGTCGTATCCCTGAATTAATCGTCCACACCAACCTCTATTTGATTGCGTCCATTGCCAGCTTGTGAAGAACTACTATTGTTGTAGTGATTCCTATTTGGTGAATCTGGACATACTGGGAATTGAATAGGTGGTTGATTCAACCATTCTTGGTATCGTTCCTCTCTGATTTTTTCTCTTAATTCAACCTTCTCTCGATTTGACTTTGTCATGGGGTGTAACAAAATATGGTGATTAGGTCGGTCATCATCACTAGATTCCTAATAATTTCAAAAAATATATTTGAACATGATTAGTACAAAATCGATGATATCAATTAGTAAGCACATCAATGCATGATTAATTGGTTGACGTTGAAATAATTACATTATATCAAACAATTATTATTACCATCATTGTCCCAGGATTGTGGCTAGAAATGGCATGTTACAATTGGCAGGGTGAAGCGGTTGTCCATTTTCATCTACCAACCGCGCATTGTGGTATGCTGCTCTTGATGAGAGCTTCCGACGTTTTGGAATTGTTTGAATATTTTTTGCATCTAAACTTGATTCTAAATCTGCATGAACCTGAAATATTGTATACATTAATTTTATTTAGCTGAATGACATGGATAAAATAAATAAATTCAATTAGATAATGAAAATATAAATAAAATTTGAAGTAATTATATGTGGAGATGGATTGGGAGAACTTTGCGATGAAATTTGAGAAATATTATAGAACGAGCTGGATTTTGAAGAATTTTCTATTTGATATAATTATGAGATTCTCCCTGGATTTGAGAAAATCAACAATAAATTTTGGTGTGCACACCTAAAAGTAATTTTGGTGCCTTAAAAAAGGATTTATTTTTATCGGTGTTAATGTAATGTTAATCGCACCGGTGCGGTTTTATTACTGGACGCACCGGTGCTATTAGTTAACAAACACAGTAGATATCAGGAAAAAAACGCAACTTTATTTTTTTTAAGTAAAAAAAAAAAAAAGAGGTAAATTGAAAAATGAGTAGCAAATAATTTTCGGAAATCTAATTTCCTAAAAAAATTCTTTAAATAGTAAAAGTTATTCATTATTTCATTATTTTTGCAAAAATTTTCAGGGAGGGATTTGCACGAGAGACATACCTAGAGCAAGAGAGCATTGTGGAGCATCAAACTATTTTCGAACAACAAAAGTATTTAAAGAATCAAAATTTGAAACATCTAGTGATTCACACAAAAAACCCTATAGTACAGTAAAATTGTTAAATTTTATTGTAATAATTGTTTTTTTTACAGTTTCTGTTATATTTAATACATGCATAGTAAAAATTTTAAATTTTACTGTGCATTTTACTAATAAAATCATTCACAATCTCTATTCCTATTTACATTTAATTAAATTTAAAAAAAAAACCAAAAAAATTCATTTTTACATTAAACCATTTCTTCTTCTTGTTTATGTGACTTCAAAATTAGGGCTTTTCATTTTATATTTATAGGGTTTGCATTACTATATATAGGCGTATGGCATCTAACATGCGGGACCACTTGCAAAGTTGGATCCCAATCCCTGTTAGCCCTTGCATGATTTTTTTAAAACAACTTTTGTTAATTGGTGGGCATTGTTTAAAAAAGCGCACCGGTGCGTGAATCTAGTATAGCGCACCGGGTGCGTATTGACAAAAAACGTTGTTTGATAATTTTTTTTTTATTAATTTATGTTTATGTTAATTGGTGCTCCGATATAATATAATGCATCAGGTCTCTTTGTTGACAGAGAGCACCATACAATGTTTCTACTATATTGGTAGTGTGTTTATAAGAACCTAACGTATCACGTTCGATGCGTAAGTTGCGAAAGTAACACTTTTTTCTTGATTTCTTTTTACCTGAAAAGTAATAGATTTATTTATAAAATATATTAATGAATGTTACATGTTTCATATTGATAAATAAATGGCTAAAAAGAGTTCAAGTAACAAAAATACTGATAGCACATCTAGAAAATAAAAAAAGGCAAGTTCTTTGTAAATTCTTTGCAAAAAATATTATTTTTTAACTATATGTAAGTTTAACTAATATGTATTGTTTAGTGTGTATCACACAGATCCACAAAATGACAAAGCTCGATAAGATTATTTCTTATCTAAGACCAGAAGAGTGTAAAATCTTGATGGAAAAATTGCAAAAGGATGAATCAGATGAATGAAAAAATACTATCGATCCAATATGTGTTTCTTTTTTGAATTTTCATTAATAATATACTTTAAAATATTATATAACATGTTTCAAAAAATCTATTAATTCAAATATGTTTAATGTTATACAGGGACCAACAGCGAAAAAAAATGAATGTTTTTTTAAGAAAAGAAAAAATAGAACATGCAAATGCAATTGAATTGCTCCTTAGCTCATCTGGAGTGGTGCTGGAGGTTAACGAAAGAAGGAAAAAATTTTACAAAATTTTGAGGGATCTAGTGGAACAAATGTATAGATGCTCTTTTCACTTACAATAAAAAATCAATCCAATGATTCCAAGAACCAAATTTTATTTAAACTACACGAAGAGTTTCCAGAGAATTGGTTAATGAGACATGTCAGAATTTTAATAGAAAAAATGCACAACAACAAAAAAGAAGGATTAAAAAAATAATATTCCTTTAAATTTTTTTCTAGAATTATATGTATATATTACTACAAAGCAATCATTTATAAATATCACTTTTGTTATATTTATTTTTCATATATCAATATAAAAATTAAATAGTTTATTGTCATGTTACATTTTCAGGAAGATTATGAAAATCTCAAAGGATGAACACGCTGTTATCAGAAATATGCCAGTAGGAATGTCCAAAAAGGTGTAAAAGGAGATGGTCAAAGAAATGGACATAATTGCATCACACGAGGAGCCATCTCAACAAAAATGTGCTTCAAATGTAACATGTAATCATTGAATTTTTCAATTGGGTACAATAAATTAATAATTTAGCATTAAATGTTAATTTTCAAGTATTTCCTTGCAGGAAATAAAAGAAAATGAAACCCATTCAGCACATAAAACAGGACATCAAGGAATAAAAGGGTTGATATCTATGTTTGTGAGCAGTTGTTACTTCCTTATAAAAACTTAACTAGATTTAATCTTTGTATTTTTTAAGTTGTTTCACAATAATCATCATTGAAAGTCTTCAAACAGGTGCTAACATACAAAGAAGAACCATCAAAAGAATTGATTGGCATTGAGTTAAATATGGGTTGTCAGTATATGTTGGCATATCAGATTTAATTGTGGAATTTGTAAGCAAATATCTTGTTTTAATTAGCTCCGTCTATAATTAATAGAACAAAATAATATTTTATATTAAATCTATGATTTGCTATGGGGTATAAAACTTGCAGGAAACAAAGTATTGAACTAAGCCAACAAATGAGTTGTTGAAAGATGGCATGAAATTTGGTTTTGAAAAAATGTGTATATTTCACGAGTCAATTCTTGCTATGGTAAATTTATTTTCGATTAACATTGATGTATATTATTTAATATTGCACTTTTCATTATTCTCACCCATGTATATACACTCATTACACTTTATTTTTATGTTTTTAGATGGAACTTGAAGAAGAATAAAACAATCAACACAATGAACAAAAGATTCCTCCAAACAACCCAAGTCATGGAAGTAGATCGAGTAGTGACAACAGTTTCAGCGAAGAATGATGATCAATATGTTTGGATATCAAAGCAAGGCATTATATTTTTTGAAATATTTGTCCGTGAAATCAGACAGTTTGTTTAATTTAATGGACATAGTGTCCCAATTGAAAGACAAAGGGATACAAATAATTGTCCCATTTTGTATGACAAAGAGTGTATTATATATATATATATATATAGTAAAATACATTTTAATTTATTCTATTGCGTTCTCCATTGTCACTGTGAAATGTTACACCATTGATTAAATATATGGATGATTAAATATTATAATGAAGGGATGTGAAATCTGATGATATGATATAACAAATTCATCGAAACATCACATTCAAATGCACTAATAAAAATTTAATTGATATGAATATTGTTATAAGATATGTGTCGACTTTTGATGAATAATGAATTTTAAAAAATCACAATAATTGCACGGTCGCAGGTCAATGTTTCTAAAAAATAAAAAATTAACACTAGTGTGTGTTAGTTACTACGAACCGGTGTGTTTGTATGATACTACGCATAGGTGCATTTCTACGACCTATGGGCATCGCACCAAATACCAATACCAATTAGAACGCTCGGTGCACTTTATCGACGACTACCACCCGGGCAGATGGATAGGTGTTGTATGCATCAGTATGGTTTTCCTTTAATGCGTTGGTGTGTTTTTATAACTTAACGACCCAGTGCATTTTAACACCTAAATGGACCTATGTGTTTTTACACCTTAACGATGTTTGTGCATGCACCTTCTATCGGCCTGGTGCATCTCTGTGTGTGACACCCACCGGGACATTGCTAAACACCTCGGGGCTTCCGAAATTTGTTTTCCATCCTGATGCTTGGTATATTTACAGTACCAGTGCGTTCACACATTATGCGCACACCGATGATAAAAACATTCATAATAGCCTACAACCTCCCATTTTTTTTTAGTTGTGTTGAAGTTTTGTTAGAAGCTTCGTCAAAACCTCCGTTACCAAAAATGGATGTTGTAGAAAATGTTATTTTGACAATTTTGGCCAATTTTATAACACTAAAAATATCCTTTATAACCTCTGCTAGAGGGTATTTTCCTTGTAGTGAAACAAGTACCAAGGACAAGGAAACCACTAAGGGAATGAACCAATCTCTAGTGGAGTTTCCAATTTGTTATGTGGAATCTACTACTGCAGACATAAGTATCTTCCCTAGACCTAGTGGCCTGGTCTATAATAACATAAGGAAACGAATATAATATTTCCCTTAAATTAATTGAAAAACAAGATGAGGCTTACCTGGAAACTGTCACAAGCTTCACTCTCTTCTTGGCTTGTGTGCTCCAATCCTAGCTGTGATTTCTATAATTAGAACTGCACATATAAATACAACAAGCCAAAGATCTATGATATCTATGTAGCATTGTCCAATCATTTCATTCAATGGATCAGCCAGACATTGAAACATATTAACATAAACATCATATATAGGAAAACAATGTACTCTTTTTTATTAATAGAAATGGAGAGATTTACAACCAAACATAGGATTTGATCGTGTAGAGAACTCCCCAAGTTTACTTGTCCTTCCTCGCCACAAAGAACACATATATGTCACCGTAATGCATGGAATGATGACTCTCCTTAGGTATAAAACAACAACATGAGGATAATCAATCTCCAAAATCCAACCCCTAGCATGTGGATGACATAAATATATAGGATAGGATGATAGTTTAGGAATTATAATCCGTTTACCAATCTAGGCTTGAGATCCACTCTTGATGGGAGGATGAGCTCAAGGGATAAGGGGTGAAATATTCAAGGTAATATGAGTTAGTATTCAAAGGTATTATACAAGGTAAATGGTTGAAGCAACTCTTGGAATATTCTGGAAGAGGAAGATTCAATATTCTTTTTATTTTTCTCGAATTTCTAGAATCAACGCACCCTCGGCAAGGAACAACTTGTTAATGATCAGTGTAGGTGAAAAGTGTAGAAACCTACACTAAATGCAGTATCCTAAGGGAATAGGGTTTGTTGGCCCTTAGAAGCATGGAAATGAAGTAGGTAAGCCTAGAAACTCAAGGATTAGGGAGATTCATGCCTAGGGCTTTGTGTAGGGATGATGCAAGGTGTTGATGGATGTTGATTGATCCAGTTAATAAGCCTATTGAATAGATGTGAAAAAATGGCCTATAACATACATCAAAGAATGAATCAAAGATAAAAGCCTTAACTAGTTCAATCAACCATTCAATATCCAATCAATGATGAGCCCAAAAATTCAAATAAGGTCAAAAATCAATTCTACAAATTTTGGTCAAAGTAAAAAATGGTCAAATATGCCCTAACCATTCCTAGTCAACAATCAAATCAACCTCTAAGAATTTTGGTCAAAGCAGCAAAAAACTTGACCTCTTTAGCTAAGTCAAACTTAGTCAAAACAGTCCTAAATATGCCTCTAAAATTGGTCAATATAAAAGTCAACCCTTCGGTCAAAGGGAAGCCCCAGGTTTGTGGTCAAAAGGAGTCAAAGTGCTCAGAAAGGTCAATCTCCTTGCTCATAAATTCAACATCCAAGGTAGATCCAAAATCCCAAAATTCAATATTGGTCAAAGTCCCAAAACAAAAATTCAATGTAGCAAACAAAAATGTCTTCCTTTCCTTCACACGTGTGAAATCAGACCTGAAATTTCAGAGTTATATGAACCAATCAAGAGAAGATGTGATGTGTGAATTATTCCTCTAAGTTATGTGACATGAGGTCTATTTATATGTGGTTGAAGAGGTGGGTTTTCCTTTCCTAGGTCGACTTGAGATTTTTTGCAGAAGTGGGTTTCACACTAAAAATAATATTTTTCCTTGTGCAAATTAAATTCTTCCAAGGGCTATAAGGGTCTTCTCTAGATGAGGAAGCCTTCCCAAAGGAGGGAATTTCTCCCTGAGCTGCCAAAATTCAACACTCCCTCTCAGCTAGGGAGGAATTTCTGAATGCATCATAAATCTCATCTCAAATTTCCTATCATCATCATCATTATATCATGCCATATCTTGTCTCAACTCATATTTTCTCATCCATTGAACACTAAAAAATATAAAGAAGAAGAATCATCATAATGGAGATAAATTTTCCACCATATATCCAATGATAATGGGAAAGATACAACTTACCATAAGAGGCAAGGATCACAACCATCTCATCGTTTGTTGATCTTCCCAACTTAACATTCAAGAGTCAAGTGGTGTAACACCTGCATCCTCTAACTTGGGGGAGATACCTGAATTACCAGTGGTAAGGATCACACACAACCAAGTTTCCTCACCCATTGGCCAGATCGGGAGGGACAATTACAACAAGACTAGCTTGTGGTTAGGATGCCAACTAGAGTATACTATGTGAGACTTGATAGGGGGAGATACCCAACTTATCATATAAGAAAAGGATCATGCACACCCTATAGTGACAATAGGGGAGATAACCAACCTACCAAAAAGGGTGGGGATCACACACACCAATTTTCCAAATATCCCTCAACCCTAGGATCTCTACGACTTAATTCCTCTCTTGGGAGCTCAAATAGGGGAGAAGATCATACCTCAATGTCCTTAATCAGTTAGGACCCTTAGCTGGGAGGGACACATCCATCATTCCAAGTTTATCTCTAAATATCAATAACTTTCCTTTCAACAAAGCATTGGTGAGGATATTTGTTATTTTTTCATTAGTCAAAATGTGATGTAGTTTCGCAGCTCCTCTCTACACCATATCTCAAATGTACTGGTATATAACCTCAATGTACCTCGGCTTGTTGTGGAACATGATATTCTCTTCTAGTCATATCACACACTTGTTGTTGTAATAGATGAATGTTGTATCCAGAACCTTATCGAACATATATCCATAGAGCTTCCTCAACTATACTGCCTCATAGAAAGCCATGCTAGTAGATATATATTCAACCTCATCTGTGCTAAGGGAAATTACATTATACTTCCTTCTCATCTAAGATATCATGGCAGTTCCAAGGCTAAAAGAACATCATGATGTGATCTTCTTGTCAATAACTTTTCCATCCCAATAAACATCTGATTATTCATGAAGTCTCACATTATCGGTAGTATATCTTAGCCCTAGATTGATAGTCCAATGCTAATATTTTAGCACACGCTTGGCAACAACCCAGTGTCCATGTAATGGATCAATCATGAATTGACTCAAAGTGTTGATAGCAAAGAAAATCTTCGGTCAATTATTCACAAGAAACATCAATGCCAATCAACTATCGATACTCAAAGGGATTTTGCAAGTCAGGTCTTGTAGCTTCTCCACATAACTTCTTGAAGTTCATCTCCATCGATGTGGCCATAGACTTACATTCCACCATCCCAAAAAAAATCAATTATTTTACAAAATATTTTCCTTGTTAAAGGAAAATGTCACTAGGTATTTGCCACACCTTTAATCCCTGGAAGTAGTGCATCAATCCAAGGTATTTCATCTCAAATTTGGAGGCAAGCTCCATCTTACACTTGAGAATAAGAGGCTCTCAACCTATGAAGAATAAATCATCAACATATAAAACCAAAATCAGAGAAAATCCTTGGACAACATTGAAGTAGAGGTTTGATTTGACATTTCTTCTCGTAAATCCATGCTTCATTAAGTAGATACCAATGCAGGCCTACCAAGCCCCGGGGGGCTATTGTAATCCATAGAGTTCCTTCTTCAACTTGCATACGTGTTTCTTCCTATCATGTACTTCAAAATACTATGGTTTCTCGTCATATACTTCTTTCTGAATAATACCATGTAGAAATACAATATTCACATCAATTTGGTGAAGATTTCATCCTTGTCTTGTAGCTAGAGCAAAAATAAATCAAATACTAGTGCAGCGGGAAACTGTTGCAAAATTATCATCATAATCTTCTCCCTCTTTCTGTGAGAAACCTCTAGCCACAAACCTTGTCTTATATTTCTCCATACTTCCATCCACTCCATGCTTGATCTTGTAAAACCATTTATAAGTCACAACTGAATTTCCTTCGAGCATTAGAACTACTTCCCCTACATCATTCTTCATTATGGACTCATATTCATTTGTCATAACATATTTCCATACCTGCTCTTTAACTGCTTCTTCAAAGCTGTGTGGTTCAACATGTATGATGTTGCTCATAGCCACAACATAACCATGATATCGACATGTATTCTTTGTTTCTCTGAAGGTTCCTTTGGAAGAAGCATGTCTTTCAACATCTTGTAAGGTGTCAAAAATCCATAAAGGTCTCTTCCTGATGAGAGCATCGCTTGGAGGGGGATTCAAGGGGCCCATGGGTTCCAAGGGATCATCATCAACATCAGTATTAAGCTCAGACATAGGGATAACTTCTAGTATATCCATGTTATCATCCTTCTTCTCAACGTTTGTAGGAGGAGGAGGAGTGTCCCTTGTTTTCCCAAGGGCAGAATCTTCATCGAATGTCACATCCCTGCTAAACTATGTATTAATTTGACCAGACACATATATTCTATATGTTTTAGAATTTTTGTAGTAACCAAAAAACATACATTTCTTTCTAGAAGCTTCCATATTGTTCCTCTTGTCATTTAGCACATGAAACTATATGGGGCAGCCAAATATCCTCAAATGTCCAACATCATGCTTGATACCTGAGAAAAAATCTTTGGGAATCTTGTCAACAAAGGCTTGATGATGAGTCTTGTTTTGAACATGGACCACTATATTTGTAGCTTCACCCCAAATAAATTTCAACAACTTTTGATCATGCAACATGGCTACGGAAGCTTCCATGATTGTCTTGTTCTTTATTTCAGATATTCCATTTTTTTCGAGGTTGTATGGTACGATGGTCTCCTTCTTTATTCTAAAATTCTTGAAAAATTAAATGAACTCATTTGAAATGAATTCTCCACCATTATCAAACCTAAGGACTTTGTTTCTCTTCCTTGTTTGATTCTCTAGCAGTGCCTTTAAGTCCTTGAACAAATTAAATGCCTCATCCTTGTGCTTCAAGTAGAATATCCATGTCTTATGGGAAAATTCATCTACAAAGATTATATAGTATAGATAGCCACCAAGATATTTCACTAACATGGGTCAACATAGATTAAAATGTATGAGTTGTAGAATACCACTGTGTTGGAAAATCAAAGTATTTGTATATTAGTGTTGACTTTCCTTTCTTGATAATTACTTGTGATATTAGTTGGAATTTTATTACTTTCATTTCTTCTTCATCAAGCAATTACCAAAAACAATGAAGATCACAAAGATAAAAAGTATAAAAGATAGAGGCTCCAAGCCAGGAAAAAACCCATCCAAGGGGAACACCCATAAATAATACTTCTCTTCTTATAGAATCAAATAAAAATGAGACTTCCAAGACCCAAAAAACAAAGCCAAAATTCCTTCCAAACACCAAATAAGCCCTCCAATAAGATCTTCTTCAAACAAGACAAAGTTTACTAAGGTCAAAGAAATTCCACCTCTCCATATTCTACTCCAATTAGGTTTCGACATTCACTTCAGGTATGCAACTTCGGCCTGCAACTCATGGCCTTGCAATTAGTCCATAAACTCTAATATGCTTGCATGTATGGACATAAAAAAGATAGATTTTCAATATTTCTTTCTTTGCTTTTAATTATTCTTTCCCGGTAGACTTTTCACTCTTGATTTCCTTCTTCATGCTATTGTAGATCAAACTTATTAACTGCTCAAAATGAGTCGATGTATCTTCTTATTTATAGTCTTCCTGTGGGGTCAAATAGGCCTATTCTAGGTCAACTTCATCATGACAGGGCTGACTTGATATTGGAGGAAAATTTGGATTTATAGACTTAAAAATAATGAATTTCCTTTGTTAAAACATGTCCAAATAGGACTACAATATATGACAAAAAAATTTATTGTACTCAACAAGCCCTAGAATCATGAAGATAATTCTTTGACCTAGACTTTGAGCATGAAACCCATTCTTAAATCAAAGTCATTTTTCTCTTTTTATATAAAATAGATAATGCCATGATTACAAAATTCGTTATGAAGATTGAATCTAACTACATTCTCCAACAATCTCTCTTAACTAGGGAGGTATTCATAATCCCATCATGAGGTACAAAGATTTTCAAATTGAAGTATTCTCATAAGAAGATTCATATTGATATTCCATCTATTAAATATCAATATCACAACCAGCATTGTCAACAAGGCCTTAAGTGACAATATCTTCTTTTAACAGAGCATACTATTGGGAGGATTTGTGTGAGACACCACACTTCCTCTTAAGGCACATACCACATTCCTATGTTCACTATATATGTCATTTTAAGATTATTCTTATATTGGATTCCCAATCCTCAAATAATATCAATCCTCTTCTTATATGCCTTACCTCATCCTCAAAGAGTATCGGTCTATGAGACTACTTATATCTTGTATTTCTCAATCCTCAAGAAGTATTAATCCATAATTCTTATGCAATCCTCCAGACCCCATTCTCCCTACATGGCCTTCACTTACATGTAAAATTTTTAGTCTTGGTATAATTTATGACACATGAATAAGAGAATATAATGTCCATCATAACTCCCTCTCAATCAAGGAAGATATATTCACCAAACTAAATTTGATTCTTAAATACTTAAGCTTCTTGTTTGGTCATGCCTTTGTCAGAATATCAATTATCTATTCATCTGTAGGAATATAATGTAGCTTCACGACCTCATATCATATCAAGTTTCTAATAAAGTGGTACTTATTGTTAATATGCTTCATCCTAACTTGAAACATTGGGTCCTGAGTCAATTTTATGCAACTTTGGTTGTCATAATGTATAATTTTAGGGCTTAATGGTCCTTCAAATAAATATGATATCAACTTTCTAAGCCAAATGGCCTCTCTATAAACTTCACTTGTAGCAATGTCCTCGAATTCAACACTGCGCAAAGAAACAATATCTTTCTTTCTGCTCATCCATGAGATCATGTAAGATCCCAAACTAAAGCATCCAACAGTAGTGCTTCTAACATTTGTCTCACTTCCACTCCAATCATAATTTGTATATCCCAATAGAATTACTAGCATATCTAAGGCAGTGATGCATGGTCCCATGAATATATCTTATGATGTGTTTGGTTGTTATCCAATGTTCATGCTTTGGCTCCATCTGAAATTGACTGAGGAAATTTACTGCAAAACAAATGTTAGGTCTAGTATTCACAAGATACATTAAGGGGCCAATAAACTATCTATAGCATTTAGGATCCATCAGACTAGATTTTGAACTCCTCCACTTCTTTATATTAATAATCATAAGACTTTTCATTGGCTTACTATTCATCATGCAATTTTTTTTAATATCTTGATCACATATTTTCCTTGACCAAGATATATTATAGTCCCAAATAATAGTGCATAAGCCTAAGATCCTTCATGTCAAATTTAGTTTCCAACTGCCTCTTGCATTCTATAATTAGATGTTCCACACTTGTAACAGGTAATTAATCCACATATAAAAGCATGATCACAGGTTCATCTGTGACCACTTTGATGTAGAGGTTAGGATCTGCAGAACTCTTGAAAAAACCGAGCCTCAATAGATATGCATCCATCACAACATACCATGTTCTAGGTGTGCGTTTCAAGCCATATAGAGCCTTCTCCAATCTGCAGACGTGTGTCTCCCTTATATGGACTTCTAATCCTTGAATTTGTTCAATATACACCTCTTCATTAATGGTCCCATTCAAAAACTTTGTTTTAACATCCATTTGATGAATGCTCCATCTAATAGTGGCAGCCAAAGAAACTAGTGATATAATAGTTGTATATCCTGTTGTAGGAATAAAGGTTTCTTCATAATTGATACCTTCCTATTATGAAAAGACTCTTTCCACAAATACAGATTTATACTTATCAATTCTCCCATTCATTGCATGCTTTATCTTGTCTATCCATTTATAAGTGCCACCATATTTGTCACTTGGTATAGGAATAATTTCCAAGACATCATTCTTCACAATTAATTGGAATTCTTCTTGCATTACATTCCTCCATTCTTGATGTTTAGCTACATCTTCTAGGATAAGGGTTCAACATTAATGAGCTTTGTCATATAATTTGCATAACCAAGATACCTTTTAGGTATCTAACTTTCTCTAAAAAATCCCTTAATTTTTCCATGTCTCACTACCTCTTGTAGGGTTTTTTTCAACCAAGCAGGTCTCTTACAAGTTTTTTGAATAACAACATGAAGCACTGGCTCACTAGGTCCTTTAACGTCTTCATGAATAGATGTAGGATCTTAAAAATTGTCATCCTTTGAGATTTTGTCAAAATGGGTACCTCTTCTTCATCAGAATAGACTGAAATATCTTTGGATCTCTTGTAAGCTACATTTTCATGAAATATGACATCTCTACTTACTTCAATGTGATGATCCTCTTTAATGTAGATTTTGTTTGATTTTGATGAAGCACTATAACCAAAAAATATGCATTTTGTACTTGTAGGATCCAATTTCTTCCTCTTTTCCTTTGGAATGTGCACATAAATTGGACATCCAAATGTTCAAAGATGATCCACACTAGGCTTCTTTCCTGTAAATGCTTCTTTTGGAGTCATATTATTGAGAATTTTATAAGGGCTTCTATTTTACAAGTAGACAGTTGTTGTGGATGCTTCTCCCCTCAAGAACTTAGGGAGATCTTGGTCATGAATCATGTCTCTAACACATTCTACAATTGATCTATTCTTTCTTTCAGCCACACCATTTTGTTCAAGGTTATAAGGAAAAATTAGCCCCCTCTTTTTTTCCGCTTCCTTCCAAATTTCTATAGGCTCTTTGGAGGTGTACTCTCCACTATTATCTGACCTTAGGTTCTTTATTTTCCATTTTTTCATATTTTCTACGTCATTCTTGAATTCTTAAAATTTCTCAAATACCTCATCTTTGTTCTTGAGGAGGTATATCCATGTCAATCCATGTTTTCCTAGAGAAATCATAAATAAATGTCACATAGTATTGATTACCTCCAAGATATTTCGCCGCCATAGGTCCACATGCATAAGAGTGTATGAGATCGAAGATGTCCTTGGATATTGTATCACTCCTTGCAAATGGATTCTTCACATTCTTTCATAGATCACATCCCTTACATATTCCTTCATGTTCTTCCTTCAATTTAGGGATTCCAGTGACCATTTGATTTATATATGGAAATATCTTATAGTGAAGGGGTCCATACATTCTATATCATAGGTCAGAATGGCTAACATCTAAGTGTACTAGTGGTTGAGGAAGAGGTGTAAGAAGTATGTGCAATGTCCCCTCACAAATACCAATTATCTTAGCATGTTCAATACTAGAGCCCTTTCACCAAACCAAAAAATTTCCATCAATTAAATCAATTATATCACCTTTATCTTATGGGCAAGAAATAGAAAACATTTTTTTCTTCAAACTTGGAACATAGAGTATATTATTGAGAAGAATGCTTCCATCGGTATCTGGCTCTAAAGAAGTAGATCCGATCCCTTTCACTGGGTATATTTTCTTGTCTCTGACTTTGACTGAATGAAAAGAGGTTCCTTTAATAAATTCTGAAGTTGATTTCATCAAGCTGCTATATTTCTAGAAGCTCCTATATCAATAACCCATACATTGGCATCTTTAAAAGTACCTGTGAGAGCGGATAAGAAACTCCCATCCATCACTTCTTTTTCTAGCTTGAATATGTACTTCAATATGTATCCTTTTATAGTTACAAGGAGGCTCCCAAGAGACTTTAAACCTCTTCATAAACCTTGACATTGAGAAGAAAGAATATATGAATTATTCTGTATTTCTCTTCAACCAAGATGCCAACAAAGATGTGATCTTCCAATTTCCTTCTTTCACCTTATCTCTAATTCCAAATTGGAAAATAAAAGTATTTGTAGATTAGAGTTGACTTTCCTTTCTTGATAATTACTTGTGATATTAGTTGGCCTTTTATTACTTTAATTTATTCTTCATCAAGAAATTACCAAAAGAAATGAAGATCACAAAGATACAAAGTACACAAGATATGGGCTCCAAGCCAATGAAAAAACCCTCAAAAGGGAAAACCCAAAAATAATACTTCTCTTCTTATATAATCAAATCAAAATGAGACTTCCAAGACCCAAATACCAAAGCCAAAATTCCTTCCAAGCACCAAATCAACCCTCCAACAAGATCTCCTTCAAACAAGACAAATTTACTAAGGTCAACGAAAGTCAACATCTTCAGATTTTGCTCCAATCAGGTTTCAGCCTTCACTTCAGGTCTGCAACTTTAGCCTGCGACTCTTGGCCCTGCAATTAACCCAGAAAACCTAATATGCTTTCATTTTTGTATAGAAAAAGATAATTTTCAAGTTTTCTTTATTCGCTTTGACTTCTTCTTTCCTCTTAGACTTATTGATCTTGATTGCCTTCTTCTTACTATTGCAGATAGAACTTATGAAGTGATCAGAATGAGTTGAGGTCTCTTCTTATTTACAGTCTGTTTGTGGGGTCAAATAGGCCTCTTCTAGGCTGACTTCATCATGGCAGGGACGACTTGGTCTTGGAGGAAAAATTGGCTTTCTAAGGCTTAAAAATAATGACTTTCCTTTGTTACAACATGTCCAAATAGAACTACAATACATGACAAAAAAAATTATTTGAATCAACGAGCCCTAGAAGCATGAAGAACATGCTTTGACCTAGACTTTGAGCATGAAATCCATCCTTACATAAAAAAAAATTAAAAAAAATCTCTTTTTTTCTAAAATATACAATGTCATGATTACAAAAGTCACTATGAAGACCGAATCTAGTTAAATTCTCTAACACATTGGTCATGTTCCTACTAGAAGGGAATTGACCCCTGTATTCTTTCCACTAGCACATCCCAGACATACTCCACCATGATTAGCTTTAACCTCAAGCTTTCCATAAACCATCCTCCTTAATGTAAACATGGATTCATAGTGAAAATGATCAAACCTTTGGTGCCATAGCTCACTTTGATGATTACTATCATGTACCAATGCTTAGATTGGTCTTACATTGACTCTATAAAGTCCTTCAATTCTCAATCCCAAAGTGAATGCATCCCTCATGTGGGATTCCATAGGCCAACTGAGGACCTTTCCTCCTATGAAGGAAACTCTCATCCCTTTGTCTTCCAAGGTATAGTATAGATAAATTATTCTTCTCTAATACTGATATATACATAACATCATGTAGATGTTCAATTTCACCATAATACAAATGAAATGAAATAAAACCAAATCCCTTCACAGGATAAGTATAATTGTCTCCCTATCAACAAAGTTTGAGAGGACTTCACGATAACCAGTGAAGTGTTTAGAATCCCCACTATCTACTAACTAGCTATAAAATGAATCAAGAGGAGAGGAACTAGAAAGAGCATAAATAAGAAAATATTCAGATTGAGTAGCAGCTGAATTATTTCCATACCTTGAATTCCTTGATCTCTTTTGAGGAAGGTGGCCTTCATGACAATCATCAGGAGAATCTCTTCTTCTTCTATAGTTAGACATGCTGTTGTTGTAGCCACGATTGTTGTTGTAGGATCTAGGAGCATCATTCTTCTTAGGGAAATCTTGGGATAGTGACCTCACTTATGACAATTGAAACATTTAATATGTAACAATTCATTGTTCCTTTTCATTCTTCTATTATATTCCCTATATGTTGGAGCATAATTTATTGAATTATATGGTCTTTCTCTTCCTTTCCTCTTCTTGTCTTTAGCAATGAATGTAGATTATTCTCCTTCTTCATTTTTTTAATTATCCCTCTTTAAATCATCTTAGTCTCTTCTTGAGTACACTTGCCCACTAGTTCATCAAATGTTGGAAAATTTTCATTGTTGCTAATAGTTGTAATAAATGTTTAAAAATAATAGGAAGGCCTCCAAGAGAAACGAGTGTCAGCTCCCTATTAGATATAGATTCTCCAGCAGCCAAAAATTGATCCTTGAGTTGAGATATTCTCATGAAATATGATTGCACAGTCTCCTCCTTTTTCATCTTAATGTCCTTGAGTTGATTCTTGAAGGAAACATTATGGTTCAAATTGTTGACCTCATACATCTAAACCAGCTTATCATAGGTTTCCTTGGAATTTTTCAACTTCGAAATATAAGTAAGAAAATGAAATTTCAAAGAATCAATGATAATTCTTTTTCTTTTATCTCTTATACTTGTCCCTAACAACATTAGAAGCATTTTATGAAGGCTTAGGTACATTTCCTTCCACTTATTCCATGACATCATTCTCATCCATGGTCACCTCCAACCTGATTTTCCATGCAACAAAATTTGATGAGTCATTCAACTTCTCTCCATCCTTGAAGTATGAGGTATACACCTTCACCAAAATAAGCTTCTTCCAATCAAATTCCTTCAAAGGTTGTTGCTTTTTTCTCTTGTCTCCTTGGGCTTGTCTTCACCTAAGCTTCGATACCATGTTAATTTTCCAAATTTCTATGCTTAACACAATCACTTATTACAATTCTTCTTCAATTATTATCTTATAAATTCAATCTTACAACAACAATAAGCAATTGTAGATAGAACAGTAAATCAAGATGTGCAATAGAATACAACCACGAACAATAGACACATTGTAATTTACTAAAATACCAGGGAAAAACCCCACAAGGGTGGAAAGCCTTTCAAAATTCTTCTTTTATTAGATTGTCATAAAATGTTCAGTATAGATATAAAATTTCCAAGTACATCAAACAATGAGTCAAAGTTTAAAGCCTTGACTTGTCCAATCCACCATCCAATATCAAATCAATGAAAAATCGCAAAAAGTCAAATCTACAAATTCTGGTAAAATTCAACAACAGTCAAAGATTCCATAACCATTGTTGGTCAATGATATAATCAGCCTCCAAAAATTTCATTCAAAGCAACATAAAACTCGGCCTCTTTAGCTCAATCAAAATAATCCCAAAATATGCCTCTAAAACTGGTCAATGTGAAATTCAACCTTGCGGTCAAAGGGAAGCCTCAGGTACGTGGTCAAATAGAGTCAAAGTTCGCATAAAATTTCGATCACATTGCTCCTGAATTTAGCCTCCAAGAAAAATCCAACATCCCAAGTCAAACAAATTCAAACCATGCCCAAAATCCCAAAATTCAATGTTGATCAAATGCCCATAATAAAAATTCAATGCAACAAATGATAATGTATTCCTTCCCTTCTCACGTGTGAAATCAGACCTACAGTTTCAAATTTGTACGAACTAAGCAAGATAATATATGATGTGTGAATGATGCCTCCAAGTGATGTGAGATGAGGTCTATTTATGTGGTTAAAAGGTGGGTTTTCCTTGCCCGGACTGACTTGAAATTTTGTGTATAAGTGGATTTCACATTAAAAATAATATTTTTCCTTATGCAAATTAAATTCTTATAAGGGTTAGAAGGGTCTTCTCCAGATGAGGAAGCCTTCCTAAAGGAGGAAATTTCTCCCTGAGCTGCAAAAATTCAACATATAGCTGGATCAAACAATGAAGCTCTCATACCAAATGCTATGAACAAATTTCATTATCACACAAAATATTCAAAATATTTAGAATACGAATAAATCCATGTGAAAAATATATAAATAGTATTTAAGTAATTGATAGTAGAAAATATGATGATGAGAGTACAATAGGGGTTTCGTATATATACCTAAGGGGGATTTCTCATTCATAAAGAGTCATTTCCTTTTGGGCATGCCCTTTCATAATTATTAATTATTCTTATCGTTATTATTATATTTATGTTCATAACATACACCTAGAGAATTTTTTTCATCACAATTGTAGAAAAGTCCACATCTTTGGTGGTATTCCATTTCTACTAGAGACAACCTTTGAACACTCAAGGGATGAGCAAGGGTTGTGCATCGTGAATTACCTTAGAGAGGATGACTGCAAGGAATGGATACTAGTTTTTGTTTTTCATATTATTCACCATTTTTTATTTTAGAGCTCTCTCGGTTGCTTCTAACCATGTAGTAGGAAATTCCATTTTGACTTGTTCTTGAATCTCCCCCTTGAGACAATAAATGAAACAATCTCTATAGAAGGAATATGTTATGTTTTCTGTGCAGATTGTTAATTTCTCAAAATATGCTCTGAAATTAGTGACTAATTCACTTTCATGCAACTTGGTAAGTCAAACAAATAATAAGTATCCCTCTCAAAACACATAGAAAATTTTAACAAATTAACTTCAAATAATGTAGCATGATAGGTTTTTTTATAGGATTCCCATCAATTGCATCAATAGTTATCTAAATATAGGACCCCACCCTAAGTTTGGTCATGCATTAGTAATACCCTAGAGGGAGAAGTAATGTTCCATATGAGTGACCGCTTATTCAATTCCACCTTCAAAGATGATGCCATATGTTTTATCCATTGATATATTTTTGTGTAGACCTAAAAAATATTGTGGGTGGCTAAATCTATTCGATCAATTAAAGGTTTCTTCTTGGTGTGGTTCAATTTTCTATTTAGCTATTTTATCTTCTCTTAGTATGAGTTGAGCTAACATACTTGAAAATTCCTAACTCAATTTATTTTATAAATGGTCAAACCTCTCATCTAGCTTCTTATTGAACTTCTCTTCCAATGTATTTATGTTATCCTCACATTGCTTAAGTTGGCCTTCCAATTATAACTTATTTAATAGAGCGGGTATTTATGTTATCTGGTGAACTATGAGGATGTTTATATGTATTATCCTTCATGGGAGAGCTCCCTAGAAAATATTATTGGGTCATGGGGACAAGGGAGTGTTAGGTGTTATACCCCCCTCCCCCCCCTAAAAAAGAAAAATCTTAGAACCGTCAAAAAATAACTTATGCAAGGTAGGGTTTGAGGCCAAAATGTAAAATAATCAACTATGCTATACTTCTTGGATTGGATACTATGACCTAAGTTACATGATTCCACAAAATTTTTGTATCTATTGGCACTAATTTGATTAAATTATGTGCTCTCTATAAAAATATATTTAATCTGCAAAGTTTGTGACCTTCCTGGAAAAATCCTAGAAAAGTTGACAATTTTAAATTGTGGATAATTTCAATTCTTACTCCATTTTCGATTTTTTTTACTAGGTATATTATTTTAAGACAAATTCAATTGTCAAGTTGTATTCTTGAAAATGTGCACTAAAAGTCTTAGTAATCGGCCTAAATATTTTTTTCTTCTATTTTCCATAAAAAAATAGCAAAAAGGAAAAAACAAATTCCACTACGTACCCTAAAATTCTCTCACTTCATACCCCAAAGAGCTCTAATACCACTTGTAGTTCAATTCACATGAAATATAGTGAAAAATTTGACAACATGAGATAAAAGAGAGATAACCCCCAAGAAATATCTCTTTCATAATAGGAAATAAAAAGTTGTGTTCATTTACCCCTTCAAGCGTAAACCTCCAAGAGAAATGCTCTAAATACAATCATAATTCTTGAAAAACATTACATAAAATTTTACTCAATATATATCTATCCACAAAGAATATTAGTTATCTATCATCCCACTTATAATGAGAGTCTAGTAACTCATTTTGGTTTTATTAACAATGAATACCCTTTTTACAAAGAGTAATTGTTAACTAACTATTTAATAAGTGACATACATTACTAATATATCTAAGTAACAAGGCCAGGGTAGGAATGTAATAGCTTGGATCTTGTCTAGGTCAACATGCACTTAATGTTCATCCATAATGTATCCCAAATAATGATTTCTCCACATTCTAAATGAGCATTCCTTTAGATTGACATATTACTTGTCGCAAGGTGCTTAGAACCTATTGAATGTGCTACAAATATTATACCTAAGTTCTACTAAAAATGAGGATGTCATTCAAATATACAACTAGAAAATAGTTCATGAATGGTTGCAAGATATCATGTATCATTGTCGTGAATGTTGTTGGAACATTAGTCATGCCAAAAAGCATGACCAACTACTCAAAAAGTCCTTCCTTAGACTTGAAGGTTTTCTTCTATACATAAGTTTGTTTAATAAGAACCTAGTGGTAGCCTGACTTCATATTGATCTTGCAAAAGCACTTGCTGCCATTAAGCTAATCAAGAACACCATTAATCTGGGCGATCAAGTATTGTTTTTTTATAATGGTTTTCTTCAAGGCTCTATAATCAATATAAGGTCGCCATGTCACATTCTTATTTTGCACAAACACAATTTGACTCCCATAGGGTGGGAGGCATGGTCGAATGTGAACCTTTTGGATGACCTCATGGATTTTTTATTTTATTTCCTCATTTTCTAGAAGATATTGTATGCATATTGGGCCATTAGGTAAAGAGGACCAAGTATCAAGTCAATTGAATGTTTTACGTAGAAATGCAAAGGCACCCCTACAAGTGAGTCAAAGATATCTTTGTATTCCTCTACAATATTGTCCCCACTTGAATATGTTGTATAGGGAGGGCGTGCGCTAAGGATTTAGTAGTCACAGTCTATTCAAATTTTGACTAAATAATGAAGGGGACAAATTTTCCATTTTAAGAGATTACCTTTTAGCATTGCTTTGGCAATATGAAGGAGATTGTAGTAGCTAAAAGTACCTCTAGTATCTTGTAGATTTGGCCCCCAAAGTAAAAATGACATTACAGGTCATCCACTCATAAAAAGGCATAGGGTCTCCATATATAGCATTTTCCTAAAAGAGCATCGCAAACTTTAAGTTGGTAAACATCAGATAGTACATCATCCTTAAGGGGCTTGATCTTGTAGGATATAAAACATTACTAGCTCATATGGATGTCTCATCCCTTACTCAACTAACCAGTGGTTTAGGGTTAGGAGTGTGGCATTGTTAGAAACTTCAATCTTTTGATAACATTTCTAAGGTCAAGTTATTCTAGCTACCACTATCAACAATGAAATTTACTAGCATCCCCTTCACCCACATATATAAATGGAAAAGTTGCCCCCTTCATCAAACTTATTTGATTTTTCTAATTGGATATATGTGTTCTTTATGGTAGCACTAGTTTTTGTGTCAATTATTCACTTTCCACTTCCTGCATTCAATTAGAGTCCAACCCAAATTTTCATTCCTTTTCTTTAAGAGTACTAGGGTATTTTGTGGAACTCACACCACTTTCTAGTGCCCTACTTCGACTTCATATTACCATTCTTTGTCCAAGGATTGGATTGGTTGCATTTAAATTGGATCTCCTTGCTCTACTATTTACTCTATTAGTTAGGGCCACATTTACCATGTTTTTGTTGCACTAGATTTTCAAACAAAACTCCCATGTATTCCAATGCTTAAATGGGGAAGAGATTTAACATAGGGAAGGGATTCAAGGAGCATGAAGGTGATAATTGTTTAATAGTGTAGTCATTGATGCCAATATCAATCATTGATGATAAGCCCAGTCGTTGATGTTCAGCTTCATCATTTGTTCCGAGAGAATACTTGAACTCAAACCCCTAAATGAGTGCTTTTAATATATGTCAATGGATTACAATAATTGGAAGTACCAATTGACAAGGAGCCCTAGAAGAGAGGAAAGGAATCCCAAGTCCAAGTGTCTCACACTTGTTGATGAAAATGAATATGAAGAACAATTATTTTGCATGCAAGGCCATCATCATTTGATTGTGCTCATCATGTCCTTTCCCAGAGTAGGTGGCATGCCACATGGTTCCTCGCGATTGAGGAAATGTGCCCTCTAAAAGATGAAACCCCAAAGTCATGGTCAGGGTGCCCCAAATGAATAGTAAATAAGTCCAATATTTGGTCCCAAAATTGGAGATAAATGTGCATGGGTCATGTTTTTTGGTCACATGATAGAGCAGTTATATGGTCATATTTGAACAAATTTTAATATGGATAATATTTAATTGCATGTATTGATTAAATAAATAAATGAAAATTTTAACACTCGTACAAGAAAGACGGTGTCAAGTTGGCCCTCTCATAAACCCCGTCCACACATTCGAATATAAATATCCATGCTTGTTAGAGAACAAGCTTGAACTCGTGCAAGCAAGTTTTAAGATTTGGTTCGGTATTAACAAGGAGTTCTTTCTTGTTAGTCCCTGCCTCTGGCAATGGGACTATAGCGTTCGCTCGAGCGTTGAATCTATATTAAATTGGATTGACTAATTCATTTAACCAATGTTTCAAAAAAGCAAGATGCCTAAAATGCGTTTATCCAATGTTTCCGTTTTATGGTCTTGAAAACATTATGTCCAAAAATGCTTTTATCGAAAGTTTCTGCTTTGAGGGCTTACTGCGGAGCAGCCATTTTTTCTCACTCACAAAATTTTTTTACCCGAAGTTTGAAAGTATCTAAACTGCAGAAGTTTTTATCGAAAGTTTCAAAAAACCATACACCATTTTATCGCAAGTTTCAATATATCCTTAGTTTTATATATTCCAAAATACTGCATATAGCCTTCTCCTTATACCCTTAGTTTTACAAATTGATCTTTAAACTCATCATATAAATTTTCCAAGATCATATCCTGTGTTTCATTTTTTAAGCCAGCTGTGTTTTTACATGCAGATAGATTGATAGACGCCCATCTGTGGTCCACCTGTGTTTTTGCATGCAGATACATTGATAGACGCCCATCGGTGGTCCACCTGTGGCTTGCCAGCAGATTGCGAATAATATCAGGGAACTATTCCATAGGTGGTGGTAGTCTCTGAGTTATCAACAAATCTAAATATGTAAGCTGCGGTCGGTTCAATTCGTATCGGAGTGGGGAAAGATAGGAACATAAGCGATCCAATTGAGCCAGTTGCATAGCTTCCAACAACAGTTCCAGTTAGTTGCCGGTCAATTGTGGTTGTGGGATTACTGCTTGTTTGGCTCCATCTATTGGCTTGTGCCACCAGCAAGTAGAATCTGTGACCTGCAGGTAAGCAGCTTGCTTAGCCCACATGGTGTTTCCATTACCTAACTCTGTCAACAGCGTGAAAATTGAAGCACCTTCTCCAATGGTAAAACCCAAAACTCCCAAAACATGGTGTTTCCATTACTCCAATGAATATGTGCGAGGCAGATTATAGTTGTATCTAATGATGAACAGTTAAGTCCCAATTTAGCAACCAGAATTATAGTCCGAGAAATATACTTAATATCATTTATTTATATTAATTTATATTTTGAACAGTTAAGTCGAATTTCCCAACCAGAATTACACAAGACGAATAGAGGAATATACTCTATATCGTTTATTTATATTTTGAACAGTTAAGTCCCAATTTCCCAGCCAGAATTACACAAGACGAATAGAAGAATATACTTAATATCAATATCATTTATTTATATTTTAAACAGCTAAGTCCCAATTTCCCAACCAGAATTACACGAGAGAAATAGAGGAATATACTTAATGGTCATCACCAACATTTCAGCGTCTACCTTTTTTTCTCTGCCTATTTCAGCATCTATCTCTTTTTTCTCTACCTTTCCATGACAAACTTGCTAAATCCCGTATTAAATCTTGCAGTTCTTGTTAAATAGAGAGATCAATCTTAGGAGATTGCTCATTGCTAAATCCCCTATTAAATCGGCGGGGACTGCCACTGCTTGCAGTTCTTGTTTTATATGTTCTGGCTCTTGGTCAGAATTTTGAACGAGGTGTTTCTATTATGATTCATTGAATATATTTCGTTTATGTTTTTTTTTTTTTTCGTTCTGTTCTGGTTCGGTTTGATGAGGTCTGAATATATTGACACTGACAGAAGTCATAGTTTGGTCCTTGTTCATTGGTATAGCAGAGGTCGAGAGACTGTTGCAATGGGTAATGGCTTCGTTGGTTTTGTTCATGTTGACAACAAATACCATGTGTGCTCAATTATGATGTGAGACCGAGAGAGTGTTTAGTGTGTTGCTTCATCCAAAATTTTAGTTTACATTATGGGGGGAGATATGATTCTGGTATGGTTCAGGAAATCTTCTCTAGTTCATATTACTCGTTGCGAAGTATGTATGGTTGTAGATAGCTTTTCGATTATTATTTGGGTTCGTAGTTTGGTTCTAATCATATGAGGATCATAACATATAGTAAGCAATGCATAAGCCTATGCACATTAAAATCAAATCCGTAGAGGCTTGCCAAGCCCTAGGTAGTCCACGTCAACATGTCTACATAGAATGAGACCAGTGGATGGTGCCCCCAAAATTGAGTGGATATGGATATATGAATGAGTCACTTAGGCTTGCAATTCAGCCACATTAACCGATAGTTCAGATTAACATAAAGGTTGATCGGTATTTTTATGCATACCTGCCAGGAGCATGTCAATTCATGTAGGGGAGAGTTGTCTAATGTTGTGCAATTCATGTAGGGGAGAGTTGTCTAATGTTGTGCAGGGATCAGTAATTGTTATAATACTAGTCCCATCAACCCACCAAAAATAGACATATATGCAACCAATAATTAAACATAATAAAATAACATGAAGTTCAAATATATATTAAATTATGTTCAAAATTTCCCAAGTCATTGACTGGGCCCACATGTGTCCATAAATAACCCACAACTGTCCATAAATAGCTTAATAAGTATTAAGATTACAAATCCCAACATTTAAACTAGAAAACTCATAAAACCATTTCTCCTTCCAAAATGGTCAAGTCAATAAGTACAGAAAGCCAGTCACTTCAACCCATCTGATCAGCTCTGATGCTGTGTATGAGAAGTAAATATCAATACCTGCACATAATAAAAAGAAATGTATGTCAACCATAACTGTTGTGTTATTCAACATTTAAACCCATTGTGTTCAATAAATGACACCCACCCCATATCAACATTTAAACCCACTGTGTACAATAAATGACACCCACCCAATAAATTCAATAAATGATTTCCTATCAAAACAGATCAAACACATGGATCAACAAAAACAAATTCTCGGCCATTAGATCACATCAAATTCAATCCTGATCACACATGAAAAATGAAGCCATTGCAATCCATGTCCATCATTGTCACCAATAAAATTCAACTGCAAAAAACTATAAAAGAAGTTCAACCACTGTTGAAGTTACATTTTTCAGTTTCAAACTATTCACCAGCCTTGGAGACAATCCAGCACAAAACACACCCAGCCTTGGAGACAACTCAGACAGAACACACCCCAAAACATAACACAGTATATTCAGGTTAGTTTACATCCTTCTTACAATTTTATTTTAATTTTTGAGTCTTTATTTCAGCTTTCTTACACTTTTATTTTCATTTCTGAGTCTCAGTTTTCAGTGATTTCTGAGTCTTTATTTCAGTTATTTATGACATTCATCCATAATACTAGACAACTTAAATGTTTTGGATCACAATTCTCAGAAAAATGCTTGATCAGGCCCTCAGGATTAGGCCATGCAAAAAACAATATTGTAATGATTTAATCCTAAAACAATTGAACCATAAATCTTTTAAGACACAGTTCATCATGTGAAGAGTTTGTAATATGTGAAGTTTGTGATAGAAGAGAACCACAATTTTCAAGACTTCTGTGGAAATTAGACACAGGTCCCAAACTCATAGATACAAATTGAAAGAGCAACACAGAAATACCTAAATCCACGTTAATGAACTAAGGTATGTTATTTAATGCTATAGGTTCATTGAACTAAGGTATCTTGTTTACAACAGTATATCTACAGTACTTCAAGTAATACAAGCTCTTACCAAGGTGTCCAGTATTCATCTAATCAATCTAATCACATAGAGCTAGTAGAAGAGTTTTATCTGCTTATTCACCCATATCTATTGCTTACATGTTAACAAGACTTATACTGAATACATAAGATAGAAGCCCCGTATAGTGTTTCCATAATTAGTATCACCTGCTTTAACTAGTTATGATGGATTCACTTGGAATACTAGTTACAGCAGAGATAACAGTGTTCTAGTAGTAATACCATTTATCTATCTATATACAATAAGAGTTATCCTAATAAGGCACAGTAGAGACTAGTAATCAATACGTATATCAAGCTTAAACATAGCATCATAGTAGTACCTTATATGTCACTAATCACCTTAAGCAATGGAAATTGAACCCCTCCTATAATAGCTTATGTATAGAGAAGGTACCCTATGTTCTGCATATAATACAACATCATATCTTATGTAAACATAACTAGTAATCATGATTAGATGTTTCCAGACTAGTTATCTGTTTTTTATATGTGGTATAGCTATTGGTCAGCTTATTCAATGGAGTTACATCTTAGTTATAGAGATAGTGTAATTAGTAATCAATCACATCTCAGCTTTCATAAGGTGTAACCATAAGAATAGAATAGCATTAGTTTGTACAATGGGATCAGTAGTACTGTTTAAACGCATGATCTTAAACGTATTTGTCATAAAGATTGAAAAATCGAAAGAAATGTGGATGCCAATAAGATCCAAAGGAGTAAACATAGAACTTATTTACTCAACATGGATCAATTTCAAAGAAATAACCAAAATATTATTTTGCAAAATATAATAATATGCTTGCTATTCATTGAAAACTGGATAAAAAACACTACAATTTTTTTAGAAAAACCCACCCTGCGTGTACATATACAGAATTGAATTCGTACCTTTGGCAATTGTCTATAGCCTCCAAAATGTTTTGAAACCTCTCCATACCAAGAAAGTTGCTCCTTGTTTCCAAATACAGTCATGGTATCTGTATGAATTTATATAGCTAAGACAACAATGACCTTGGAAAATATTACAATTGATTGGAGATCCACCGTGTAAAGTTTGGCTCAGAAGTCAGGTACTCCAACAGAGGGCAGGATCGGCCATGTTTAGCCTTTACACTAGAATTTCTTGCAAGTAAAAAGTACTGTATTTTTCAAGTTTTTTTTCCTAGATTTATCCTATTGAAAATTTTCATGTTTAGGTTTTCAATGATTATTCATTTATTTTGAAGATGAATCACACCTGATAGTTTGATTTGATTCAATGCTTCCATATATTTGACATGAATTTTTTTTTTTTTTTTAATATAAGATATCTTAAAGAAAAAACTTAAACCATTTCAAAACACAATTGTATTCTATTTGTAATCTAAATCTTAAAAAAAAAATTCAATAAGATGGATTCAGAAAAATAAACTCAAACCATTTCATATCACTGAAGCCTTCATTACTGGTATTGTATTTTTTTATAACAGAATGAAACTTTTTCAATCACTCTTCCCAGTTCATACATAACCTGGTTACTATCAACTATAGATCAATCTCTGAGTGACCGATCGGAATTAAAATAAATAGGTTGCTAGAAATTACAAAACCTTGAATAAATAGGTCGCTAAAAACAAATCTGCGAATTTGCAATAGGGAGTTGAGCATAGAAGTTGTAGCATTTGAAGTTAACATATATATCTGCAGTAGCTGAAAATAGAAGCTGTAGCATTTGAAATTAACATATATATCTGCAATTGCTATGCATAGAAGTTGTATTCATCATATGAAAACAATCCTTCTTTTCAATTATGAATAACAGCTTGCAATTGGTGCTTTTGCAGCCTACATGTAGTTGCATCCATGGCAAGAGTGAGTTATGTCGCCCGCACAAGGAGAAGTGGCAGAAGAGTGACCAGGGGTGCCCAACTGTGATGCACCTCATCAGATGAAGAAAGAACAGGTGATGTCAATGTCACCAATGCTCCAGGAAATGTTGTTGATGATGAGCATGTGGCTGAAGCTGATGTTGTGGCACCATCAGCCACAGAACCACCGTCAACCACAGTCCAAGGTGCAACTTCAACTAAAAAGATCAGCACTATAAGAGGTTGGACAAAAGAAGAAATGTTAGCTGCAATTGACGACATAGAGTTCAATGGATATTATGTTCGGGCATCTGCAAAGAAGCATACTATTCCCCCTTCATCAATACATTATTGGATAAATGGGCTGACTCACACCAAACGTAGAGGGCCTGTTACAGTTATGACTGAAGAGGAGGAGGCCAAGGTGGTTGAGTGGTGTAAAGAAATGGCCCAATTGGGACATGGGCTAGAGTTGATACAACTCAAATCTACAGTTGCTCAAATCTGTCAAGGGAGGCCAAACCCATTCAAAGATGGGTTTTCCGGTAAATCATGGTGGTTTGGGTTTAAAAAAAGGCATCCAGACCTTGTATTGCGTACAGCTGAGGGCCTTGACAGAGACAGAGCATTAAATTTGCGCCCTACAGTTGTATGTAAGTTCTATGACACTCTTTCTAGTGCATATGATAAACATTCTTATGTTGCAGACCATATATGGAACTGTGATGAAACAGGTTTACAGGCGGGAAGGAATTGTGGCGTGAGGGTAATTGCGAAAAGAGGTAGCCGAAACGTGCCAAATATTTTGCCTAAGAGCAGGGAATGGATAACCATTTTATGTTGTGTCAATGCAATTGGTGCTTCAATCCCAGGATTTTATCTTTTCAAAGGTAAAAATCAGTTGAAAAATTATATACAAAACTGTGAACCTGGAGCATGCATGGCTGAACATCCCCATGCATGGATGACTAAAGAGTTGTTTTTAAATTGGCTTTGCCACTTTGCTGCATCTGTGCCAGGTGGTGTCTCACCTAATAACAGACACCTGTTGATATTAGATGGCCATGGAAGCCACATGGCTCTACAAACAATTGAGGAAGCATACAATTTGGGCATTGACCTTTTAACATTGCCCGCTCATACCACTCACAGATTGCAGCCACTTGATGTTAGTGTGTTTGGCCCTTTCAAAAACTATTTCAGGTTAGAACGTGCTGCATGGATGGCAAATAATCCAGGGGTTGAGGTCAAAAGGTTCGAGTTAGCAGAGCTTGCAAGTAAGGCTTTTAAAAGGGCTCTGACACCATCAAATATCAAGGCTGGCTTTAGAAGGACAGGAATATGGCCACTAAATTACGATGCTCTTATGCATGATACTGCTTGTAGCCAAGCTTTCCATGTGGATGGTCAAGAAGAAAGACATGAAGTGGAAGAAGAAGTAAATGAACATGATGATGTGGTTGCAGCTGATAATATAATTTCCCTCTCTCAAGGACAGTTATATGCTGATGATGATGAGCAGGTATGTGAAACACAGTATACTTGTCAGCAAATTGATGGCAACACTGTTGAACATGCAGTTGATAATGCAGATTTTGTTGAAACAGAAATTGTTGATATTGTTAATGCAGATTTAGTTCAAAATGAAAATGCTAATATTGTTAATGCAGAAAATGAAAATGCTGATATTGTTAATGCAGAAAAAGAAATTGCTGATATTGGGCATGAAATTGAAAATGACCAATTGTCATTTCCTAGCCAAGTAAACCCACCATCATGGCTGGCAGAAAACATGATTAATTTGAACACCCATAGTGTCTCAAGAACCAATGAACAAAGCATGAACATGCCTTCACAAGTGGCTGAATTGAATAGTGAAATTGTTCATTTTTTTGTGGACAATAGATCAATGGAAGAAGATGCAGGACATAATGAGGCAGCAGATGAAGAAAACAATATAGTTCAATCAAGTGCCACGGATACTGAAGTGCCAAGCAATGACATGCAGGTGGGAGGGAGGGAGAAGTTACTTGGGCGGTTCTTAAAGCTACCAGTAGAAAGAGTGTCAATGAAAAAGAAGCAAGGAACATCCAATAGTCTTCGTTTGGGGCGAAGTTCACAGTTACTCACCTCTGAAGACTATATAAAGCTCCTTGTTGAGTCTGAAAATAAGAAAATGGAAATTCAGGAATTAAAACAGAAAAAAAAAAAAGATCAAGCCAAGGAGAAGAAGGCAGCAAGGGCTATTGCAGCACAACGTCGAGCAGATGAAAGGCTTGAAAGAGAGAGAGAGCAAGGCAAGAGAAGGAGCAACAAAAACAAATCTCAAGACAGGAAAAGGAAGCAAGGAAGGCTCAACAAATGCTTGAAAGGGAACAAGGGTTCACTCATATGGTTGACATAAATGCAAGCACAGTTGATGAGAATGAATCCAGGAACATGTCCAACACATTGGACAACATTGCAAATAATACAACATTATTCCAAGACCTCATAAAAACTCAAGTGCCTCAGTATCAAAATCGGGGTTTACCCACTTGCCTTATTCCTACCACAGGAGGTCTGAATTCAATGTATGCTCAGCACACACCTCCACTTAACGCAAGTGTGAGGTACGGGTACTCAATTCCTCCATGGATGGAAGGGACAAATTGGTCTCAATTATATGGCAGCAATCAACCACCACCTAATCAAGCCTTCTTGGGAAGGCCAACCTACTTGGCTCAATCAGGCAACTCAGTGTTTGGCACTGAAGATTCTCAAGGCCATAAAGAATAGGAGTGTTAAATGTTTTTGGATGTAACCACATTATGATGTGGATTTTTGGATAGACTCTACGTTTGGTTTCAAATCGGTGATATGTTAGAATGATTGTGATAGGGCTGTCATATTGACATTTTTGAAGACTGTTTATGAAGCAAGATATCTTCCCAGCCATACTTTTATCACTTCCTATGCTTAAGGATATATCTGAAATGTAGAAAAACACATAGTGAATGTAATTTTGTTTTTCATAATTAAATCATTTTTTTTTAGGAAAATAAGGTAGCCTAACAACATAATCAAAACCAATCTGGTTATATCTACCTAACATGAGATGTTAATCTAAGGGTTCAATAGATAGAATCTCTTCGTACATCATTATAGGCAGCTAGTTGGATCCATTACCCAACTTCTATTTTTTGGGATCATCTCAAACAAGACTCCCAAAGTATGAATTTTGATGCCCTACTCTCCATAACTGTTGACGCCCTACTCTCCATATCTTGCAGTGTTTGACAAAGTAAATACTTTTTCGGTGTTACCAGAAACACCTTAAGTGTCTTACTTGGATCTCAGAAATCCCTGGTACAAGCCGCCATGGCGCCGTGGATTCCCGAAATGGAACGATAAAACGTATTTACTTTGTCAAACGCTGCAAGATATGGAGAGTAGGGCGTCAACAGTTATGGAGTGTTAGATGTTTTTGGATGTAACCACATTATGATGTCGATTTTTGGATGGACTATAGATCTCAGATTTCCTTTCTACTACACTAAGTATAATCATGGGACTGTTTAAATGTGAATATCTATATGTATATTTTTATAAGGGACTGTTTATGAACATACCTAGGAGCTAATTTTTTATGAGACAAAACTAGTTTCAAATCGGTGATATGTTAGAATGACTATGATAGGGCTGTCATAGTTTTTGAAGACTGTTTATGAAGCAAGATATCTTCCCAGCCATATTTTTATCACTTCTTATGCCATGACCAATTGGAAATACTAGAACAACAAGCCCTAGTATTCAGCATCAATTCATTATTTATTTTTTGGCCTCTTCTTCACAGATTAGTAAGAAGAATCATTCGCATAAAATAGTGATACTTGGATAGAGAGGGAGAATGCCTCCAACCACAATGATGAGGCTGCCAATACAATTAAGATGTAGTTGGTGAAGAATCCAATGCTAGTTGAACAAAAGATGCAACATGTGGTTTTTGCAAATCAATATGTGAAAAATCATTTTAAGTGTTAGAATCAAGCTCTTGCATATCATTAGTGGATGAATTAGCAAAAAGTGCACAATCTAATTCATGTAAAATTGTAGTAGAAGGCTCAAGATATCCCAGGCCTACTATAACTAGCATCCTCTCAAGCTCAATAGGAGTAACACTACTATATCCATGTCCACCAAGTCCACAATATGTACATTCCATATGCCTAAGTAATTAGTAGCCATATTGCAAGGAGGTGAGGGCCTATTAGTGTGTTGCTCACAGTAAGGAAGTGAGGGCCTATTAGTAGCCAATAGTGCAAGAAAAGAAGTTACTCAAGCAAATGTTGCACATGCTTTTGCAAAGAATCAGGTATCGTGTCATTGTCCCTTAAATAATCATGGGATTTTGATTGATAAGACTCAAGTTTTCATCCATCTTGTTAATTTGCAAGGTCCAATTATGAATATTTTCCTGATAATTTTTACCATGACCAACAACAAGACATGAATCTCTATCAAAATAAAAATCCATGTTTCAAATACCATCCATTATTTGATATTTTGTACCTCTTAAATCTTACTTCTTGGACAAGATTGCTATTGAGGTCATGCATATTCTTGAATATGGATGGAGTTGTCCCTGTCTTCAACTTGTTGATGCAGGAGATAATAATTATGCTCAAGTCCTCATCCTAAAGTTGGATATCAGTGTCCCCGAGTGAAAGGTTCCACTCGCAAGCACTGGAAATATCATTCTACAGAGAGGAAACTTTACTACAAAGTTTTTCATTAGTATCTCGTGATGAAGTAACAACATTACAAAGCTTGGCTTTAAAGTTTAGAAAAAATTATTTTTAGCTTGTCATTAATATGTTGCAAGGAGGCAATTTCATCATGAATATTCTCTTGAGAAGTTCGTAATCAAGCTAATCAAGCAAACTTCTTCGCATCACATTTCCAAAGCACAAGGCCTCTTCATCATCAAAAACATCCACTGCAGAGCATAGTATTTTGCAGCAGCCAAACAGATGGGAAAAATGCAAAATGTATTAGTAGAAAAGGGTCCAAAAAAACAAAAAAAAAAACCTTTCAAAATTTGAACCTTACAAGGCAAAAAATTATTCCTGCCTAGGGGAAAAACAAGAAACCTTCCAAAAAAATTAATTTGTTTCAGCAATAATTAACTTCAAACAACAAAATAATTACCTCTTTGTAAAACATGCCTAAACTAGCAAAAATACATTGTAAAAAATGATAAAATATATTGTAAAATAAGTGAAGACATAATGAAAATAAGATAGCATTGCTGCTCACTCAACTACTGAAAACGTGCCCAAAAGCCTGCAAAATTGGTGGTGAAAATGTGCCTTGGTCACTTCAAATAAACTGAATTAAGTGTTGGACAATGGAGCACTTCAATAGAACTTAGGTCAACTTGAGAATAAAGCCAGAGTCAGAAGAGGATATGCAGGGACAAGTCAACACAAGACAGATTGCAAAACAAAAAACTGGTGTACTTCATTGTAGGTTGGCTTTATGATAGAAAAAGCATGTCTTTACTATTAACTTGGTCAGACACAGTGAGGTCCACAATGCAAGGATGACAAGCTTGCTAAAAACATGCCTTGAGAGAATGAGCTATAGAACCCACAAATAATCACAGGTCGCTAAAAATGGGGGTCATAAAAAGGATCTCATTGGTGGCCACAGGTAGTAAAAGACTCATGAAAGGTGCAAATAGCAACAACAGTAACTACATGAAAGGTTGCATGCACCACAAGAGGGAAATGGCTCAAAAAAGGGTCGTGCCAAGATTACAAGCATGCCTCAAAAGAAGACCACAAACAGGCAGAAAGCCAAAAAACATGTCCATACTCACAAGAGCCAAAACAAAAAGGGAGGTTGGTGTAACAAGGTTACTTGTGAGACTACAACAAGAAAAAGATTGTGGTCAATTCACTCAAGAAGGCTTCGTGTGTTAATGTAGCCAATTTATTATGATATTTTGTGATGTCTGAGCTTGGGCAATATGCCTCAGGGAAATTGACAAGGTAAGATGTAAATCTTGGCTAATTTTGGCAAGCAATAAATTCCAGAGTGGTAGGTTACAAAGGATTTGGCATAACTAGACAGGTTAACAAACCAAAAAACTTCTTATATTAATAATTCTGTGAATTTAATATAGGTTTCTGTAAACAAGGACTCAACCATGAAATGTATCTTATAAAAAGCCTGAAATGTATCTTATAAAAGGCTCGTGCAAAGAATGTTAATGATTTTGAGAACACGGCAAGCTTGGTGTCATTTCTAACAAACAATATTACAGGTTTGCAGCTCTTCTAAGAAAAACGACCTCAAACTCTGCCAAGTACCAGAACCAAACCCTAACCCCTAAACCCACAGATAAAAAAACATAAATTCCACCACATATAAACCCACAAAAATTCCATTCACTCTTACAAGAAAACAAGAAGAGCTAAATTCCACCAAACAACGATTGGGAGTGTTAAAAAACACAAGGAATAAGTGTTAAAAAATACAGCAAATGATTGGTAGGATTGTGAATCCTACCAGAGGTCATCGAGAAGCACAGAGGTTGAGAAGTGCAAAGGTTGCAGGGCGTCGCCGCTGAGGAACCTGGAACCCTGGAACCAATGCCAACACCCACCATGGAACCCTGTACATGCAAAAAACAAGAAAATTAGAATTTTATCAACAAAAATGGCATTGTTAGAGTAAAAATTGAACGAATTGCAGACAAACCTGAAGAATTCGATAAAACAGAGCAAGCAGACCGAAACCCTTGTAGACAACAATCGATAAGTTGGCGGTCCAGCATCAGAGGAAAGGCGGACCCAATAGAAGACTTCGCATTCAAGAATAGGAACCCCCTGCGAGCTACAACGTTCAGCAACTGAAAAAGGTTCAAACCCAACAACACAAACATGGCGGAACCGACGAACAGGTTTAGAAACTGCACAAAACAAGCAACCAGCAATGGCAGGCAACGGAAGGTTGGACAATATTCAGAAAATGCCAACAGGTCGCACAAGTTCTGGTACCGGCAACCACCACCACCGGCGGAGCCGAACGACCACACTTCGGGCCCGAGCAACAATGAACGGGAGTAAGACCTCATCGCGGTTAAACCTCCAGACCAAACCCTAAACATGCTCCAAATTCCCGCATTTAATGGTGGCACCAACCCAACACGTGGCCGGTTGAAATGGGCAGCTGTCGTACAACGGCCACGTGGGTTTACACCTTGCTTGCTGAGGTGGAGGGGAGCGTGTTTAACAATTGGCGACTCTCCCCTAGCAAAGGAACTATCATATTTGAATGCATTGAAGGTGGTGATAGTAAGAGTGTAGTGGCAAAAGTTGTTGAGAAATCTAGGGGCGGTTAGGTTAGGTGATTTTTCTTACTTGATAGCAGTTTATGATATATATTGTTTAAATTTATTAATTTTTTCTTTCTCTTGATTATATTTAATGTTTTTATCATCAAATAACAACCAAACCATAAAGAAAAATGAGACAAGAGGACACAAGATATAGGTGATTAGCAAGGGCCAAAACCTCCTTTCGAGAGGAAAACCCACACAAACTCTTTTCTTCTTATATAACTTCAAATGACAAATTCCAAGACCTATGATCCTTGACCAAGACTCCTTTAAGACCAAGTCAAACATATTCTTCTTAATGAACCTTCTTTCAGCTACTTTGACCAAGCAACTTCTAGAAACTTCGGCAACTTCTAGCTACTTCGACCCAACAATTTTCCAACACTTCGACTTGCCCAACAACTTTCCAACACTTCGACTTGCACAATAACTTTCCAGCACTTTGACTTGCGTGGCAATTTTCCAACACTTTGACTTGCCCAGAAATTTTCCAACACTTCAACTTGCTGAGCAACATTCTAGTACTTCGACTTGCCTAGGAACTTTCCTGCACTTTGATTTTGTTGTAGTAAGGTTTCCCTAATTTTCGCACACATGTGAAGAGAAGCTAGCCCTAAAACAATATTCAAAATTTTGTTCCTTTAGTTTTCCTCTTCTTCGCTCTCCTTTTCTTCCGTGATCTAATTTCTTGTGGTGAGTGAGTTCTCTTTAAGTGAGGTCGAATTTTCTTATATATGGGCTTCACAAGGTGTCAAATATCCTTTCATGAGGCCGACTTTCTTCTTCATGTAGGCCGACTTTTTTCTACTTGTTTGACAAGGTCTTAGAGGGTCTTTAACTCTATTTTTGACTCAAATAAATTTACTTTACAATATGTAACATGCCCAAAAGGGTCTTCCATACATGACAATGACTCAATTGACTTGTAGACTCAATGACAAGCCTTAGAAGCACTCAATGGGCGTTTGAGCTAAAAATAAATTTCTCTTGAGCATGAAACTTATCTCTCAAGAATAAAAATAATAAAATTAGTTTTATCTTTACATCGAATATATAAAATCATGATTGCATATATCATTATGAAGATTGAACCTAGTTACATATTTCAACGCTCCCTCTTAACTAGGGAGGTATTCAAAATCCATACACGGTACTTGGACATTCTCAAACTGAATAATTCTCATAAGAAAAGTTGGATTGGTAATCCATCTAATAATCTACTTCCTTATCTTATGTAAAAGCATCTCATCATATCAACAAACATTTTCACATAGCAAGGTCTTGACTAACAACTCTATCTCTCCACAAGTTCATAGCACAATGATGGTGAGATCAATCATTGATAGACAACATAGTTACCGATCAAATAGGTAATTGAACTAGTACCTACTTTTTCGAGGTAGCAAAAAAAGCATCCGATTTTGAAAAGTGTTGATGCATAATCACTTTTTTTGTTTTTAGCATAGTTTTCGCATATTAAATTTTCTTATGGGATTTTTTTTTTTGTTCTAAATGTCATGATTTTCATGATGATTTTGAAAAATGGTAAGTCTTGATGCAACATTATTTCTTTTTGTTTAGAGGTGATTTTCATCTTGATAATAAAATATAAAAATAAAATAAAATAAAAATGTGACAAAAAAAATCCAATATAAAAAGATATGAAAACAAAAAGTGTAAAAAACTGGTAAAAATAAAAATAAATTAAAATAAATAAATAAATCAATCAAAAAATAAATAAAAATAAGGTAAAAATAAAAAATAAAACACTCATAATTTAAAGAAAAAAAAGAAAAAAAAAACTTAAAATATATATAGATATAGATATATATAATTAAAAAATTAAAAATAATATTAAAATAAAAATTTTAAAACAATAAAATTTTAAATTAAAAAATAAATAAATTAAAGAAAAATAAATAACTAAATAAATTAAATTAAATTAAAAACAAAACTAAGAAAAATACACCGCTTTCAAAAAAACACTTTTCTTTTAATAAAAAAATTGAAAAATTGAAAAAAAAAAAAATAACCTTTTTTTTAATTAAAATTTAAAAATAATAATATTAAACTTTAAAGTAATAATATTAAATTTTGAACTCCTATTCATACTCAAATATTTTCTCTTACTTCAAAAATAACGTTGGCCTTTATCTTCTTTAATATTTTGGAAAGTTTTCACTTTCTTCACTATAACGTTGGCCTTTATCCTCTTTAATATTTTGGAAAGTTTTTAGTTTCTTCATCCTGGGAATGATTTCAATGTTTGAACTCCTCAAAGATAAGGTTCTGCTTCATCTTGCTATAATTATTTATACAAAATTGTAGCTTACATGAAAAAAAAAAACTTGCATATATCGAAGTTAGAATATATACGTAACGTTTGGTTATGGAATGTCTACACGATTTGATTATCTGTTCAATATTACATTATCAAACACACTTTACATCATGGCACGCATTTGATTGAATGTCGTGTAGAAGATAATGGAGAATCTCTTATTTTAGTGTGAATTGGTTCACGAGACCTTAGGATAGGAATTGATTTCCATTTCTTAGGGTATGGTTCTAACTTCTCTAGATCTTGTGTGCTATATAATAGTTGAATTGTATGGAGAATGTAGAGCGTTCTGCAGAAGCCAGAATTTCCTAGTTCAGACTCTCTTTCGTAGAGCTGACCAGAGGGATTGTTTAATAATCTATTCAAACCTCATTTTTTATCTTGGTATCAGAGCATAGTTGAGTGAGGAGGAGCATAGCGCTACCTGCCTACCTAGAGGAGAAATGTACGTTGCCTACTACTTACTTTGAGGAGGAGCCTTGCACTGTCTGCCTACTTATCTCTGTTGATCTAAGCTTGTGTGAAGTCTCAGGTTGCTTTCCAAGCATACGAACTCACGCAAATAGAAGCTTTCCAGCAGACAGAACAGTGCCATTTGTGGCTACATGGCTGTCGTTTCTAAGGCCTTTCCCGCAGCAAAAGAACGGATCGCAAAATCCTGCCATCCTTGGCCGCTCAGAGGAGATACGAGACCGGTGCTGGGCTAAAGGTCGAGCTTGCGTGGATTGAGCTAGGCCAAGGTCGGTGCTGGGCTGCAACGTGGCCATCCAACACTGCCTCTAAATTGCTGGGCCGAGAAAGCGTAGCAACCTACCTGACTGGGTATCGGGCTACAGTACGTTGCCTCCTGCGTATGACTGGGCTGCCTCCTGCGTGGCTGTTGAACGCTGCCAAGAGGCTCATTTGACTCCTGTCAAGAGATACGTTGCCACTGTTGCGATTCAGAACCTGTCATGTGGTGTGGCTATTGTGGTGTGACACAACCATTTTGCTCCAAATTTCTGAGCGTTTTCATCCTCCACTTCTGCTGCCATCCAACGTTGCCATCCAACATATAGGAACACTGCCACCGTTGCCAGGCTCTTTGGTTCACATTATGTTTTTTTTTTTTTTTGGTTGGCAAAAGTGGCCGCAAACTAAAAGACGGCAAAGCTTTACGAAATCAACGCTGCATATTTTTTTTTTGAAGGATTCATGTTGTACATTCCTTTCAATGCAGAGCACATCGTTTGCGAGAGGCCCAGGTGACAAATGCATAGTATGCAGAGAGATTTCCGAAGCAGAAAAGGTTGATTAAGAAGTCCTTTCTTCCCACTGAACCAAGCATCAAAAATTGCTACACAAAAAAAAGGTTTTTAAATGACAGATTTCATATTGGAAAGTGCGCAGATTTCAAAGAACTTTGAATTAAATTTTTAAAGTGGAATTTTTAATGGTTCCTTTGTTATGAGTGGAATTTTTTTTAAATGTTCCTTTGATGAGAAGAGCTTGTTAATAAGGTTCTTGAAAAGTGCCTTTTGAAAGTTTTTTTTTAAAAGGAATTATTGTTGATCCACTTAAGAAGAGAGGAAATTTTTTTCTTTTTTAAGCGCCGAAGAGATCTAAGATAGATCTGAGCCAGTGTATTCTTTAATCATCAAGATGAACAATCAATTAATCGAAGCATACTTGAATGAGAGTACCAAACTTGATGGCTCCAATTACTCAAATTAGAAATTTAAGATGCAGATGGTGTTAGAAGCACATAATTCTTGGACGATTGCAAATGGGGATGAGCCGAAGGCAGTAGCAAGAACAACATCGGTCCCAGATTGGGAGAAGCGTGAAGGTAAAGAAAAAACGGTGCTAAAGATGTCAGTGAAAGACTGTATCATACCGCATATCAGAGAATGTAAATAAGAAAATCAAATCTGGACCGTATTGAAGGATTTATACGAGATCAGGAATAGAAATCGTCTCTTGTTCTTGAAGAGAAAGATTTTGTCCATAAAGATGGAGGAGAATGAAATAGTTGCTTCTTTCATATCACGGATCAAAGACCTGAAGAAAAAATTATCAGACATCATTGAGATAGTTGCAGATGTAGATTTGGTCATGATTACCATGAATGGTATGACTGATGATTACTAAATGTTTATCACTGGGATAAGTGCGAGAGAGAAAAACCCAAAGTTTGAAGAACTTATAGGAATATTAATGTAGGAAGAAGAAATAAGATCAACTTTGAAACCCCAGAGTGCAGATATGGTGCTAATGGCAAAGAATAAATTCTTCAAAGGAAAAGGAAATTCATCATAGAAAAACGGAGGAAATTCATAGAAAAGACCGAATCAAACTCAAGGTATGCATCCGAATAAAAACAACTCTGTAATTAAATGTTTTTATTGTGTAAAAATTGGTCATATTGCTAAGGAGTGTAGGAAGAAGAAATTTCATGAAGAAAAACAGAAGCATAAAATACATACAGGTCATTTTGCAAATGATGACCATGTTCAGGACTTCATATTGTTCATGGCAGACTTAGGTGAAAATGTCGATGCAGACACCTGGTATGTCGATTCGGGAGCATCCACACATATGACGGGGAACAGACAATGGTTCAAAGATTTTAAAGAAATCAACAATGGTGTAGAAATCTACCTTGGTGATGATAAATTTCATCAGATCAAAGGATGCGGGAGAATTTCTGTTATTTTACCTAATGGTAATGTTAGATATATTCATAATGTAATGTATGTGCCCAGATTGACAAAGAATCTGATTTCTGTATCCATGATTATAGCTCAGGATCTCAAGGTTGAATTTTTTAAATCTAACTGTTATATTAAAGATTTGTTGGATGGCATGAAGAGTATTGCTTCAGGAATTTGAACAGGAGGTCTGTACAAATTGGATGTGAAAACAACGCCAAATCAAGCTTTGACAACATCGAGTTTGACGATAGAAGAGTCGTGGCACCAAAGACTTGGTCATATCAACTACAATGACTTGTTGTTACTTCATAAAAAGGAAATGGTAAGAGATCTTCCTATATTAAAACAAGTGCACACTAATTGTGATGCTTGTGCATTAGGAAAAATGCATAGAGAAGAATTCCATGTTCGAGTAGAAAGGAAAAAGAGAGACATACTTGAATTAGTGCACACATACCTTTGTGGACCCATGAAAACAAAGTCATTAGGAGGTGCACTGTATTTTTTATTGTTTTTTGATCATTGCACGAAGTTTTCTTGGGTATATTTCACGAGTAAGAAAAGCCACACCTTTGAATACTTTAAGCAGTTCAGGTATATGATTGAAAAGCAAATAGGGAAGCACATAAAAAATCTCTGCACTGATCAAGGGGGAGAATACAGGAAGGAGGAACTTACCAAGTATTGTAAATACCATGGGATATTACAACAATTCACAGTACCCCATACTCCTCAGTAGAACATAGTAATCTCCGCTCTGATCAAGGGGGAGAATACAAGAAGGAGGAACTTACCAAGTATTGTAAAGACCATGGATATTACAGCAATTCACAGTACCCCATACTCCTTAGCAGAACATAGTAGCGGAGAGAAATAACAGAACATTGGTGGAGTGTGCTAGGAGCATGTTGAAAGGTAAGGATATTTTGAATGGTTTTTGGGCTGAAGCATTGAATACTGCAGTTTATTTGAAAAATAGGAGTCCTACAAGAAATCTCGAGTTTAAAAGTCCTTTTGAAGCATTATATGGATTTAAACCTGCAGTAAAAAATCTAAGAGTTTTGGGTCTAAAGAATTTGCCCACATTCCAAAGGAAGATAGAAGAAAACTAGATTCAAAAGCCATCAGATGTACCTTTGTAGGGTATTGTTCACAATTTAAAGCTTATAGATTATTTAATCCTTCTACTCACAAGAATTTTGTTAGTAGAGATTTCATATTCCATGAGTAGGTTTGTGATGAATCTAATAAGCACAATGAGGAATGGGATATTCCGTTTTTGGTGGAAGAAAGTGAAGAAACAAGTAACAGCCAGGATCATAAGAAAGAGGCAGAAGCAGAGAATCCAGACACAACAATCAAGCTGATTCCATCAAAGGAAAGTCAGAATGGGTTGGAATCTACACCAACGCTCAGAAGATCAGGTAGGCAGATTCAATTGCCTGCTAGATACAGAGAAAATGCCTTTATAACTAGTATGATGAATGTTGTTTAACCTTCTAGTTATAAGGAAGAAAATCAATGTAGTGAATGGAAAAAAGCGATGGAACAGGAATATGAATCTATTCTCAAAAACAACACTTGGGATCTAGTTGAACTTCCTGAAGGGAAACAAACCATAGGGTGTAAATGGTTGTATAAACCCAAAATTAATGCAGATGGAACCATAGATAAATTAAAAGCTATATTGGTAGCAAATGGGTATTCACAAAAAGAAGGTATTGACCATGAAGAAACCTTCGCCCTCGTAGCTAAACTAAACACTATAAGAATGTTGATTGCTTTAGCTAGTAAGAAACATTGGATGATTCACCAACTAGATGTAAAATCTGCATTTCTAAATGGGGAATTGAAAGAGGAGGTCTACTTAGATCAACCTGAGGGGTTTGTCCAGAAAGGGAAAGAACATTTAGTCTGTAGATTAAAGAAAGCTCTATATGGACTAAAACAAGCACCCAGATCATGGTATGAAAAGATTGATTCATTTTTTCTGCAATATGGTTACAGTAGAAGAAAAAATGATCCTAATTTGTATACCATGAAAGATGAAAATGGGCGCATAGTGTTGATTTCTTTGTATGTAGATGATCTAATTATTACAGGTGATGTTGTTGATCTAATCAAAGAAATCAAGTAGCAAATGTCATAGATGTTCGAAATGAAAGACCTTGGTGAATTAAGATATTGTTTGGGTCTCGAGATATGGAGAGATTTAGGACAAAAATTTTTGTCCCAGGGTAAGCATGTTAGAGGTCTACTGGAAAGATTCAGAATGGATCAGTGCAAGGCTGCAGCAGTACCACTACAACAGAACATCAAACTTCAGAGTGAAGATGGCTCTAAAGAGGCAGATGTGACACTTTATAGACAACTGGTTGGGAGCCTAATCTACCTAACCACTACCAGACCTGATTTGGCTTATGCAGTCAGTGTGCTAAGTCAATACATGTCGAAACCACTTGAGAGTCATTGAAATGCAACAAAAGGTGTTTTAAGGTACCTATAGGGAACTATAGATTATGGTATTATTTACACTGATTCTTCTGATGTTATATTGATAGGATTTTCAGATTCCGACTAGGCTGGAAATGTCGACGACCGAAGATCCATAACAGGCTATGCATTCAGCATTGGATCCGGGGTGATTACATGGTGCAGTAAGAAACAGAACACAGTTTCTTTGTCTTTAGCTGAAGCAGAGTATCAAACCATGTGTGCAGCAACATGCGAGGCAGTTTGGTTGTAGAGACTTCTCGAGGACGTTGGGGAAGAACAGAGAGATGCAACAACAATCATATGCGACAACCAGAGTTCAATCAAACTTGCTAATAATCCGATGTTTCACAAGAACACTAAACACATTGATACACAATTCCACTTTATCAAGGGGAAAGTTCAATCAAAAGAAATTCATCTTGTATATTGTAAAACGTGTGATAATGTTGAATACATTTTCACTAAGCCTCTTGGAAATTTTAAGTTTGTAATGTTTAGGGATATGTTAGGCATATTTGTGAACCCCTTCTCCATTAAGGGGGAGCGTTGAAGATAATGGAGAATCTCCTATTTTAGTGTGAATTGGTTCACGAGACCTTAGGATAGGAATTGGTTTCTATTTCTTAGGGTATGGTTCTAACTTCCCTAGATCTTGTGTGCTATATAATAGCTGAATTGTATGGAGAATGTAGAGCGTTCTGCAGAAGCCAGACTCTCCTCGTTCAGACTCTCTTTCGTAGAGATGACTAGAGGGATTGTTTAATTATCCATTCAAACATCGTTTTTTATCTTGTCTGGGTGGGAATTTGGTGTCTCTATGGAAATGATCTTCAGAAATGATCAATTATCTTCTATATGGATTGTCAATTTCTATAATTGTGAAAGATTTTTATTATGCAGCATTTAAAACAATTCATGGAGCTAAGAGAGGCGTTTCTACACTTTTAAGCTATGGGTAGACACGTATAACTTTTAAGTAACCTCGGATGTGAGGTATGCGCATATATGTTTTTAAGTTTGTTTTGAAAATACTGTAATATTTGGAAGGCTGGGTGTTAAAAGCTTGTAGAGAAAACCCTTATGTTTTGATACAAAATATGTTCAAACATTTTTCTAAAAGGTCAAAGATGTAACAGGTTTCGAAAACAAAAAAGGCTTATGAATTGGTACATAATATAAACCAGTAGTTTTTTTTCGTCTGAAAAATAAAAATAAAAAATAAAAATAAAACTGGTATAGGCAACGGAATTTGTATAACAGTTTTTCGCAAAATCCAAGGGGTCGGGTCAATTCCCAGAATCGAGATTTTTAGTATGCAGCATTTAAAATAGCTCGTAGAGCTAAGAGAGGCGTTTCTACATCTTTTAAGCTGCTCATAGACACATATAACTTACTTTTACTTGACAAAATAACATGGAAAGAAAAAAACCGGTATAGGAAACTGAATTTGTCTAAGGTTTTTCCCACAATCGAAGGAGTCAATTCTCATAATCGACCCCAGGGTGCTGCGTAACTAGTTTGTTGATTACTTTTTTTTTAATTATTATTATTAATTTTTTTAAAATTTAATTTGTTTTTTTATTTTTTAAAATTCATTTCATATTTTTAAATTTATTCTTTTATTCTTTTATTTTTTAAATTTTACATTTAAAAATAATTTTATTTTTATTATTTAAAAAAAATATTAATTTTTATTTTTAATCTTATTTTATTGTTAATTTCAATTTTTTTTTTTAAATTGTTTTTTATTATTATTATTATTTTTAATCTAAAAGTGTTTTTTACATATATTTATATATATATATTTTTAATTTAAATTATCGTTTAAATTTTCTTTCTAAATTTAAAAAAAAAAAATTAATTTAAATTTTTTTTTCTTTTTAATTTAAATTTTTTTTATTTTAATATTTATTTTAATTTTATTTTTAAATTAATATTTTTTAATTTGAATTTGTAAATTTAATTTAATTTTTTTTTAATTATTATTATTATTATTATAACTAAAAAAATAAAATTTGTTTTTGTTTTTTTTTGTTTTGTTTTGGGTTAATTTTTATTTATTTTCTTTAAATTATGTGTTTATTTTATTTTATTTTAAATATTTTTTTTTCTGTTTTTATTTTTTTTCAATTTTTTTTTTTCATAAATGATATTTTATCTTTAATACTATGCTTAAAAATTATTGGAATTTTATTTTCATAAACGTGTATATTTTATCTTTAATGTATCATTGGATTTTGAAGGCTTTTGAGAGAGACAATAATAGATTATCTTTAATACCATGCCTAAAAATTTGTTGAATTTTAAGACTTGATATTTTATCTTTAATGCCATGTTTATCGTTGCAATTTTAAGGTTTTTCAGTCATGATATTTTATCTTTAATGTCATTATTAAAAATTGTTGACAATTTACCCCGAAATGAAAAAGACATTATTCCAACATTAACACTCTTCGTTTTCAGGTTGTTTTTTGAACACACAAAATTGATGATGTCATTCCACCATCAACACTTTTTGTTTCGAGGGTGTTTTTTCAATCCTTTTTTCAAGAAAAAAATTGGTTTTTAGCGTAATTTAAAAAAATGTTGAAATTTGACCCTTAAAAAAAATGCATTCTAGAAGACACACTTTTCGTTTTTGGGTTGTTTTTTCATGTTTTTTGAGTTTTTTTAGGCTGGAGTTCTCGTTTTGAGGTAATAGTTCATGTTTGATCAGTAACTATGTTAGACGCCATCATCATTGTATCTCAAGGTGTTACACAGTAATTTGTCACTGTCCCTGCAATCCCCATATCGCACATTGGAGGGTCATTTCTGTGACTAGTTAGAAGTGTCATGCCTTGCAAATACCATCATTGCATCCCTTGCTATGAGGAAAACATTCCCTCTGTTGACCATTTCCTGAGCAGACTACTAAAAACACTTGTTTTTGCCTTGGCGCTGGTAGCTCGTTATGCCCTCGCGCCAATGAGGAAAATTAACACTGAGCCCGCGCCAGTTGGCTCTCTGTCTTAGTGAGTTTCCCACGCCAGTTGGCTCTCTGTCTTAGTGAGTTTCCCACGCCAATATGTTTATGGAATTTTTTTTTAAAAATAGAGGCGAATTTTCGATCACAACAACTTCGTGGATGAGTCATAGGGAGTGGTTTGACTGAATAACCATGGCCTTCCTCCTTTGGCCTCTTGTTTCCACCTTATGGGGAAACCTCCCAAGGGATAAGGCCTCCCTTCCATTATTTTAGGGATCCCAACCTCCTCCTCTCCTCTATAAATATAGCCATCTTCCATTTGATGTGTTGGTTGAACATGTTCTAGTTAAACAAATAGCTGAAAAAGTTAGCATAGAGAAGAAGCAATCATAGCTTCAGGAGAATAGTGCAGAGTGTGATTGTTTGTGTGTGTTGAGAACATAGTGAGATCTTGGACCTTTGTTCATGAGGGTGTGGAAAACGTGCTTGGATGTAGACCTGTCGAAGGAGAGCCTCAACATCAAGGCTTGGTTGTAAACTTCCCTTGTCTTTATCATAATAAAATGCATCTGATGTTTATCTTCCACTCTTGTTTACATTTATAATGAGATTTCTAGCATTCCTTGATCAGTTAGATAGGTTGTAATTGTTTTTATGTTTGTCGTGGTTTTACGCTTGTCGTGTTGTCTTGAATTTCTGTACAGGTAATCGAACGTTGGTGGCAACGTGTGTCGAGCTTGAGGAGAGTGACGGATCAAGAAGCTTCCACGGAATATGACAACATAGCATCAGAACGAGGTAGGTTATATTCCTTGATCTGAATTTCATTTACAATCTAGGAAGGTAGATGATAGTATGTTCCCGTAATTTCTAGACCCACCCTAGGGCTAGAGGGATCGCCTCCGTCCGCAAAGGGGATTTACCTGGACAACAAATTGGCGACTCCGCTGGGGAGTTTGCTTTGAGTTTGTCACTCTTTGAGGTCTTGGTCATTCGATGGATTTAGTCGAATGACCATTTCCCTGTTTGTTCTTATGTTTTTCATCAATTACAATCTTTTAGTTTTTTCTTGAAGTGGTGAGTCTGGTCTTGGTTGGAAGAAATTCTTTGTTTTTTCCTATTCAGGCATTGGTGCTTTTATTTTTCTAACAGTAGGGCCGATTGGCGCTAGTTGTCAGTTAGAAACCCATGCCAATTGGCCATTGGCGCTAGTTGTCAGTGAGCAAGTCACGCCAGTTGGCGCTAGTTTCACCCACCAAATTCGTGCCAATTTCAAGGTGTATGAAAAACTGAGGTTTTTTCCCTAAATCCTTCACCAGTGTGTCTTTCCCTTCTGGTATTTTTCTCTGTATGATTTACTCGTTCTCTCCTCTACTTTTTCACTTATGAGCATATATTACATTGCTCTTTTTTCAACTGAAAAGTCTTCTTTCTTGATTGCTTCATGTAAAATGGAATGAATGCCTTGTTTTGAGCTCATGCTTTGGAAGTCCTTTTTGTGCTTGACCTCATATGTCTTGTAGCCTTTTGAGGAATTTTGTTACAAAGTGTTTAAAACAACGATTGCATTCTTAGTGTGGTTTTTCATCCTTTTTGCATTCATCCTTCCATTAAGGAGATTTGCGTTCATTTAGTTTTCGTCTCAAAGTTTTCTTTTCGTTAAAATGCATTAGATCACATTGCATTGAAAAGTATTTTTGAGATTTATCATTGAACTTAGATCACATTGTTTAATGATTGAAAGCTAAAAATCGCATCAAGTGCATTCTCTTTCATTAAAAGCATGCATTAAGTAGATTCTCATTTCATCGAAAATTGCATTGAGTGCATTCTTATTCTTTCAAAAAAAGGAAATTGTGCATAGATTACAATTGCATAGTTTTCAAAAAAGAGGATTTTGCATAGATTACATTGCATAATTCGCATCGTTGAATGTTTTAGACTGCTTTTGGATAGTGAAATTCATCTAGTTTGGAAAAAGTTTCGTTTTCAGTATTGTTGTTTGTTGCATCATTTTTTGGAACTCTTCCCTTAAATAGATAGCATTCATCGAATTGAAAGCTTTCTTTCCTCATATAGCTGCATATAGGAGATTTTCAGATGACATGTAGTAAGGCCTTGAAACTGAGACATAATTCAATATAAACTTTAAAAATTATTCAATCAACCTAAGGAAGCATTGAAACTTAACACTCACATTTAGAGTTCTAGGCTAGAGATGTGTTCTGGCGTCTTTAAACCTAGCAGCTATTGCTCGCCATCTGGCTTCAGACAGCGCTAGTACGGACTTGTGCTCCCCGTACTGTCGACTATATAAAGGGAGACCCCTCTAGGTTGCAATCCTTTTATCCGTAGGAAGCCGAGTCTGCCGCCTTGTAACTGTGATGCACCAAACATAACATTCATAGAGACTACCTGCACGTACGTCAAGTCCTTGGTTAATTCTTCTTTCATTTTATTACCAAGGTGTATATGGCAGTTCACGGGAACTTGGTACACCCTCTTGCTTAGAGTACCTGAGTAGTCATTTTGATCTTTTCATGATTCTCTAAAAAGTGAAAAGATCATCGAGCGCTTGTCCTTTCACGCTCGTTTCAATCTGAAAGTGATAGAGTCACCTTTTTCCTGTTTCTCGACTCTTGAAATATGAAACAACAGAGTTTTGTTTCAATGTCTTCAAATATTACTTGCCCACGAAATCTTCCTGGTTAAAGTTATCTTCCGTAGTGTTTTGTTTTACGGTTGTTTCCAATGGAAACATTTCCGGAGTTTACCAACCAAGGAATCCCCTCCGAGGGGAATCCTGGTCATTTTCCTTCTTTTGGGAATGTTGGTGCTCCTTATATGGAAACGTTATCCCTGCTTGGGTTAATTGTTGGGTTGTCTGTTTGGTTATTCTCGACCTCTGTGGTCTCGAGTGTTCCGTCCTCTATAAAACCATCTCCTCCACCTGAACAACATCGTGTTGATTCTAAAGTGGACCTCTCCCCTTCTTTGCCTGTTTCTTTGTCCTCCTCTTCTACTTCGCCTGGTGAAAGTCTGGATTCTATTAACCAGGTGGCTAAGAAGAAGAAGAAGAATAAAAAGAAGAAGAAGTCAGATAAGAGAGAGGCTAAATCTGTGGCTATTGAGCCTAAGAAACCGTCCATTGATAAACCATCCATGCTTCCACGGAAAGTCAAATTCCCTTGCATGTTGTGCAAAGGTGACCAACTTCTTCGAGACTGCCCTGGCATTCCCAAGGTACTTGAAGTATGGTCCAACAGTCGTCCACCATTGCCTTTGACTTCCGGAAGTCATGTTGGTAACACATCCTCGACTAGTGCTAATAAGACTCGTAAGAAACAGGGTAAGGTTACCAATCCCTGTAAGTTGTGTGAAGGGAATCATCCCATTCACCTTTGTCCGTACATGGATGAAGCCAAGAGAGTGTTGGACAACCCTACTATTTCTACACCATGCCTTCTGGCTAGTTACCAGAAGCTTTCTTCGAGTCCTCCACTAGTTGATTCAACGAATGGTCAAGAGTCATCCTTGGTCGATCTCGCTCCCCCGAAAATTCAAATTTAGGAATCCATTCCCAGCCAATCATTGGGCGTGGCATCAGTCGATCTAACCCCATCTGTGGTTCATTAGGTCTTTTCTGTTGAGAGTTGGTCTCATCCCCCTCATGTTCTTCTTTTTTCTTCAGATTATTCGAACTTGGAGAAAGATTCTTCCGTCCCTGTAGTTCAAGAATTTTCTCCTCCTACTCCCATGATGGACGTCTCAGAGGATGCTCCTCTTGCTCCGGTAACAGCAGGGGACAAGCATCTCAGTTCGATGGTATCCCCCCCAAGTATTTTGGTCGCTTCCTTTGATTGGAGTTGATTTTCCAGATACCGCCTTCTGTCTTATGTGCCTTTCGACATAACGGTACAAACTTTTTATCTGGTCGTACCCAGCACTATTATAGATAAAGGCACATTTGTTAGTATTTTGTCTTCCACTACTTGGAAAGCTTTTTGTTCTCCACCGCTTATGCCTATTACTCAAAATCTGTTGGATTTTAACAGAGGAACCAGTCAACCGTTAGGGATCCTTCCGAAGTTGCCTATTACTTTGGGAGGGAAAACCGTCTATATAGATGTGATGGTTGTTACAGGCCCCTTGGATTTCAATTTACTCTTGGGGCGCGATTATACTTATGCCATGGGTGCACTTGTCTCCTCCCTCTTTCATGTGATTTGTTTTCCACACAAAGGTTGGATCGTGACCATTGATCAACTTTCATTCTTTGGTCCCGATATGGCAGCTGGCCCACCATCTTCCCTTCCCGGTCTTTATCCGCCGGTTGTGTCTTCCCTGCCGTAGGTCAATTATGTGGCTACCTGTCCTGTGCCTACATTCAGTGATAGTGCCATTGTGCATTGTGTGCTGGGGGCATTGGGTCCTGATTTTTGAGATGTTGTTCTCCCATTGGATGAGAACCTCTTGGAAGCCATGACTTATTATTCATCATGATGAGTTGTCTTTGAAGCATGGTTCGTTTTCTTGTGTCAAGCTCCTTCAAAAATGAAACAAGGTTTTCGGAGCATAGTTCTTTTAATGTGTCAAGCTCCTTAAAAAATGAAACAAGGTCCTTGGATAAGAGTTCCTTGTCTTGTGTCAAGCTCCCTAAAAAATGAAACAAGGTTGTCGAAGCAGAGTTCCTTGTCTTGTGTAAAGCTCCCTAAAAAATGAAACAAGGTTGTCGGAGCATAGTTCTTTTAATGTGTCAAGCTCCTTTAAAAATGAAACAAGGTCCTTGGAGCAGAGTTCGTTTTCTTGTGTCAAGCACCTTCAAAAAATGAAACAAGATGTCATGAGGATAGTTCTTTTAATGTGTCAACCTCGTTAAAACAATGAAACACGTTCCTGTTCAATTTGAGTCTTTGATAAGATATCGTAAAATCCTAGTCGAGTCTTTCTATTGATCTCGTAATTTGAACCTTCACTCCATCTGCCGTTCATATGGATTGAAGCTTGGGGGGCATGTACCTCGAATTGAGTCACTATGCTGGAGGCATGCAAAATTTTTCAAGCATAGTTTGTTTCCGTTTCAATCTTGTGTAAAAATGAAACCAGTTTCAAGCATAGTTTATCTTTGTTTCAAGCTTGTGTAAAAATGAAACCAACTTCAAGCAGAGTTTTATGATTTCAAGCTTGTGTAAAAATGAAACCATTCCCATTTTACCTCTCGTGATTTCCATTTTATCAGCCTTTTTTTCCAGATGAGCCTTGGTTTTCTCATTCCACCGTCACTATCTGCTTGGCCGATCATATGCCTTCACTTGGTTGTTTTACCCATTCCCGAGGAACCGATGTGATGAGTGGTCTTGTTAGCCAGCCTCTTGACCTTTATCTTGTTATGAGTAGTTCCACCATCACTGGAACTAGTTGCTACCCTTTATACCACTCGTTCCTCCAGGAGGAGTCATCTTTCAACTCTTTTCTGACTCTCTAAAATTGAAAAGATTGCCGAGACGCTTGTCGTTTTGAACTCGTTAAATGAATGCGAAGCGATATCTACCCAATATATGTTTACCCCTTTTTCGGGCTGGGATAGATTATTTACGAAAAAGGAATACCTTAGCCTATCACGACTAAGAGGTTCTCTCAGACACAGTTTTCTACCTTTTCGGATCTGTGAGACTACCTACGAAAAGGGACTACTGAAGTTTTCTTTTCTGATTTCTTTTCAAACTCTCTAAACATGAAAAGATGTCGAGTTCTTCCTTTGTCAGACTTGTTAAAACTGATGACATCGGACTCTGTCGTTATGACATTATTTGAGTTCCTCCTTCCTAGGGCTCGTAAAATGTACTAGGTTGGATTTGCCTAAAGGACAAACTTATATGACAAGCATATGGTATCCTATTCAATCTTGTGTAAAAATAAAGAGGTACTCGCCAAAAATGGTGGGGGGAAATGGAAGTTATTCATCAGTTGTGTTGGCAGTATGTCACTCTTGAACATGACACTTGTCTACAGTTCGTGTCGGGTTGGGATATCTTCACTCTGTCACTCTGCCTCCATGGGTTTGGGAAATCCATTTGCCTCTCATTCGATTACCAATTTTGTCAACATGACCTCTGATCCTATTTGAGTCAAATGCTGCCAAATTCCAGAGTCGTGTCGCCGATATGTTCAAGAGCAAATCCTTCTGCAATTTGTACATTCCCTGATCCTCTGTTTCAGTCTTGATTCACACTCATATTACTGTTGAGCCCCAAGATTGTGCTTTCTTTCATCTTACTTCACCTCATTTTCCTTTGTCCATTGATATCCCAGGCCCAATTGATCAATGAAATTAGTTAAAATTACTTTTAAAATGATTAAACATGGCTAACTTGCTAAGTTTTGTGATTTTGTCATTATAATGCAAATTGGCTATAGAATGCAGACATTCCGTAGCTAACCGGAAATTCTGCAGCTGTCTTCACATTCAGGCATGTTCCAGGTGTCCTCATAAGAAAAACCACACATGGGTATATTCCACGTCATGTCCACATCGTTCGTTGGTCACCATGAAAGAAGAACCGAATTCTGGACATGGTTTTGGTACGTGGGAACTCATTTAAGGAGGCAAACTTCTAATAGGACTGTCTTAGTCCAGATGTCCTTTTTCCTTTTACGCTGCCATCTTTAGAGTCCTAGTACGATTTTGATAAGGAAAGACAATGATCCTCGTATTGTTGCAAGTTCTGTTATGTAGATTTGTTATAAAAGCACTCGGGAAACCGAGAGACAAGCTCTAGATTTTGCTTAGATTTTATGTATTGACTGCTATATTTCTGAAGACCGAGACTACTCTGTTTCAAGTTATTTTTCCTTTAATGAAGAAGACAGCATTGCTTTGAACGCGTTGAGTTGATTTGGAGTTAGATTCCATCTGGTGGTAGAGGGCCCCTGCCTCCTGCACGGCTTTACTTTCGTAATTTAGATAAGTATCTTAGTTGTTTTTACGTTTTTGAAGTTTGAGTTCATAGTTAATTTCATTAGCCACTATAGTTATACTTGTTCTAAGAACTCTTCCAAAAAATCCTTATGATGTCTAAGGCATGACTGTGGTACTGAATGTTTCAGTTGTTTGTTTATACTAAGTAACATAGCTAATCTTGCTCTTAAAACGCTCTTCCAAAATATCATAATGATGGGTAGGAGATAGTTGTGATATCTTAGTTTTTAAATTGCTTTAGTCTTTAAGTTTGCAATTGCACTGAATTGTACAGCCAGGATTGTTCTAAGAATCTCTTCCAAAATACCAATCATAATGGACAAAATAGGCTGTATAATCCCATAGATTAATGCATGATAACTTAGTTAGGATACTCCGAGTCAAATTGCATTTAACTCATGCTCGTTATTTGTTTTAAGTTTCATAATGGCTTGTTAGTTCAAGATCGTTTTAGACTAGTGACATCTTAAGTTCAGTTTTTTAGCTTAACTCATTGCATTTTCACTCCACATTTAGTTGTCATCCATTTCATATTTAGATTACATTAGTTGTTAAACTTAAACAACACGACCTTCATTATTTACAAAACCTTATTTTGTTCCAAATCTACAATTGACTCATAACTATTTGGACATAAGACAATATCATCCCAAGGCCTGAAGTACTTTTGCAACTTCCTTTATCATCTCACAAACAAACCTTTCCTCAAAAGACTATTCTAAAAATATATAACCTTTGAGTGAAGAGTAGTGGTGTCAAACTAAGTTGCAGAATAGAGTTAGGAGCTAGTCTTAGAGTAGAATATCTTATGATGTTAACAATATTTTTCTCCAAATATGTTTCCACAAATATTTAATCATGGATAAAATGTTGTCTCATTATAAGTTGATTGTTTAATTGTTTAGTTAGGAGAATTTGTATACTTAGCTGACCATTTCTCAAGCTCTCCCAAAATACCTTTGATAAAAGAATTGGACAAGTTAAGTTTATGTTTTGATTCATTTTCTTGAAGTCATTATCAAGCTTGGTATTTTGCTTAGTCATAATTTAGGTTTGATTCTGTTTTAGTATTTGCACTTGTCATTTGTCATCAACCAATTAGGCTTTACTCTGTTTTTAATCAGTAGTTTCCTTCCACCGGCATTTAGTTCTTTTTCTTGTGAACATAAAACCATCAAAAGACCAAAAACATCAAAAAACACTAAATACAACGCATTAAGAAACAAACACCTAGGCACATACAGTGCACTTCACTTCAGCAGTTTACCAACCCTGGTTGACAATTAAATGAACTCAATTTAGGAGACTAGGTTGAGACCAAACATTTTGGCGCCGTTGTCGGGGAAGTGAAAACTAGGTAACCTTTGTTTCTTAACTCCCAAAAAAAATTATATGCGTAGAGAGAGAGATTCAAGGGGTAGATTTATAAGTAGCAGAAGCAGAAATTTGATTCCTAGAACACCACTTGTTTCACCTAGACTCAGAGCTAGTACACCTTCAACTCAGACCCACATTCCATCCATTACTGATCCTGGACTTCTAGAAAATCTAAGGTCAGATATTCCATTAGAAATACTTTCCACTTCATCCACTGAATTTGTCTTAGAAGAAAAGCCAAGGACTCTTGTTAGGGACACAATTTTTCCTACTACTATAGAGGAACTAACCATGGCAGAAGAAGGAGGAGAAGGAGTCTTTAATGGAGAACACACATTATTTGGAGGGGGTAGAGGTAGAGGTAGAGGAGAAGGAGGTAGAGGTGCAGATGGAGGAAGAGGTAGAAGAGAAATAGGAAGCTCTTTTGGGTTCCCTATAATTGATGAAGAAACCAATACAACCATGAAAAACATTTCACCATCTGTCCTTCCAAACTTCTATGGACTTAAAACTGAAGATCCCGAAACCTTCCTATTTGAATTCGAAGTTCTGTGTAGAACTTATGACTACTTACAAGATGCTCAAAAACTGAAATTATTCCCTTCAACCTTGAAAGGAGCAGCATTGAAGTGGTTTATGAGTTTGATTAACAGTTCTATTAGGACATGGGAAGACATGAAACAAGCATTTCTAGAGAGGTATCTGGATTATTGTATGCCCGTCAATCATAAGGAAGAAGTGTTTAAGATGTTACAAAAATAAGATGAAAATTTGGAAGATTTGTTGGAGAGATTTAATTACAACATCAAAAGAGAAAAAATGGAAAACCTAGATCAAGACACCTTAAAAGCTCTTTTGTTGAAAACAATTAGGGATGAATGGTTGGATATCCTTAACATGATGGGAAAAGGGGATATATCACAGCTCACATTACCTGAAATATCTTAGTTATGTATCAACCTTTCAAGAGGGAAATCTAAAACTATAAAAGGTCCAAGAGATCCTGCTCTTGCAAGGGCAAGTAAGTTTGCTTCTGGGACAGTAAGTAGATCAGAAATAGGACACATGCTTGATGATTTCAAATCTGACATCTTAGGGAGTCTTAGTGAACAAATAGACACCCTTAATATACAAAACAAGCAAAAAGCTGAATCTGATGCCTTGGCAATCTTTTGTCCCAAATGTAGAAAGAAACATGCCTTGAGAGAGTGTCCATTGGATGTAAAAGTTGTAGAGACCTGTGTCATTTGTTATGAAAAACATGAGACCAAGAATTTTCCTTCTCTTCCTGGTCTCAAAGCTGTCTTTCAGGAGGAAACTCCTACAGATTCCACAGAGTCTCTCAATTTTGTATCTAGAAGGCCTTGGCAGGGACCTCAAACACAAGGATTCCATGATCAAATGTATAATCAACCTCCACCTTGGAATTCTTGGCAACAACCTTGGCCCCAATTTCAAAATCAATCTCAGTCCTGGGCACAAGGAACACAAATTCCCTATGGAAGATACTCTCCATACTATCAGTATCCACCATCCTATCCACCATACCCACATTTTTATCCTCAAAATCCTCAACAAAATTTTCCTCAAAATATTCAACAAAATCCTCAACAACATCATCAAAATCAACCACATCAAAATCAACCACTTTCATTACCATTCCCTCAAAAATCAAATCAATTGCCGGCTCAACCCATACCAAACCCCAATAATAAGAACCCTCAGAATACATACATGATAGAAGGCCAACAATTTCCAACTTATTTAATCACTCCTTTAGACCTTAGTGATGTTCAACTTAGGTCTGGAAGAATACTTGAAAAGAGGAAACCTTCTGTGATCATACAAGAACAAGATAACTCTGAGGAAGACTCTCTACGAGTGAATAAAAGTCTTGAGGAAGACACATCCTTTCAAGACCCAAACACTGAAAAATCAAAGCAAAAGGATCCAATAATTTCAACTCCTGTATTAGAGCAACCATCCACATCTACTTATATACCTCCCTTTCCAGAAAGATTACAAATTGATAGAGGTGAAGAAAAACAAATTATGGTGCCTAATTATGATTTCCTAGATGAGCTGAGAAATGTTTGCATTAAAATTCCATTATTACAAGCCATCAAGGAAATTCCAATTTTAGCCAAAACAATAAAGGAGTTGAGCATGAAGAAAACAAGAAAAAGAATAAGAGAAACAAATAAAATTCAACTGGCAGGACAAATAGCAGATATTATGATGGGCAAGATTTCTATTCCAAAGTATCTTGACCCAGGAAATCCAGTTGTCAAAATTCACATCAATGGAATTGAAATCCAAAACACACTCATTGATTTAGGAGCAGCAATCAATATCATGAGTAGACAAATCATGGATAAACCGAAACTTCCTAATCTTCTCTTTACACCCACACTATTACAATTAGCAGACAGATCTGTGATCAAACCAGATGGGGTAATAGAAGACATTCCAGTGTCCCTAGATTCTTGGGAGTACCCTATGGATTTCATGATCCTAACTCCTAAGAATAATCTAGGAGGCCATCCTGTTATATTAGGAAGACCTTGGTTGGCTACAGCTGATGCTTTTATTAGTTGTAGATCCGGTGATATGTATATATATGATGGTAGTTCAACTAAGAAATTCACTTTATATCCTCCAGCTAGGACAATTACAGATTTAGATGACACTCAATGGATAGAGGATGAAGAATATTTACAACCTCTCTTCACAATTTCAGAAATTAGTGAAGATAATCAAATTCTGAATACTCTAGAAAAATTTGAATCCTCTCCAGAACACAAACATGAATCATTTCAAGAAGGATCCAATATTGAGTTTTTGTCATCAAGACAGATGTCTCTTCATTCTATGGATAAATTTGGCAGCTCTACAAGTGAGATCTTTCCAGGCAAAACTTTGAACATAAATAAGAACCTAGAGAAATCTCAACAAGAAAATTTAGTCAAAGTATTACAGAGACACTCTTCTGCATATGCATGGGAGTACACTGACATGAAAGGGATAAGCCCCAAGACTTGCACTCATCACATCTATATAGAGGAAAATTGCAAACCAATCAAACAACCTCAAAGACGGATGAATCCAAATCTTAGGGAGATTGTTAAAGAAGAATTGCAAAAATTGTTAAATGTCAACTTCATCTATCCTATTTCAGATAGTCAGTGGGTTTCTCCTTTGGTAATTGTGCCAAAGAAAAATGGTAAATGGAGGGTATGTATTGACTATCGGGAATTAAACAAAGCTACTCTTAAAGATCATTTTCCCTTACCTTTCATAGATCAGGTGTTAGACACATTGGCTGGTAAAAAGTACTTCTCATTTTTAGATGGGTTTAGTGGTTATAATCAAATCCAAGTAGCACTGGAAGATCAAGACAAAACCACATTTACCTGTCCTTGGGGTACCTATGCTTACCGAGTATTGCCATTTGGATTATGCAATGCACCTGCAACATTTCAAAGGGCAGTATTAGGAATTTTTTCAGATCTAATACATGATTGTGTAGAGGTGTACATGGATGATTTCACAGTTTATGGAAACACTTTTGAAGAAGCTTTAGAAAACTTGGAAAAAGTCTTAAAGAGATGTCAAGAAGCAAACCTTTCACTTAGTCATGAAAAATGTTTTATGATGTTTACTGAAGGTATTGTTTTAGGGCATCACATTTCAGGGGATGGGATTAGATTTGATGAGTCAAAAGTTGAAGTCATCTCTAACTTATCTATTCCAAGTTGTCAAAAAGATGTTAGGATTTTTCTAGGATTTATAGGATATTATCGAAGATTTATAGAAAACTTCACCAAGATAGCATCTCCACTCTTCAAATTACTTACCAAAGATTGTGAATTCAAATGGACTTCTGATTGCCAGTTAGCCTTTGAAACCCTGAAAACCAAAATTTCTGAAGCACCTATATTAAGGGGACCTAACTGGAAGTTACCTTTTCATATCTCAACAGATGCTTCCGATACAGCTCTAGGAGCAGTATTGGGACAAAAAGATTTGATTCCTTATGCCATATATTATACCAGTAAAAATTTGACTCCTGCAGAGTTAAACTATACTGTAACTGAAAAAGAGTTTTTAGCTGTTGTTCATGCCATAAACAAATTCAGCCACTATATAACAGGCTATGAAACTTTTGTTCACACTGATCATTCTACAATTAGATACTTAATGAACAAATCAATTACTAATGGCAGTTTCATAAGATGGTTATTGCTCTTACAAGAATTCAACATTACCATTCTAGATAGGCCTGGAAAACAAAACACAGTAGCTGATTTCCTATCTAGACTCCAAAATATCAAAGATGACACTCGAGTTGAAGATCAATTTCCTGATGAATATCTTTTTGCAATTTCTACTCAAACTCCATGGTTTGCTGATATTGCTAATTATTTAGTTTCAGGGAAATTTCCTTCAATAATGAATGCAAGAGATAAAAGAAAAATCATTTATGACAGTGCAAAATATTCATGGGTTGCTAATGAGTTGTACAAGACAGGTCCAGATTTGATCATTAGGAGATGTGTTCGTGAAGATGAGATGCCCGAGATTCTCAAAGCATGTCATGATGAACCTTGTGGTGGACACTTTGCTGATAAGAGGACAGCCTATAAGATCCTTAATTTAGGATATTATTGGCCATCCTTGTTTAAAGATGCTAAAGAGTATGTCAAAAGGTGTGACAGTTGCCAAAGGGTAGGGAAACTTTCTCCTTCAGGTGAGATGCCATTACAACCTCAGGTACATATTGAACCTTTTGAAAAATGGGCTTTGGATTTTGTAGGACCTATTAGTCCTCCATCAAGACAAAAGAGATATATATTAGTTTGCACCGATTATGTTACCAAATGGGTAGAGGCCAAGCCATTACTTTTTGCTAATGAAGCATCTGTAGTTACTTTTCTTTTTGAGGATATTTTTACTCGTTTTGGTGTCCCAAGGGAAATTGTTACAGATCAAGGAGCTCAATTTACATCAAGGCTAGTGGAGCAAATGATGGAGAGGTACAAAATCAGGCATATAAAATCTACTCCTTATCATCCACAAGCAAATGGTCAAGTGGAATCTACTAATAAGGTCATTGAAGTAATCCTAACAAAGACTGTTCATTTACATAGAAGAGATTGGGTAGATAGGCTTCCTGAAGCCTTGTGGGCCTATAGAACTACATGGAGAAACACAACAGGCCGTACTCCTTATGAACTTGTTTATGGAAAGCAAGTTTGTTTCCCATAGAGTTCCAGATTCAAACTTTCAAAATGGCAGTTCAGCTAGGACTTGATCTAACGGAGGCACAAAAGCATAGACTGGAGCAGATTAATGAATTGGATGAGATCAGACAAGATGCAGTTCAGAAAACAAGTCTAGTCCAATAGCAAAGGACTAGATGGCATGATAAGTACATCAAAGAGAAGAAATTCAAAGAAGGTGACTAGGCTCTCTTGTTTGATTCAAAATTCAAGGATTTTCAAGGTAAATTTCAAACACATTGGCTAGGGCCATATGAAATTGTTGAAATCTTTGACAATGGAGCAGTAAAAATCAGGACAATAGATGAAGAAGAGGTCACTTTTCTTGTGAATGGTCATAGATTGAAGCTGTATCACAAACCACTCTCAAGAGAAGAATTTGTCAAGAAGTTCCAAGAAAGCAGTGATGTGAAGTTAATGAAGAAGAATATTTCTTCTTCATCAACTTGATTGAATTTTCTGAAGCATTTCTTTTGATAAAAAAATAAATAAAAAAATAAAAATAAAGTATAAACATGAAAACCAATCATTGATTGGCATGTTTATACAGAAAAGATAGGGTGAAAATAAGAGTTTCTCTGACACTCTAGCTTTTCCATTTTGTTTTTGCAAGCAGCTGTTACAAAATCATGAGTTCAGATCCATTGCACTTATGATCCAACTCATTTCATTCCATTCACTTATCCATCCATACTCCATTTCATTCATTCATCCATACTTTACTTCATTCCATATTTCATTCATCTCATTCCATACTTCATCCACCTCATTTCCATGTCAAAATTAAGTTTGATGTTTTTCTGCAAATGAATAACACATGTCATGGATTGCAGGACATTTCCTATATTCTTCCACTCCATTTCATAAATTGAATCCATTCCATTTCATCATCCACTTCATACATATCATGTCTCATCATCCATCTTCATTCATGCCATATAACATTTCAATTATATTCCAAATCACTCCATTCCATGATTAAAATGCTCTACAGGTACATTCTGCAGCTAAACAGGAATTCTGCAGCTGATCAGACTTTCCGCAGCCAGACAGTCATTCCGCAGCTACAAATCCTGAAGGCACTAATCAGCAGACATTTGAATTGCAACAAGATGATCCAGTATATCCATGAATAAGAAGAATCAAGAAGGATTATGAAGACTCTTCCAAAGGAGAACAAAGAAGACAAAGACCACAAAAAGCAAATGAAAAGCAAAGGTAACAAGTTTTGATTATAATGGCATATCATAAACTTTAGTATAGTTTTAGTTATGAATCATTCGAAAAAGTTGTTTTGATTATTTTTATTGATCATGCCAAATATACCCTCCACAAACTTTGGATAAAAATATTCATTTCAAACTCTATACCCGACCATCATTTAAGCGGTTAAAAAAAGGCTGAAGTGTTTGATTTCCTCACGTCACCCAGCCAAATCATTTAATGATGATTTTTTTTTTTTTTTCCGTTGTAAAAAAATCTCCGCAGTCTTTTCACTCATTGATTTGTTTTCTTCACCTCACTTCATTAACTCATTCCGTAACTACCTCCATCACTCCATTCCATAGCCAACCCTTCATCATTTCATTCCGCAAAACAAAGATATCCCTATCACTGTGAGCAGAGATTGAAGCATTATCACCGTGAGCAGAGATTGAAGCATTATCACTGTAAACGCAGAGATATATCAGTGTGGAATTTGAAGCCATTGTCACTGAGAGACAGAGGTATATCAGTGTGGAATTTGAAGCCATTGTCACTGTCAACCAGAGGTATATCAGTCCGAAGTTTGAAGCCATTGTCACCGTGAACCAGAGGTATATCAATTTGAAGGTTGAAGTTATTGTTTCCAAGGACAGAAAGAGTATTAATATGAAGATTGAAGAAAGAATTATGGGCCTCATTTTAAGAACATAACCAGTGGGTACAAAATACCTGGAAGGATACCCTCAAAGTAGAGAAATGTTGCAACAGGTAGGATGGCTACAATTTCTTGAGAAATTTAATGGCTTCCAAAAAGAAGTCACTAAAACATTTGCAAGGTCATTTAAAGGAGCTGAGGTTGAAGTGGGAGATGTTAAATTCACTGTCACTGAGGTTTTAATTACAGAAGCAACAAGATTGCTTAGAAATGGAGAAAGATGGTTTAAAAATAGAGAATTCCATAATGAATCATGGAAGCAAATTCTAAAATCACCAGGTATGGATGTCACTGTGTTTAAGAAGGGAATTCCAAGTTCTGCATTGAAAAATAAATGGAGAAATATATTGCTTATTCTGCAAAAATTTATTACATGTGAAGGTAGATATGGCACATTTTATGTTTACCATATTAGACTGATAATGCATTTTCTGGAGGAAGAGTTAAATTTTCCCTATTTCTTGCTTCAAAGTTTGAAAAAGATGGCTTCTTGTGTTCAAAGAAGGGTCCAATTCTTAGAGACAACTCTTTACCATCATGGCTTGGTTAAGATTTTAATTGAACACCATTTAGCCAAAACAAATGATACTTGGGATAATTTCTTGATAAGAAATCATTTTGAAGAGCCAAAAGAGCCCTCACCTGAACATAAGCCTACAAGGAGAAGCAGAAAATGGAGAGCTTCTAAAATTGAAATTGACAAAACAGTACAGGTAAGTAGTCAAGAAATAATTTCTGAAAAGTTGACTCAGATTAAGAGACAACTTAAGAAAAGAAGGGTAATTAGAAAATCTACCACAGAAAAAGGAGAGGGATCATCCCAGCCAAGACGAAGCCATAGACTCAGGGGGAAACTAAGGAAAACTCAGATCAAACAAACAGGGGTGATAAATATAGAAGATGAGGAAACATCTATTGAAGAAGATGTTGAAGAGGATTTTAATGAAGAAACCCCTGAAATTGACCCTGCTCAGCAAGAAGTTTATGACTATGTTGAAACATTGGAAAGGAAAGCTTCAGAGAGTAGAGATAGAACCCCTAGTCCTCCACTTTCTGAAATAGATGTGTTAATAAGGGATAGGTATGAGCTGGAAATACTTAATAGACACATCAAAAATGAGAATGATATTCTGAAGCAACAAGTCAAACTCAAAACCAGTATGAACTCAACCTTATCTCTACAAATGGACAAAGTGGAAAAGGCTAATGAAAAGTTGAAAAAAAGGAACAAGAAGCTAATCAGGGCACTTATCGACTTAAGGTTAGATTTAGCCATCAGAAAACCCAGAAGACCTTTAATTTCCAGGCAAAGAACAAGGAGAGGATTAGATGTTCTTGCAGAAGCCTCTGAGTTTATGGAATAAGTTGCATGAGGACATGCAAGAAGTCAGCAGTGGGGGTATGTTGAGCCCCAAGATTGTGCTTTCTTTCATCTTACTTCACCTCATTTTCCTTTGTCCATTGATATCCCAGGCCCAATTGATCAATGAAATTAGTTAAAATTACTTTTAAAATGATTAAACATGGCTAACTTGCTAAGTTTTGTGATTTTGTCATTATAATGCAAACTGGCTACAGAATGCAAACATTCCGTAGCTAACCGGAAATTCTGCAACTGTCTTCACATTCAGGCATGTTCCAGGTGTCCTATTAAGAAAAACCACACATGGGTATATTCCACGTCATGTCCACATCGTTCGTTGCTCACCATGAAAGAAGAACCGAATTCTGGACGTGGTTTTGGTACGTGGGAACTCATTTAAGGAGGCAAACTTCTAATAGGACTGTCTTAGTCCAGATGTCCTTTTTCCTTTTACGCTGCCATCTTTAGAGTCCTAGTACGATTTTGATAAGGAAAGACAATGATCCTCGTATTGTTGCAAGTTCTGTTATGTAAATTTGTTATAAAAACACTTGGGAAACCGAGAGATAGGCTATATTTTGCTTAGATTTCATGCTATATTTTTGAAGACCGAGACTACTCTGTTTCAAGTTATTTTTCCTTTAATGAAGAAGACAGCATTGCTTTGAACGCATTGAGTTGATTTGGAGTTAGATTCCGTCTGGTGGTAGAGGGCCCCTGCCTCCTACACGGCTTTACTTTCGTAATTTAGATAAGTATCTTAGTTGTTTTTACGTTTTTGAAGTTTGAGTTCATAGTTAATTTCATTAGCCACTATAGTTATACTTGTTCTAAGAACTCTTCCAAAAGAAGAAACTCTTCCAAAATATCATGATAATGAATGGGAAATGGCTATAGTGTTGTAGGATTTAATTGTAATTTCTTTTGTTCACTATCACAGTTGAACTTATACTAAGCAAACTCTTCCAAAAAATCCTTATGATGTCTAAGGCATGACTGTGGTACTGAATGTTTCAATTGTTTGTTTATACTAAGTAACATAGTTGATCTTGCTCTTAAAACGCTCCTCCAAAATATCATAATGATGGGTAGGAGATAGCTGTGATATCTTAGTTTTTAAATTGCTTTCAGTCTTTATAATTCATTTGCACTGAATTGTACAGCCAGGATTGTTCTAAGAAGCTCTTCCAAAACACCATTCATGATGGAAAAAACAGGCTGTATAATCCCATAGATTAATGCATGATAACTTAGTTAGGATACTCCGGAGTCAAATTGCATTTAACTCATGCTCTATTATTTGTTTTAAGTTTCATAATGGCTTGTTAGTTCAGCACTGTTTTAGACTAGTGACATCTTAAGTTCAGTTTTAGCTTAACTCATTGCATTTTCACTCCACATTTAGTTGTCATCCATTGCATATTAGATTACATTAGTTGTTAAACTTAAACAACACAGCCTTCATTATTTACAAAACCTTCTTTTGTTCCAAATCTATAATTGACTCATAACTATCTGGACAGAAGACAGTATCATCCCAAGGCCTGAAGTACTTTTGCAACTTCCTTTATCATCTCACAAACAAACCTTTCCTCAAAAGACTATTCTAAAAATCTATAACCTTTGAGTGAAGTGTAGTGGTGTCAAAGTAAGTTGCAGAATAGAGTTAGGAGCTAGTATTAGAGTAGAGATCTTATGATGTTAACAATATTTTTCTCCAAATATGTTTCCACAAATCTTTAATCATGGAAAAAATGTTGTCTCATTATAAGCTGATTGTTTAATTGTTTAGTTAGGAGAATTTGTATACTTAGCTGACCATTTCTCAAGCTCTCCCAAAATACCTTTGATAAAAGAATTGGACAAGTTAAGTTTATGTTTTGATTCATTTTCTTGAAGTCATTATCAAGCTTTGTATTCTGCTTAGTCATAGTTTAGGTTTGATTTTGTTTCAGTATTTGCACTTGTCATTTGTCATCAACCAATTAGGCTTTACTCTGTTTTTAACCAGTAGTTTCCTTCCACCAGCATTTAGTTATTTTTCTTGTGAACATAAAACCATCAAAAGACCAAAAACATCAGAAAACACTAAATACAACGCATTAAGAAACAAACACCTAGGCACATACAGTGCACTTCACTTCAGTAGTTTACCAACCCTGGTTGACAATTAAATGAACTCAATTTAGGAGACTAGGTTGAGACCAAACAATTACCTTCTCTGTTTTGTGTCGATTATGTGGGATTCATTGTGACCCTCTTTCGATGGATCACTTCCTATCGACTTCAGCTCATTATATGGGAAGTTGATCTAGAGATTCCTTTCTGGTACCTTAGAGCTTGCATGCCCTAATAGCAATTTCTTCGCATTTGACGATAGGTTCACATCATTGGCCTTCGATCGGGTGATTTCACAGGTTTTCGACTTCAGCTCACTATTCACATTCCGTGGATTATACTAGTAGTACCTTGAGAGCCATTGACATTATGGGTGGTTTCTCTCGCACTTGTTAATGGTTCACATCATTGACCGGTAATCAAGTGATTTTCTAGCATGTTCGACTTCAACACGTCTATTCACATGTTGGAATTTGTACTTTGATCGGGTGGTGTCGGAGCGCAAGACCCTGGGCTTCGATCACAAAAGTCCAGGTTGCGATGAGTGATGAGTCATTCATGATTATATACATGATTCCTTGGACAGATGGCTATGCCCATGCCTTGGATCTATTTCATATGATCCCTTCATTCGGATGGCTATGTCCATGCCGAGGATCCATTCATATGATCCTTTTCTTGATGGATAGCCGTGACTATACCATGGATTCATGTATTTTCAAAAGAGATTTCAGTTATGTATATGTATCTATGCTTTATTTTCATGTCTCCTGACAACAGCTTTTGGTTCCTTTCACGTACTTGTAAAGCATTTCACCCCTCACTCATGTTCGAACTTACTACTTTAGGGGGCATCTGTTACATAGTAATTTTTCACTGTCCCTACAATCCCCATCTCGCACATTGGAGGGTTATTTCTGTGACTAATTAGAAGTGTCATGCCTTGAAAATACCATCATTGCATCCCTTGCTATGAGGAAAACATTCCCTCTATTGACCATTTCCTGAGCAGACCACTAAAAACACCTGCTTTTTCCTTGGCGTTGGTAGCCCGTTATGCCCTCGTGCCAATGAGGAAAATTAACACTGAGCCCATGCCAGTTGGTACTTTGTCTCAATGAGCTTCCCGTGCCAATATGTTTATGGAAATATTTTTAAAAAATAGAGGCGAATTTTCGATCACAACAACTTCGTGGATGAGTCATAGGGAGTGGTTCGACTGAATAACCATGGCCTTCCTCCTTTGGCCTCTTATTTCCACCTTACGGGGAAACCTCTCAAGGGATAAGGCCTCCCTTCTACTATTGTAGGGATCCCAACCTCCTCCTCTCCTCTATAAATATAGCCATCTTCCATTGATGTGCTGGTTGAACATGTTCTAGTTGAACAAATAGCTGAAAAAATTAGCATAGAGAAGAAGCAATCATAGCTTCGGGAGAGTAGTGCAGAGTGTGATTGTTTTTGTGTGTTGAGAACATAGTGAGATCTTGGACCTTTATTCATGAGGGTGTGGCAAACGTTCTTGGATACAGACCTGCCAAATGAGAGCCTCAACATCAAGGCTTGGTTGTAAACTCCCCTTGTCTTTATCATAATAAAATGCATTTGATGCTTATCTTCTACTCTTGTTTACATTTATAATGATATTTCAAGCATTCCTTGATCAGATAGATAGGTTGTAATTTTTTTTATGTTTGTTGTGGTTTTACACTTGTTATGTTGTCTTGACTGTCTGTACAAGTAATTGAATGTTGGTGGCAACGTGTGTCGAGCTTGAGGAGAGCGACGGATCAAGAAGCTTCGACGAAAGATGTCAACATAGCATCAGAACGAGGTAGGTCATCTTCCTTGATCTGAATTTCATTTACAATCTAGGAAGGTAGATGTTAGTATGTTCCTGTAGTTGCTAGACCCACCCTAGGGCTAGAGGGATCACCTTTGTCCGTAGAGGGGATTTACCTGGACAACACAAGGCACATACCCCAATCGGGTGTTCACAGGGTATGTCCTTTTAGGACAAATCCTATCTTGAAATAACACAACCTCAAGGAATTTCCTCTTCGGCTACTCCTACATCTTGGATGCCCTACCACATCCTCAAAGAGTATTGAAATAAATCTTATATTTTTACCTAATCCTCCATTATTTCTTCATAATATGAAGACAAGAATGATATGTCTATATCTCCCCCTCAACTAGGGACGATATACTCATTCTTATAAAAATAATATATCCAAGCTCCCTATTATCTAGGGACGTGTCCAAGCTCCCTCTTAACCAGGGACTTGATTCCAAGCTCCCTCTTAACTAAGGACTTGCTTCCAATAACAACTCTCCTCTCTTTGGTAGAGATCATGGCACCTTTAGTTGCTTGTAGAGCTCCTCCTTTCTATGTCATTAATTTTATCTTCATCATTATGGAACCTGTTAGCCACCATTGAAATTTTTGACAAGCAAACAGGTGGCTAAAATGTTTTTGAGCCTTCAAGAAATACATTTCCTCAGAAAACATATCATTCTTGAAGCCTCCTGTGTCTTTTTCCCTTTGAAGAATCCTCACTATTGTTTCCAGTTAAAAATCCTCTCTGTTTGAGGAAGAAAATGCTCAAAAAGGCTGCCTTCCCCCTTATTTCATTCCCACAGACCCTCTGTTTCCATCACCTTTTTTCCCATTTCAATTCCCTCATTAACCCTCTAAATCATCCTAACTCCCCTTTAAGACCTCATAATAGCCTTTATTTGGTCTTAAAACCCCCTTATTCCCTCTACCGAAAACCCTTTTAAGCCTTAAAAATCCTCTTTTTGGCTTAAAAAACACCCCATTTGCATTTGAGGCCTAAGCCCCTTTCGGCTAAGCCCTAACCACTTCCCCACCACGTGACCCGCGCCCAGGACCAGGCACTGAAGCTCCAGGCGCTTATCGCAATCGGAGTGTTCCATATGTGCGCATTTCTTTGTTAAATGGTTTTCTCCGATGTGATTGAACTTTGTTCTATGAACCCCCGATTGTGATCTCCACCTTTGATTCCCCTTTTAATCCAACGGTCAAGCACCAAACGCATCGCTGCCCCAATCGCCAATCGGAAGAACCTTAAAGTTCCTCCTTTTGTCTTCTCCGATTGTGATTCTCTAATCCGATCGCAACTGTTGATCTCTTGAGATCCAACGGTCCAAATTTCATTGCTCCCCGCTCATTGCACCAGTCTTCCTCCCTGTCAATTTAATCTCTGCCATCGATCTTGTTCCAGATCGAATGGCTGGCGCTCAATTGCACCATCGCCAATCAGAAGTTCTTAAAGTGTCACCCTCTGTCTCCCTCGATTGCGATTTTCAAATTCAATCGTGACCGCCCATTTGATCTAGATCGACGGTCCATATTGCATCGCGTCTCCACCATATTTCTTCATCGAAGCCTCTATTAACTTCATCACTTAACCTCCACCGTTGATCTCCTCCTGAGATCCAACGGTCCAAAGCTAATCGCCCTCCGCCCGTCGGATCCCACTACTTACGGTCTCCGCTTTCGTTCATTTTCCATCATTTCCTTTGTATTTTGTCCCAGCTCTAAACCTTTGGTTTTACACTAAAGGCCTATTTCCTCAGTCTAACCTGACTTACCCGGTAAATCCTGACCGTTGATCACCCTCTGTCCATCTAATCGGATGGCTCATGATTCTCTCTGTACCAAATATTCACCAGCCCTGTTTCTTCACCATTCTGATGGTTTTTCACTCGTTTTCACTTGCATCCACCATTTCCGTCACTCATCCACGGGCCTCCGCAGCATTTTTCTGCCACTCCCCTGGGTTTCATAACAAGTTTATTTCATTGTGCAGGGATTTTAGAGCGAAGAAATTCACTCTGTCTCAACAGTCATGGTCACTGTGACTGAGAATGCAGAGAGGCCATTACAGCAGCGGCAAAGTGAATTAGCAGAGACGGATTAAAGGGGGTTAAAGTCGGTTATTGAATATTTAACACTTTAATCCCGTGTTCAAAGGATAAAGATGTAGTTTGAAGACTGAGGCACACTCGTAAGTCATATCAGTGCTACATAACAACAGAACGTATTTTCTCAGAAAGTACACCTTCCGACAGAAGTCTCCATGCCTCCTCGAGCTCTTAAAAGCCATTTCATTGACAGAAGCTTCTTAAAGACTGTCAGGACCGCAGTTATGGAGTATGGAGACCTGCAGACCTTTCTATCCCGGTTACTTATTTCTAGAAGGCTACTCAGAGTACCAAACAGCCAGAAGGAATTCAAAGAACACATCCGAGGTCAAATATCGACCTGACAAAGACTCCCAGACCATATTAAAAAGTACATATAGCGATGCAGAGCCATTAAGCAGAGTGGGCATGAACTCTTTCTCCACTCTGTCTTAATGAGATCAATTAAATGTACATCGGCTACTCCTGCTACTATTCATTCTCCTATAAGAACCCCTGAAGAACATATTGTTGTGGTTGTTGCTGGTTGCTGTTAGTGTAGGGATTCATTCGACTGTTGGAATAGTTGTTGGGGGAAAGTAGCTGAGTAGTTTGTAATTTAGTAGGCCGGGAGGAGAAAGTTTGGACTATATTAGCCATAGAGCTCAGTGTATGTGACTGGTTTTGCACATCAATTAATCAAGCAATTTCACAGGATCCTAGTCTATATTACGGGTGATGTTTTCCTGTCTTGTTTCATTTTAATCATGTTGTTCATATTTCTATGATAAGAATCAGTAAATCAAGCTTAGCATATACCCCTGCATGGTACCCTAATGCCCACTGCTCTTCTTGTCTTTGATGTTTTCTGCTTAATGTGTATCTGAGAGAAAATTCATGTAATTTAACTAGTCAAAGATGTTGGTCTAGCCCATGCTTACTGATGTGTGAATTCGGGGTTTGTTGCTTAGACGTTATGGTTGGGTTTAAGCTGGAAGAATTGGGATACCAGGGATTTAGAGTTAACCCCTTCCACTGGGGTCCTTTTCCAACAGATTGGCCTTTCTAAGATCCCTTGGGCTGGTGTCAAAGCATTGAAGGTTAAAAGTTCTTCTATGATATTAGGCCTAGTTCTGTGTTTAAGTCTTAAGTGTTTTCCCTTTGAGAGTATGTTGAAAGTAGGCCTGGAGTTAAATTACCTCTGACATGATCTTAAGCTACCCTTTGTGTCTTTCCTTTTCACTCCTTAATGTTCCATTTCACCATCTATCTTAAAGATCCTTAAGTATAGATGACTTTCCCTATGGAAGGCCTTGCTTAGTTATATGCAAGTAATCCCCTTTCATGACTCCATAGCCCAATGGATGGCACATCCCTAACCTATCTTATTTTGCCGAAACATCTTGCTGATTTGTTCCTTTCCACTCCATTATGTTGTTAGCCACCAAATCATTCAAAACCTTCGTGCTTCATACCTAGCCTAATATCTCATCTTGAGCTTTCAAAGATATATCATTATTTTATTTCATGGAGAGATCCCTCTCTGGATCTAGGAGGGCTAGATCCTAGGATCCCAAAGTGGTTATGATGTTGTTCGGTCTTTTGGTCTTGCCAATCTGGAAAAAACACTGGAACCCCAACATAATGGCGACTCCACTGGGGAAAAAATCTGAGAGTCCTTAACTGCTAATATTTGGTTTGGTGTCCCATTGTCGTCCCCAACATAATGGCGACTCCACTGGCGAAAAAATTTCTGAGTGTCCTCAATTGCTATATCTGTTCTTGTGTCCCATTGTCATCAACAACATAATGGCGACTCCGCTAGGGAAAAAAAATTGAGTGCCCTTAACTGCTATATTTGGTCTTGTGTCCCATTGTCGTCACCAACATAATGGCGACTCCGCTAGGGAGCAACTTAGACCTATGGTTTTAGATTGGTTTTTATTGATGATGGTGGACAACAGCCTGCTTCAAACAGTCACATTAATCCACCTAGCGACTCCACACTCTATAAATCCTAAAAGACCAAATGACTCCACTGGTAGAAGACTCTGAACTGGTTGAGAATATATAGTGACCTATTTTTGATTTACAAACATGCTTCCACACATACAGAGAAGATATGCCCCAATGAGTAGGGAGAATATCCCTGGATTCCCACACAAAATTCCTGAAGTAGATTGGTTAAAAAACCTAGCTACCTTTTAGGGTGAAAATGTTGATGACCTCTTGCTACATCTCATCAAGTTTCATATACATGTGTGGAAGTTTAAAGTTGAATGGCATGAAGACTGCCTAATGAAAATGTTCATGGCAACATTAGAAGGAAAGGCTAGGAATTGGTATGAATGGTTAGAACCCAAAAGTTTGTTTTCTATAAAGGACAGGCACTAAGTATTTTACAATAATTATAAAGGAAACTCTCCATCCTTATCATGGGATTGTTGTGATCAATCTCAGAATATCATACAGTACCTGTTAGATATTGATGAGGATTTGGTTAATATGCATCCTAAAGATCTTTTGATAGCCATTCAAGAATTTCATATGCATCCTAGCTATCACAAGAACCTAGATGAATCAGCTGAGGAAGAAAGTAGTCAAGAGACAGTAGACATTCCTCAAGATATTCTTGAAAACTCAGATGTTGATCCATCATCCCTTGCAGTTGAGGCTTCAGATGACATTTCGCCTCAAATCCAGTCTTCAAAAGAAAGAAAGAGCTGATGCACTTCTACTCAAAGAAACATAAGACCATCTTCCCCTTTGACATAAGAAGAAATAGATCAGATCATCGATAGACAACCAGCCTCTGAAATTTTTTGTAGATCAGATTTTATTTCCCATTCATCTGCTGAGCTTTGTTGTATAGAGTTGGAAAGCTCACATGTAAATCAGAATGAAGAAATATTTGTTGATAATCCAGTATGTCTAACTGGTAACATTACCTACATTCATGATTTTCCTATTTTTGATCTATCTGATGATGATGTCCTCCAAATAGAAGATGATCTTGCAGGGTCATCATTAGTAGATTTGTGGGAGGAAGATCAGTTCCATCAACTCCAAGAGAGTAATGAGCCAAGCCAGGCTATTTATGATACTGATGAAGAAAGCTTTAAAAGTGCAGAAGAGGTTCAAGGATCTCTATACCTTTGCTTCACTTTGTTACAAGACATCAGTAACAATTTGCATGTGATTGGAAATCAACAGCCTTCATTCTCAGAGGATGAGGAGGAAAGTGAGGATGAGATTTTTGAGCAAGTTGGATACTAGGAGCCTTCTCTTGAAAAAGAGGAAGCAATGGAACAAGTCACCACTCAAGAATACATAGATCATTTCATAGAGCTTAGCCCATCAGAGCAGAACATATCAGAGCTCCAAGAGGACACAACTACAAGATATGATAAGTCCTCTAGTTCAGATGATGAAGAAGATGAGGGAGATTCTATTTCTCAAGAGAGTCTTGTTCTTATTCCAATGGAAGAAGAAGAAATCCTGGTTGAAGCCTGCATGCCGAATATTCACAACCAGGTATCATTTTATGATCCTTGTGTTCATTTCCTGCTAACATTTGAAGAAGGATAAAAAGTCTTTTTGAGTAGCATGTTGCAGACAACAAGAAAATTTTTAAAAGATGTTGTTGAGGAACAAAGATAATGGGAGTGGCCCTGCCTATCTAGCATGCTCAAAGAATTGAGAAGAAAAGACCAGTCCTGGGATCATTTGATGGACTGGATGTATTGGAAGAGAAGGTTTATAAGCTAGACTTGTAAATATTCCAAGTTAGAGTAGGGTAGGTAGGAAATCTCAATAAAGCTCAATCTGTGAGAAGTTAGTCAGTTGTTTTTATTTCTGAAAATTTCAGTCCATGAGCAATTTTGTCTTTATGCCATGGCCCATAGAAAACTAGACAGTCTAATCCTAGCTTGACTGTTTTTCAATTTTTGTCTTAGAATGTAGAGAAGAAATCTGCTAGACAGTTTAATCCTAGCAGATAGTAGTTTAGGTAGAGAAACTATGAGGCCAACAATTTAATCTGGTCTCATGGAGTAATAAGGGTAGCAGTAGAATAGGTTTATTTTCCTGTTTGTAAAAAGTTGATGATGCAAAGGGTTTGCAAGTCCAAATGCACCCAGGAGAAAAAATGTTAGGACAATAGTATGGGTAGTTAGTTGTTTGGGAGAAAATTACTGTTGATATAATGTCTTCATGATTTGTGGCAGCTAATCCAAGAAAGGAAATGGATGTGTCAAGTACCAGGCATCTGGCCTACTCTAAAGATTATTTTCTGAATTCTTGACACCTTCAAGAAGATGCCATCCCCAGGTGGAGCCACTGTTAGCCACCTATAAAATTTTTGACAAGAAAACAGGTGGCTAAAATGTTTTTGAGCCTTCAAGAAATACATTTCCTCTGAAAACATTTCATTATTGAAGTCTCATGTGTCTTTTTCCCTTTGAATAATCCTCACTGTTGTTTCCAGTTAAAAATCCTCTCTGTTTGTGGAAGAAAATGCTCAAAAAGGCCACCTTCCCCCTTATTTCATTCCCACAGACCCTCTGTTTCCATCACCTTTTTTCCCCTTTCAATTCCCTCATTAACCCTCTAAATCATCCTAACACCCCTTTAAAACCTCATAATAGCCTTTATTTGTTCTTAAAATTCCCTTATTCCCTCTACCGAAAACCCTTTTAAGCCTTAAAATTCCTCTTTTTGGCTTTAAAAACACCCCATTTGCATTTGAGGCCTAAGCCCTAACCACTTCCCCACCACGTGACCCGCACCCAGGACCAAGCACTGAAGCTCTGGGCGCTTATCGCCATCAGAGCGTTCCATATGTGCGCATTTCTTTGTTAAATGGGTTTCTCCGATGTGATTGAACTTTGTTCTATGAACCCCCGATCGTGATCTTCGCCATTGATTCCCCTTTAAATCCAACGGTCAAGCACCAATCACATCGCCACCCCAATCGCCAATCAGAAGAACCTTAAAGTTCCTCCTTCTGTCTTCTCCGATTGTGATTCTCCGATCCGATCGCAACCGTTGATCTCTTGAGATCCAATGGTCCATATTTCATCGCTCCCCACTCATTGCACCAGTCTTCCTCCTCGCCGATTTAATCTCTGTCGTCGATCTTTTTCCAGATCAGACGATTGGCACTCAATCGCACCATCACCAATCGAAAGTTCTTAAAGTGTCACCCTCTGTCTCCCCCGATTGCGATTTTCTGATTCAATCGTGACCGCCCATTCGATCTAGATCAACATTCCATATTGCATCGCGTCTCCACAATAGTGCTTCATCGGAGCCTCTATTAACTTCATCACTTAACCTCCGCCGTTGATCTCCTCCTGAGATCCAACGGTCCAAAGCTAATCGCCCTTCGCCCGCCAGGTCCCACTACTTATGGTCTCTGCTTTCGTTCATTTTCCATCATTTCCTTTGTATTTTGTCCCGGCGCTAAACCTTTTTGTTTTACACTAAAGGCCTATTTCCTCCATCTAACCTACCTTACCCGGTAAATCCTGACCATTGATCGCCCTCTTTCCATCTAATCGGACGGCTCACGATTCTCTCTATACCAAATCTTCACCAACCTTGTTTCTTCACCATTCTGATGGTTTTTCACCCGTTTTCACTTGCATCCACCATTTCCGTCACTCATCCATAGGCCTCCACAACAGTTTTCCACCACTCCCTTGGGTTTCATAACAAGTTTATTTCATTTTGCAGGGATTTCAGAGCAAATAAATTCACTCTGTCTCCATAGTCACGGTCACTGTGACTGAGAGCGCGGAGAGGCCATTACAGTAGCGGCAAAGTGAATCAGTAGAGATGGATTAAAGGGGGTTAAAGCCGGTTATTGAATATTTAACGCTTTAATCCCGTGTTCAAAGGATAAAGATGCAGTTCGAAGACTGAGGCACACTCGTAAGTCATATCAGTGCTACATAACAGCAGAACGTATTTTCTCAGAAAGTACACCTTCCGACAGAAGTCTCCATGCCTCCTCGAGCTCTTAAAAGCCATTTCACTGACAGAAGCTTCTTAAATACTGTCAGGACCATAGTTATGGAGTATGGAGACCTGCAGACCTTTCTATCCCAGTTACTTATTTCTAGAAGGCTACTCAGAGTACCAAACATCCAGAAGGACTTCAAAGAACACATCCAAGGTCAAATATCGACCTGACAAAGACTCCCATACCATATTACAAAGTACATACAACGATGAAAAACCATTAAGCAGAGTGGGCATGAACTCTTTCTCCACTCTGTCTTAATGAGATCAATTAAATGTACATCGGCTACTCCTGCTATTATTCATTCTCCTATAAGAACCACTTAAGAACATATTGTTGTGGTTGTTGTTGGTTCCTGTTAGTGTAGGGATTCATTTGACTATTAGAACAGTTGTTGGGGGAAAGTAGCTGAGTAGTTTGTAATTTAGTAGGCTGGGAGGAGAAAGTTTGGACTGTATTAGGAATTGAGCTCAGTGTATGTGATTGGTTTTGCACATCAATTAATCAAGCAATTTCACAGGATCCTAGTCTATATTACGTGTGATGTTTTCCTGTCTTATTTCATTTTAATCATGTTGTTCATATTTCTATGATAAGAATCAGTAAATCAGGCTTAGGATATACCCCTGCATGGCACCCTAATGCCCACTTCTCTTCTTATATTTGATGTTTTCTACTTAATGTGTATCTGAGAGCAAATTCATGTAGTTTAACCAGTCAAAGATGTTGGTCTAGCCCATGCTTACTGATGTGTGAATTTGGGGTTTGTTGCTTAGACGTTCTGGTTGGGTTTAAGCTGGAAGAATTGGGATACCGGGGATTTAGAGTTAGCCCTTTCCACTAGGGTCCTTTTCTAACAGATTGGCCTTTCTAATATCCCTTGGGCTGGTGTCAAAGCATTGAAGGTTAAAATTCCTTCTCTGATCTTAGGCCTAGTTCTATGTTTAAGTATTAAGTGTTTTCCCTTTGAGAGTATACTGAAAGCAGGCCTGGAGTTAAATGACCTCTGACTTGATCTTAAGCTACCTTTTGTGTCTTTCCTTTTCACTCCTTAATGTTCCATTTCACCATCTATCTTAAAGATCCTTTAGTATAGATGACTTGCCCTATGGAAAGCCTTGCTTAGTTGTATGCAAGTATTCCCCTTTCATGACTCCATAGCCCAATGGATGGCACATCCCTAACCTATCTTCTTTTGCTGAAACGTCCTGCTGCTTTGTTCCTTTCCACTCCATTTAACCTTCTCAGTTAATGATATCCGACTCAACCCAACAACCAACCAAATCATTCAAAACCTTCGTGCTTCATACCTAGCCTAATATCTCATCTTGAGCTTTCAAAGATATATCATTCTTTGCTTTCATGGAGAGATCCCTCTCCAGATCTAGGAGGGCTAGATCCTAGGATCCCAAAGTGGTTATGATGTTGTCCAGTCTTTTGGTCTTGTGAATCTAGCCAAAACACTGGAACCCCAATAGAGCCTTCATCTTGCAGGGCATCAACCATCCATCAATTTCCTTCACGAACTATATCAATCATGTCATCCTTCTCTTCATTGGAAAGTGATCTTCTAGCCTACATCTGGATTTTCTTCATCCAACTACCTTTTCCAAGTCATGTTACTTTTAGGATGTTCCATCCATTCTTAGTTGTAAGTGACATCTACAACTCTCTTTCAGTAGCCATGTTTCAACCAAAAGAGATGTTGTTCAAAAATCAAAATGAACATCAAATCAACATCATGACATCAACATCCTACACATTCATAAACACATCTCCAATACATTCAATGTCAAGGGTTTTTTTCCTTTACAAACTTTATTAGAGTCTCCTACCTTTACAAACTTCAGTCATATGATTAGCTCCTAACGCTCGCACGTTGGGGGGAAAGCTGTTACACAAATTTTTGGTCATCTAACCTCTTGCTATTAGATGGACTAAAGTACACCATGTAAGACCAATTTTACCATAGTAAAATTGCTTTCACTATGAGAAATAATTTAATAACCCATAGTTTATTAAATTATTTCTAGTCTAAACATGAAACCCCATGAGGAATAATTAAATAAATCCTTATTTGTTTGATTTTCCTCTAGGGATAGTTAACTAAACCATTGTTTGATTAATATTCCTGGTCATATTTAACCCAAAACATGAAAATTAATTAGATAAATTATTATTTATCTTATTATTCTCTAGGAATAATTATTTAAATCATTATTTAATAATATTCCATGTTGAATTTGACTAAATCACTTTTAAATAATTAAATAAATCATTATATATTTAATTATTCCTTAACCTCATCCTTGAAATAATAAATAAATCATTTATTTATTTATTATTTCTAAATAAAGGGATTTAACCAATTCTAAATTCCTTTTCCCTCCACCAAAAATAATAAAATATTCCAAGTAAGTTGGATCTAGATTTGGTTAATAATATTTTAATCATGCATTAGTATCTAGACTAACTCAATATTTTGTTATAAATAGAAGGGTTTTTCCATTCATTCAGTACCTTTTTTTATCACCTTTTGATCTATACTTTTGGTCTGACTTTGATCCTCCATCATTGTCATATTTTTTCTAATTTTTCTTGTGAGCTCCCTTTGAGTTCTATTTTGTCTGGGTTTTCTGCACCATCAAGAGAGAGAGATCTTGGATCTAAAGCTATGAGGACATACAAGAACCCATCCCATTGAGGGGGACTAGTAACATATTTCTGTGTTCCCTTACCAGGTGTCATAATAAATTTTTTTTTTTATAAATTCTTGTCTTTTCTATTGGATGTATGGATCAACTCTTGTTTATTTTCACTGTTTAATGTTTTTAACTATATAGATATGGATTTTTGTAGCATTTATTCTGATCACCTACTGTAGATCTAAGGAAATTGAAAGCCACATTTGATGTTAGGTTTGTTTTTTATGCATAGCTAAAGTGAGCTTTTTTCGTACTCTTGCGATTAGAATTCACTCTAATAACTGGTGACTCCACAAGGGTTTTAAATTACGATCATTGCCATTTTTTAGATCCCTGCATGAACAACTGCTTCAGCCACTAGGATTTTTCTTCAGCTTCTTGTTTTTCTTTCCTTAATGTTTCTTTTAACCTTTTTTACCCTAAAACAGTAAAAAATCTAACTTCCGTGTGTTTTTGGGCCATTTGCGCAGGTAACAGGTATCAGCCACGACAAAGACGACGAATTTTTCTGAAACCTACCATCGAGATAGCCGGAAGTGCATGTCATACTTTTTAGCCAAAAACCTGCAACCTCAGCTCTCAGGTAGCGAAAAACTACCCAAAAATTGTGACCTCAACAGAAAACAGGTCAATACTTGCGACCTCAACCTTTTTGCGGGATTTTTATGTTATTTTTTAGAGTTTTTCGGGGGCACTGTTCAGGGTTCTCTGACCTCTGTCTTTACCCGTCTTGGACCTGTACTTTCCTAGTTTTACTTGTCGAAGTAGAAACCAAGCCCCTTAAGGCTTCAGTACGCTTCCACCTTTTTAGAAGGAGTTTATTTGAAGCAGGTCTTCCGAGATTTCAGTGTTTTTCAACCATTTTTTCATATATGAACTTGTCTTTTCAGATCCATTTTAGATCAGTTATTTTTCCATCCAAAAGTCCTCTTTTCTCCCTTTAGGGTCCCCTACGTTTCCCTTTAGGTTTTAGCCTTTCGCTGCCTATTTTTCAACACTTTTCCCTCTGGTTTCTTGTTGTTTTCTACACCTCTTTTCAGAAGATCTGAAATTTATATCCCTATCCCTCTTGACCTTAGATCTATTGGCCATATTGTGTGTTTTGAGTAGATTTTACCCACCCTTAGACTAGTTGTTGGGAATCCCTCATTTTTGGGTTTAAATTTATGCATCTTTAGCTGTTTATTTTTCTGTCTCTTTCAATTTTATTTACTGCCATTTTCAGTTTTATTTACAGTTATACTGTTGAGATTCAACAAGATGATGAGCTTAGTGAAAAGATTCGCCTTCACTAAGTGGAGCATGAACTATTTTGGCGTCTATACATTTTTGAACATGGTAGTCATATTGGAAGTTCTAGGATGATATTTGTGGATGGTTGGTCAAGTTGGAAAAATAGATGAAATTATATTTTTAGAATATTGGGCGAAGTCTATTTATAGATCTTCGATCTAAAAATAGAAGTGTCGATTATTATTAGCTCTTAATAATAATCCAACAATAAACATCAACTTATTCTCTTGGAGCACTTTATTTCAGTATATAGATTTGGAAAATTAGTGGACTGAAGGAATTACGCAATTCCTAGGGTTTACTGGTGGTTCATGCATGGAGGACTTAGTTAGAACTAAAGTGGAAAAGTTATGAGAGAGTTGGAAGAGTAGTTCATGGAGTTGTATTCAGTTTAACTCAGTTAAACTTAGTTGAGCTAGTTGTATTTAGTCTAATTAAATGATACACTAGTAAGAGTGGATTGAATTAATTATTTAATTAATTCACAAATAATAACTCATTAATCAACTGCACAATACAACTGTTAACTACAGTGCATGTCAGTTCTAGTGGAGACATAGTGGAGAGATAGGTGAAAGGGCAAGATGGACTATCTGTTGTGACTATAGTGATGCATTGATTGCACCACACACACATTGGAGTTTCCAATGAGGATTGCGCAGTCAAGGAAAGTGTAATTCGAATTCATTCAAAGCTATTCTTCAGCAGGGATTGCACAGTGGAGGCAGGCTATCAAGTGGCTAGAAATCGATGCATGGATTTGCAAATTTCTTCTTATTAGTGTGTGACGATTGATTGTACTGAGAGCTTGATGTACTAATCTTTGTATGAGATTGTTACATGATCTCCATGATATATAATATATGATAGTTGGGGTTTTCAGCTTTAGGCTTTCCCGTTAAACAACTGTGTTATGTGCGATTGTTTTTATTTATGCTTCACATGTGTTTGCAATTAATTTTCCGCAAAATATTAACAGTGGAATGATTTTGTATTTTGCAAGAAGTTAAAGATTGTCAGATCAGGGGAATCTAGATGTGTGCATGCTTAGTTTATACTAATTTCTACATGGCATCGAAGCAGTGTTAATTCTTGAAGATTGCAATTGTGAAGAATTGTTGATTTTGTGTTGGTGGACAATTCGAATTTTCTACAGAAAATTCTTGGTGCAACAGTTGAGTATACATTGAAATGTATTTCAATGGGTTGCGATTGGAGTATTCCCTTGATGGGAGCTCAAATTACATAGCCTGGAAGGATAGGATGGAGGCGGTGCTGGAGGATAATGGACTGAAGGAGTTCATCGATAGCGATGTTCCTAAGCCGAGATCTAGCGATGCTGCATTATTTGACGCATGGCAAAAGAAGGTATAAAAGACAAGAAGAATTCTGTTAGCAGGTGTGAAGGACCATATTGTGTCCAGCCTTCATGGGAAAGCCACTCCATTTTTAATGTGGAAGGATTTGACATATTTTTTCCAAAGTAGAAGTGACCAAAGGAACTTGGCGTTGAAAGATAAGCTCAGAAAAATAAAAATGGAGAAGGGCGATAGTATTCCAAAATATCTCATGAAGTTTGTTCACTGTAGGGATGAACTGGGAAGTGTGGGGATTACTGTTGATGATGAAGACTTGGTGATCTTGGCTCTCCTTGGGATTCCGAAGAGTTGGCATAGCTACGAAGACTCTATTAATGGATAGGAGGAACTGCCTGGATGGGAGCGACTTTGGTTGGATCTTGTGCAGGAGGAGATAAGGCGAGGTACCAGGGATGGCTCTTCATTGAATAATGAAGATGAAGAGAATTTCACTTGACTGCCAAAGAAAGGAAAGGGAAGGGGAAGAAATTTCCTTCAAAATCCGATGCTAAAGGCAAGAAGCAGGATTTGTCCAAGGTGAAGTGTTTTTACTGTCACGAACATGGGAATTTCGCCACTAACTACCCACAGAAGAAGAAGAACAAGAAGGTTGTTGGAGCTGCATCTGGAGAGGCCTTAGCCTCACAATTTGAACTTGATTTCTCTTTTATCGCATGCTTGATTTCAAGCTATATGGGATCAGTGTGGTATCTTGATAGTGGTGCGTCTTTCCATATGATGGGAGACAAGGAGTTGTTTAGTGACTTGGATGAGAAGGACCTTTGAATGCATATAGAGATGGGCGACGATAATAGATACAGTGCAACTGACATTGGGACCATTACCTTTGAGAGGGATTCAGGTAATCCATTTCTGTTGAAATATGTTATGCATGTTCCAGGTCTAAAGAATAACTTGGTCTCGGTCGCAATATTGGAAGACAAAGGTTATGATGTTGTTTTCAGTGATGGAAAAGCTTTCCTTCGACATAAAAAAACAGGTCAAACCAAGAGGATAGGGATTCAAGTTAAGAATATCTACAAGCTAGAGGTAGATGGCTTCACTGCAATGGTGGGAAAAGCAGAATAAATGGTGAGTGAGGATGAGGGCGAATTATGGCACAGGAGATTGGGCCATCTTCACCATGGCGCTTTGAATATTTTGCGGTAGATTTATACTGGAATTCCTAAGGGTACTATTGCGCAGTTAGATCAGTTCAAGGGATGTACTATGGGTAAGTTTGTGAAGACCACCTTTCATGAGAAGGAGAACCGTGCTTCGGTGATCCTAGAGAGAATTCACACAGACGTGTGTGGACATTTCTCGGTTGCTTCAACAATAAAACACATGTATTATGTTATATTTTTTGATGACTATTCTCGTAGATGTTGGATCTTCTTCATGCAGAAGAAGAGTGAAACATTCTCAGAGTTCTGTGAGTTCAAAGCATTGGTGTAGGAGGAGTCGGGGAAGCAAGTGAAAGCTCTACGGGGCAATAATGGTGGTGAATACATCTCGAGCGAATTCAAAGACTTCTGTAGCAAAGAAGGAATTTGAAGAGAAATCATAGTGCCTCATAACCCACAGTAGAATGGGGTCACAAAGAGGAAGAATAGAACGATCATGGGTGTTGCACGAGCAATGTTGCATGAGAAGGGCCTACCAAATGCACTTGTGGGCGGAAGTATGCAACACTGCGGTTTATGTGAAAAATTGTTGTCCTCATAGAGTACTTGGCATGAGTACACCTGAAGAAGATTTTACTGGTAAGAAGCCTGATATTTATCATTTGAAGATTTTTGGCTCATCTATTTACATTCATGTGAAAAAGGATGCCAAGAAGAAGCTGGAGCTGACTGTAGAAGTTGGGATATTTGTGGGGTACACAGAAACACCCCATAATTATCGTGTGTATTTTGCAGACAGTCGGTTGACTGTTGTGTGACGGGGTATAAAATTCAATGAGGTGAAAGCCATGAAGTTGTCGCTTGGGAGGGAGCTACACTTGCATGCATAAGAGGAACTTCTTGTTCTCAAAGATGAGCCTCTAGATGTGGATCAGCCACAGGAGGATATTCATGGAGTGGAGGAGTCCACTCATGTAGAACCAAACATCAGACAAGGAAAAAAGCGTACCACAGAATTTGAGAGACTAAAGCTTGATGCAGTACAAAATGTAGGAGTCCCTATATCACAGTGCAGATAGAGACAGTCACCTGACAAATTTACTGGATACATGGCTCTGATGAGCAAGTGTATCGTGACAAAGGCATCTTCTTTTGAAGAAGAAGTGCAGGAGCCCACATGGGTAGATGCCATGGTGGAGGAGTATGAATCCATTGTCAGAAATAGTGCTTGGGAGATTGTTCCAAGGCCAGTTGGTAAATCATTTGTAGGATCAAGATGGATCTACGAGGTAAAGCAAGCTGTTGATGGGAGCGTCAAGAAGTATAAGGCAAGATTTTTTTACACGGGGCTTCTCATAGATCGAGGGGATTGATTATGAAGAAACCTTTGGACCTGTCGCACGATATTATTCCATAAGAACTATCCTTGCTCTCTCAGTGCAGATGGGTTGGCACATTCATCAGATGGATGTGAAGATTGTGTTCCTTAATGGAATCATTGAGGAAGAGGTGTACATTGAGAATCCTGAAGGATTTTAGATCTTCAGCAGCGAGTCGCATGTTTGCAAGCTAAAAAGAGCGTTGTATGGGCTGAAACAAGCACCTCATGCTTGGTACACTCGGATCGAAAACTATTTCATCGGACTTGGCTTCACCAAGAGTGAGGTGGATGCAAACCTGTACCAAATTGTGGTGGAGGGTAAGATTTTAATCATTGTACTTTATGTTGATGATTTAATACTAACAGGTGATGAGCAGTTGATACACTCATGCAAGGCAGATCTTGCAAAGGAGTTTGAGATGAAGGATTTGGACCTCCTTCATTATTTCCTTGGATTGGAAATATGGCACCAGGAAGGTGAACTATTTGTGTCTCAAGGAAAGTATGCCCGGGAGATACTGGAGAAGTTTCACATGCAAGGATGCAAGCCTATCGACACTCCTCTTCCAGGAAATTGGAGGAAAGAGGATGCTACATTGGCAGAGGTAGTGGATGCCATTGTTTATCGATAGTTGGTGGGTTCACTCAGGTATTTAGTTAATACAAGACCGGACATATGCTATGCAGTGAACCGGCTTTCACAAGCAATGGTTAAGCCTACCAAGCTCTTTTGGAAGGCAGGCAAGCATATCCTGAGATATCTCATGGGCATATCTGAGTATAAATTATGGTACAGACATACGGATGAGGTGAAGTTGCATGGCTTCACAGATGCAGATTGGGCAGGCATCCCAACAGATAGAAAGAGCACATCAGGAGGTATTTTCAGTATCAGATATACGGCAGTTTCTTGGTACAGCAGGAAACAAAGATTCGTGGCACTCAGTTCATCGAAAGTAGAATACATGGCAGCAAGTCAAGATGCATGTGAGGCTATTTGGATGAGGAAGGTCCTGGTCGGTTTGTTCGGTTCACATTTAGATCCTACAGTGATACATTGTGATAATCAGAGTTGTATTAAACTCTTGGTTAATCCTATGTTTCATGATAGATATAAAAATATTGATATCCGGTATCATCATATCAGAGATTATGTGCAGTGGAAGATCATGTTGCTTCAGTACATTCCTACGAAAGATCAGGATGCAAATATTCTGACGAAGGCGCTTGGCAGGATCAAATTCGAATACCATAGAGGCAGGAACGGGGTGAAAGATAATCCCTATCTTGTTGAGAGGGAGTGTTGAGATTCAACAAGATGATGAGCTTAATGAAAAGAGTCGCCTTCATTAAGTGGGCCCACAGGCTATTTTTGGCGCAAATCTATTTTTAGACTGTCTATTTTTATACATGGTGATCATATTTCAGAAGTTGCAGGATGCTATTTGTGGATGGTTAGTCAAGTTTGAAAAATAGATGAAATTCTATTTTTAGAATATTGGGAAAATTCTATTTATATATCATCGATATAAAAATAGAAGTGTCGATTATTATTAGCTCTTAATAATAATCCGACAATAAACATCAACTTATTCTCTTGGAGCACTTTATTTCAGTATACATATTTGGAAAAATAGTGGGTTGAAGGAATTACGCAATTCCTAGGGTTTACTGGCGATTCATGCATGGAGGACTCAGTTAGAACTAAAGTGGAAAAGTTATGATAGAGTTGGAAGAGTAGTTCATGGAGTTGTATTCAGTTTAACTCAGTTAAACTCAGTGGAGCTAGTTGTATCTAGTCTAACTGAATGATACACTAGTGACAGTGGAGTGAATTAATTATTTAATTAATTCACAAATAATAACTCATTAATCAACTAAACAATATAGTAGTTAACTACAGTTCATGTTAGTTCTAGTGGAGACCCAGTGGAGACATATGTGAAAGGGCAAGCTGGACTATCTGTTGTGACTATAGTGATGCATTGATTGCACCACACACACATTGGAGTTTCCAATGAGGATTGCACAGTTAAGGAAAGTGTAATTCGAATTCATTCAGAGCTATTCTTCAGCAGGGATTGCGCAGTGGATGCAGGCTATTAGGTGGCAAGAAATCGATGCATGGATTTGCAGATTTCTTCTGATTAGTGTGTGACGATTGATTGTACTGAGAGCTTGATGTACTAAGCTTTGTATGATATTGTTACATGATCTCCATGATACATAATATATTATAGTTGGGGTTTTCAGCTTGAGGGTTTCCCGTTAAATAATTGTGTTATGTGCAATTGTTTTTATTTATGCTTCACATGTGTTTGCAATTAATTTTCCGCAAAAGATTAACAGTGGAATGATTTTTTATTTTGCAAGAAGTTAAATATTGTGAGATTAGGGGAATCTGGATGTATGCATGCTTAGTGTATACTAATTTCTACATGTACAACATATTTTTTCTTTTCTCTATACACACATATGGGCTTAATTAAAATTAACACACTTATCACACACACACACACCTAAAGCGAAGAGTGCCTGGTTTACACATCCAGCCCAAGACTAAAACATTGTAATTAATTAATTAATCTGCACCTTCGTGCCATTGTTTACCTCTCTTCCTTATTGGGTTCTCTGTATCTTTTCCATCATTGCGCCCCCAAGGAATTTATCCCAAAGACTCCAAGGATTTCATCCTCATTTTATGTTAGGAAGACTTACACCACCGCGTAGGGTCTGAGTTAGTCCTCTGCCGAGTCCCCATTCTGACTCTGATTCTGGTTCATCGGGCTCTCCTTCTATTCCTATACCTGGTTCTCCTCCACCTTTGACCTTCATCATGTCTGGTGCAGGACCTACCACGAGTGGTGGCCCCAGCTCTAATGTTGGAGCCACAATAGGAACGGTCCCAGATACTCCCTTGCTTCCTTATATGGCAGGCCTAAGCCTTCCCGAGTTCAGCCAGTTGATTAATGACCCTATACACCATGATCCAGGTTGGCCTACTATGCCAACTAAACTTCCTTCATACATCCCTAAGTTTAAAGGAAATGTTGGAGAGGATCCTACCAACCATGTTAATTCTTTCCACATGTTGTGTTCATCCAACTCTATCACTGATGACTCTATCTCTCTTCGATTATTCTAGTGTACGCTTACTGGAGAAGCTTCCAAGTGACATGTTGACCAGGCCACTACCTCTCATGCTACTTTTTCGACTCATTCAAAGGCATTTCTGTCCTACTTCCAGCTTCCCCTTCGTTATGACACCAGTACCGAACTTTTGACTACTTTCCGTCAAACTTCTGCCACCCGCCTATTTGACCATGTTCAGGAATGACTAAGAAGGAAGAACTTATGTCAAGCTCCAGTTTTTGAAGACCGTGTCTACATGGACTGGTTTCTCAGATCCAATTTTCCCTCTATTGGTAAATATTTCGTGTATCGCTTTCCTCAGACTGAGGAAGAATCCCTCCAAGTTGCGTTGAAATATGACTTGATCTACGCGCAATCTTGTTATGTTTATACTGTCTTACTTGATCTCCCTAGACCTGGTGGTGCCAACGCACCGGGGGAATCTCATGCCACTGACAGTATCGTTGGATCCCTTTCAAATATGTACACTCATCCTCCTATGGGTTATGGTTGCCCTTAGGGAGGGGTCAGCTCCTCTAGCACTTTTCCCCCTCCCGGCAGCATGTATCCAGAACACAACATGACTCATGCCTTTGCCCAACCGCATCCTCCGATGCCAGGGCCTGCTATTTCCCAACCTATTTACCCCAATGTTTCTCAACCTCCTTATTATCCATATTCACATCTAGGTGCTCCATCACCTCCAGCACAAGCACCTCAACCTCCCATGCCTTCTCAACCTCCGCAGCAGCAACCACTCCCCCCTTAGGGTCAGGTGTATGCGCAGTAGAGTGCGACTAATCCTCCTGCTTCCAAAAACAAGAGGAAAGGAAACCAGAAGCAACCCTCTCAAGTTAATCAAGGAAAAAATCCCCAAGGGAATATATCTAACACTGTAACTCACCAACATGGTGATCAGTCCGAGCACAGCAGGCCTCTTCCTACGAATAAGCCTTGTTCTTGTTGTGGTGTCCATGGTCACTATACCCATGATTGTCCCCTTTTACCTCAGATGCGTCAACTATGGAAAGCTCAAGCAACATCTCAAGGACAACAAGCATCTGCTTCGGTTGCTCCTAATGTTGCACCTACTCAACCGGTTGTGTTTACCAATCCTTCCCCCTAGCAAGGATATGTGGCTACCCAACCCCATGAAGGTTAGGTGGCCGCTCAACCTCCTTTTTATGGTACCTCTAATTACCATATCCTTATGATGCAATCTGACTAGGCCAATACCACCGATCTCAACCTTCAGACCTAGTCGTGCCAGTACACCAAGCCTCCCGCTACATCCGCAACCAAGCCCCAGTCCATAGGTCCCACAGAGCCAATTTTGACACCCAATGATCCTTTAGAGATCCCTCAACCTAAGGCAGAGTTACATACTAAGATCCCCAAGGGACCGTTATGTCGAAACGATGCTTCCAATAAAGCCGCCCACACCTACACTATAGTATATGACTTGGTGCAAGCTCTTGCCGCCATGTCAATGCTGGAATTCCTCCAGTCATTCCCTTCACAAATTAAATCTCTACTAAATACCATGGGTGCTATGGATCCTTCAGATGATCGTTTGATTGTCTTCGATGTTGAAAAGTCAGAGCATCCACCCCTGCCTCCATCTGTCGCTTTCCAAATACTTGTCAAGATCGGGAATGCCAACGTCTCCCAATGTATCATTGACGAGGGGGCATCCACTTGCGTGCACCCGAGTTATCCCCTTCAACTATCACCCTCTATGCATGGGATGGCCACTCTTCCCAGCCCCTTGTCATGTTCTGCAATTTTCCTATTACTCTTGTGGGAAAAACTATTTATGTTAACATTGAAGTCATTGATGCCCCCTTAGACTACAACATTATATTGGGTCATAGATACACTTATGCAATGTTTTTTGTCCCATTTGCAGCTCACCGTAAGATGTTATTTCCTCACAATGGAAAGATCGTCATTATAGATCACCTGACATATTACGACTCGAAGTCTTGGATCTCTCTAGAGTCTATTATTTCTTCAGTGGCCAATAAAAAAAAAGTTGAACCTCTGACCAGTGTCTCATCCAGAGTCTATAAAGATTCCACTTTGCTTGGTTCATTCCCTAGTCTCCCCCCTCTTGCCCCTGACCCTAGATCGTCAAATTTTTGCATGATGCAATCATCTCGGTTCGACCTCAAACGGTCTGGTTCAACTAGTCAGTAGCCTATCCCTTTGCAACCTGCTCTTGGTACTTCAACTTAGCCTTCAGGACCTCCTCCTCAAGGCCCTTCATCTATAGATGGTGTCCCTAATTCTCTTTTTCCTCATGGAATGGTTCCCCCTAGCCTTAACAATCTGGGAGCTATTCCTCTTGGCCATTACCCCTCCGATCAGATATCGTTTCTTGCTCCCCCTTCTAGAGTATTTTCGATACCTGTTATGGCTACCTTGGCCCTTCCCAACATGACCCTGGGGATCCCAATTTGGTACATTGATCCCCCAACCAATACCTCGCCTGGTCATCTCAAACCTTACACTTCTTTGACCTTGGTCCAACCGGTCGCTATGACCCCTCCCTTCGCTTTTGTGCCTCATCCACCTCAACAAGAATCTACTCATGTTGCGAAAGCCTCAGGTGAGGGGGGCAAAGCCCGTAAAAATTCACCTAAGGACAAGACACACCCGATCTATGTATGGTCGATTATCCTCCCATTCCTTGGATAGTTGGACCTACTGGCCTCTCCGGCGAGCCATATATAGTAGATGTTTGATAACCTATCTTCAAATATTCTACTTTGTGTGATACTATATGTTGTGGATGATTTTGTCACCCTCCTAGAGACAGCCTAGAGTTGCTATAGACCAGTGCCTAGGACATCTTAATATAGCAAGGAGCCCTTTATAGTTTGGGTTGTCAGTCCAAGGAGCTCACTTACTATCTCTTGTTTGAAACAAGGAAACTAAATTTGAATGGGACCAATCTCTTTCAGAAGCTGACACAAGGATAAGAATAATGTAGGAACATCATGTAAAACTTCAGCATGAAAGCATCAGACAGTTAAGAGACCGCTTACTGTAAAGAGGGCCGATTCAACTAATATATCATAGAAATCAGATATCAGGAAGTGGGTGCAGTGAGGAAACATAAGAAGATATTACTGGCAGAAGGGCGCACCGATTTACGAATCCTTAAGCCACTAATATAGCAGAAAATATGAAAGAGTGAACATGGAACAACATATCACTTCTAGGCCTATTTAAAGCGCTTGACTAATTCCAGAAAGGGCACCACTTAAGATGAATCCTTACTGCAAACTAGTGAGCCACTCGCATTCTAGAACATGATACAAGAAGAAAAATTGCATGAAAAGAGATAATGTATTAACACATGAGAAAAGTTACATACTGTGAGATACCAAAGACTAGAATCCTCAATACAGTTATAACCCCTCCTCACTGAGACCCTACGGGCTCTGAAACTTCATACAGAAATATTACAAGATGAATACAGTAGTCTTCTCGCTGCACAGTTTGCTGACAGAAATCTGGAACCATTACAATGTCTTATTTTTGAGTATTTATAGAAGTGATGGAGGATTCTAGAGAAGGCGGCAGCTGAAACTTAATTAATGACTCAATTTGAAAGAAAAGGCGGAACACCTTCGCGCCTACTCTATGAATGACTAACTGTTAATGACTGTACTAAACAATCTGTCCATGAAATAAATGCTGGGGGATAAAATCTCCTTATATACAAGATAGAAGTAATAAAATATATACAATATATTGCCCGCGGCTGAAGAAAAATCTGCTGCCGTAAGAGATTTGGAATAATCTGTATTTCAGTATTGTACCCTCGGCCCTCGGCTTTGGATTTGAGTCTCGGATCTTTAATGTGGGAGAGTTTATCTGGAGAGTTCGTAGAATCCATATTAATGTACTCTTGAATGGAGGTCACCTCTCCCACCTACCCTTGGCTTCTTTCTTTAATTCCGCCAGCGGAATACGTCCTTTGGTATGCTTCTGATCTTTGCAATGGAGGCAGCAAGTTTAAGCACCAACTAAGTCGTTTAAAACCTGCAAAACCCGCAAAATATTAGAGAAAATGACTCGGTGACAGGGAGTGTGGATGCAACAGTGGTCACGGAATCAGTAATACAGACTGGGTGAAATATTGAGGAGATACAGGGAGACAGGAAATGAGAGAAATAGAGGGTGACGGTGCAGAACACAATGGGGTGATGACGGACAAACAGGACAGAGGTTGATGACACGTCACCAGAACATAGAAATGGCGGAAGAGGAACACGGCGTACACTTGTGGATTATGGTGACACGACCATAGGTGGTGGGACCCGAATCGACAATCGGAATCGGAAAGCGGAGTGGGGAGATAGGGGTGACACATCTTTTAAGTTCTGATTGTGATTGAAAGCAGGGCTGCGATCAACCCAGGACCGTTCGATCTTGAAACAAGATCAACGGCTGTGCTTGCATCGGAGGAAAATAAAGTGGTGGAGCCATGAAAATCGCCGATCGATTGCGTGCGGACCCTCCATAGAAGTTGATTGCCGCACCGTCGATTTGAGACAGATCGGACGGCCAGCATTGCGTCCGATCGCTATGACAACAGGCCCCTTCTCGTTTGAATGATGGTTTTCAGGCCCGGGTCTTATGGAAGTCATAGCGGGAGGGAGTCGGACTCCTACGGAATCGGCCCGATTGTTTAAATTTGGAGTTTTTTAACTATTGTAAAGCAGATTTTCGGGCGGAGGTGGTAGTAATTAGCAGGAATCATGAGATTTTAGGCTACGGCAGAGTTCAAGAATGGGTTTGAATGGGGCAGCGGAGAAAAATCACAGACAGAGGTAGATATGTACAACATCGGCTCCATCTGGGGACGGCATGTTCGTCCTCGGACATGTCGAGAACACGCAGACCATTAAATATTTCATCTTGTTTTCCAATTCCCCTGCGCTCTTACTTCAAGTGATTTCCGACATCCTTTTCTTCATGAATTTTCGACTTATTTACATTATTCAAAGAATGATGAAACAAAAAGAAAACTAGTGTACAATATAATACACCAGGCTGTCTTGTCCTCCCGGGTCCCATACTCTGCTTTTCTGGTGTCCATTAGTTGCATTACTATTCAACTGTACCCTTCTATGTTTGCATATTTTGTTTTGCAATTTTCCTCCAGCTCTGCTTTCATATTATGTTCTTGTTTTTCCATTGCCAATTTTTCTTTTATTTCTCGCTGGTATCTGCTGTTTCTGAGGCACCTTCGTCATTAGTCTTCTGATGCTGTCAATTCCTATGCCCAGCCCTTCTTTTGTCTGGAAGTTACTTTTCCCACTGCTGTCTTCATCCTGGGCAGCTTTGATTTTTGTACTTTCCACTGCATCTTCAATATGGATCTCGTAAGCCTGATCACCTTCTACTTGTATTTTGAAAGGCAGTGGGATCTCTTCTTCTTGTTCTTGGATAGCAGCTTCGAAAAATCTTCTCTCTGCTGGCACCATACTGCTAGAAAAGACCCTTGATCCTTCTTCAAATGTCTGTAAAAAATGAGCATAAGGATCATAAAATGATACCTGGTCAAAAGTGTTTGGCAAGCAGGCTTCAACCAGGATTTTATCTCCTTTCACTGGATCAAGAAGAAGACTCTTTTGAGAGAGAGAATCTCCTTCATTCTCTAAACTGGAGGACTTATTGCATACTGGAGCTGAGTCCTTTTGGAGCTCTGGCATATTCTGCTCTGCCGTGCTGAGCTCTATGAAAAAATTTATGCATTCTTGAGCAGAGGCTTGCCCCATTATCTCCTCTTTTTCAAGAGAAAGCTCGCTGCTTTCATCTTGCTCAAGAATCTCTTCTTGGCTCTCCTCCCCTCCTTCCTGTATTGAATCATATTTTTTCAACATAATCTCCAGCAACCTGATTTCTTCGTTCCATGGATTAAAGTCTTCCCCCGAGTTTCCTTCCTCCTTTCTTGAAAAGGAAAGCTGATGGCTTCCAGTCTCGCTGATGGTCTGTGTTAAAGAAAAATGAGGATCCAAGGAATCTTCATCTGTTATTATACTTTCATGGCTCTCCTCATCCGTATCATAGATGGGCTGACTGGTTTCATTTCTATTCTGAGATTGCCGGCCCTGACTTTCCTCCCACGGGTCTACTGATGATGGTTCTGCAGACTCAGCTTCTCTCTGGAAACAATCATCATCAAATAAATCATAACTAGGAAAGTCGCAGTCATAAGCAATGTCACCAATCAAACCTGTTGGATTCTCAGCAGGTCCTTCTTCATTTTGATTCTCAGAGGAGCTTTCTGGATCTGAATTATCAAACTCAATGGACGAGTGAGCAAGGGAATCTGTTCTGTAAAAGACTTCTGAGGTGAACTGCTGATTTGATTTCTGATCAACCTCATCTTCTGTCAAAGGGGATGATTGCTTTGTGTTCCTTTGTGCAGAAGAGCAGCAGCTCTCCTTTTCTTGTACTAGTTGATTAGGAGGCGGGATGTTCTCTTGAGGCTCTTCTTTTACATCGGATTCTGCCTCTTCCATGTGGTCTTTTGCTTCTTCGAGGCAGCGCTCCCTATTTTCCATTGCTATTAGATCGTGATACTCTCTGATCAGCATAATACAAGATGTAGGTAAGCAATCAGACGGTTTCTGATCACTTTCTTCCTCATCTTCCACAGGTTTTAAAGCATGACACATGTCTTTCTCATTGTCTGCGTCTTGGGCTTGTTCTTGTGATTGTAAGAGTTTGATCTCAGCTTCGTATCTTTCAATCATCACTCTTAGAAGGATTTTCTTAAGCACGGGCGTGCAACTTGGGATGAGAAGGGTGATCCGTGGAAGGTCCTCCACTTCCATTTTTTCCAAGCCACGTGATATTTCATCTCTGCACTCTGCTATAAAACTCAGATGCATTTTGCAAGCTACTCAGAGTCTTCCACCAGTGGGGTCTTTTAATTATTCAGGAATTGTGGAGTCGCCAGGTGGATGGTTTAAGATCTTACTGTCCACCACAGTGATTTTCCAAATCAAGGCTATTGTTTCTTCCCCAGCAGAGTCGGGACTGCAAATAGATTTATCAAATAAACAACAGTGGAGTCGGGATTTTCTACTGAGATTTCTTGAGAAGAAGAAGGCAGATAATCTTCAATGGAATATTCAGGGTTTTCAGCACGAGCTGACTTCCTCTCCTTCCAAGCTCTTTATGAATGATCTTCTCCGGGTCAGACACGGGTGTTTTCGGCTGGGAGGTATCCGACCTCAAATGGGGCTTCCAGGAAGCCAGGACTTCCAATAAAATTTATCAATCAAAGACCAGTGGAGTCGCCAAGGTGAGAAATCTGCAACTCTTCACCTCTCTGTGCTCACCTGATTAGAGAGTGAATATGAGATGTCAGACCCAGGGAAACAGATATTCTTGAATTCGTTCCCCGGCAATGGCGCCAGAAAGATGTTGTGGATGATTTTGTCACCCTCCTAGAGACAGCCTAGAGTTGCCATAGACCAGTGCCTAGGACATCTTAATATAGCAAGGAGTCCTTTATAGTTTGGGTTGTCAGTCCAAGGGACTCACCTACTATCTCTTGTTTGAAACAAGGAAACTAAATTTGAATGGAACCAATCTCTTTCAGAAGCTGACACAAAGATAAGAGTAATGTAAAAACACCATGTAAAACTTCAGCATGAAAGCATCAGACAGTTAAGAGACCGCTTACTGTAAAGAGGGCCGATTCAAATAATATATCACAGAAATCAAATATCAGGAAGTGAGTGCAATGAGGAAACATAAGAAGATATTACTGGTAGAAGGGCGCACCGATTTACGAATCCTTAAGCCACTAATATAGCAGAAAATATGAAAGAGTGAACATGGAACATCATATCACTTCTAGGCCTATTTAAAGCGCTTGACTAATTCCAGAAAGGGCACCACTTAAGATGAATCCTTACTGCAAACTAGCGAGCCACTCGCATTCTAGAACATGATACAAGAAGAAAGTTTGCATGAAAAAAGATGATATATTAACACATGAGAAAAGTTACATACTGTGACATACCAAAGACCAGAATCCTCAATACAGTCATAACTCCTCCTCACTGAGACCCTACGGGCTCTGAAACTTCATACAGAAATGTTACAAGATGAATACAGTAGTCTTCTCGCTGCACAACTTGCTCACAGAAATATGGAACCCTTACAATGACTTGTTTTTGAGTATTTATAGATAAGACAGAAAATTCCCAAGGAGGAGGAAAACGAGGCACAATTAATGACTCAATTTGAACCAACATGGCGGAAAACATTCGCGCCTTCTCTTATGAATGACTAACTGTTAATGACTGTACTAGACAATCTGTCCATGAAATAAATGCTGGGAGATAAAATTCTCCTTATATACAAGATAGAAGTAATAAAATATATACAATATATTGCCCGCTGCTGAAGAAAAATCTGCTGCCGTAAGAGATTTGGAATAATCTGTATTTCAGTACTGTACCCTCGGCCCTTGGCTTTGGATTTGAGTCCCGGATCTTTAATGCGGGAGAGTTTATCTGGAGAGTTCGGAGAATCCATATTAATGTACTCTTGAATGGAGGTCACCTCTCCCACCTACCCTTGGCTTCTTTCTTTAATTCCGCCAGCGGAATACGTCCTTTGGTATGCTTCTGATCTTTGCAATGGAGGCGGCAAGTTTAAGCACCAACTAAGTCGTTTAAAACCTGCAAAACCCGCAAAATATTAGAGAAAATGACTCGGTGACAGGGAGTGTGGATGCAACAGTGGTCACGGAATCGGTAATACAGACTGGGTGAAATATTGAGGAGATGCAGGGAGACAGGAAATGAGAGAAATAGAGGGTGACGGTGCAGAACACAATGGGGTGATGACGGACAAACAGGACAGAGGTTGATGACACGTCACCAGAACATAGAAATGGCGGAAGAGGAACACGGCGTACACTTGTGGATTATGGTGACACGACCATAGGTGGTGGGACCCGAATCGACAATCGGAATCGGAAAGCGGAGTGGGGAGACAGGGGTGACACATCTTTTAAGTTCTGATTGCGATTGAAAGTAGGGCTGCGATCAACCCAGGACCGTTCGATCTTGAAACAAGATCAACGGCTGTGCTTGCATCGGAGGAAAATAAAGTGGTGGAGCCATGAAAATCGCCGATCGATTGCGTGCGGACCCTCCATAGAAGTTGATTGCCGCACCGTCGATTTGAGACAGATCGGACGGCCAGCATTGCGTCCGATCGCTATGACAACAGGCCCCTTCTCGTTTGAATGATGGTTTTCAGGCCCGGGTCTTATGGAAGTCATAGCGGGAGGGAGTCGGACTCCTACGGAATCGGCCCGATTGTTTAAATTTGGAGTTTTTTAACTATTGTAAAGCAGATTTTCGGGCGGAGGTGGTAGTAATTAGCAGGAATCATGAGATTTTAGGCTACGACAGAGTTCAAGAATGGGTTTGAATGGGGCAGCGGAGCAAAATCACAGACAGAGGTAGATATGTACAACACTATACTTACCACTTGGTCCCTCTATTTGACTTGGTGGGCGGGGATGATTCTATAAATTCTCTAGCAGTTCATTCTCGTATTATTTTCTTACCTTGATTCTTCACTAGGACCATCCTTCCAAGAAGCATTAAGGCCACCTACCTGAAAGTTGCCGATCTTAATTCCAATGGTCAGTTTTTCTGCTATGATCGCTACAAGATTTATGGAATTTTTCTCCTCTCCACATTCACCACAGCTACACTTGTAAATGAATATAATTGGAGGGAAATTTCCTTATTAAAAGAAAAACCCTAATTTTTATTTCGCTAATTGCGACCAAGCCATAGCTCGGTTTGACGAACCGTTAGCAACATTGGAAAGCTCTCGCCGAGCACTCAAATGGATATCCTTTCAATTTTGGTGATTTGATACTTCACCCGGAAGCCTTTTTTCCAAGAAGGGTCACTTCGCCGCTTCTCAAAATTGAATTTATTCACTTGCGACACTTGTACTTGGGGCACCATTTCGCCTTCATACTTGTCGATGCTCATGTCGATTTTCATTGTGAGTAACCATATTTTACTCATGTTCTCATGGTCCCCACTGGGTCTATTCTGTGTGGAAACATCATTGAGTCGCCCTTGTTTAGAGCGTATGAGTTGAGTCATCATCGCATCCATGGTGTTTGTCCTGAGTCCCTTATGTCTCTCGCCACAGTATTCCATCCTTCATTACTTTGTACCTCTCTCATGTCACACATTTTGGTCTTCAATCATACTATCCCCTATCCCCTCCAGAGTGGAGTCAGTAGCTGCTAGGTCATTCATGCCCTTTATGCTCTAACAAGAGAAGTTGTCAGCCCGCTACTTAGTACCCCCCATTCCACCATCATCCTTGGTGTCAGTCTATCATTTTCTCTACTATTATCCCTCGTGCCTTAGTTGAGGATTCCTTATTGCCTCGCCTATGGCAGACCTCCTTCTATTGACATAAGCTTATTCATTCCAGAAGACAAGTCTAGAGGGCAGTGTACCTTGGTTCCAGCTTCAACTCTTGTTCATTGCCTTGGATCAGGAAAAGGGACCCTTTATTTCCCTTTGACTTGATTTTTTCTCAGTTCCAGCTCCTTATGGCATGATCAAGATTTGTATACTTGATGGTTCAGTGATGCAGAAGATTGTACCAGTGATTCCCAGGTGTGTGTGAGATGTTTCAGACATCATGAGGGGGTGGCCCTTCAGGTAGCCCCCCACATACCCGGATGACCTCTTTACTGCAACCTTGGATGCAACTCTATAGATTTGATGGTTCTAGCCTTAGCCACGTGCAGTGCCTTTTTAGTTTGCATGTATCATTCATATTTTTAGAGCCCTTTCTTGTTTTACCGGGCCTCTTTGGTTGTTATTATATCTCATTTACTCAGATATTATTGTATAAGTCATGGATGTTGTCTCAAGCACAGTATGTATGTGGGATCCATTATTTTTTTTATCTAGCCCATTTCTATGCCAGCATGTACTATATAGCTCAGTCCCATGTTTGTTGGACGCACCATTATTATTTGAACTTTTTCATCTCAGCGGGCATAGGTATGTCTCCACCACCTCATTGAGAACAGGTACTCACTCATAAAAGAGACTTGTCACACCTGTAAGTCTCGCCTCCTCAGGGTCTTGTCCTCTCTCGCTTCAGTCTTTCTTATATATCTCTCTCTTTGACTCCCCTTCGGTGTGTAGTGATTGTGTTCTTACAACATACTTCGGTCAAACGATTAGCTCCTAACGCTCACACGTTGTGGGGCAATCTGTTACACCAATTGTTGGTCATGTAACCTGTTACTATTAGATGGACTAAAGTACACCATGTAAGACCAATTTTACCATATTAAAATTGCTTTCACTATGAGAAATAATTTAATAACCCATAGTTTATTAAATTATTTCTGATCTAAATAGGAAACCCCCTGAGGAATAATTAAATAAATCCTTATTTGTTTGATTTACCTCTAGGATAGTTAACTAAACCATTGTTTAAATAATATTCCTAGTCATATTTAACCCAAAACATGAGAATTAATTAGACAAATTATTATTTATCTTATTATTCACTAGGAATAATGATTTAAATCATTATTTAATAATATTCCTTGTTGAATTTGACTAAATAATTTTTAAATAATTAAATAAATCATTATTTATTTAATTATTCTCTAACCTCATCCTTGAAATAATAAATAAATCATTTGTTTATTTATTATTTCTAAATAAAGGGAATTAACCAATTCTAAATTCCTTTTCCCTCCACCAAAAATAATAAAATATTCCAAGTAAGTTGGATCTAGATTTGGTTAATAATATTTTAATTATGCACCAATATCTAGACTAACTCAATATTTTGTTATAAATAGAAGGGTTTTTCCATTCATTCACTACATTTCTTATCGCCTTCTGATCTATACTTTTGGTTTGACTTTGATCCTCCATCATTGTCATGTTTTTTCTACTTTTGCTTGTGACTTTGAGTTCAATTTTGTCTGGGTTTTCTGCTTCATCAAGAGAGAGAGATCTTGGATCTGAAACGCTGAGGACATACAAGAACCCATCCCATTGAGGGGGACCGGTAACATCTTTCTGTGTTCCCTTCCCAAGTGTCATAATACAAAAAAATCTTTATAAATTATTTTCTTGTCTATTGGATGTATGGAGCAACTCTTCTTTATTTTCATTGTTTAATGTATTTAACTGCATAAATCTGGATTTTTGTAGCATTTATTCTGATCACCTAATACAGATCTAAGGAAATTGACAGCCACATTTGATGTTAGGGATTTTTGTTATGCACATCTAAAGTGAGCTTTTTTCGTACGTTTGCGATTAGAGTTCACTCTAACACTTATGAGCATATGTGAAAACCCAAAATAGTAGATAGTCCATACCCCATTTAAAATTGCGTTGAGAGAAAAAATGGTGTGTCTCGAATGCTCTAAATGCCTTCAACAACAAAAAATAGAGGTGTGCTTAAATTTGGAGCGTTGGAATCTATGGAAGGTAGACCAATAGATATTATGACTTAAAAACACACACTATACTCCTATCAATAAAAATGTAGTAGTGGAATCTCGCAAACATCAAAATACAAAGAATAAAATCTTCAAGAACATAGGAAATGTCTCAATATATGACAATAATAGGACATGCTCCATTTAAAATTGTGCCAGGAAAGAAAGTGGTGGCTCGAACGCACTTGATGCCTTCAAAAACAAAAAATAGAGGTGTGCTTAAACTTGACATGATGACATCTATGAAAGATAGACCAATAGATATTATTAATTAATAGCATGTGCTATACTTCATATAAATACAAGAGGAGTAGAGGAATACCACAATGATTAAAATATAAAAATAAACACTTCAAGAACATGGAATTGTATTAATATATGATGATAAAATTAGGGGTGGATTTATAAATTTGGAAATCAATAGACTTGGAACTTATAATGTTAAAGAAATCAAAGGTAGTTGCCTTTTGATACTAAATATACTTCAAGGCTTTTATGTTGAAGAAATTTTGAAATGGGAAAAAATTGGTGAAGACCTTGACTTTTTGTTAAAGTATTGAAAAAAATAAAAACCTATCAACCAATTATGATAAGGGTGGCTACTGCTTTGTTGTAGAAAGGAGGTTGGTCAAATATCTAAACCCTTAACGATATGGGAAAATGTTATGAATCAAAATTAAGTATTTTGAAATAAGAAAAGAAGAATGGTAATTTTTTCGTTAAATAAAGAGAAAGAAAAAGAAAAAAAAAGGGAATGGAGTTGCATAAACAAATAATATCTTGTATCAAACAACTAAATCTCAATGGAAGAGATAAGTTCAAATCCGGGTGAAACCCTAGCAATGGAGCTCGCAAAACCCTAACAATGGAGGTCGGCAGTTTAACATTGTTATGATACCCTAACCAAGGGTGGCTCATGTAGCACTTCACCTAGGGATGTAAACTCGTGAACACTGGTCCAAGCAATTATTTATGGTGCCACAAGAATGCAACCAACCCTGAGAAAACATTGATACCATTAACAGTCACAGGCAGTGGAAGAAGGGCTGACTACCTGGAGGTTTCGTAGTTTCACGGATGTCGACAACCCGACATACGGGAAATAATAATACCCCTATAAACCTGTTACACAGTAATTTGTCACTGTCCCTGCAATCCCCATCTCGCCCATTAGAGGGTCATTTCTGTGACCAATAAGCAGTGTCATGCCTTGAAAATACCATCATTGCATCCCTTGCCATGAGGAAAACAATCCTTCTGTTGACCATTTCCTGAGCAGACCACTAAAAACACCTATTTTTGCCTTGGCGCTGGTAGCCTGTTATGCCCTTGCGCCAATGAGGAAAATTAACACTGAGCCCGCACCAGTTGGCACTCTGTCTCAGTGAGCTGCCCACATCAATCTGTTTATGGAATTTTTTTAAAAAATAAAGGCGAAGTTTCGATCACAACAACTTTGTGGATGAGTCATAGGGAGTGGTTCGGTTGAATAACCACGACCTTCCTCCTCTGGCCTCTTGTTTCCACCTTATGGGGAAACCTCCCAAGGGATAAGGCATCCCCTCCACTATTGTAGGGATCCCAACCTCCTCTCCTCTATAAATATAGCCATCTTCCATTGATGTGTTGGTTGAACATATTCTAGTGAAATAGATAGCTGAAAAAGTTAGCGTAGAGAAGAAGCAATCATAGCTTTGGGAGAATAGTGCAGAGTGTGATTGTGTTTGTGTGTTTGGGAACATAGTGAGATATTAGACCTTTACGTGTGAGGGTGTGGAAAATGTGCTTGGATACAGACCTGCCGAAGGAGAGCCTCAACATCAAGGCTTGGTTGTAAACTCCCCTTGTCTTTATCATAATAAAATGCATCTGATGTTTATCTTCCACTCTTTCTTACAATTATAATGAGATTTATAGCATTCCTTGATCAGTTATATAGGTTGTAATTGTTTTATGTTTGTCATGGTGTTACGCTTGTCGTGTTGTCTTGAATGTCTGTATAGGTAATCTAACGTTGATAGCAGCGTGTATCGAGCTGGAGAAGAGAGACGGATCAAGTAGCTTCGATGGAAGATGAAAACATAGCATCAGAACGAGGTAGGTCATCTTCCTTGCTTTGAATTTCATTTACAATCTAGGAAGGTAGATGTTATTATGTTCCTGTAGTTGCTAGACCCACCCTAGGGCTAGAGGGATCGTCTCTATCCGCAGAGAGGATTTAATTGGAAAACAACACCTATGGAACCCAGCTGTGCAAATGATGGTAATAGTCACTGAGATTTCTCGGACCTATCTCTAAGGGAATAAGGGTTTGGAGGTTTGGCAGTTTATGATGGACATCTCTGACTCCGCAGGAAAGACCATTATGAAAGAGGAGTAACTTGATTACTCCTCCAATACGTTGGAGCCAACTCAAATATGGTCAAACTACCCACCTCATCAGACAGTTGGGGATCATGTGGGTTTGTCGCTAGCAGAGATAGAACAGCTGGAACCCTGGCTCATGGACATGGAGGAGGGTGTGTCATCACCTGGACAAACGGGGTTTAGGTTTGTTAATCTGACCTTAATGGAGAAGTTTCATGTTTTGGGCCCTAACATTCTGACCTCGCCTGTATTCTCTATTCCCTCTCTGTCGATACACTGCCTGTGGAACCAACAACAACCGCCATCCATCCTGGAGGAACTTACTGCAGCTGTTGAAATCTCGGGAGGCCTGGGTGGTACCCACAATGGGGCTTTCAGTTTTGATCATCTTGGAATAGGACCGATAGAGGAATTTCTTGACCTGGAGGATATTCTGGGGTGCCCACCTGTTGTCAAAGCTTCGGGTAACTCTAAATGGTTACCAAGACTGACTCTGTAGCCGGAAGAAAATAGGTCATCGGACTCCGACGATATACTCCTGGAGGAAGAGGGCATTACTCGCGATGCTCCGGCCTATAGATCTATGAAGAAGAAGGCTAGTTGCACAAAGAGTCGCGAAAAGTCCAAAGAACTCGTTTTCAGGGAGGGAATAAGCATGAAACAAGAAGAGGAGACTGAGAAAATGGTATTATTTGGAAGGGTTCGGGGGTGAAATTTCACCTCGAACAGACTCAAAAGATGGACCTACAAGATTTGGGGTAATATCCTAGAACAACTCCATGTTGTCCTCACAATGAACAAAGGATGGTTTTCCCTAATCTTCCCACACCCAGATATGGCCATCTAGGTCCTATCAAAGTATTGGCATATAGAGATGACTCTGGTACTCCTCAAGTGACTGACACCCTTATTTGACCTAGATAAGGAAAATATGGGAGAAATTCTAATATGGGTGCGACTACCCGGTGTGTCGATGAAATTCTGGACAGAGGATGTTCTCAGATGAATTGGTGAGGAGTTGGGCATTTACTTATATCGCGATCGATCCTACATGGAGATAGGGAACATCTCAATGGCGAGAATCTTGGTGCACTTGGACACTCATGAGGGGTTGGTTGAGAGTTATGTCTTGAAGTATAGGGATATTTCTAGAAGCCAAATCCTTGATTACGAAGGGGTTCCCTTCAGATGCAGGAGATGGCATGAGGTGGGGCATTTATACAAGGACTACCCACTTATCATGGAAGCCAATGCGACTAATTAAAAAACTTTGGTACATGCGGGGACCCAAACCACAGAGGTGTTAGGCATGGCTACAACTCAGTATAAGTAGAACTTGAAATTGAGACCACAATGCACCTCATGCCAGACTCCTCCCATGTCGGCGCATCAAGAAACTTCTCAGATTTCTCCACCAGTAGCCATAGAATTGCAAGAGTAGGATTTCCGACCCATCATGAGTAATGGGACCTCTCCTTATTCACCTTTACATTTTAATGCTTTGCACTCTACTTCTTCTGTTGCAACAAATTTTATTTCTAGTCCGAAAATTAATAAAAGTAATCTAGCCCACATTTTTTGTCTTGTTGCATCTACCCCCCCTTAACCCTCCATACCTATCCCCACCATACTGCACATAGCTCGGGCTCCTTAGTATGATCCAATCATTCTGGCACTAGATCCTCCTGTCGATACAATCTTAGGTCCTCAGCTAAAACCCTAGCCTGTCACTCATATGGGTTAGGAGAAGATCCAACCCTCAAAGTCCTGAAATATGCTAGAGGCAGACCATCCTCGCTCTCCAAAACATTTCATCAAGTGGGGATTGAAGTGGCTTCAAGGAAACAAATATCCATTGACTGGGTTCTTAGAACAAAGGATACTCTAGTTAAGGGTGACCCATGGTATTCCTTTCTTTCAAATACAAAGGGTTAGCCAGCCTAGATAAGAAATTGGCTCTTAGGAATCTGTTTGTGTTAGAAAAGTTGGATGTCATTTTTCTTCAGGAGACATTGGGGATTGGGGAGGTTGTACATAAGTTACTCTCCGATATTTTCCCAAATTGGAATTTTCAAACCTTGGATGTGAGAGGGGATTCAGGGGGTTGTGTCATTAGTTTCAACAATTGATCCATCCAAGTTCAATTTTTTGTGGGATGGATGGGATATTGGGATTGGACATTACTGTATCATATTTTGGCACCCCTTTCAGGATACTTAACATTTATGGCCCCTGCCATGATAGGCCTATATTTTTGGATAAGTTGATGGGATCCTCAATCATGAAGGCATAACACATCATTGTGGGTGGTGACATAAACTTTTCCATCTGACACGCTGAATCTTAGGGTACCCAAGCCATGCCTAATCCCCTGTCTGACTATTTTGAGCAATTAATTGACAATGTTGACCTGGTCGATTTGGACATGCCTAAAATACTTCCTACTTGGCACAATAGAAGGATAGGGAAAGCAACACTTGCGCATAGGCTGGATTGATTCCCGATACCATCTATATTAGTAGATAGGGTGGACAGAGCTAGGAAATAGGTGGGAACGAGCGGTATCTTGTACCATTCACCCATTTACCTTGAAATCCATGGAGAAAACAACAAACCACACTCCCCCTTAAAGTTAAATTCTACATAGTTAGACGACCCCGATTTCCATAAGATTGTTCTAAGTCCCAGAATCACTGTCAACAGGAGAATAATATTTTAACAGAAAGAGCCATTGCTAATAACTTATCCAGGATCAACGATAGGACTATCAAATGGGAAAGGGAGAAAAGGATTCGAGATGAGGAAGAGCTGAGGAGGGTCGAAAGGGAGATCGTCCTTCTAAATGGTGAAGTTTGTTTGGGTTTATCTTCTATGGAGAATAAGGAAAAGCTTACCCATATAGAAATGGACAGAATCAAACTATTAAGAAAAAAAGTGGAAACATGGAGACTCAAAAGTAGGGATATATGGCTTGATTTTGGTGATAACAATACCAAGTTCTTTTAGCAATGTGCAAATGGCAGGAAGAGCGTCAATACCATTTGGGAATTGAGGGATCAGGATGATAGGGTGGCGAAGACTCATCAAGAGCTCTGGGACATGGGAATCAGACATTTCTCCCATATATACAGAGACCCAAGGGTGGCTAATATATCTAAGGTGCTCAGAATCGCCAGGAATATGCCTGAGTATGTGGGAAACGATGACACTAAAAATCTAAATGCTGAAGTGACTTTAGGAGAGATAGAAGCTATCCTAAAGTGGTTCAAAAAAGACAAGAGCCCTAGTCTAGATGGATGGTCTATATAATTCTATCTATCCTTCTTTGATCTCATTGGTAAGGACCTCCTCATGATCGTTGAGGAGTGCAGAGTTTCTGGCAGAATGTATGATGGATTCAACTCCACTTTCATTGCTCTCATACACAAGACTAAAAAGCCTCTGTCTTTCAATGACTACAAGCCCAAATCCTTATGCAACTTCCTCTACAAAATCATTTCCAAGATCATCGCTAACAATATCAAGCCTATTTTATCTCGTCACATATCTAAGGAACAATTTTCCTTCCTCCATAAAATCCAAATTCACGAGACCATATGCAAGGCTCAAGAATCACTGCATTCTATGAAACTCAAGAGCCTCAAAAGCACCATCCTTAAGATCGATTTTTCCAAAGCCTTTGACTGCTCCTGCTAGACCTACTTACAACCAATCCTCACCCATAATGTCTTCCCCCACACTTTTGTTAATTGGATTATGTGATGCATTACAAATGCTTCGTTCAACAGCCTCATCAATGGGGTTGCATTTGAATTTTTCCATGCGACACGAGGCCTCCGAAAAGGATGTCCTTTATCCCCACTACTCTTCCTCATAATCATGGAGGGGCTAACAAAGCTTATATCCTCAACTAGGACTGAAGGGAATTTATTGGGAGTCAAAATCACTGAAACTATTTGCTTAACTCATTTGTTATTTGTTGATGACGTTCTCATATTTCTATATGGCTCCTTTCGTGACTCCAACTGCTTCAAGAAGATTTTGTCTATATTTTTTAAAGCCAAGTATGAATTCCCAATATAAGCAAATCCACTATCATTATTACAAGATGCACCATCCAAGAGAGTAGACATGCTCTCCAACAATTCCGATTTGAACACCAGAATATAGAGGAGGGTCTCAAATATCTGGGGTTCAGGCTCAAACCCAAAAACTATAGAATCAAGGACTGAAACTGGCTCATTGCAAAAGTGGAGAGAAGAATCAGTATCTGGCAATAGATATGGATCTCTAGGGTTGGGTGCCTTGTTCTCATCAAGTCAGTTTTGGAGGTGATCTCAGTGTACTGGATGGCACTTGCTTGGATCCCGAAAGGAGTTACTAATAGAATTAAAAAAAAATTTCGACACTTCCTTTGGAGGGGTAAGAAGGAAGGTAAAAAAAATTCTTGGGTCATCTGGGAAAAACTTACCAATTGTAATATCCCCAAAGGGAAATAACCAGTAATAAACAGAAATATGCCAGACAGATATAGAAAATACAATGCTGAACCAGATCATGGAACAATTACACATAGAATGCCAGAAAACTGAGTCATTTTATTAATCTGAAAGTACATAGAGAGGAGTACAAGAAAATCAGAATGAGGGCACCTATCCTTGCTCAAGGCAAGTGAAGAATCCTCTCAGAAAATAGGAAATGGCTACTACAAAAACTGCATCCCAGCTGCTGGAAGAAACTGCCGTAAACTGCTGCTGCTGGAGTGAACTGAAGCTAGGGGCTGATCCCCTTGCCGGAATGAGCTAAAAATCTACAGATCACCTATACTCGCTGCTCGGGACAAAACCCAGAAACCGTGAAGCAAATGGACCACCTCCGAAAATCGCCCCCAGAAACCCTCCTCCTACAAAAACGCTGTGCCTTCAGGAACAGCTCAGAAGCTCAAGAAATATGCTGGCAAAAGGGTTGGATCTACCCACAAATCCTCCAGATGAGATGACCAACTCTTCAAGGCTGAAAACACTGAAAAATGCTGCCAGAACCCCACATAAAGACCCTACTCATCAGATCTGCGTCCTCCCTGACTGGATCTGCGTCCTCTCTGCCCAGATCTGCTGGATCTGAGTCATACAAGGCTGGATCTGCTACTACCCCCATCATACTCATGTGGACCCCCAAGGCCCCCTCTCTTAAGTTACAACGTTGATCTACTAGGAAAAGAACACTTTATTTATAAAGTGAGGTGACTAAAGTGAGGTGACCCCTCTTATTTCTCACTTTATTTATTATGTCTAGCTAAAGCGGCAAAATAAAGCAAAAATGAAATATTCCAATTAGCAAGGCTAATTGGGAATATTACACCAATCCCAAACAGTGGGGAGGCTAGGGACATAAGGACTTAATTCATTTCGCCACTACATTGGCCGAGAAACTGGGTTGGCAATTATTACTCTCAAACAACCTTTGACAAGAGGTAACATATATGAAATAAATTACACCAATTTCAATTCTTGATTGGATCAGAGGACATGTTAGCTGCAGATCAGGCTCATCTAATGTATGGCGTGCAATAACCAAATCAATAGCTGTCATCAAACGTGGACTTGGTTGGCGCATTGGATCGGGCACACGGGTTAGGATTGGAATGGATGCCTAGTCAGGTTGTGGGATGGAACACATGCTTTCAATGGAATTAAGACAACACCTCAAGGAATCAGGGATCATACATCTAAGTCAAGTTACGGACGGGGACAATTCAAATTGGAATTCACAGGCTTGGAAATCTCCATAAGGTTTGAATATTCTGGAGGCTTGGTGGAGGGCATGGAACAGATATGTCACTTCTCTTAGGACATCCCATGTCAGGATATTGGATAGAGAGGATGAGTTGATAAGGGCTATCTCCCCAAGTGGCTTATACACGCCCAAAGAAGGCTACTCTGCACTAATCGCAACACAAGAACCCCATGAGTTGAACTAGTGGTGGAGACATCTCTGGAAGATGCAGGCACCCCCAAAGGCCAAGTTATTTATGTGGTGCCTCCTCACAAATCGTGCTCCTACGGAGGAAAATCTTGTTAGGAGATCCTTTCACGGCCAATCTATGTGTGGTTTATGTAAATAAAATGGAGAGTACATTGATCATTTATTCCTTAATTTCCCCACGACTTGCAAAATTTGGCATCTAATTACGCTGGACCTAGGCATAACTTATAATTGGCAAGGGGAGTCAATATATATGGCATGTCATAATTGATGGCACTCTGGTGCATCACTGAAGGAATGTAACCTGCCCCTCCTGGTTTCTTGGGGTATCTGGCTGGCTCGTAATATCATTACATTCCAAAATGCCATGATCTGTTGGCCTACCATTTTCAATTTTGTTGTTGCACTCTTTCATTTAATTCATGAAGAGGTTTCCTCGAAGCAAGATAGGATTCGAGTGCCTGAAACTATTGACAAAGAACATCCCTGGGCATACTTTGACGGGACTACAGGTATTGTTGGTTGTGGTGGGGGGGTTTTACTTCATCTCTCTAACACTCACTTTTATAAACTCAAGATGGGATTAGGCCCGGGCACAAACAATTACTCAGAACTCAACAACCTCAAAATACTCCTTATCTTTGCCCTAGAAAAAATATGCAACGTGATACAAATATTTGAGGACTCAAATATTATAATTAAATGGTTCAATAATAATGCCAGATTTCACGTGCACACACTTAGGGGTCTGTTGGATGAAGTAATGGCACTAAAAACATACTTTGACACCATTCATGTTACCCATATTTACAGGCAAAGGAACCAGACTGCTGACTACTTATCCAAAGAAGTCGTGCACTTGACATGGGGTCATTGGCACATCATAGAACACAATGGACCAAAATCTAAATAGCATTATCACAGGTCATTCATAGAAGATACAGGGCTTATGGGCCCTGCTGATTAGTCCGACTGATTAATGGATTTTTGATACTACATTTAAAAAAAAAAAAACTTATTTTGATGTTATTTATGTTTATCTTAATATACAGAGTACCTTGTAAATATTTTTTAACTTTTGATGAACTGTCCTGAACTTATGATAAATTATGGATTGAACACTGAATTTTCATGATGCAATCTGCGGCTGATTGAACATGTAATTTTTTTATAATTAATGAAAATTGCGATTTTTTCTTGGGAAAAAAAAAACTTCAATGGAAGAAGAAATTGGAGGAAAATTGTTCAAGAGGGAGAAATAAATCATAAGGTAATGCAATGAGATCTGGAGTAGAGTTAACCGATGTATTTGCAGGGATGTTGTAGAAGATTACCAACCAAGATTGAGATAGTAAGTATTAAATCTTCATTGAGAGACAAAAAAAAAAAAATGAAGAAGAAGATGGAAATATGATAGAGGAGGTACCCCAACAAAATTTGGCATAACCAATTGAGAAAAAATTGGCCACATGTAATATAGTGAGGAGATAATAACTACAGGTTAAATAAAATGCAAGAGAGCTGATAGGAGGTGTCCAGTCCAAACAAGGTTGAATGGCGAACCAATCAACATAAGATAAATATTAAACTTGTTGCATCCAAATAAATGGAATTAATATCAAAGGAGGTAGGATGAGAAAAGGTGGTATCAACATAAGAAGAATTGACAAAAGTTGTTTTGATGAGTAAATGGCCATTAGAAAGTGATTTGATGGCACCTACATCAATGAAAGATATTTTTACCAATAGAATATTAATGGGGTGTGTGTTTGTGAAGGCAAAGAAGATATGCGACAAGGATGGACCATTACAGGAATTATAAAGATCAAAGAAAGTAGTCATTCAAGCAATAAATGAGGTTAAAATCAATAAAATACATCTAGTGAAAGAAGAAATTCACAAATGTTTCCAAAGATTCACTATGCCCCAAGAAACCCAAATCATCGAGATAGACAAAAGCCCATTAATCTAGTGAGAACCACTAAATGTGGTAGTGATATTGAAGAGACAATATTTGTGGTGATGAGAGGGAGTGGGAAAAACTATCTCCATTTATCATAGAAAATTGGGGCCAAAACTATATTTGAGGTCATTAAAAACTAAAATATGGATGAATGGAGTCGTGGTGCATGATGGAAGAGATGCAAAGTTTGGGGTGAAAATCGAGCCATGGAAAAGTGAAACGAAGAATTTGATGGAAAAAGTAATAAATATTTTGAAATTCAACATTCGTAGGATTTTAGACATGGCCTAGTTTATGTAATTTCAATGTTTGAAAGAAGGGTCAACAAAGTTTGTAGTTAGGATATACCATGATGAGAATATATAGTTCTGGGGAATTATCTAAATGGTTCGAAACTTAACCATCTTTTGAAAGTTCACAAGAGATGAAAAATCAATTTCGAAAGGTTTTCCACACAACAAAGTTACATGCAACTTCATGTATTGGATAACACTATAATTTTACTCCATCTCACGTCCAAGTGTGGGATCTCTATTGCTCTGTTTTGTTTTCTTAGAAACCATAGTGATATTGTTAGAAAAACCAAATAGATACAGCAAAATCAATCACACGAATGCATATTAAACATAGCTTTTAAGTGGAAAACCCTAATAGGAAGAACTGCCATTACTAAAATATTCTTGAACCTTTTGTATTTCCTCGAAAGCAATTGTAGTGCTGTATTCTATTTACAAAAATGGTCTCATGTCATTTCAGATTTCCTCTCCCCTTTGTATATGCCTTTTACTTTGAGTATGAGCCCCTATTCTAATCTCATAAATAGAATATATGTGAGATGTTGAGTTAACCTAAACATTATATTAGGTGTGAGCCATTGGTCTATCCCAAATATGTAACTTAGACTTCAAACTCATTTAACAGTGGCATTCCAACACTCCACATGAAGGTGAAAAAGGATAATTTGGTAGTATCTAACAATGGGTTACCTTCCCAATTTATGAAGATGGAAGTGTGATTATCTTTTAAGAGTAAAAATGCCATATAATCTCGCCTTCCTTCAATAAGAAGGTGTTGGAAATATTGTCATTGATGGAAAAGGAGCAAAAAGGAGTAGCACCAGAATTATCATTAAGGACAAAGCAGAAAATCAAGTTCAGCTGAAGTAAAAAGGAGCAATAAGGAAAAAAAGGAAAATGTGCAGTGAAGAATATTAAAAGAGAGGCATAGGAGCGACATTAGAGGCAAAGGAGCGAGGCAGAGGAGCAACAAAGAGGCATGGATAAACAAAAGAATTATCATTAAGGCAAAGGAGTTGAGAGGAGCAGCATTAGAATCTTTATCAAGGAGAAAAGGCAGCAAAGGCAACAAACGAGAAAAGGAAGTAAAGGATACAAAGGCAACAATTTTGGGTCAAGTCGTGTATGAGTGGGCAGAGTCATGAACATGCTAAGACAAGTAATGAACGCATTCAACTAGTGGAGAAAGTCATGAACGTACCGGAAGAGTCAGGCTATTTTGCGTTTAGAACAGTGCACGAAGGTGCGTGTATTTCTGCAGGCATAGTTAGGTAAATTTCCATAATTTCACATTCAGAACAGTGATGGCGGAGATATCACAAATTGCAGCAAAAGGAGTATCGCAAAACAGCAGAGATAGAGAAATTGTGAAATGTGAAGTGCGAGATGGTGACATGACTAGATGACGTGGTAGTGACATGGCAAGCTGATGTGGCAGGTGACGTGGCCACGACCCCACAGATCGCAATAAAAGTTTGATGATGTGGCAAGGTGACATAGCATGATGACGTGGCAGTGACATGGCATCTCGGGTGGGACCTGAACCCTTTATCACATATCGCAAGTCAAAAAGCTTTGAAGGGATAGTGCTTATGTACCACGTTGAAATGCCGAAATGCGAAGAGAGACGAGGGCCCAGATGCAATACGCTTTAAATCCAAATACTAAAGGAATTAAAGTTTGGTGTGGGACCCAATCAAATATTGCAAATCGCAAAGATCGGTAGGAATAGTGCACAAGAACAACGCTGAAATGCAAAATGCGATCAGAGTGCCGGATGTGATGTAGTTTAAAATCAAAAGTTTAAAGGATTTCAAATCTGGAGGTATAAGGTTTCCCTTTGAGAAATCGAATCTGAGAATGGAAGATCAATATAGAACCAAATAACAAAAGAAACGTCGAAATGCGAAATGCGAGATGGGCCCAGACGCGATACCTCTCAGAGTTTAATACTAAATATTTTAAAGTCCGATAGTATAAGAATTTCCTTAAGAAATTGCATCGGGAGGATGGATGATCAATGAATTAAAAAATAACAAAGGAAGTTGTCGAAATGTAATAAGTTCCTAGATGAGATACCTCTTAGAGTTTAATACTAAAGATTTTAAAGTCCGTCGGTATAAGAATTTTCTTAAGAAATCACATCGGGAGAAGGCAGAGGAATGTATAAACGAAGAACAAAAGAAATAGACGAAACACCGAAATGTGATAAAGGAGGTCGGGTGTGATTTTATTCAGAGTTCCATTGTAATGTGTTTCAAGTCTAGTCTAATAGCAGTCTATGAACAAAAGGCTGAACACGGCAGAAGGACTCAGGTTGAATAAGACCTGACACTATGAGCAGAGGGTAAAGCGGTTACGCCTTGATAATGGAAGAAAGTCTGAACGCGGGCAGAAAGGCTTGGGAAAGTGACCCGACATAGAGCAAAGAGTAGAGAAAGCAGAACGTTGCGATTACAAGGAGATAAGCACTATGGGTCGAGTCGAGCTCAACAACACTCCGGGTAGATTCGGGTGTTGACACAAAGGTGAAGGATGAACGCTATAGGCATGAGTATAAAAGGAATTGTTCAACTCAGCCAAAAGACAAATATGGTGGCACTGTTGGAAACGCAACAATTGGGTCGAGTCGGGAAAAAAGGAAATTATGTTTCACTGTTTTGAAACATAACAAGATAGAAAAGACGGTTATGCTGCACAGTTGGAAATATAACAGTAGGCAGAGAAGACAAGTTGAACAACAAAGAAAGAAGCTAAAAGGGATGAATTAAAATATTGGTGTAACTGTAAATGTAAATTCATTATTTATTTTATATTGTTTGTGATGCAAATTTAAGTCTCCATAGGCATAGAAAAAACTATAATGAGTGCTGAAATGATTATTTTTGTACTTTTGTTGATGTATATAGGGAAAATTTTAAGGATGAAAATTTATCTTAAAGTTTAGAAACCTTGGCGAATATTATTAGTCCCTAACATGCAAAATATAAAATGTTTAGCGATATGTTTGTAAAAATATTAAAACTTCTAATGATTTTATATAGTCTCTATAAAACTTTGGCGATTTTTAAGGTAAAATAAATTTATGATATAAAATTTGGGCGAATCATTTTTAGAAGAAATAGAAATTGGCGAATATTTTTTTTTGGAAAAGCATAGAAAATTAGCCCATCTGTGAATATTAGCCCCTAAAATTTTCCCTGGATGTATATACCTAAACTGAAGGATGAGGAATCGAATGGGTGGAAGGCAGAGAGACAGGACTGTTCACTTCATATTCCATGTAGAATGGAAACAGTCAGGAGTTATTTGTATAAAATATGTTATTGTAATGAGCATGGAGAGGTTAGAGAAAGTGTGGAATAATGAGAGAGAGATGATAAATATGTTGTGTACATACAGAGTTGATATGAAGCAGATTTGAAGGTTGGAAGGGCATAATAGAAAGTGGAAGTAAACAGAGCTGATATGAGGCAGATTTGAAGGCTGGAAGGGCAGAAGATAAAGTGGAAGAAAACAGAGTTGATATCCAAGTAAATCAACATTTTATTTTCATGTTGAGTGAGGGGATTGTATTCTTCTTTCAAGTTATATCTTGATCAATTTCCAGTTGAAGTTGGATGAGGTAGGAGCGTCCTATAGGTTGTAGACTTCATAAAAATTATGGGAGTTGGAGCTTCCTTGAAAGTTGTAGCTTGCAAAAGTTGAGGTAGGAGCCTCTTGTGGGTTGTAGCCTACATAAAATACATGGGATTTGGTGCTTCTATTTCAAGTTGTAGCTTGAAAGATGTCCAATTGGAGCTGGTTGAGGTAGGAACCTCCTATGGGTTGTAGCCTACAGAAAATAGATGGGCGATGGAGCTTCCTTGCAAGTAGTAGCTTGCAGAAATTGAGGTAGTAGCCTCCTGTATGTTGGAGCCTACAGAAAATCAGTTGTAAGAGGGAGTATGAGCTTTCCTTTGCATGACAACAATAATAATATGTGATTTTCTCCCTTATGGGTTTCCACTTATATCTGGTGTCTATGTGCTTGATGATTATGTGTTGATGTGATGTTTTAATCTGCTTAATTACTTGTTGTCCACACATTCAGTTTGCTGATTCATTATGTATTAAGATTCTCATAAAATGAAGTTGTTAAAGAGTTTAAAGAAAATAGTTTTAATGTCCATGAATGTACTAAACTGATTCACCCCCCCCCCCTCCCCTCTCATTTTAGCTAAGGGTTCGTCAATTGGTATCAGAGAAAGTTCCTTTGGTGTAAGCCTAATAGCTTGAAGGATATCTGGTTGAGTCATGGACTATCAAAATGTACCCATGTTGAGTACATCAATCTTTCTTGAATGGAGAGATAAGGTTAAAACAAATTTAATGGCTTATGAACCTGAGGTATGGAAGCTTGTATGTGATGGTTACTACAAAGACTCTCCATGTTTGCAAGAACAATAGTGGAATGCCAAGGAAAAATGTGTGATATATAACAGTCTTCATAACAAGTATCTTGATTCAATAATGGATTTAAATTCTACAAAAGACATCTAGAATAGATTGCATCTCATGCATGAAGGAGACACTAGTGGTTGCATTTCCAAAAGGGAGAAGATAAACAAGAAGAAGAGGAAAATTTCCTTTCAAAAGGGAAAATCTAAATCAAATGAGATACCTGATAGGGTGAATGGATTTGATTTCCATTAAGAAATTACATTTGAAGAGCAAGCCAAACTTGACTTACCCTTGACTGAAATAGAAATATTGAAGAATGAAAACAAAGACCTTAAGGCATTGCTGCAATTATGTAATGAGCGATAATATGAGGATAAGAAAGAAATTTTTGGCCTGAAGGCACAGCTTGAAGAAGCAAGGAGATTAGGAGAGATAAAAAATAACCAGCTCAAGGAGAGAGATATATAATATGAAAGAATAGAGTCCATATTTATGAAAGGAATGCTCAGTAAGATTGCCAAATAAATTTGGGATACAATAGAAAATATTCATAAGGGAGATCAAAAAGTGAAGTTGGCTAAACTGAAATCATATAGAACCTAGTTTGAAAACTTAAAAATGAATGAAGGTGAAGATATAGCTGCATTCTTCTTAAGAGTTGCAGAAGTTGTGAATATCATGACAGGTTCTGATAAATAAGAAGCTAAATTTGTCAGAAGACTCGAAAAAAGCACAGGTAAGTACAAAGGTAAACTTTCGTTCAAGTGCTTTAATTGTCGAAGAATGGGGCACTGTTGTGGCTCATTTGCATTTACTTTCAAAATATTTCTCAAAACACCAAAAAACATATATGTTAGAAAATCTAAAATTTTTGTATAATGAAAAATAATTCTTGATTTGTATGTTGATGTATTAATATTATGTGCGGAGATGTGAAGGTGGCTCGAGTCGGGCTTATTCACGTGTAGAGCAGTTCAAGAGTTGGTTCTATTGATTCGTTCAGAACATTGCACACATGTCAATGTCGAGTCGTGAAAATATACGTGAAGGCCGAGGAGGAATGGTGCTAAGGAATATGTTATAAATGTTTATGTGTGAAATGTGACAAGGTTTCAAATCGTCGATTACGATCTGCGATCGGCCCCATCTCCACCTGCCACGTCATCCCCACCTTTATCGCACATCGCAAGCTCAGGAGGAATGGCACTAAGGAATATGTTATGAATGATAAAGGCTGAAGTGCGACAAGGGTTAGACGCGATGCAACTCAGAACTACAATTTAATGTACTCCAATTGCACATCGCAAATCGCAAAGCTCAGGAGGAATGGTGCTAAGGGATATGTTATAAGCTCTCAAGGCCAAAATGCGATAAGGGATGGATGCAATGTGGTTTTAGAGTTAAATTTCTAAGGATTTCATATCCGGAAGTAAGGGCCTTTCTTTTGAGAAATCGCATCGGGGGTAAGAGGAGGCTTATAATGGAGCAACATGGAAAGCCAAAATGTAATGGAAAGGTGGACGTGATACCGTTCAAAGGTTAATTTAAATTTATTTAAAGTCCAATATTATTTGTAGTTGCTTTATTTTATGTAGAAACTTCAGGTAGAAGGATACATGACAACATTACTTGAAACATAGAGGCATAGGCAGACTCAGACAAAAGGAGCATATGGAGGCACTGTTGGAAACGCAACAACTGGGTCAAGTCGGGCAAAGAGGCGTTATTGTAGAACTATTCGAATACCACATCAGAAACATAAAAGACATGACAACAAGAAGAAAAGACAAATATTGAAATCTGGAAGAAATGCAAGGCAAGGATGTCCAATCTGTCAGGGAGACACATCAACACTTCAAGGAGACGCATCAGCCACAAATCAGATTCAACAAAAAGAATAATATTTCAAGTTTTAATTCATTTTCTTTGTTTGTTAAGATATAAGCTATAGTGATGTCCTCAATTGCAATGTAATAAGTAGTTTTAACAGTTTAGGTAGTCGAAGTAGTTTCAAGAAGTTCTGGAAGTTACGAACTGTTTTTGATGTATTTAAGAAAGACAGAAATAAAGAAGAAGGATTTCGACTTTTGGACCTCTAGAAGACTAAAAATTTGGTATTTATTTTTTTGAGGAATTAACGAAAGAAGCATCAAGTTTCCTACAACTGTTGATGGTGATTCGCTTTTGATGTGCCATTTTGTGTCCCTTCTTCTTGGAATGAAGTGAAGTAAAGTAGCTATCGTTCTCTTAATTACATCTGTGAGTAAGAGTTAAATATCCTTAAATTGCGCTCCTTCACTCCAACTCTTCTCCCTTCACAAATTATCTCTGGAACTTAAAAGTAATAGATTCAATGTTTACAGCATATTATTTTGAGTTTCCTCTCTCTCCATAAATTCATTCTGAAATTTAAAGTGATAGATTTTGTGTCACAACATATCATTTTGAGTTTCTTCTACAGCTCTTCTTTTCCATTCAGATATCAACAGTTAATGGCATTGTAGAGTCTTTCATTATACCAAATTATTAAGGGTTTTAAAGAATCGGTTTCCAAAGGGATTGAATGAATACCATCTGATATAATTACTTCTGTGACACATTGTTCAAAATGTCTTAAGCACTAATTCCTTTTCATAGCCAAGGAATTGTCTCTTAAGATACAACATTTTCTGGCGCCATTTCCGGGGAAGAAGAGACGAAGTTTGTTTTCCCTGGGGTTTTCACATTATTTCCTCATGTTTTTCAATGAGAAGGAAATATTTGGCTTTGTTTGTTATTGTCAGAATTCTGGCTCACAAAAGACCTCACACAAGGTCGAATACCCCACAGTAGAAGGTCCCTGCTTTGTCATACCCTGAAAGATTGGTTTCTAAAAGGGTTCGGAAACCTAAAACCCCTCAACACCTATTCCTACACTTTCCACTCCTAACATTAGTTCTAGTAATCCTTTGTTTGAATATATCTCTAAAGTACTTCCTTTCTTGGAACAAGATCCATCCTTCACACCAATTTATTTTCAAGAACCTCAGTTGGAAGAACACTCCTTTGAGTCCGTTTCTTTTACTTTTACTCAAGCTCAAAAATATCCAGTTGTTGTTCCCTCTGCCATTTTCCATCAACCCACTCCCATATTAGTTTTACCTCCACCTTCGTTCATTTTCACAGTAGGTTCGTCGACTGCACCTAACGAAGGAACAATCCATCAAGGTGCAAACATGATAGCACCAGCTTTTTTGTTGAACATATATGCTCCACTTAACCTTCCACAACCAATGAATGCAATTCCTCAAGAGTATCTTAAATTAATCCTACGTTTTACTGGAGAAGATGAAATAGCTGCAGAAAAATACTTGCCTATGTTTTGTAATTTTTCTAAAAATCTGAATGTAGAACATCTTGATGTTGTAATGAGGCTTTTTGGTCAGTCTCTGGATGGAGAGGCTAGAAAGTGGTTTAAGGGATTTCCAAATGATTCTATTAATACATGGGAAGAACTGTAAAATCAATTCACTCGGAGATGGGCTGAAAAAAGGGACCATGAATATTCACTAACAGAATTCAATGAAATCAAAAGAAAACCAGACGAGAATATATCAGATTTTATCAAAAGGTTCAATAAATTGTATAACAATTTGCCTGTAGAAATGAAGCCCCCTCCTGTTGGAGAAAAGGTAGTTTTTGCTGGGGCTTTTGAAGTCAATTTTAGTTTCACACTTAGAGAAATGAGATCCCCTACTATAGAGAAGATACAGATAGATGCTTTAGAAATTAAAGCTAATATGACTGAACCGAGGAAGGAAAAAGGGAAACATCCAGTCCAAGAGAAGGGGAAAGAAAAAGAAGAATCGTCACAAGATCAAAGAATTGAAGATATGACAAAGGTGATTAAAAATTTGTCAAATAAGCTTGTTAGGATGGAATTGGAAAGAAAAAACTCCCAAATACAAGTACAACAAAACTAAGGAGGATTTAAACCTCAATTCAGAAGACAACCCTTGCAAATTTTGCAGAGGGAAAGAAAAGATCAAGATCAGGTTCAAGCACCATTGTATATAGAAGTAGCACCCAGAGAGTTAGAAAAAGAAGAGGATGAAGAGGAAGATTGTGAGGGAGAATATGTTGAAGCTGATGTATCTTTTGATCAAGATGAAATGGATGAATAATGTAGGCAATTCACATATTTCATACAAGCTGAGTTACATAAAAAGTATGATTTAAGGTCTAGAGAGAGATCTAGAGTGCAAGATAATGAATGTGAACAACAAGATTCTATTCCTCCTCCAATGGCGACTCCACAACAAAAGGACACTGTAAAACAAGTCAGTAATGGGAAGCAACCTGTAAATTCAGTTAATAGAACAAATGTGCAACAGGGTGAACCTTACTAGAGAAAATCAGTTGATACTAATATTTTTGAGAGAGTTGTTCATGTACCTGAACAAGCGGCAAATTCTAGAAAGAGTGAAGAAGAGCTTGAAAATAATGTTAAAAAATATCATGCTTTCAGTTTGAAAAAAGAGTTGGAGAAGGTAAAAATTCTGGTACCTCTTCTAGAATTAGCTAAAATACCAGTCTACAAGAAAGAAATTTCAGAATTTATTAATCTCACATAGATTGAAGATATAAGTGACATTTTGAACTTACAAGAAGATAATTTAGTGGTCACCTTTGGTCCTCATGTAGAAGAATTAGACCCTTCTATTCCACCATTCTATATTTCTCTGTTGCTTCATGATTTTACTCTCCATAATTGTATGCTGGACTTAGGTGCATCCCATAATCTCATGCCATTTTCTGTTATGAAGGAAATAAACTTGCAAATTACCAAACCTTACAGGGATCTGTACTCATTTGATTCCAAAAAGGTGAAATTCTTTGGGTTAATTAAATATGTATTAATTTCTTTGGCACAAATTCTAGCAAAGAGTAGAGTCATGGATGTATTTGTTGCTGACATTCCAGGCAGGTTTGGAATGCTCCTGTCAAGATCTGGGGAGAAAAGTTGGTAGGTGTTCTAAAATTAGATTTAACTTATGCTATCATTCTTGTTTTTAATAGGGAAGAAAGGAGATTTTACAGGGAAAAAAGGTTCGTGAAGACCACTACTAAGAAAGATGCATGAAATTCCCCCATTTATAGTCGAGAAACAAAAGATATTTCATGTTTCATGTTGCATGAATATGCAGAATTTGCTGAAGACACAGGGAAGCAGCTCTATTCAATAGTTGTAAATATGGAGCTGCACTCAAAAAATATCTGGAAATTCTACTTTGATGATGCCTACTCCAAGGAAGGCGCAGGAGTTGGATTCTTGCTGATATCGCCAGAAGGTAGCCTCATGAATTTTTCCTTCAAGTTAGAGTTTGATTCAACAAACAATGTAGCTAAGTATGAGGCCTTGATCATTAGCCTTCAAGTTTCTAAATAGATGGGAGTTCAGTTTATTTAAATTTTTGGTGACTCTGAATTGATAATAAGAAATATTAAAAATCATTGTCAAAACAAGCATCTGAGATTAATATCATATAGGAATGAATTTTGGGATCTGATAAAGAAATATTTTTAAGCCTTCAATCTTCAGTTTATTCCGAGGGAGGAGAATAGATTTGAGGATTCTTTAGCAGTTGCAGCTAGCACCTTCAAGCCACCTATGAATCCAAGGTTAAGGTATGAGATTGAAATTATACATAGACCCTCTATTCCTGATAATGTGAAACATTGGCAGGTGTTTGAAGACGATGAGTAGATAAATCATTTCTTGAAAATGATTGGAAACTTTGAAGATGTTGAGATAGATCAAGAAGAAGAACAAACATAGAAAAAAACAGAGGTAAGACATTTCAAAAATTCAATAGGTGATCAGAAGATTATTCAGTTGAAAGATAATGTACTCCCTAAAGGTTTGGTTCCTATTGAGATACTTTTTTATTCAAATGATGTTGTTAATTCAAAGAAATTACATCAAGAGGAAGAGATGGAAGGTTTTAATTTGGGAACTTAGCAAGAGCCAAAAATGGTGAAGTTGTTCAAAGGTGTTCCCAAAAATTATAAATAAAGATATATTGATATCTTTAAAAAGTATATGGATGTCTTTGCTTGGTCATACAAAGACTTGGAAACATATGATAAAAGCATAATACAACATAAGATCCCATTGAAATAAGGAATTAAACCACACAGAAAAAAGCTCTGATAGATTAATCCATTACTGTTAGCTCCAATTCAAAAGGAAGTGAAGAAATTGTTGCAAGCAAAAATCACAGTCCCTCTTAGATATTTGGACTGGGTTTCTAATCTGTTTCCTGTGAGGAAGAAAAACATAGAGATAATATTGTGTGTGGACTTCAGGAATTTGAACAGAGCATCTCTAAAGGATAATTATCCTTTTCCTAAAATGGATTATGTCTTACATAAGGTGACAGGAGCTTATAGGATGTCTATGGTTGATGGATTCTCTGGATATAATCAAGTGGTGGTGGATCAGGAAGATTAGAAAAAGACAGCTTTCACAACCCCCTCGGGAACCTTCATTTATGCAAGAATTCCATTTGGTTTTATGAATGCATGTGAAACTTTTCAGAGTGCCATGGACAGAACGTTTGTTGGAGATAAGTATGTGGTTATATATTTGGATGATGTAACTATTTTTTCAGGATCATATGATGAACATCTGTCACTAAATCCCAAAAATTCTTTGTTTTCCTTGGAGAAAGGTAAATTATTGGGTCACATAGTTTCAAAGAAAGGGGTAAATATTGATCCAACAAGGGTGGAGGAAATTTAGACCATTCCTTTACCCAAAGAAAGAAAGATATTCAGATTTTTTTGGGAAAAATAAACTTTTTGAGAATATTTGTACCAAATTATGCTGATATTGTGAGAAATATAACTGACATGTTGAAGAAAAATGCAGAAGTGATGTGGGATAAAGAAGCAAGAGAAGCATTTTCCAGAATAAAAGAAGCACTCCAGGAAGATCCTGTTTTAATATGTCTTGATTATCAAAAGGTATTTCAAATATTTTCATTCGCTTCCCCCACTACTATTGTTGTTGTGTTATTGCAGAAAAATGAGGATAGTAAGGAAAAACCAATAGCATTCTTCAGCAAAGTTCTCAGAGATGATAAGCTCAAATATAACATTTTTGAGAAGCAAGTGTATGCATTGGTCAAAGCACTCAAAGCCTTCAGGACTTATGTGTTACAATCCCAAATAACCTCTTATGTACCTAATTCTGCTATCAAGGACGTGTTGGTTCAAAGTGATGTTGAAGGAAAAAGAGGAAAATGGATAGCTAAAATCCAGGAGTATGATTTGGACATTAAACCCACCAATTTAATCAAAGGACAGGATTTATCAAAGTTTCTAAAAGAAATAAATTTTCAAGCATTGGGAATTAACCTCTTGGCACTAGTGGATGGGCTGACAACGAAGAAGCTCAGAATAATCCCAAAACAGGTATTCAATACACATTCTTGTTTTCAAATTGGTATAAAGATGTTTTTAATTACCTATGTTTCTTTTCTTGCCCATATTCACTTAATAGAACCAAATACAGAGCTATCAAGCTTAAATCTCAACCATATGTCATAGTAGAAGCAAAGTTGTACGGAAAAGATCCTGCTGGTATTTTTCTGTTGTGTTTAACCGAAGGTGAATCCATTGAGGTTATCAAGGAATATCATGAAAGTCTATGTGGAGGAAATTATAGTTGGAAGGCCACAGCCCATAAAATACTCAAGTCGGGTTTCTATTGGCCCACCTTGTTTGCATATGTACATAGATTGGTCAAAATTTGTCAGAAATGTCAGTTGTTTGCTGAGAAGAAAAGAATTGCTCCATTATCTCTTATCCCTGTATTTATAGAAGAGTTGTTCAGGTAGTGGGGACTAGATTTTATTGGAGAGAACAATCCACCATAAAGTGGGCAGTTCAAATGGATTCTAACTGCCATTGATTACTTCACAAAGTGGGTTGAAGAAATCCCCACCAAGAAAGCAAATGACCAAGTGGTGATGAAGTTTCTGGAGGAGAAAATATTCAGTAGGTTTGGCTATCCAGTCAATATTGTAACTAATAATTATCATATATTTAATTATGCTCGATTCATTAATTTCTTCCAAAAATATAATGTAATCTTGTCACATTCCACAGCATATCATCCACAAGGGAATGGGTTGGAAGAATCTTCGAACAAGACCCTGGTTAGGATTTTGAAGAACACAGTCACTGAAAATCAGAAATACTGGGATTCAAAGTTGAAGTTTGCTCTTTGGGCAGTCCAAGTAACCACGAGGAGATCTACTGGCAAGTCACCCTATGAATTTTTTTATGGAACTCAGGAATTATTTCCTACTCAGTTGGCCAAACCAGTGATTTCTTTCCTTCAAGAGTCTCAAGAAGAACCTAATGCTCTAGTGAGAATATTGAACAAAGTGATTGAATCAAGTGAAAAAAAAAAACAAAGTTAGAGATAACTTGATTTCTTATTAGGCAAAGATGAAGTCCATATTTGACAGAAAATCAAAAGAAATCCTCTTCCAAGCAAGAGATTTAGTATTAAGATGGGAAACCATAAGGGAGGATAAAGGAAAGCATGGTAAGTTTGACTCTCTCTGGTATGGTCCATACATAATTTCTGAAGCCAGATCAAACAATAATTTCATCCTAGAAGATTTAGATGGAGAATCTTTGCAGCTACATGTGAATGGGCAATGTTTGAAGCATTATTTTGAGCATTGAAATTCAGCATTCCACTATTGCAAATATCGGATTGCTCATTGTTCATATGTCAGCAAGAAATATTTGACTCCATGCCCAATGGATAAGGCACCAATATGCGGTTCTTAGCACTTTCATGGAAAAAATAACTATCCCCAGGTGGAGCCAGATGTTGTGGCTCATTTGCATTTACTTTCGAAATATTTCTCAAAACACCAAAAAAGCATATATGTTAGAAAATGTAAAATTTTTGTATACCGAAAAAGAATTTTTGATTTGTAAGTTGATGTATTAATATTATGTGTGGAGATTTGAAGGTGGGTCGAGTCGGGCTTACTCGTGTGCAAAGCATTTTAAGAGTTGGGCCAATTGATGCATTCAGAACATTGCACACAGGTCAAGGTCGAGCCGTGCAAATATACGTGCAGAACAGTGTTCGGAGGCTTAAGTGAAATCACATGTGGAAAAACCGCCTGCACTTCGCACATCACAAATCAAAAATCTCAAGAGGAATGACACTAAGGAATAAGTTATAAATTTCAAAACGCGAAATGTGACAAGGTTTCAAATCGCTGATTGCAATTTGCGGTCGGTCCCACCTCCACTTGCCACATCATCCCCACCTCTATCGCACATCGCACATCATAAGCTCAGGAGGAATGGCACTAAGGAATATGTTATAAACATCAAAGGCCGAAGTGTGACAAGGGTCGGATGCAATGTAGGTCAAAACTATGACTTAATTTATTCCAATCGCACATCGCAAATCGCAAAGCTTAGGAGGAATGGCGCTACGAAATATGTTATAAATGATGAAGGCCAAAATGCGATAAGGGATGGATGAAATGTAGTTTCAGAGTTAAATTGCAAAGGATTTAAAATCTAGAAGTAAGGGCCTTTATCTTGAGAAATCGCATCAGTGGTAAGAGGAGGCTTATAATGGAGCAGCATGGAAAGTCGAAATGCGATGGAAAGGAAGACACGATACCATTCAAAGGTTAATTTAAATTTATTTAAAGTATAGGAGTATTTGTAGTTGCGTTATTTTATGTAGAAATGTGAACACGGGTAGTAGACTCCGGTAACTCCCGACCCCATGCATAACAGTGTTGTATGTGGTGGCACCTTGTGAATAAATGGAAGACTAAACGCTACAGGCACAAGCAAAAGAGGCAGAGTTGGGCAGAAGGATACATGAGAACATTGTTTGAAACGCAGAGGCATAGGCAGAGTCGGGCAAAAGGAGCAGACGGTGGCATTGTTTGAAACGCAACAGCTAGGTCAAGTCGGGAAAAGAGGTGTTATTGCATAACTGTTCAAATACCACATCAGAAACATAAAAGACATGACAGCAAGTAGAAAAGACAAATATTGAACTCTGGAAGAAATGCAGGGCAAGGATGTCTGATCTATCAAGAAGACACATCAACACTTCTGGGAGACACATTAAGAACAAATCAGATTCAGCAAAAAGAATAATATTTCAAGTTTTAATTCATTTTCTTTGTTTGTTGAGATCGAAGCTATAATGATTTCCTCAATAGCAATGTAATAAATAGTTTTAACAGTTTAGGTAGTCGAAGTAGTTTCAAGAAGTTCTAGCAGTTAAAAACTATTTTTTATGTATTTAAGCAAGACAGAAAGAAAGAAGAAGGGTTCTGATTTTTGGACCTTTTGAAGAATAAAACTTTGGTACTTAATTTTTAAAGAATTAATGAAAGAAGCATCAATTTTCCTGCAACTGTTGATCGTGATTATTTTTTCCTATGCCATTTTGTGTCCCTTCTTCCTGGAATGAAGTGAAGTAAAGTAGATGTCAATATATTAATTACACTTGTGAGTAAGAGTTAAATAACCTTAATTTGCGCTCCTTCACTCCAACTCCTCTCCCTTCACAAATTATCTCTAGGACTTAAAAGTAATAGATTATGTGTTTACAACATATTATTTTGAGTTTCCTCTCTCTTCATAAATTCATTCTAAAATTTAAAGTGATAGATTTTGTGTTACATCATATCATTTTGAGTTTCTTCTACAACTCTTCTTTTCCATTCAGATATCAGTAGTTAATGGCATTGTAGAGACTTTCATTATACTAGATTAGTAAGGGTTTTAAAGAATTAGTTTCCTAAGGGATTGAATGAAGACCACCTGATATAATTACTTCCGTGACACATTGTTAAAAATGTCTTAAGCGCAAATTCCTTTTCACAGCCAAGGAATTGTCTCTTAAGATACAACAGGAACTATGCCTCAAAATGTCCCAATAAGATAACAAAGAATCAGTCTAAAGGGAAAGAGAAAAACAACTCCTATAATATGCAGAAAGGGAAGAAATTTAAGAGAAAAACCTTGTTTGCCCAGAAAGATAGCAGTGCATCTAAAGGCTCAGATGAATCCCTAGATGAAGATGGAATCTTAGAATTCACACTAATGGGTATGGATTATCTTGAATATGATTTCCTAGAATATGAAGAGAAGGTGAGGTAGAACTTGAGGGGGAGTTGGTGATTTCCCTAAAGGAAATTGATAAACTCAAGCTCAAGAATAGAAAATAGAAGGAAATCCTTTTGAAATATGTTATGGAAGAACCAAATTCTAAAGATTTTATTAAGTTGAAGATTGAGCTAAAAGAAGCAAGGAAAGTAGAAGACATTATGATGCAGAAAATAAGAGAGAAAAGTCAGGAATGGGGAAGATTGGAAGAAGAGCTGGTGATTTTGAGGAATAAATTGGAAATGGCTCAAATTGATTTAACAATGAACATTCAACAATTAAAAGGTGTTTAAAAATTGGATAGGATATTGAATGCACAAATATCTCCTTTTGTAAAGGCTGGGATAGGATATGAAGGAGAATCCAGCAAGTCAAAGGCAGAGGATAAGAAAGCTATTACTTTTGTGAAAGTTGTAATAAATGAAAATGATAACTCTCATCAATATGAGATTATTTCAACTAGAAGACTGATAGAAGAAATGAGCAGGTTGTGTAAGAAGCTTGAAGATGAGATTGCCTCCATGGAGAACTCAAAGAAGGAAAACATTGAAAGGGATGATGAAGAAGCTCAAAAATGATCCACAGAAGCAGAAGCTAGCAAGAACTTGATGTGTAAAGAAACAAATAGAAACAAGCAACAACATCAAGAAACAAAGAATGAGAGGAAGAAGCAAGTTGTTGCAAAAAGCTCAATTGTTCCTGAAGATGAATTGAACAAGCTTGGAATATCTCAAGGGAGGTTCTTTCCTCCTATGAGAAATATCACATGTTTCTCTTGTAATAAACTAGAAAATATTGCAGCACATTGTAAGACAAGGCATATCAACTTTAACCAGCAAAAGATGCAGCCAATGAGAAGACCCCCTCAAACAATCAAATGGAAAATAAAATCTTTCACCAGGTACACAAATCATTTCCATGGCTACTGTTATTCATGCAATGAATTTGGACATGTAGCAGCTCAATGTAAGACAAAGAAAATCAAGTTTAACCAACAAAAGATGCAAAAAATGAGAAGACTACCTCAAGCAAACAAATGAAAAGGAAAACCTTTCACGAGGTACATAAATCATTTCCATGGCTACTGTTATTCATGCAATGAATATGGACATAACTTTGTTGAATGTAAACTATGTTAAAAAAGGATCACAAAATGCTATACATAATCTCAAACGTACCTAGGTAAAATAAGATGTTATTTATGCCACAAGCTTGGACACAAAGAAAATGACTATAGGCTTCCATATACATTAAAGGACTCTAGATAAATGATGGAACCAAATCAAATCACACCAAATTTTGAATAAAAAATAAGTGCAAACATTATGCATAACCCCAATAAATTATGGAAGGAAAAGAGAAAGGGGGAGCATGTTACTTCAATAACATAATGAATCCATCATAGTCTTAGGCTAGGATGCTCTAGGAAACAACTATATAGGAACAAAGGCACCTTGATCATTCAATAGCCAATATGTTGATGAAAGAAGAGAGGGAAACAAGCAACTATGGTGGTAGAGGGAACATCATCCATGAACATGTAAATTAAGAAGACAACAACACACTAAGTGATGAATAGTTAAAATCACAAAAAATATGTTTCGAGCTCCAGAACTGGAAATATCCACAGAGGATGATCACATTGGGCATCACACTGCAAGTGTTAATAATGAAACAAAATTAAGAAGGATGAATAAGAAAAATTTTCATTATCATTATATTTGTACAAATATTCATCGATTGGGATTTGCAGCAATCCTCCTATCAGTAGAATACTAAGAGTTATTATTGAAGCAATGTTATGGTATGTTGAGCTTGCATTGAATTTGGGAATATTTTGAGAGGAGAACAAATAGTTGAATGAGACCATTACAACACTAACAATTGGTTTGTGTGCTGGAGTAATTATATTGTTGTTGAACCAAGTCTTCGGGTACAACAACTCTCGTTGCTCTGATTATTGCAAAGTATCTTCTGGTTACAAATGCTGGAGAATGTCGAGTTGCATTATCAAAGCATGGAAAGGTCGGTAAAATAACAAAGAATCATTATCTTATATACAATGATGTGTTATATTGAGTGTTGAAGCATCACTTAGTCTTGGATATGAATGTACACATTTTCAATTCAATATTGTTATACTTTCAAGGCCTCTTTCTTAAGTGTTGGCTCAAGGGGTCCTGACCCAGGTTCGGAGTTCAAGATTTGCCAACAAACCCCTATACTACTAGCCCTTTCGGCAGTGACCTGCTTGCGCAGGTCAAAGTCTCACTCGAAGTAGTATGGGTGGGTGCTGGAACCAGGTTTCCGCACCCTAAGAAAGGATAGGTAAGGCAATCAAATCTGCGTTCAGCCCTGCGATGCTTGGATCACCTATTTTTGCGCAGGGTCAATAGGTCTCTTTTCGCATCCACGTGCGCTAGATCTATAGTTATATCTTTCTATGATAACAACACAATATTGCATAAACAAAACACAACAGATCCAGATATAGAAAGCACACTTACATAGATATTTTGCAGCTGGAATATAGAATGCGCATAATGCAGTAATTACCAATAATTCACACAATAGTATACACAGATTTAGTTCTCAAACAACCTTTCTTATTCATCAATTCATCAATTCCTTCATACAATACCCGTCCCAGCCTGCGCACACAGCTGGACTCTGGATCTCTGCGCACACAGCCAGTAGGAGTCCTTTCCCAAAACCCAAACCCAAACAAATATCTTAAACCACAGTTCGCATCAATAGCTCTTCATTTCTTACCTTACAATACAAAATTTTCCTTTATTTATAATACTTTAGCCTAAAATTTCATATGGTCTGCAAACCATGGTTTTCGGACCCCTGGTTTTACCCTTTTTCCCATTACAATGCTTTCGGGGTTTTGACCCACCCCAAAACCCTTGCGCTAGACTAAATATAATCAAAATTATACCAACTCGGACTAATTTTGCAGCTCATAGGAGACCCTATTCCAATAGTCCCCAAACACAATCTTGTGACTCGTCCCAAGTCACTGTGGCCACAGGTTTGCCGATCACCTCTGGAGAGATTGGATGGCCAGCGCGCATACTCCACTGGTGCGTCAACAACTTCTCCCTGGTGGGTCGATCGTGCCTGAGCCAATTATTCCGGCCATATAGTCATTTAGCCCTATATGGCTTGAGTCGACTACCATTAATAAAGCCAGGTAACATGTCACCGCATAGGGTGGCTAGCCGAACTGATCCACCATTCGTGATTTCCTTAATGGTGTAGGGACCAAGCCAGTGCTGTCGGAATTTCCCTGGGTGTTTCAAAAATTGGCTATCATATAAGAGGACTAGGTCGCTTGTTGCGAATGTCTTTTGGTGAATATCTCGATCATGCCGGGCTTTATCACGAGCTTTCTGAACCTGTTGATGGAAGTTAGCAATAAACTGATCTTCCTCTAATGCCAAAAGTTGCGCCAGACGCTCCTCCATGATATCAGGTTCTACCATATTTGTAAATGTTGTGATGCATAGGCTAGGAACAATGTATTCAATGGTCATAATGGCCTCCTTTCCATAGACCATCTGAAAGGGGGTCCTTCCTGTTAGCTTCTTGCAGGTCGTCCGGTAGGCCCACAGAATAGAAGGTATGCATACGTCCCAGTCACTACGATCGGAATTTCATACCTTGGTCAATTCCTGTTCCAAGATTTTGTTAAAAGCTTCAACCACCCATTTTCCTGTGGATGGTATGGTGTGATTTTCGCATGATGGATCCAGAATTCCTCATTCAGGGCTTGAATCGTTTCATTAACGAAGTGCGTAACTCTGTCGCTCATTAGGATCTTTGGGCAGCCAAACCTGGTCAGAATCTACTCAACAATAAAGTGCACAGCAGTATCTGATGTACAATCCTTCACCGCTTGTGCCTCAGCCCATGGGGTGACATAGTCAGTGGTGGTAATAATGAAGCGTGCACTCGTCTTCTTGCCTGGCGGACTGATGGGTCCCACAAAATCAATGGCCCATTTGTCAAAAGCCTATAAGGAAATTTGAGGCTGTAATGGCATCTCATCCCGGCGTGAGGGTCGTCTAGTTCACTGGCACATATCGCATGATTTACAATAGGTGTAAGAATCCTGATGCAGGGTAGGCCACCATAACCTAGCTCTTAGAATATTTTGTGTTGTTGCTCTCCTGACATAGTGGCATCCTGCGATGCCTTCGTGTGTTTCCACCAAAATGGCATGATGTTCATGTTTTAGGACGTATCTGCGTAGTATTTCATTAGCGCCTAGCTTGTATAACTGGCCGGCGATGAGAGTAAAGTCCATTGCCCGAGTGACCAAATCCTTCTTCTGCTCCACTAAATATTCTGCGGGGGCTACACTTGTAGTTAGGAACTTAATGATATCAGTGAAGTGTGCGTCAAAAACTTTAATGGTGAACAGCTGCGCATCTGGTAATCCCTCCTCCAAGTTAGTAGGTTCCTCCCCTGTCTTAATGCGGGACAGATGATCCGGACCCGCATTCAACCTTCCAGGCTTAACGATGATCTCAAAATCATATTCCTGAAATAGTAACAACAAGTGGCAAATATTCCCCCCCAAAATAGGCTTGTTGACAAGGTATTTCAAAGGCGAATGATCGGTGAACATTTTGAAGTTCCTGCCCAGTAGATATTGTCGATATTTCTGTAATGCATATACCATAGCCAGTCCCTCTCGCTCAATGGTGGAGTAGTTGCATTCTGCGCCTGAGAATTTTCGACTTGCAAAGGAAACCGGGTGATCAATATCTCCCTCCCCCGGTTGAGTTAGGACAGCACCCAAGGAGATGCCTGAGGCATCCACGTGGACATGAAATTCCTTTGACCAATCAGGGAATATTAGTATGGTTGCGGAGATCATCTTCTCTTTGAGTAGTTCAAAACTCCTCTGACATTCCTTGTTCCAAAAAAAGGAAACATCTTTTTTTAGTAGTTTTTCCATGGGTGTTGTGATCAGTGTGTACCCCTGAATTAATTTCCTATAATAGCCTGTGTGTCCGAGAATAGAACACAGTTTTTTTTCCGTCGTTGGGACTGCAAGGTTTACAATTACGGCTACCTTCACAGGGTCAACCATCAACCCTTGCCGACATACTATGTGCCCGAGCAAGATTCTGAAAGGTACACAGAAGATGCACTTCTTGATATTCGAGGAAATATGATGCTTCCTGTTAGTGTCGGTATCTTCATCCCTCCGTCAGTGATCAAAATTCTCTTGTTGCATTGCATATTAGGTGTCTCGCTCATCAGCTACATTCCATTAGGAGCATGGATCATCTGACGGTAGTGGTTTTTTTATACATTTTCCCTCATGTCCTTTACCTGCTGGCCCATTTCCATTCATTAAGATCATTTTCAGTCACTTTTTGTCTCATAGTTTGCAAAGAGTCATTTTTAGGGTTTTAGTGTCATTAGGTCTAGGGTTTCATCAATAAGGTCTTCAGAATTCCCAATAATGGTCAGAAAGCGCATGAGGAGGTTGAATAAAGTTCTAGTACCAAATAAATTTCATCATCACATGCCCAGAAATGAATTTTTCCTCAAAATAATTTTTTGAGGAAAAACAGAGTATTTTAGGTTTTTATGTATAAATTTCATGTAATTTCAGTTCTCTCATGTGTAAATAACCTTAATGGCCACCCTGGTCACTTTTCCAGGCTTCAGCAGCTCCATCCCTTGCAAGGCAAACCAAAAATCAATTCATTCAGTTAATCAGAGGCACAAATAGAGTAAACTACCCAAAAACAGAGTTGATCAAAAGCTCTTGTATATAAACTCATTGATCCTCATTACAGAGCTCAAGATTGAGCAAGAGAAGGTCGTGTTGAAAAAAGGGAGAAAAATTGCAGCAAAACCATGCAAGTTTGTTGGCGCGGCGCATTGGCTGAGAGGCGCAGTGCATACAAGTGACGTGGCACATAGAGCCGGCCTCCACAGTGTAAAAAATACACTGGCGCGGCGCATTGAGCAGGTGCGGCGCGTTGGGATTGTGGCGCGACGCATAGAGCTGCAAGCCCAATTTCATCATAAAATTCCCCAAAACTTCCAAATTTGCTCAAATTTGTGGTGTGCAAGTGAGTTAAGACTTCTTCCATTACTAGTGAAGCCCAACAAGGAGAAAACTATGTTAAGGCACATGGCGTACCATTACTTGGCAAAAAACAAAAGTTGCAAGGCAAGAATCAAGATCTTGAAGGCCAAGTTGAAGAAGGCATCGAGGAGGCATGATAAACTTCAGATATTGGCTGAGGCTTCCTTGGCCCAACATAGCACTTGATGAAGAACACTCAGCTCAAATTTCAAAAAAATTGGGACACTTTTTTCATTTTTGAAAATTTTGGCCTAAAAACAAACTTATCTGCCCTATGCGTCGCGCCACTTGGCGCGCGCTTTTGATGGGGGACTCCTCTTGGTGAAAAATTTACATTTTTGGATTTTTCATGGAAAATTATGCATTCCTACCTATGGAAAAGATATTTTGATAGGTTTTGGGCTTCCAGAAGGGTAAAAAACACCCTAAAAATGACCTTTCTGCCCCTTTTTGGACACACAGGAAGCAGTGTTGGGAGAACTCATTTTTGGAGGGGAAAATGGAAGCCAAATTCAGAAATTTCACTTGTGTTGGAAAATAGACAGGCAGAAATTTCCAACAAGCCCACTTGGAGAAAATTTTGACACCGGGAAGGCCTCCAAAATCAGCTCCAAACTGGCGCAACGCATTGGGGATTTTTGCTCATTTTGGACTCAGTAACTCTGTTTTTCGCCTAGTTTTTGACATTTTAACTTTCTTACTTCCAAATGTTAAACTCATGATGTAAATGGATGTAATTTGATGGATCTTGATGTAATTTTGTTAAATTTTTACTCATGGAGGTAGATTCATCCATCAAAGGGTGAATTGCAACTGAATGAATCAGCTTCCTATCTTATATAGGCAAGTTGTTCCACTGCCTATTTTCTAGTTCTCAGTTTAGATCTTGTTGAAAAAGCTCCTAAAATTGTGAGCTCAACCTCTAGAGGCTAGGGATGAGTTATTTTTTTTCTATATCTTGTGATTTTTCAGTCATTAGCATAGGTTGGACATTTGGGATTGCTTTGAGCATCATTGTACATTCATCTCTGTAGTTTGGCAAAGGAATAGACCAGGGTTTGCAGCACTCCATGGGATTCATGTGGTAATTTGCTTTGATAGTGTGTTTCTCTATGTTAATGTAATTCTACTAGTGTTTTATGTATAGCATTTTCCCTCTTATTTCTTCTTAAGTTAAACAAACAAGGATAAAGGTGGAATTCATTAAAATTCGCAGTGCTCTACCTAGGGTTTGTTTAATTTTCTATGTTTTCAACTATTTGAAGAGGATTCCCGAAGGTTTCTTGCCCTCTTCAACTCCTCACCGGTCTAAGCTAACCATTTCATTCAAAATGGATGTGTCAAATCAATTTCCTACCTTGCCCCATTCAGATCTCTGCAAACTAGGCCTCATTTCCTAGACCCCAATTCTGCCTTTCCCTTGGATCCAACAAACACCCTCAAAATCAAATCAAACTCTTTTACATATATACCTAGCCTAAAATCAGTCTTTATTCAAGTCATCTCAAGCCTCACTGATCATTTTTTGCTGAGATTGACCAGGAGAGAGCCCTCTCCCGATATGGTAGGGCTAGCTACCAGGTTAAGCGTGGTTTGATGTTACCCTAGACTCTGCCTTCCTCAGCCTGAGGTAGATTTAGGCCATAACAATTTCAACATCCATCCAACATTAATCGCAGGTTAGAAACATGCTCCTTTACCAGGTCGAAGACCATCCAATCATCGAAATAAACCTCCAGGAATTTATGAATAAACTCCTTGAATACAGCAACTATAATCCTTGAGAAAATAGTGGGTGTGTTCTTGAGGCCAAAGGACATGACTGTATACTGAGGACACCCATTCTGTTCTTACTGTGACCTTCAGGTGCAATATGGATCTAGTGGTACCCTAAGAACCCGTCGGTGAAGGAATAGGCTTCCTGTCCGCCCACACTATCAAGGATTTCAACTGAGAAGGGAATAAGGAAGGGGTCGTGGACGCAGGCGTCGTTTAACTTGCATAGATCTACGCAGATGCGTATTTCCCCCTTTGTTTTCTTCTCCTGGATGACCATCGGACTTACCCAATCCAACTGTTCAACTGGTTCAATGATAACTGCAGCGAGAATTTTGTCTAGTTATTCCTTGACCTTTTGCTTATACTTAGGATTCAGTCGGTAAGGCCGTTGTTTTACGGGTCACACCTCAGGTTTCAAAGTGATGTGAATAATGCCTAGATCCCCCGTGATTCCTTTGAGCTCAGAAAACTTCATTGGAAATAAGTCCTGATATTCCGTAAGTAGCTCCGCAACTTTGCCTACAGTTCCTTCGTCCCAATAGTCCCCAATTTTAGCCAACTTAGGGTGTTCTTCCGTCCCAATATTAACTTCGCGCAACTTGAGACGTTGCGTCGCATCAATATTCTGCAGTGCCAGTCCAATAACAACGCGTTCCCCCTCGAATTCTAGAACAGAGACGTTCTGAGGATTGTCTTCTTCTTCATCGATCTCCAAACTCCAATAGTTGATTATGTCTTGCATCTGCGCTTCCCATGTAAGGACCTCTGATGTGGCGTGATGGTGCGAGTTATTAAATACAAATGAATTGATGTCCTGCAGAGCTTCGTCGAGCATCTCCGTCCCCCCAATTAGTCTGAACGTCCCTATAAAGTCATCTTTTAGTATTTCCCAGTGGCAGGTGCACTGATGTAGCTCCGCATCTAAATACCATGCGGCAGGGATAGGGCCCAAGGCATGAAAAAATAGATGAACCCATTCTTCGGTAGTCCGATCGGACCATTTGTTCATCCAAGTGAGAAAATGCGCGCGAGGATCCCTGGGTACGAGAAATATCTTGGTGTGTATGTCAGCTGGGGGTGCAAACCACAGGATCATCATATCCCAACACGTCTCTCGATCCGGGAATGCTTTCTTGTGGGTAACCCACCATCGCGCAGGTGTCCCACGCACAACTAGATTAAGGGCCTAGAGCCGTCGTTCTCTTGGAACCGTAGCTTCCAATGTTCTTAGGAACTCCTGGACGCTACCAGACTCATCAAAATGGGGTAGATCTCTTACCTCTGAAGAAATGCAGCAGAGGGCCCTCGCAACCTGAGGACATCGTAGTGTCGGGACATCGTGCAACCGATTTTTCCAATTCTCCAGCTACTCACTAGAGTCAGAGAAGTATTCGTTGTCTGATTCCCAGCAGAGTACCCCATCTGCCGTGGGATGAATCCAATCTTCGCTTCGTGTGGCCAACCTGAACATGCGGTCTACCTCTTTGTTACTGCATACTGGCTCTGTGTAGCGCTTTCCTTTTGTCCGATCTAATGGTACTGTCACCTTTGTCCTGTTATTCTCAAATACCATGCTTCTTTTCTTGAGATTGACGATGCCACCCATATCTATGGCCCAGTCGAGTCCTAAAAGTGCAAGGTATGGGTCTGCATCATCGAAAATCTGAATTACTTCGAAATCAGCCTGGGCCCTAACCCTGGCGATATCTACCGTGAGTTTTGGTAGTCTTCCTAAAGGTATGATCTTCTGCTGGTTGGCCATTCGCAGTTGGATATTGGACCACTCTAATTTGGGTTCTCCCATTTGCTGCCACATTTGCTTAGGTTGTGTTAGACACGGTCCTGTCAGTCCTTCGTCATTGGTCTTCAAACATGTCGAATAATGTCTGCAGGCTAGAGGAAGGTTCAGTAAGTGTTTATTTCAGGAATGTCATCGTCAATAATGCGAGATTGATTCTTCTTCAAAACCCTGTTTTGAAGAAGAAATCATCAAATGTGTTTTTGTAATGAATATGTAATTTGTCAAAATGTTTCAAGTTTTACAACTCTTCAATGGCAGTAGCTTCATCAGCTCCTATCCCTGCAAGCAGACCAAGAAAAATCCATCATTCAAGTCAGAAAATCAAAAATGAAATTTGAAAAGCAGAGATGGAGGAGAGTGCTGCTAGACCTTTTCCAAGAATGCCTGGGGGGCATAATAAGCAATATTGTTGCTCGGAGACAAATGAGCTCACTCCATTTGATATGGTTGAACATCTACGGAAAGGATTGGGATATAGTGGACAGCTAGTACATGAAGAAATTATCAATCCTAGGAAAGCAAAGTACAGTGATCATCTTAATGACATTTTCAGAATCGACTAAGGCTGCACTTAGAAGAATGGGCATATCTATGCTGTACAGTCATCAGGCAGAAGCACGAGCTTCACTCTCACATAAAGATGTTGTTGTGGCAAGCCACTTTGCTACAATACCCCAGTTCTGGAAGAGCTATCTACAAACCGACTGTCCTGTGCTCTGTATTTGTTTCCAACGAAGGCTCTGGCTCACGATTAGCTGCGGGCTTTATTGGAAATGACTGGAGGGTTGGAATTTACCTTAAATATGGGTGTTTATGATGGTGATACTTCTGAAAGTGATCGAATTTAGCTCCGTGAAAATGAAATATTGCTAGTTACAAATCCAGATATGTTGCATATGTCAATATTGTCATCTTACAAACAGTTTGAGCGTATTTTTTCTAATCTCAGGTTTGTAATCATTGATGAAGCACATGCATATAAAGGAGCTGCTTGGTATAAAAGCATCAACACAGGTGATAAAATTCAATGTGAAATCCTGGCGCGCTACTCACAGAAGAGGCGCGCTACGCAAATAGCCTCACCGGCCTATGCAAAATAATACGTGCGCTACTCATATAACGCGCGCTACGCACTGGGTAAGAGCGCTACGCATATAGTCTCAGAGCCAAATTTTTGCTCCTGCGTCCGGTTTGATGCCAAATCACCTCATTTTTCTTGCAAGCGATGACATAGAGGAGCGCTATGGTTCCACGCTGCTGGCAGGAGTCTTTTGCCTGATGATCTGGAGCAGCAACTATAAATGGGCGAACTCAACAGCAACGTTACAACTAGTTTGCAGAACTCAGGAAAGCTCTCCAAGCAGTTTCCTTTCCATCCCTTTGATCTCTTTAAGCATGAAATTGACAAACCAGCGGTCAAGAAACGGATCGAGGATGCTGTCAGGGATAAGCAAGGAGCTGATTGCTGTCACCACTGAAATACAAGAAGATCTTCTCTTGAAGATGGGCATTGATCCACGTTTTGACATTTCTTGCTTAGGGGCGTTTATGAAAATGATCGGGGACTGATGGTCCAATTTTATGACTTTATAAACCAAAGAGATGGCTTGTGATGAAACCAAATGAGACTTTGAGGCTTATTCTTACTGCAGTTTTGGAATTGTATTTGGATTGGAGCTTCCTTCCATTTCACGTGGATAAGCCTATTACAGTTTCGGGGCCGGACTTTGAGGGCGATCAACTGTTTGTAATTGAATCAAATGGACAAGTCTACAGCAGATGGAAATGAAAAAGAGTTTGGTAGCCCCTTGCCAGAAAATTTAGATCCTTTCCAAGTGAGGATGCTAGTGATATTCGTAACAGAGAATGGAATAGACCGAGGAAATCTAGATAGAAATCTTCGACAGGCATATGAAATATGTTCCACAAATATCCTTTACTCATACCATCACTATGTATGAGCGAAAATTATGTATGGAAAGCTACTGGAAGCGATAATTTGATAGTTAAGATAAAAGCGCCCCAATGTTACATATGATGCTAATTATAGAAGATTTGGTTTGATTCGAAAGGCAAAAGTAAAATAAAAAAGTCAAAAGCCAAATTTAAGTGCAGATATCTGTCACAGCAGAGCCATCGAATTGATTGGCCTATTTTTGGTCTTCAGTTGCAGTTCAGAAAGTCTAGCTACAGGTTTTTCCAATTCATTTGTTATCAACAAATTGTAACGTCGCTCCTTTTAGGCGTACTTTTCCGCTATTTTCTTATGATTTTTGTGTGGAACTGCTTCCGTCTTTTCATCGACGTCATCACCAAATTTTATTTATACATTGTAAATCAGTTGGTAAAAGGAAATGGTCTCAAAACCCGCAGAGAAATACAGAGAGCCATTGTATTAATTTTAACAGAGATTTAATTGATGCTTTCTGTACCTCCGCCATAAATAATAAGATCCCTATGGTAACAACTTAGTGTTTGTGTTTTCCTTCCTTTGTTTTCATGTTTCTTGTTATTTTTATTGCTTCATTCATAATCGCCATTTTTTGAATATTTTTAAGTGTGAAAAGGGACCAGCTTGGCGTTTTCCGCCTTGGGAAAGTATTCAAGTTCTATGTTTTCCTCCGTCTAAAAAGGATTCATGAATTCATGCCCTTTTCAGCATTCTTAAACATTCTTTACACTCCATATAATTTCAAATTGAATGCTTAAGCTCTTGCCTATCTTGCCTTATGGAATAATCTGTGTCTTTCATTTAATTTCCCTACTCTTGCTGATCTTTGCCCCATACTGCCCAGAAAACCCAATTTTTAATTTAAAACCTCATTCATATCTCTTTACTAGCCTAAAATCAGTACCAATTATAAGTCATCTCAACCCCTTTGAAAACCTTTTGCCAAGATAGACCCGGAGAGATCCCTCTCCTGTCCTCGTAGGGCTAGCTACGAGGCTGAGCGTGGTTTGATGTAGCCTTGAGTTTTACCTTATTTCAGCCTAAGGTAGATTTGAGCGCTAACATAGTAGTGACCATACCGTAAAGCTTTCCGGTGATGGACAAAGTTCGCATCTAATGCCGACAGGATGTTAGCCGACACCTGAAGGCTGAAATCATCCACTTGGCGACTTCATTTACTGAACAATCCAGAAATCGATGCTTCATGGTGACTTCACTACAGGGAGATCAGTAGCTATCAGATTTTCAAGATGGACTGAATCACAAGAAGATATGCTCCCATGAGTCGAGATCACATTCCAGGTTTTCCGAATAAGATGCCCAAGGTAGATTGGTCAAGGAATCTGCCTACGTTTAACAATGATGGTAAGAAAGATGCTGCTTTACATCTGGTTAGATTTCATATGCATATTCGCAAGTTGAAAGTGGATTTTTTTGAAGATTGCTTGATGAAGATATTCCTGGCCACTCTAGAAGGTGAAGCCCAATCTTGGTATGAAAATTTGCCACTGGCCTGTATTTACTGTTTAAAGGATTTTCATGTTCTGTTCATTGAAAGATATCGAGTATCTTACCCATCATTAAAATTAGTTCATCACTGTTGCAAACATGCTTCTACTTTTATTGAAAGCCTTGAGAAATATTATGAAGATGATAATTTCATGGATGATGAGATCATGGAAGCCCTATATGAAAATCCATTTCAGCAGCATAAAGACGATCATGAGAATTTGCAGCAGGATCAAGATCTTAGTACGGTGGAAGATGAAGGAATGTTTCATCTTGACAGTCAACAGGAATTGCATGAAATAGATGAGCAGGTTGAAGAGGTCTATATGGCTGAAAGTGATGAAAGAGAAAGTGTCATTTCAGATCTGTCCATAGTAGAAAACAACATGCAGATTGCAGATTGTGATAGTGTCCAGTCAGCTGTTTCAGATTTAGATTCAGATCGTGATGAACAAGCATACCTTGTGCTGAGTCCTGAAAAAGAGAACTTTGCTGTTGAAATCATCTGGAATGCAGAAGACACAGTAATGGATCCAAATGTTCTCAGTCATACTGTCAGTCCATCATTAGAACACAGCCTTCATGAAGAAGCAATCCAGTCAGTTCATGGAAAACAGAATGCGATCTTTGTGCAAGTAAGTGATAAATCTCCTTTCAATAACTCAGTAATAAATGATAGTTTGAATGCCCTGTCATATGAAGATAATTACTGTTTAAGCAGAAGAAAACAAAAGGTATTGTCTCCTTTGTCTGAAGATGAGATAGATCTACTTTTGAAAGGTCTTGTTACAGCCCAAGCTACAGCAGATTTGTAGTGCACACATAGTCAGGAAAGTGTTGGTGAAACTTCTTCCTCTTTTGAAAAAAATGACTGTCTTGTAATTAGTTGTGTAGATCAGCAAACAGATAATTTTTTCTTTCACAAAGACGATAAGGCTGTCTTGTTTGATAATCTTGAAGATTGTTTTTTGTTTAAGAATGACCTAGATCATGAAGTTGAGGAATATATGCCAGAATTTCTCATGGTCAAGGAACCTACAGCTAACACTCAGATGGCAGATACCTCTCTGTGCATTTCTATCCCTCATAAATCAATTGTCCTTTCAGATCAGAATGGAGTGAATACTTGTATTTTTGCAGCTGGATCTCCAGATAAGCCAGTGCTTCAGGATTTTCAAGACCCCTTCAGCATTCTTCTGCAAGCATTAGAAAAGATAAATATTGCCTGGTTCATTATCATAAGCTTTGGTTTCAGTGATTATTTTGAGTTGCCTACAGGTTCATCATTCCGCCTGCTCAAGGAGAGTAAGAGCAGAAATTTGGGGTGTAGCCATCTGTTGGATTGGTTACATTGGAAGGCACACTACACATGATTGTACATATCACATCAGTATGCAGGTGGTTGTCATCATGATTTGAAATCTTGATGGACTGTTTCCCTTTTCAGAAAGTTTTTGTTTTAATTTAGTCATTTCAGTTTTCATCGAGTCAGTTTGAGTCGATTTTCCAGTTAATAAATTAAATTCATCAGTCTTGTGTCGATTTCTTGCAATAATGATTCCATCACCCAATGGATGGAGGCACTGTCTGCTCTCCCAAAGATCTGCAGATTCTTGGCACCTCCAAGAAGCGGTCGCTGCCATCCCCATTGGAGCCAATGTTAGACACGGTCCTATCAGTCCTTCGTCATTGGTCTTCAAACATGTCGAATAATGTCTGCAGGCTAGAGGAAGGTTCCGTAAGTGTTTATTTCAGGAATGTCATCGTCAATAATGCGAGATTGATTCTTCTTCAAAACCCTGTTTTGAAGAAGAAATCATCAAATGTGTTTTTGTAATGAATATGTAATTTGTCAAAATGTTTCAAGTTTTACAGCTCTTCAATGGCAGCAGCTTCATCAGCTCCTATCCCTGCAAGCAGACCAAGAAAAAGCCATCATTCAAGTCAGAAAATCAAAAATGAAATTTGAAAAGCAGAGATGGAGAAGAGTGCTGCTAGACCTTTTCCAAGAATGTCTGGGGGGCATAATAAGCAATATTGTTGCTCGGAGACAAATGAGCTCACTCCATTTGATATGGTTGAACATCTACGGAAAGGATTGGGATATAGTGGACAGCTAGTACATGAGGAAATTATCAATCCTAGGAAAGCGAAGTACAGTGATCATCTTAATGACATTTTCATAATCGACTAAGGCTGCACTTAGAAGAATGGTGACCATTGATAGTCATCATAGCACATTTGCTTTTTTCATGGTTAATAAAAGATGTTACAGGTGCCACTTTGTTGCCAATACCCTGGGGCCGGAAGAGCCATTCAAGAAACGCATCGTCCCGTAATCGTATTTGTTTCCAATGAAGGCTCTGGCTCACGATTAGCTGCGGGCTTTATTGGAAATGACTGGAGGGTTGGAATTTACCTTAAATATGGGTGTTTATGATGGTGATACTTCTGAAAGTGATCGAATTTAGCTCCATGAAAATGCAAGATTGCGAGCAAATCCGTATAGGCGGGTAGTCAATATTGTCATCTTTTACAACAGCTGAGCGGGGTATTTTTCTAATCTCAGGTTTGTAATCATTGATGAAGCACATGCATATAAAGGAGCTGCTTGGTATAAAAGCATCAACACAAGTGATAAAATTCAATGTGAAATCCTGGCGCGCTACTCATATAAAGCGCGCTACGCATATAGCCTCATCGGCCTGTGCAAAATAATACGTGCGCTACTCATATAATGCGTGCTACGCACTGGGTAAGAGCGCTACGCATATAGTCTCAGAGCCAAATTTTCTCTCCTACGTCCGGTTTGATGCCAAATCACCTCATTTTGCTTGAAAGCGGTGACATAGAGGAGCGCTATGGTTCCACGCTGCTGGCAGGAGTCTTTTGCCTGATGATCTGGAGCAGTAACTATAAATGGGCGAACTCAACAGCAACGTTACAGCTAGTTTGCAGAACTCAGGAAAGCTCTCCGGGCAGCTGCCTTTCCATCCCTTTGATCTCTTTACGCATGAAATTGAAAAACCAGCGGTCAAGAAACAGATCGAGGATGCTGTCAGGGATAAGCAAGGAGCTGATTGCTGTCACCACTGAAATACAAGAAGATCTTCTCTTGAAGATGGGCATTGATCCACGTTTTGACATTTCTTGCTTAGGGGCGTTTATGAAAATGATCGGGGACTGATGGTCCAATTTTATGACTTTATAAACCAAAGAGATGGCTTGTGATGAAACCAAATGAGACTTTGAGGCTTATTCTTACTACAGTTTTGGAATTGTATTTGGATTGGAGCTTCCTTCCATTTCACGTGGATAAGCCTATTACAGTTTCGGGGCCGGACTTTGAGGGCGATCAACTGTTTGTAATTGAATCAAATGGACAGGTCTACAGCAGATGGAAATGAAAAAGAGTTTGGTAGCCCCTTGCCAGAAATTTTAGATCTTTTCCAAGTGAGGATGCTAGTGATATTCGTAACAGAGAATGGAATAGACCGAGGAAATCTAGATAGAAATCTTCGACAGGCATATGAAATATGTTCCAAAAATATCCTTACTCATACCGTCACTATGTATGAGCGAAAATTATGTATGGAAAGCTGCTGGAAGCGATAATTTGATAGTTAAGATAAAAGCACCCCAATGTTACATATGATGCTAATTATAGAAGATTTGGTTTGATTCGAAAGGCAAAAGTAAAATGAAAAAGTCAAAAGCCAAATTTAAGTGCAGATATCTATCACAGCAGAGCCATCGAATTGATTGGCCTATTTTTGGTCTTCAGTTGCAGTTCAGAAAGTCTAGCTACAGGTTTTGCCAATTCATTTGTTATCAATAAACAAATTGTAACGCTGCTCCTTTTTAGGGCAGACTTTTCCTATTTTCATGATTTTAGGTGGAACTGCTCCCTATTTTCATCGATCAGTTATCACCTCTCAAAGTTTATTTATGCATTGTAAATCATTTGTAAAAGGGAGAGTTCTGGGAAACCTGTAGAGAAATACAGAGAGTTTCATTGTACAGTTTTTGACAGAGATTTAATTAAAAGTTTGCAGCTCTGTTTCATAAGATCCCTGTGGTAACAACTTAGCATTGTGTTTCTTCCTTTGTTTTCATATGTTTCTTGTTATGTTTACTGTTTCATTCATAATCATTGCCTTTTGAATACTTTAAAGTGTGAAGGGCAGAATTCAGCTTGCTGCTCTGCCTTGGGAAGGTATTCAAGTTCTATGTTTTCCTCCGTCTAAAAAGGATTCATGAATTCATGCCCTTTTAGCATTCTTAAACATTCTTTACACTCCATATAACTTCAAATTGAATGCTTAAGCTCTTGCCTATCTTGCCTTATGGAATAATCTGCGTCTTTCATTTAATTTCCCTGCTCTTGCTATCTTTGCCCCATACTACCCAGAAAACCCAATAATTTATTAAAAACCTCATTCATATCTCTTTACTAGCCTAAAATCAGTATCAATTTTGAGTCATCTTAGCCCCTTTGAAGACCTTTTGCCGAGATAGACCCGGAGAGAGCCTTCTCCTGTCCTCGTAGGGCTAGCTACGAGGCTAAGCGTGGTTTGATGTAGCCTTGAGTTTTACCTTATTTCAGCCTAAGGTAGATTTGAGCACTAACAGGTAGCACGTTTTCATCTGACCCCAAATCTAAGATAACCCGATTCATCTCATAATCACCAATTTGGGAATTTAATCTCATCTCCCTACCAGTACATTTTTCATGCTTGCCTAACTTGTGCACGGCCCGAACTTCTGGAGATAGGTGGGATTGCCCTGCAGAGCTATCAATTATTGCCCAAAGGTATTCTTCGGCCCGTGGGTGATGTAATAACTTTATACATGCATGTAAGAAGGGTCTTACCTCGTTATCCACTTCTAGGCTCGCAGGTGTCTGGGGGATGGCTTCTTGCCCCGGTTCACGGCCCAACCCTTTTTGGTTGTCAGGTATTTGTAGGCTTAGAAGATCCCTTGTATCCTCTCCTGCGGGCTTCCCGGTGGTCATCCTACCGCGTGCTGTGCTGGAGCTTTTGTCTCGTAGTTCGGCCTTAACCCTTTGTACATTCTACGTTGGTGTTGTCTATTTTTCCTGCATTTTTGAAATCAAGATCGGGCAGTCTTCAATCTCATGGTCCAGCTGCCGGAAATATTTGCAAGATTGCTTGGTAGGGTTTGGGCAGTCCCTTGCAAAGTTTTCTACCTCTCCGCAGTTATAGCAGATTAGTTGCTCCCGTCCCCGTATCGCACTTCCTCCCCAGCCTCCCCTGCCCCTTGCGGGAAAGCCACCAAAGCTCGCGGGAGATCTTGGCGATGCAGGGTCTTCTTATACCCTATATAAGTTCCCACGATCTATCATTAGGTTGTAAGTGCCACAGTTTTTCTCATCGTGTCCTACTGATCGGCAGAACCTGCACCATTGTTGCTTTAGTTTTCTTATACTTAGCCGAGGGCACTGGGTCGTATCGTGTAGTCCCACTACCTGGAAATCATCGCACTATAACGCAGACCCGCTTGAGCCTGGACGTAGTGGCCTAGGCCCTCCTTCCTGCATGTAATCTACTAGTAGAGGGCACTGATCCTTCGTATGGCCTGATACCTGACATCGTATGCACCAGAGATCTGTGCTAGCTCCTTTTCCCTGTTCCTTCCTTAGGTTCTGAATCTCCATGTGCATGGCTCCGAGCTGCTCTTGAATTTTCTGTACTCCTCCCAAAATATCTTCCTTGGGCGCGGTTCTAGTTTCATGGCGGCCTCCAACACTTTTTCCTATGATTCGAAGGTCTGTTGGCCCATCGGTATACACAAGTGAGGTAGTAGCATAGCAATGAACCATTTTTTGTGTTGTTGGTCATCATACTTAAATCCTCCTTCTCTGATTTCTTTTTTTAGTCTCTGATTAGCTTCCCAGATAGACTCAGTCTCTCCTTGCTTGAAATATTTCACATCTGCCACGATCTAAGAGTATGATTTAGGTTTTCGGAACTATTGTTTTAGGGCGTCCTTAATATCTTGAATAGATGTGATCCCGTTTTTAGATACGTACTGCATGTACCAGTCCAGAGCTCTTTCTTCGAAGGCTAGGGACAGTTGCACTCTCTTCATAGTATCGCTTACCACACCCTGCGCGGTCCATACCAAGTCGGCCACAAACCAAAACGATCCATGTCCTCATCGGCCGCACCTTTAAAAGTAGGTAATTTCAAGTGTGCTGCCATGTCTCCTCCCAGCGAGGTCTCGATCGAGGTTTTATTCACTTCCTTGTCATGTTTCCAGTATTCACTTGTCGTTACATGATCCCTTCCTCAAAATGCTTCAGGTCCCGGCAACAGAACCATTTTTTGGCTCGAGGGGTTTGGACCCAGGTTCAGAGTTCAAGGTTTTCCAACAAACCCCTATACTACTAGCCCTTTCGGCAATGACCTGCTTGCGCAGGTCAAAGTCTCACCCGAAGTAGTATGGGTGGGTGTTGGAACCAAGTTTCCGCACCCTGAGAAAGGATAGGTAAGGCAAGCATATCTGTGTTCGGCCCTGCGATGCCCGGATTGCCTCTTTCTACGCAGGGTCAATAGGTCTCTTTTCCCATCCATGTGTGCAAGATTGATAATTATATCTTTCTATGATAGCATCACAATATTGCATAAACAGAACAAAATAGATCGATGATACAACAACCACACTTACACAGATCATTCGCAGCTAGAATACAAAATGCGCATAATGCAGTAATTACCAATAATTCGCACAATAGTATACACAGATTCAGTTCTAAAACAACCTTTCTTATTCATCAATTCATCAATTCCTTCATAAAATACCCATCCCAGCCTGTGCACACAGCAGCAGGGTCCGCACATAGCTGGACTCTGGATCTCCGCGCACACAGCCAACAGGAGTCCTTTCCCAAAACCCAATCCCAAACAGATATATTAAACCATAGTTCGCATCAATAGCTCTTCATTTCTTACCTTACAATACAAAATGTTCCTCTATTTATAATACTTTAGCCTAAACTTTCCTATGGTTCGCAAACTGTGGTTTTCAGACCCCTGGTTTTACCCTTTTTCCCATTACAATGCTTTTGGGGTTTTGACCGACCCCAAAACCCTTGCGCTAGACTAAATATAATAAAAAATATACCAACTCGGACCAATTTCGCAGCTCGTAGGAGACCCTATTCCAACATTAAGTCATCCATAAAGCTTGTTGAAGTCTGTCTGATGAAACTTCAAGTAGATAAATTGAAGATGTTTTCCCGAAGAACATGGTGATAGAACAATTGAAGTGTCTGAAGTATGATGGAGAGTTGATCATTGAACTAGATACCCCCTTGTGTCATAAATGAAAGTGTATAGTTGATAGTGAGATTTTCCAATGCATGGAATGTATCAAGCCTCGAGGGTTTTATGTTTAAATATGTAACTATTCAGTGTTAAATTCATTGGGCCTTTTAGATTGAAAGATATTGTCTAATCTTAGAATAAGTTGTAAGCCATGTTTGTACTCATTGTTCACATCAGCATTAATGGTTTTTGTCTTATAGTGATTATATCTTCAAAATTCTGGCACATATCACCACTATCAAGAATTAAGGGTGAAAATTACTGAACATTCTATGGTGATAAGCCTTCCAGCATTCTAATGAGTCTGGGATAGCATCAATTTGCAACATATTCATGCAATCTCAATGATTTTCAAAGTATTCTTCCAACAAATATTATACACCAGTATGGAGCAGCAAGGTATAAAGACAGAATGAAGAAGGCCTATACACAACTCAGAGAGAAGTAATGCAATGATGGAAACTACACTGGAAAAATGTGTAACCCTTTTCCATTGATGTCAAAGGGGGAGGAAAAGAAAGTAGAGGAAGAAAGACACTTATTAGAATGAAATGTGGAGGAAGTGTTGTCATCAATGCCAAAGGGGGAGACTGTTGGAAATATTGTCATCGATGGAAAAGGAGTAGAAAGGAGTGACACCAGAATTATCATCAAGGACAAAGGAGAAAATCAGGTTTAGCTGAATTAAAAAGGAGAAATAAGGAAAATAAGGCAAATGTGGAGTGAAGAAGCATAAAAGAGAGGCAGAGGAGCAACAAAGAGTGAAAGAGAGGCAGAGGAGTAGCATTAGAGGCAAATGAGCAAGGAAAAGGAGTAGCAAAGAGGCATGGATCAACACCAGAATTATCATTAAGGCAAAGGAGTAGAGAGGAGCAATAAAAAGGCAAGGAGCATCATTAGAATCTTTATCAAGGAGCAAAGGCAACAAAGGCAACAAGTTTCGGTCGAGTCGTGCACGAGTGGGCAGAGTCGTGAACATGCTAATACAAGTAATTAACACGTTCAACTAGTGGAGAAATTCGTGAACACGTGGGCATAGTCGGGCTAGTTTTGATTTAGAACAGTGCATGAATGCGCGTGCAGTTCTACGGGAGAGCCAGGTAAATTTCCAGAATTTCACGTTCAAAATAGTGATGGCGAAGATATCACAAATCGCAAAGCTTCGGAGGATTAGCACACAAGAACAACGCTGAAATGCAAAATGCGATAAGAGTATTGGAAGTGATGTAGTTTCAAATCAAAAGTATAAAGTATTTCAAATCTAGAGGTATAAGGTTTCCCTTTGAGAAATTTCATCAGAAAATGGAAGAGCAATATAGAACCAAATAAAAAAAGAAACGCCGAATTGAAAAATGCGATATGGGCCCGGATGTGATACCTCTCATAGTTTAATACTAAAGATTTTAAAGTCCAGCGGTATAAGAATTTCCTTCAGAAATCGCATCGGGAGAAAGCAGAGAAATGTATAAACGAAGAACAAAAGAAATAGACGAAAAGAAGAAATGCGATAAAGGAGGTCGGATGCTATTTTATTCAGAGTTCCATTGTAATGTGTTTCAAGTCCCTTCTAATGGCGATTTATGAAGAAAAGGCTGAACACGAGAGGACTCGGGAAGAATAAGACACGACACTACGTGCAGAGGGTAAAGCAGTTACGCCTTAATAATGGAATAAAGTCTGAACGTAGGCAGAAAGGCTCGAGTAAGTGTCTTGACATAGAGAAAAGAGCACAGAAAGCAGAACACTGCCGTTATGAGGAGATAAGCACTATGGGTCGAGTCGGGCTCAACAACACTCCGAGCAGAGTTGGGTGTTGAGACAAAGGTGAAGGATGAATACTGCAGGCATGAGTAGAAAAGGCATGGTTCAAGTCACCCAAAATACAGATATGGTGGCACTGTTGGAAACGCAACAGCTGGGTCAAGTTGGGAAAAAAGGCGTTTATGCTGCACTATTTTGAAACATAACAACAAGATAGAAAATACGGTTATGCTGCACATTTGGAAATATAACAGTGGGCGGAGAAGACAAATTGAACAACAAAGAAAGAAGTTGAAAGGGACGAATTGAAATATTGTTGTAACTGTAACTGTAAATTCATTGATTATTTTATCTTGTTTTTGATGCAAAGGCAAGTCTCCATAGGCATAGGAAAAACTGCAATGAGTGTTGAAATGATTATTTCTGTATTTTTGTTGATGTATATATATGAACTAAAGCATGAGGAATTGAATGGGTGGAAGGAAGAGAGACAGGCATGTTCACTTCGTATTCCTTGTAGAATGGAAACAATTAAGAGTATTTGTATAAAAGATGTTATTGTAATGAGCATGGAGAGGTTAGAGAGAGCGTGTAAGAATGAGTGAGAGATAATAGAGATGGTGTGCACATCCAGAGATGATATGAAGCAGATTTGAAGGCTGGAATGGAAGATGAGAAAGTGGAAGAAATAGATTTGATATGAAGCATATTTGAAGGATGGAAGGGAAGAAGAGAAAGTGGAAGAAAACAGAGTTGATATGAAGCAAATTTGAGGGCTATAAGGGTAGAAGAGAAAGTGGAAGAAAATAGAGCTAATATCCAAGTAAATTAGCATTTTATTTTCATGTTGAGTGAGGGGATTGTAGTCTTCTTTCAAGTTGTAGCTTGATAAATTTCCAGTTGGAGTTGGGTGAGGTAGGGGCCTCGTGTAGGTTGTATCCTACAAAAAGGTTATGAGAGTTGGAGCTTCCTTGAAAGTTGTAGCTTTCAGAATTTGAGGTAGGAACCTCTTGCGGGTTGTAGCCAGTAGAAAATAGATGGGATTTGGAGCTTCCTTGCAAGTATTAGCTTGCAGAAATTGAGGCAGTAGCCCCCTATAGGTTGGAGCCTACATAAAATCAGTTGTGAGAGGGAGCATGAGCTTGCCTTTGCATCACAACAATAATAAGATGTGGTTTTCTCCCTTATGTGTTTCCACTTCTATTTGGTGTCTATGTGCATGATAATTATGTGTTGATGTGATGTTTTAATCTGCTTAATTACTTGTTGTCCACACATTCATTTTGTTGATTCATTATGTATTAAGCTAGTCATAAAATGAAGTTGTTAAAGAGTTTAAAGAAAAGAGAATGCCCATGAATGTACTAACTTGATTCACTTCCCCCTCTCAGTTTAGCTAAGGGTTCATCAATTGGTATCGGAGCAGGTTACTTTACTGTAAGCCTAATATATTGAAGGAGATTCGGTTGAGTCATGGACTATCAAAATGTACCCATGTTGAGTACATCAAGCTTTTCTGAATGGAGAGATAAGGTTAAAATAGATTTAATGGCTTATGAACCTGAGGTATGGAAGCTTGTATGTGATGGTTACTACAAATACTCTCCCTCTTTACAAGAACAATAGTGGAATGCCAAGGAAAAATGTGTGATATATAACAATATTCACAACAGGGATCTTGATTCAATAATAGATTTAACTTCTGCAAAAGACATCTAGAATAGATTGCATCTCATGCATGAAGGATACACCAGTGGTTGCACTGTCAAAAAGGAGAATATAAAAAAGAAGAAGAGGAAAAAATCCTTTCAAAAGGAAAAAGCTCAATCAAATGAGGTACCTGCTAGGGTGAATGGATGTGATTTCCATGAAAAAATTACTATTGAAGAGCAAGCCAAACTTGACTTAGCCTTGACTGAAATAGAAATATTGAAGAATGAAAACAATGACCTTAAGAAATTGCTGCAAATATGTGATGAGCGAGAATATGAGGATAAGAAATAAATTGTTGGCTTGAAGGCACAACTTGAAGAAGCAAGGAGATTAGGAGAGATTATTAATAACCAGCTCAAGGAGAGAGAGATGTAATATGAAAGACTAGAGTCTAAATATATCTAAGTAATGCATAGTAACACTGCCAACGAAATATGGGATACATAGAAAATATTCATAAGGGAGATCAAAAATTGAATTTGGCTAAACTAAAAGCATATAGAACCCATTTTGAAAACTTAAACATGAATGGAGATGAAGATATAGTTGCATTCTTCTTAAGAGTTGTATAAGTTGTGAATATCATGACAGGTTCTAATAAAGAAGAAGCTAATTTTGTTAGAAGACTAGATAGGAGCACAGGTAAGTACAAAGGTAAAATTCCATTCAAGTGCTTTAATTGTGGGAGAGTGGGGCACTATGCCTCAAAATTTCCAAATAAGATAGCAGAGAATCAGTCTAAAGGGAAAGAGAAAAGCAGCTCCTATAATATGCAAAAAGGGAAGAAATTTAAGAGAAAAAACTTTTTTGCCCAGCAAGATAGCAGTGCATCTGAAAGCTCAGATGAATCCTTAGATGAAGATGGAATCTAAGAATTTGCACTAATTGGTGTATGGATTATCTTGAAGATTATCTCCTGGAATATGAAGAAGAAGGTGAGGTAGACCTTGAGGGGGATTTGGTGAGTGCCCTAAAGGAAATTGATAGACTCAAGCTCAAGACTAGAAAATAGAAGGAAATCCTTCTGAAATATGTTAAGGAAGAACCAAAACTGGAAGATTTTATTAAGTTGAAGATTGAACTAGAAGAAGCAAGGAAAGTAGAGGAAATTATGTTGTATAAAATAAGAAATAAAATTCAGTAATGTGGAATATCGGAAGAAGAGGTGGTGAGTCTGAGGAAGAAATTGGAAAAGGCTCAAACTGATTTAACAATGAACATTCAACAGTTAAAAGGTGTTGAACAATTGGACAGGATATTGAATGCACAAAGATATCCTCTTGTAAAGGTTGGGATAGGATATGAAGGAGAATCCAGTAAGTTGAACGCAAAGGATAAGAAAACTATTACTTTTGTGAAAGTTGTAATAAAGGAAAATGATAACTCTCATCAATATGAGATTATTTTAGCTAGAAGACTGATAGAAGAAAGGAGCGGGTTGTGTAAGAAGCTTGAATATGAGATTTCCTCCATGGAGAACTCAGAGAAGGAAAACATTGAAAGGGATGATGAATCAACTCAAAAAGGATCCACAGAAGTAGAAGCCAACAAGAACTTGATGTGTAAAGAAAAAAATAGAAACAAACAGCAACATCAAGAGACAAAGAATGAGAGGAAGAAGCAAGCAGTTTCAAAAATCTTAATTGTTCCTGAAGATGAATTGAACAAGTTCGGAAGATCTTAAAGGAGGTTATTTCCTCCTGTGAAAAATATCACATGTTTCTCTTGTCATAAACCAGGATGTATTGCAACACATAGTAAGAGAAGGCATATCAACTTTAACCAACAAAATATGCAGCAAATGAGAAGACCCCCTCAAGCAAGAAAATGGAAAATGCAACCTTTCACCAGGAACACAAAACATTTCCAGGGCTACTTTTATTCATGCAATGACTTTGGACATGTAGCAGCTCAATGTAATACAAAGAAAATCAAGTTTAACCAGCAAAAGATGCAGTAAATGAGAAGACTACCTCAAGCAAAGAAATGGAAAGGACAACCTTTCACCAGGTACATAAATCATTTCCAAGGCAACTGTTATTCATGCAATGAATTTGGACATAAATCTGTTGAATGTAAACTATGTTAAAAAAGGAGCACAAAATTCTGTACATAAGCTCAAACGTACCTAGTTAAAATAAGATGTTATGTATGCCACAAGCTTGGACACAAAGAAAATGACTATAGGTTTCCATATACATTAAATGAATCTAGACATATGATGGAACCAAATCAAATCATACCAAACTATGTATCAAAAAGAAGTGCAAACATTATGAAGAACCCCAATAAAGTATGGAAGGAGAAGAGAAAGTGGGAGCATGTTACTTCAATAACATAATGAATCCATCATAGTCTCAGGGGGAGAGCAGTTCATAAAAATTCCCCATAAAAGTAGTCTAAGAAGAGCTCCTTGGAATATGAATAGCTAGCAATTTAGGATGGGAAAGGACAATTCCTCTGGAAAAGAACTATAGAGGAACAAAGGCACCTTGATCATTCAATAGCCAATAGGTTATGGAAGAATAGAGGGAAACAAGCAACCATGGTGGTAGAGGGAACATCAGCCATGAACATGTAAGCTAAGAAGAAAACAACACACTAAGTTATGAATGGTTAAAATCACAAAAATTATGTTTCGGGCTATAAAACTAGAAAGATACATAGAGGATGATCACACTGTGCATCACACTGCAAGTGTTAATAATGAAACAAAATTAAGAAGGACGAATAAGAAAAATGTTCATTATCATTATATTTGTACAAATATTCATCGATTGGGATTTGCAATAGTCCTCCAATCAGTAGAATACTAAGAGTTATTATTGAAGCGGTGTTATGGTGTGATGAGCTTGCATTGAATTTGGGCATATTTTGAGAGGAGAACAGATAGTTGAATGAGACCATTACAACACTAACAATTGGTTTGTGCATTGGAGTAATTATATTGTTGTTGAACCAAGTCTTCGGGTACAACAACTCTGGTTGCTCTGATTATTGCACAGTATCTTCTGGTTGCAAATGCCATAGAATGTCGAGTTGTGTTATCAAAGCATGGAAAGGTCAGTAAAATATCAAAGCATCATTACCTTATATACGGTGATGTGTTATATTGAGTGTTGAAGCATCAGTTATTCTTGGATATGAATGTACACCTTTTCAAGTCAGTATTGATATACTTTCAAGGCCTCTTTCTTAAGTCATCCATAAAGCTTGTTGAAGTATGTCTCATGAAACTTCAAGTAGACAAATTGAAGATGTTTTGTCGAAGAAAATGGTGATAGAAAAATTGAAGAGTCTGAAGTATGATGGAGAGTTGATAATTGAACTACATACCCCCTTTTGTCTTAAATTAAAGTGTCTAGTTGATAGTGAGATTTGAGCAGCAAGGTATAAATACATAATGAAGAAGGCCTATACACAACTAAGAGAGAAGTAATGCATTGATGGAAACTACAATGGAAAAATGTGTAACCCTTTTCCATTGATATTCAAAGGGAGAGGAAAAGAAAGCAGAGGAAGAAATACACTTCTAAGAATGAAAGGTGGAGGAATTGTTGCCATCAATGCCAAAGGGGGATACTATTGGAAATATTGTCATTGATGGCAAAGGAGTAGAAAGGAGCAACACCAGAATTATCATGAAGGAAAAAGGAGAAAATCAGGTTCAGCTAAAGTAAAAAGGAGCAATAAGGAAAAGAAGGCAAATGTGTAGTAAAGAAGCATAAAACAAAGGCAGAGGAGAAGCAAAGAGTAAAAGAGAGGCAGAAGAGTAGCATTAGAGCCAAAGGAGCAAGGCAGAGAAGCAACAAAGAGGCATGGATCAACACAATAATTATCACTAAGGCAAAGGAGTAGAGAGGAGTAGTAAAAAGGCAAGGAGCAGCATTAGAATATTTATCAAGGAGAAAAGGTAGCAAAGGAAGCGAAGGAAACAAAGGAGTAAAGGGAAAAAAGGAAACGAGTTTGGGTCGAGTTGTGCACGAGTGGGCAGAGTCGTGAACATGCTAAGACAAGTAATGAACACGTTCAACTAGTGGAGAAAGCCATGAACACAATGGCAGAGTCAGGCTAGTTTTCTTTCATAATAGTGCACGAAGGCGAGTGTAGCGCGTGTAGTTCTGCAGGCAGAGCCAGGTAAATTTCCATAATTTTACATTCAGAATAGTGATTGTGGAGATATTTCAAATCGCAGCAAAAGGAGTATCACAAAATAGCGGAGACAAATAAATAGATGGTGACGTGGCTATATGACATGGCAGTGACATGGCTAGTGATGTGGCCCCGGCCCCACAGATCGCAATAAAATTTTGATGACTTGGCAAGATGATGTGGCAAGGTGACGTGGCATGATGACGTGGCAGTGACATGGCACCCCCGATGGGACCCGAACCCTTTATCACATATCGCAAGTTGCAAATATGAGAAGGGATAGTGCTTATGTACCACGTTGAAATGTTGAAATGTGAAAAGCGACGAGGGCCTGAATGCGATACGCTTCAAAGCCAAAGACTAAAGGAATTAAATTCTATCGTGGGACCCAATCGAATATCGTAAATCGCAAAGCTCATGAGGAATATCACACAAGAATAATGTCGAAATGCGAAATACGATAAGAGTACCGGATGTGAGGTAGTTTCAAATCAAAAGTCTAAAGGATTTCAAATCCGGAGGTATAATATGTCCATTTGAGAAATTTCATCAGATAATGGAAGAGAAATATAGAACCAAATAAAAAAAGAAACACATAAATGCGAAATGCGAGATGGGCCCAAACGCGATACCTCTTAGAGTTTAATACTAAAGATTTTAAAGTCTAGTAGTATAATAATTTCCTTAAGAAATCGCATCGGGAAGATGGCTGAGCAATGAATAAACAAATAACAAAGGAAGTTTTTGAAATGTGATAAGAGCCCGGATGCGATACCTCTGAGAGTTTAATAATAAAGATTTTAAAGTATGGCGGTATAATAATTTCCTTAAGAAATCGCATCGGGAGAAGGCATATCAATGTGTAAATGAAGAACAAAAGAAATAGCCGAAACGCCGAAATGCGATAAAGGAGGTCAGATGAAATTTTATTCAAAGTTCCATTGTAATGTGTTTCAATTCCAGCGTAATGATGGTTTATGAAGAAAATTTTGAACGCGGCAGAAGGACTCGGGTAGAATAAGAATCGGCACGACATGTAGAGGGTAAAGCAGTTACGCCTTGATAATGGAAGAAATTCTGAACGTGTAATATTCTGAAATGGAAATCAGCAGCTTTTACACCACTGAAGAAATCCTTTTGTCGGAAATATGAACAAGGCTATTTCAGAGATGGAATGAGAGGGATTTTACCAGTTATTTCACCTCTAAAGAGAGGGTGAGAACTGGAGGCTTCCTGGCCCTTTCTCAGACTCTGCCTATAGCTATGCAAATATTTCTTCCTTTAGGAAGATCTTGCTCAAAGGATGAGCTATAGCAATATCTGAACTTCAATAATGAATAGCAACAATGAAATAATGCTCATAAAATGTGAGAAGAGTGTAAATCTTATTTATAATCTGCAGCAGCAAAAGATATACAAACTCCTTGAGGAAAAGACTTCTCAAGGTGAGCTCAAATCAGCCTCAAAGGAAAATGTACATGCAATGGAGAAAACAAGCTGCTACATAACCCAGCAACTCTATAACTGTGCAGTCTATAAGGGAAAATGAATGCTAATAGATGTAAACACAAGGATATAACAATATCAGCTCAAATAAAGAAGGGGGAGCGAGATCTCAACCCCATAAAATACATAACATCAATCCTTTAAAAGGATTGGCTGAAATCTATACAAGAATGCTAAATATACAAAATGTCGGAGTTGCAGTGTAGCTGCTGCAACTCAAATACAATACAACATCGGAGAATGATGTAGATGCTGCAACAATTTAAAAACCTCCTCCAATGATCTTCTAAGTGAAAGGCTTCCCCTTTCACTGAATATTGCACTCTCTAGTGCACAATGAGAACCCCTCGTGCATGCCTCCTCTAAAGATAACGCTGTAAGGGAAAGAGACTATGCTGGGCATGAGAAGAAACATATGGCCCAATTCCAAATCTACAATATGAGCTTTGGAAATCTCCTTTTTTGATCTCCTAGAGAAAGAGAGGGCTCCTCCTCTACAAAACAGCTCTGAAAATGAGTGATGATGGTCCCTCACTGCAACACTAGCAACTCCAGCGTTTCTACCCAAAAAAATAACGCAGTAGCTGAAGATGAATGCATTTGCCTCAAGCCAAGATGTGAGGAAGATGAAGAACAGCTCCTCCAAGGCCTCCCAAGGAAGATAAGGAAACTCCTAAACAATAATTCCCCTTGTGCTGAGCAGCACAAGCTATCTCAGTTGAACAACTGAAGAGAGCTGCAATTCAAAACACTCAAACATGAAATGAACAATGGCTCTCCTTCATCTTTTATGAAAGGCATGCTTCCTTGCCATGGACCCCACTCACATTAGGGTTTCCCTCATTTCAAATTTTCCTCCATCCAACTACGCAATCTTCTTGTGCAAGCTTCCCCTCTTGTGTACATTGTTGACTTATGTCAACCATGGCCTAGCTCACTTTCTTTTGGCCCTTTTCACACTTGGGGATGCTAAATTAAGCCACTTAAGTGACTTTTTGAACCTTAGGAGTGTTTATTAGGTTGCTACATGGGCTCCCTTACCCATTTTATTCCTTTTATTAACATAAAAGCGAAATTAATGTTCCAAATACCTTATTGAAAAATTTGGAACATTACAGTCCTCCCCTCCCAAAAATTTCTTGTACTCAAGCAAGAGCAAGGATGAACTAGAAAAAAAATCCTCCACTCAAGGCATGGAGTCTGAAATCTCCTTATGTAAATCCTCCATCCCCAAGCAATCAACCAAACAAAATGAGTCACCCTCCATCTAGGAAAATCCTGAAAATACTCCTCCACCTTGTGCTCATGTAGAAAAGGTGGGTTGAAATACTGAACATGGTAAGCTGCATAGCCTACCCCACACCGTGAAAGCTTAACTTGGGCTGCAATAGTGTTGCCTTCAAGAGGAAAAATGAAGTCTAGATCCCCAAGGATCTCTCCTCCAACGCTGCAAATCAAGCTGGCCCAATTCATCTCATATGTGATGAGTTGGAATTCATCATCATATGGCATCCAACCAATCATATGGCTTACCTCCAAGAGAAACCAATGTCTGAACATGGTGACCATATCATCTCCCATACTCCCCTTGGAGCATGTGCTACAAAAAGAATGGAGGGCTCTCCTCCCAAAGGGCACATCCACCCAATGATTTCCTCCGTCCTCATGATACACACGGGGCTACTACTGATATATGGATGATATGAAATGGTCTTCAAGAGGGACCCAAGCCACCCCATAAATCATACAAACCATGAAGTGCCTCCTCCAAAAATTTAAACTCTCCAAATAGCTCCTCCCATATGAAGGAAAGAGATGAAACTTGGAAATCATGGGCTGCCCATTTTTTCTCCTGAAACATACAACATGCAAAGTAGGGAGAATCAAACTCCCAATGGGCATCTTCAATTCATTTCCTTCCTTCAAAGTAGTGCTTCCTCTGAACAACGTTCCACTAGCAAAATATGGAAGCATAAACTTATAAGAGTAAGGAGGTGAAATATAGTTCCATGCATGGAACCAGCGCAGGGCATCATTGGCCTGCCTCCACATATGATGCAACAAGTGTCTTTGTAGCCACTTGTTTTCTGCCACATTCATCCTACAATTTGTGATCATGAAAACATACTTTGGTGCCAAAGGTGCACACCAAAATCCATGTGGCTTTCCCCCACAATCCACTATTAAAATAGCCATCATCTTTGCTACAATAGACCATGAGCATAACCAAACATAGTGTAAAAGAAGGAAATATCCTCCTTGATATAATATGCTGCTCATATAGATAAGAGAGTGCAAAACATGAAACAAATAGTTACCTCCCTCATGATGCACTTTGGTCTTTGAGTTGAAATGGCTCAAGTAGAAGTTTTCCCTTACTGCAACATAGTAGGGAAGTGGTTGTGCCAATCCTCTCTTCATATTTTGGGCTATGCATTTTTCCATATGCTGATATGCAACCATTAAGATGCCCTCCCAAGTGGAGTTCTCCATCAACGAAGAATATGCATGAAAATGCATGAAAGAAGAACCCATAAATACTGTATGTAGATCCCTCTTCTTGTGCTTGTGCAACCAAGCCAAGAAAGTCAAAATGTAGTAAGGAGTGCTCTCCTCCGTTACTCCTTCATGATCATCACCTACATACCTCCAAATTACACCACTTGTGAAGTGGCTTTGAGGACACTCCAACAAGTAATCCAAGCCTTCAAGTGACAGCGCTGCTGGCCTTTTGAGTAGGGCCACTGTCATCTCAAAGCTCCCCTCTTTGACATGAATCTTTCCAAAGAATCCTCCCATCATGTTGCTGCAAATGTAGAGCCCCTCCCATGAAGAAGGTGTTGCTTGGGCATCCAAGATCAAAGAGAAATCCCTTTGCACCATGCTAGTGCCTCCTCTTGCTCCCGCAACATCCAAACAAAATCTGAGCAACAAAATTGTTTGCTGCTCCTCCATACTTCCACCATACCCAATATGAAATGGGGACATAATGAATGGTAAGAAAATGGCCATCCCAGCATGATGCACCCATGATCTCCTTTGCTCCATGGTGTAAGTATCCTGCCCTCCTCCTTTCCTCTTTAAACCCCATGAAAAGGAATAGGTCATATGTTGGCCAAACTCTCTCAAGAGAAACCAATGCAGCATGGCTTCTTTCTGCCCTATATCATAGATCTGCAAGAGGCTCACCATCCTCTTGCCTTCCATCCACATCGACTCAGCTCCTAGTGGATGCTTCCCATCATTCTGCAACTTGGCACCTGCCCAACAAGAGCTGCCATCATCCCAAAACAGATTATCACCTTTGCATTTCATGGGACATTGAAATGCAATCTCCTTTATGATACATGTCTTGAACCCCAACCTCCTATGTGGTGCATGATGCATCAATGGAGTATGAGAGTGATGGAACAACGCAGTGAAAGTTTCCTCCTCTAGGAAATCAGCATGAAATGACATATAATCCTCCATGATATATGAAAACTTAGGCATACCTTGGAGAGATTTGGAAGAATCATGTGTTGCTGCAAGAGTTTCTTCCTCAAGTGTACTTGTTGCCTCCATTGCTGAAGATGAAGGGTGCTCTTCCATGACCATGAAAACGTTGATATGTGCCTCTTCAACTGGTGGTGAGGGCTTCTCCCTCCCTTGGCCAAATCTTCTGATTAAGATCTGAGAAAAATCAGTAAGAGTAGAAACCCTTGCATGCCTCCCATGGCTGAACCACCAAGTTTTTGCTTCTCCCTCAAGGTGCAGTATTGAAATTTCTACAACCTCTCTGTCTTCTACAGGATGTAGCAGGAAGAAAGCCTCCAGCTTCTTCACCCAAGCCTCTGCTGCACATGTGAGTGACCCATCAAATGTAGACAATAGAAATCTATTGCCTTTCATCCTCCCATGACTGTGGGGTCTTCTTTCCTCTTTCTGCTAAACAAAGTGTGAAAAAGATAGAGTCTCTTGGAATACTCTAGGGTTTTCTCCATATTTAGCAAGGTACCCACTTAGAACTTTGAATTCCAAGTGATATTCATGCTTCTGCTCTGCTTCTCTGTGAGAATAGGAAGTGCATGGTCCTTCCTCTTCTCCTCTTTCTGTCTCGTCAACCTCCTTGGAGAGGTTGTTGCTGGATTTGAAAATTGATGAGATTAATCTCATCCTCTGCATCATTTTTGCCTCTTCTTCTCTAAAATTCGAACTTCACAGGCTGAGCCAATTTCTAAGCTTTGATACCACTATAATATTCCGAAATAGAAATCAACAGCTTTTACACCACTGAAGAAATCCTTTTGTCGGAAATATGAACAAAGCTATTTCAGAGACGGACTGAGAGGCTTTTACCAATTATTTCACCTCTAAAGAGAGGGTGAGAACCAGAGGCTTATTGGCCCTTTCTCAGACTCTGCCTATAGCTATGAAAATATTTCTTCCTTCAGGAAGATCTTGCTCAAAGGATGAGCTACAACAACATCTGAACTTCAATAATGAATAGCAACAATGAAATAATGCTCATAAAATGTGAGAAGAGTGTAAATCTGATTTATAATCTATAGCAGCAAAATATATACAAACTCCTTGAGGAAAAGACTTCTCAAGGTGAGCTCAAATCAGCCTCAAAGGAAAATGTACATGCAATGGAGAAAACAAGTTGCTACATAACCCAACAACTCTATAACTGCGTAGTATATAAGGGAAAATGTATGCAAATAGATGTAAACACAAGGATATAAAAATATCAGCTCAAATAAAGAAGGGGGAGTGAGATATCAACCCCATAAAATACATAACATCAATCCTTTAAGAGGATTGGCTAAAATCTATACAAGAATGCTAAATATACAAAATGTCGGAGTTGCGGTGTAGCTGCTGCAACTCAAATACAATACAACATAGGAGAATGATGTAGATGCTACAACAATGTAAAAACCTCCTCCAATGATCTTCTAAGTGAAAGGTTTCCCCTTTCACTGAATATTGCACTCTCTAGTGCACAATGAGAACCCCTCATGCATGCCTCCTCTGAAGATAACGCTGTAAGGGAAAGAGACTGCGCTGGGCATGAGAAGAAACATATGGCCCAGTTCCAAATCTTTAATATGAGCTCCGGAAATCTCCTTTGCTGATCTCCTAGAGAAAGAGAGGGCTCTTCCTCTACAAAACGACTATGTAAATGAGTGATGATGGTCCTTCACTGTAACACCAGCAACTCCAGCATTTCTTCCCAAAAGAATAACGCAGTAGCTGAAGATGAATGCTTTGGCCTCAAGCCAAGATGTGAGGAAGATGAAGAACAAATCCTCCAAGGCCTCCCAAGGAAGAGAAGGAAACTCCTAAACAGGAATTCCCCTTGTGCTGAGCAGCACAAGCTATCTTAGTTGAACAACTGAAGAGAGCTGCAATTCGAAATTCTCAAACGTGAAATGAACAATGGCTCTCCTTCATATTTTATGCAAGGCATGATTCCTTGCCATGGACCCCACTCACATTAGTGTTTCCCTCATTTCAAATTTCCCTTCATACAACTACACAATCTTCTTGTGCAAGCTTCCCCTCTTGTGTACATTGTTGACTTGGGTCAACCATGGCCTAGCTCACTTGCTTTTGGCCCTTTTCACACTTGGGGCTGCTAACTTAAGATAATTAAGTGAATTTTTGCACCTTAGGAGTGTTTATTATGTTGCTACATGGGCTCCCTTACCCATTTTATTCCTTTTATTAACATAAAAGAAAAATTAATGTTCCAATTACCTTATTGAAAAATTTGGAACATTACAGTCCTCCACTCCCAAAACTTGCTTGTCCTCAAGCAAGAGCAAGGATGAACTAGAAAAAAAATCCTCCAATCAAGGCATGGAGTCTGAAATCTCCTCATGTAGATCCTCCATCCCCAAGCAATCAACCAAACAAAATGAGTCACCCTCCAACTAGGCAACTCCTGAAAATACTCCTCCACCTTGTGCTCATGTAGAAAAGGTGGGCTGAAATGCTGAACATGTTAAGCTGCATAGCCTACCCCACATTTTCCTATTCTCCACTTATGATAAGTGTGGAGTGAAAGCTGAACTTGGGCTGCAATAGTGTTTCCTTCAAGAGGCAAGATGAAGTCTAGATCCCCAAGGATCTCTCCTCCAACGTTGCAAATCAAGCTGGCCCAATTCATCTCATATGTGATGAGTTGGAATTCATCATCATATGGCATCCAACCAATCATATGGCTCACCTCCAAGAGAAACCAATGTCTGAACATGGTGACCATATCATCTCCCATACTCCCCTTGGAGCATGTGCTGCAAAAAGAATGGAGGGCTCTCTTCCCAAAGGGCACATCCACCCAATGAGTTCCTCCATCCTCATGATACACATGGGGCTGCTGCTGATATATGGATGATATTAAATGGTCTTAAAGAGGGACCCAAGCCACCCCATCAATCATACAAACCATGAAGTGCCTCCTCCAAAAATTTAAACTCTCCAAATAGCTCCTCCCATATGAAGGAAAGAGATGAATCTTGGCAATCATGGGCTGCACATTGTTTCTCCTGAAACATACAACATGCAAAGTATGGAGAATCACACTCCCAATGGGCATCTTCAATTCATTTCCCTCCTTCAAAGCAGTGTTTCCTCTGAACAATGTTCCACTAGAAAAATATGGAAGCATAAACTTATAAGAGCAAGGAGGTGAAATATAGTTCCATGCATGGAACCAGCGCAGGGCATCATTGGCCTGCCTCCACATATGATGAAACAAGTGTCTTTGCAGCCACTTTTTTTCTGCCACATTCATCCTGCAAGTTTGGATCATGAAAACATACTTTGGTGCAAAAGGTGCAGACCAAAAACCATGTGGCTTTCCCCCACAATCCACTGTTAAAATAGTCATGATCTTTGCTACAATAGACCATGAGCATAACCAAACATAGTGTACAAGAAGGAAATATCCTCCTTGATATAATATGCTGCTCATATAGATAAGAGAGTGCAAAACATGAAACAAATAGTTACCTCCCTCATCATGCACTTTGGTCTTTGAGCTGAAATGGCTCAAGTAGAAGTTTTCCCTTACTGCAACATAGTAGGGAAGTGGTTGTGCCAATCCTCTCTTCATATTTTGGGCTATGAATTTGTCCATATGCTGATATGCAACCATTAAGATGCCCTCCCAAGTGGACTCCTCCATCAACGAAGAATATGCATGAAAATGCATGAAAGAAGAACCCATAAATACTGCATGTAGATCCCTCTTCTTGTGCTTGTGCAACCAAGCCAAGAAAGTCAAAATGTAGTAAGGAGTGCTCTCCTCCGTTACTCCTTCATGCTCATCACCTACATGCCTCCAAAGTACACCACTTTTGAAGTGGCTTTGAGGACACTCCAACAAGTAATCCAAGCCTTCAAGTGACAGCGCTGCTGGTCTTTGGAGTAGGGCCACTTTCATCTCAAAGCTCCCCTCTTTGACATGAATCTTGCCAAAGACTCCTCCCATCATGTTGCCGCAAATGTAGAGCCCCTTCCATGAAGAAGGTGTTGCTTGGGCATCCAAGATCAAAGAGCAATCCCCTTGCACCATGCTAGTGCCTCCTCTTGCTCCCGCAACATCCAAACAAAATCTGAGCAACAAAATTGTTTACTGCTCCTCCATACTTCCACCATACCCAATATGAAACAGGGACATAATGAGTGGTAATAAAATGGCCATCCCATCATGATGCACCCATTCTCTCCTTTTCTCCATGGTATAAGTAACCTGCCCTCCTCGTTTCCTCTTCAAACCCCATGAAAAGGAATAGGTCATATGTTGGCCAAACTCTCTCAAGAGCAACCAACACAGCATGGCTTCTTGCTGCCCTGTATCATAGATCTGCAAGAGGCTCACCATCCTCTTGCCTCCCATCCACATCCACTCAGCTCCTAGTGGATGCTTCCCATAATTCTGCAACTTGGCACCTCCCCAACAAGAGCTGCCATCATCCCAGAACATATTATCACCTTTGCATTTCATGGGACATTGAAATGCAATCTCCTTTATGATACATGTCTCAAACCCCAACCTCCTATGTGGTGCATGACTCATCAATGGAGTATGAGAGTGATGGAACAACACAGTGAAAGTTTCCTCCTCTAGGAAATGAGCATGCAATGACATATAATCCTCCATGATAGATGAAAACTTAGGCATACCTTGGAGAGATTTGGAAGAATATTGGGTTGCTACTAGAGTTTTTTCCTCAAGTGTACTTGCTGCCTCCATTGCTGAAGATGAAGGGTGCTCTTCCATGACCATGAAAATGCTGATATGTGCCTCTTCAACTGGTGGTGAGGGCTTCTCCCTCCCTTGGCCAAATCTTCTGATTAAGATCTGAGAAAAATCAACAAGAGTAGAAACCCTTGCATGCCTCCCATGGCTGAACCACCAATTTTTTGCTTCTCCCCCAAGGTGCAGTGCTGCAATTGCTACAGCCTCTTTGTCTACTACAGGATGTCGCAGGAAGAAATCCTCCAGCTTCTTCACCCAAGCCTCTGCTGCACATGTGAGTGACCCATCAAATGTAGACAATAGAAATCTATTGCCTTTCATCCTCCCATGACTGTGGGTTCTTCTTTCCTCTTTCTGCTGAACAAAGTGTGAAAAAGATAGAGTCTCTTGGAAGACTCTAGGTTTTGCTCCATATTTAGCAAGGTATCCACTTAGAACTTCGATTTCCAAGTGATCTTCATGCTTCTACTCTGCTTCTCTGTGAGAATAGGAAGTGCATGGTCCTTCCTCTTCTCCTCTTTCTGTCTCCTCAACCTCCTTGGAGAGGTTGTTGCTGGATCTGAAAATTGATGAGATTAATCTCATCCTCTGCATCATTCTGGCCTCTTCTTCTCTAAAATTTGAACTTCATAGGCTGAGCCAAGTTCGAAGCTCTGATACCACTGTAATATTCTGAAATGGAAATCAGCAGCTTTTACATCACTGAAGAAATCCTTTTGTCGGAAATATGAACAAGGCTATTTTAGAGATGGACTAAGAGGGATTTTACCAGTTATTTCACCTATAAAGAGAGGGTGAGAACCGGAGGCTTCCTGGCCCTTTCTCAGACTCTGTCTATAGCTATGCAAATATTTCTTCCTTCAGGAAGATCTTGCTCAAAGGATGAGCTGCAGCAACATCCGAACTTCAATAATGAATATCAACAATGAAATAATTCTCATAAAATGTAAGAAGAGTGTAAATATGATTTATAATCTGTAGCAGAAAAATATATCCAAAATCCTTGAGGAAAATACTTCTCAAGGTGAGCTCAAATCAACCTCAAAGGAAAATTTACATGCAATGGAGAAAACAAGCTGCTACATAACCCAGCAACTCTATAACTGCACATTCTGTAAGGTAAAATGATTGCAAATAGATGTAAACACAAGGATATAACAATATTAGCTCAAATAAAGAAGGGGGAGTGAGATCTCAACCCCATAAAATACATAACATCAATCCTTTAAGAGGATTGGTTGAAATCTATACAAGAATGCTAAATATACAAAATGTCGGAGTTGCAGTGTAGCTGCTGCAACTCAAATACAATACAACATAGGAGAAGGAATTCTGGTGTCGCTCCTTTCTGCTCCTTGATGATAATTTTGGTGTCTCTACGGTAATCGACCTGGCTAGTCAGTGCTTCCTAGGTGTTGGAATTTCTTGTTTCTCCTGTCGGTGGGTCAACGTCCTCCTTTTCCATGCTTTTCTCTGGTGCGGTATCGCCTTATGGTCTTGTGGCTTTTCCGGTGGTGTTCAAATGGGTGTAGGGAGTTGAGGGGGTTGGTCTGCCTCTGTCCCACACCCTGTTGTGTGCTTTTGTACACTTATGTTGTCCTCGCTTCGTCACTATTTATTTGTGGTTGTTTCTCGATGGGGATGTCGTGGGGTTTTTTTAGGGGTTTTTGTATCTTAAGAGACAATCCCTCAGTTGTGAAAGGAATCAGTTCTTAAGACATTTTAAAAGTGTGTCACATAAATAATTTTATCATTAGTTCTCAGTTTTATCCCACTGTAAACTAGTTTTCTAAAACCCTTAATGATCTAGAATAATAAAAGATTTCACAGTGCCATTGAATGGTGATACCTGAATGGAAAAGAAAAGCTGCAGGGGAAACTAAAAGTGATATGTTGTAAACACAAAATCTATTACTTTTAAGTTTCAGAAGAAATTCATGGAAAGAGGAAACTCAAAATAATATGTTGTAAACACAGAATCTATTGCTTTAAAGTTTTAGAGAGATTTTTTGAAGAGAGAAGAAACTCAAAATAGTATGTTGTAAACATATAATCTATTAATTTTAAGTTTTAGAGAGAATTTGTGAAGGGAGAAGAGATGGAGCGAAGGAGCGCTTATTAAGGCTATTTAACTCTTACTTACAAACGTAAATCAGAGACAAGCTACTTCTTTATTTCACTTCATTCAATGAAGAAACCACATAAAATGGCACAAGAAACACGAATCACCATCAATAGTTCCAAGAAACATGTTGCTTCTTTCATTCTCCCATCAGAAAAAGAAGTACAAAATGTTGTCCCCAAGAGGTCTAGAACTCAGAACCCCTCCTCTCTTTCTCTCTTCCTTAAATACAAACAAAAGAAGTTTATAACTACTCGAGCTTCTTGAAACTCCTAGATTGCCTAAAATTTTAAACTACATATTACATTGCAATCGAGGACATCATTGTAGCTTCGATCTTAACAAATCAAACAAAATAAAACTTGAAATATAATCCTTTTGCTGAATCTGATTTTTTGCTGATGTGTCTCCTTCAGTTTTCGTTGTGATATCCTAACAGTCTGCATAAACGCATCTCTACCCGACTCTGGCCATGCTTTTGTGTTTCAAACATTGTCATCATGTCACCTAATACCTAACTCTGCCTCTTCCGCTCGTGCCTGGAACATTTAGTCTTTGATTAATAAACTGCCACAAACGCATAATGTTGTTCTGCATGTAGCGTCAGGACTTTTCTTACCCGAGTCTACCCTGCGTTCAGAATTTCCTTTGTAACTTCCGTAAGACTAGAATTTGAAAGATATTCGATTACCTTTGAAAAATTGTATTGCGTCTGCTTCTCTATCACATTTCAGCATTCCAACGTTCCACGTTATAATCCACTTTTTCCCTCTGATGTGATTTTTACAAAGGAAAAACCCATGTACCCGGACTAAAAAACCTTTAGAATTTTAGCGATAACTTCCCTCACGTCCGCTTCATTATCACATTTCGCATTTCGGCATTCATAACATATTCATAAGTGCCATTCCTCCTAAGATTGCGATGTGCGATAATGGTAGGGATGACGTGGCGAGTGGAGGTGGGGTCAATCGCGAATCGCAATCGACAATATGAAACCTTGTCGCACTTCGCATTTCAGCCTTTATAACATATTCCTTAGCATCATTCGTCCCAATCTTGTGATGTGCGATGTGTGAGAGAGTCCCATGGCTGAAATTTAAATACTTTAGACCCGAGATTTGAACTATATCGGATCTGGTCCTTGTATCTAATTTCACATTTCGTCGGTTTTAACCTTGTTCTATTCCTCCTAAGCTTTGAAATTTTGATTTTCGATATGAAATCAGGCCTTTCACATGCAATTGTGATTAAGCCTCGGGACACTGTTCTTCACATATATTTACATGACTCAACCCTGACCTGTGTGCAATGTTCTAAACGCATCAATTGGCCTGACTCCTGAACTGTTCTGCACGCGAATAAGCTCGACTTGACCCTTGTTACACGCTTTTCTTCTTTGCTGCTCTTCTGGCTTAGATTATACCTCCAATGTTGTTGCTTCCCTAATTTTGGTTCTAGTGCCCATGTGATAGAATCCTCATTGAGCTTGTGGTTATCCTTTTGAGCATGTTGCAGGTCTTCATGAAATTTTAACAATTGTTCCTCAACAAACTTGAATTGCTCAGAACCTCTCTTTACTTTTAGCTGAGTCAAATTATGCTACAAAATCTGGCTCCAATTGGGGACAACACTTTGGTAGCAAAGTGTTGAGAACTTGTAGATCATTAACCTTTATTGGGCATGGAGTCAAAGAGAAATTGTAGATCAGTAGCCTTTATTGGGCATGGAGTCAAAGAGCACTTGTAGATCAGTAGTCGTCATGGATTCAATCCCAAATGGGAGTTGATCTAGTATGAAATCCTTCCGAAACCTACTACACTTTTGATTTATTCCTTTGTTCTTAAACTGAAAATACCGAACTAGAAGTACTACAACTAAAAATTCTCAACTTCTGAGCTTATTTATGCACAACTCCTACATATGTATTCATGCCTAAACTTAATTAGGTGAATTCAGCCTTCCAATGGCACCAATCCAACATCTGCATGTTAGACCTAATGCCTCCATACTGTTAAAATTTGAAGATCACAATAGGGAGCTACCATGAAAGTTTTCCAGATACAAAGCTTTGCACATACCTTTGCATAAATTCTTGTTGCTGACAAAAGAAAGTTTTCATATGGTTAGCTACTGGATCATAGAACTAATGAGACCAATTTTCTGCTGTCGCCTTTTCTTGAACATCTTGTTGATTTAGACTTCATTGAACAAGGCAACTTCCTTTGTTGTTTGACTCCTCAATTTGAGGTTGTATGTGAGAAGATTGATTATTATTTTCTACTGAAAACCATTTAGGCCAAAAAGAGAGATCTAAAGTTTGTTCCTCATAATGTTGATGTTCTTCGTATAATTCCAATTCTTGACAAAAATCTTCCCCCTCCCACAAACACACTTGAGGAGCTCCACTAGTCTCTCCTCTATTCACAAGATCATTAAAATTATGAAAATTGTAATGATATTCTAGGATTTCAACGTGTATCTCAGTTGTTGCAATGAATTTTTGACCAAAATCTTCACAATGCTTAAATTCTTGTGTTTCAGCAATACAGGAATCCTCTGACAACTTTTGAAAATCCTTGTTCATCTCTAAATTTTCATTCTCTTGTAAATAAATCCCAGTGTTTTCTTGATAGACCCTCTTGTCTTCAACAAAACTTGTTCTTTCAACATGACAGGAAATATTTCTACAAGCCCACACATTATCTTCGATTTCTTGTGCATAAAAAACATCAGCTCCAGAGTGCAAGGCTTTCTCTCGTTGAGATAAAAAGCCAAGACAATAGAAAGAGCCCTCAAATAGTAAACCATAGCTGCAACTTCAGGAGGTCGAATTTCTTTTGGCATGCTGAAATAAATTTTTTGAATCCTCCTATTAAACTCAACGATTGATTCATTTCTCTGCCTATGGATATAATATAATTCCAAAAGGTGTTTTTCATATGACTTACACTCGCCCCAATATCTAAGAAATATATCTTGAAAACCTTGCCATGAACTAATTTAACTTGCTTCCAAACATGGGAACCATTGTTGAGCACCCTGCTTTAATGAATGACAAAACATACTTAAAGCCACATCTTCATAAATAATTTGAAATTTGTCCAGAAAGTACTAAAATTCCAAGATATGTTGTTCAGATGAAATATCATCCTCCTCTCCCAAGAAACTTCGCAAAATTTTGAATCCTTTTGAAGGATACTGATGGAGAATTGTGGGCAGCTTCAGGGGTTTAAAAATTTCTTTGTTTTTGAGCTGAAAAGCAGTCGATTGCTTGTGAGACAAAATATTATCACCCAAAGATGATGAATCATCACCTTTATGCCCCGAATGTGACTGATTATCTTCAGGAATTGCAATGTAACAGTGATCTCTCCTCTCACATTTAGGAGATAAAGTTGTTTCAAGATAAATAATACAAGCACAAGAAAAATCTTATTTCTCCAATAAAGAATGTAATTTTTGGGCCTTATAATCTTCTGAGAATATAAAGCAGGAAACAATCTTCTTGATATGTAAGGGAAAATAGACCATTGAACTGAGAGTGACAAATAAAACTTTCTTTAATAGATTCAAACTCTGATACCCGTTTTTCCCATGATTCTTTCTCATTTTCTTGCTATAAAAATTCTTTATCTAATGAAATATTCATCAGTGGAGTCGCCAGGTGAATAATAAACAACCAAATTTTATATCTAAATCTTGTCCACCATCAAGAAATAGATCTCAATACAAAGGTAAAAATAACTTTGTGCCTTCATCCCCGTCAACGGCGCCAAAAAATGTTGTATCTTAAGATACAATACCTTGATTGTGAAAGGAATCAGTGCTTAAGACATTTTAAAAGTGTGTCACATAAATAATTTTATCAGAGGTCTCGGTTGTATCCCATTGGAAACTAGTTTTCTAAAACCCTTAATGATCTGGAATAATAAAAGATTTCACAATTCCATTGACTACTAATATCTGAATGGAAAAGAAGAACTGCAGGGGAAACTCAAAGTAATATGTTGTAAACATAGAATATATTACTTTTAATTTTTAGAGGAAATTCATGGAGAGAGAGGAAACTCAAAATAATATGTTGTAAACACATAATCTATTACTTGAAAGTTTCATAGAGACCTTTTTAAGAGAGAAGAAACTCAAAATAATATGTTGTAAACACAAAATCTATTACTTTTAAGTTTCAGAGATAATTTGTGAAGGGAGAAGAGATGGAGTGAAGGAGCGCTTATTAAGGCTATTTAAATCTTACTTACAAACTTAAATCAGAGACCAATTGCTTCTTTACTTCACTTCATTCAAGGAAGAAACCACATAAAATGTCACAAGAAACACAAATCACCATCAATAGTTGCAGGAAACTTTTTGCTTATTTCATTCACCCATTAGAAAAAATAAGTACAAAATGTAGTCCCCAAGAGGTCCAGAACTCAGAACCCCTCCTATCTCTTTCTTTATTCCTTAAATACAAACAAAAGCAGTTTGTAACTGCCCAAGCTTCTTGAAACTTCCAAAATACCTAAACTGTTAAAATACATATTACATTTCAATTGAGGACATCATTGTAGCTTCGATCTTAACATAGAAAACAAAATAAAACTTGAAATAAAATCCTTTTTCTAAATCTGATTTGTTGTTGATGTGTCTCCTTCCGTTTCTGGTGTGATATCCTAACAGTCTGCATAAACGCATCTCTACCTATCTCTGCCCATGCTTTTGCGTTTCGAACACTGTCATCATGTCACCTACTACCCGATTCTGCCTCTTCCGCTCATGCCTGCAAAATTTAGTCTTTGATTAATAAACTGTCACAAACGCATATCGTTGTTCTGCATGTAGCATCGGGAATTTCTTACCCGAGTCTGCCCTACGTTCAAACTTTCCTTTTTAACTGTCGTAAGGCTGGAATTTGAAAGATATTCTATTACCTTTGAAAAAATGTATCATGTTCACTTCTCTGTCGCATTTGAGCATTCCAACGTTCCACGTTATAATCTACTTTTTCCCTCTGATGTGATTTTTACAAAGGAAAAACCCATTTACCCGAACTTAAAACATTTATACTTTTAGTGATAACTTCCATCGTGTTTTCTTCGTTATCTCATTTCACATTTTTGCATTCATAACATATTCATAAGCGCCATTCCTCTTGAGCTTGCGATGTGCGATGTGCAATAACGGTAGGGATGACGTGGCAAGTGGAGGTGGTCGGGTCGATCGTGAATAGAAATATGCAATATGAAACCTTTTCGCACTTCACATTTCAACCTTTATAACATATTCCTTAGCACCATCCCTCCTGAGCTTGCGATGTGTGATGTGTGATGTGTGAGAGGGTCCCATGACCAGACTTTAAATACTTTAGACCTAAGCTTCGAACTATATCTCATCCGATCCTCGTATCGCATTTCGCATTTGGTCGCATTTCAAATTTGGTCGGTTTTAACCTTGTTCTATTCCTCCTGAGATTTTCAATTATGATTTGTGATATGCGATCAGGCCTTCCACATGTGATTGTGATTAAGCCTCTGAACACTGTTTTGCACGTATATTTTCATGACTCGACCCTAACCTATGTGAAATGTTCTGAACGCATCAATCGGCTTGACTCTTGAACTGTTCTGCATGCGAATAAGCTCGATTTGACCCTTGTTGCACACTTTTCTCCTTTGCTGATCCTCTGGCTTAGATTACACCTCCAATGTTGTTTCTTCCCTAATTTTGGTTCCAGTTCCCATGTGATGATGAATCCTCGTTGAGCTTGTGGTTATCCTTTTGAGCATGTTGCAAGTCTTCTTGAAATTTTAACAATTTTTCCTCAACAACCTTGAATTGCTCAGAACCTCTCTTGACTTTTTGTTGAGTCAAATTATGCTACAACATGGGTGCCGACTCATTTTTTATTTTTTGGGGGCCTGTTGCATCCAATTTTATTTAAGGCTTACTGGCCGAACTCTACCCAACCCATGGCTAGTATGTTGGCCAACATTTGTTGGGGTTTACTTTCTTGTTTTGGGTTTCCCTTTTTGGGTTTTCTTTTGGCGAGCCTACATGCCGACAACTTGTGTGGACTTTTGACCTAGTTTCTCTGTTGTAAGGCGGATACTTGAATGTGTGCCTCATATACAAAATTAAAACTTTGTTCCTATTTCTGATGAATAACTTTATGGGTCTCTTTTCTCAGGAAGAAAATATTATAGGATTATTTTGATATCATATTCGCTATTTATTATTTATAGAGACATAACTAGAAATTGCACCATATGTTGCAAAGGAAACGTTGTAAAGCAGTAACATAGGAAAGAGTAGTATAGAGGAAATTCTCTCACATGAATCATGCACAATAGCTACAACTACAGAGAGTGAACAACAGGATTGGGCTATTCAGTTACATAATTTGGTTACAACTACATATGTTAATATCATTTTTAGATAAGTATAATTCTTTGGTCCTAAGATAAAATATCATCATTCAAGAAGTTTAGAAATTTAGGTGTTTGATTAGTATAACCCTTTCTTATCTAAGAACCATAAGTATTGAAGTACCAAAAAATAGATTTTTAATGGGAAAAAAGAGATTACATCAAAACCAAAAAGAATAACAACTCCTCTATGGTATATCTTAGGTATTTAATGATGTAACTTACAAAATATCTTGATAAACAAATAGATCATCTCATCATTTTTCCTCTTGTGTAATCATAAATTTTTCATTTTTCAAAACTTTCAATAAAAAAAAAACTAATTACATCATTTAAATAATCCAACATAAACCTCAATGTGTAATTTACTATGAGAATATATAAACACCTTAAAGCACTCAATAACCCTTTCAATTTAAAAAATATATTATCACATTTATCAAAGGAATATGTGTTATATGATTGGGCTATTCAATTACATAATTTGGTTACAACTACATATGTTAATATCATTTTCAGATAAGTATGAGTTCTTTTGCACAATGTTTTTTGGGTTTATGTATTCCTAGGCATTATGGTAAAGGTGAACATTGGTTAACTGCAGTTGAATATGGTTCATAATGTTGAATTTGGTTAACCATGTTTGACCAAATTCAACTAGAGAGACCCTGATCATGATTGACCAAACTTAACCAGTGTTGATCATGGTTGACCAAATTCAACTAGAGAGACCCTGATCATGATTGACCAAATTCAACCATTATTGATCATGGTTGACCATCACTAACCATATTCAACCATGGTTGACCATGATTAACCATTTTGAACCATGGTTGAACATATCAATTGTCAATCATAGTTTAACTTGTTTGATAATTGTTGACCTAAAAGTGATATGTTTTTTTTTATGCAAAATATGATACATATGTTTCTATTGGGTACCCAAATAATAGAATTTCCAAAAAAAAAAAATTGTAAAATTGTTGGAAGCAAGTTGTTCTTGTGCAATATATATATATATATATATATATATATATATATATATATATATATATATATCATTAATATTTGAAAGAACAAGACTTTGATATAAGAACCTTATTCTAGACTAGAAACGTAGACTAAAAATTAAGAATGTGGAAATTCCGAGCTTTTCATCTCAAAATCTACACCACAGAAACCTCCAAACTAACTTTAACATTATCAATTTTTTTAAATATGATATATTTTATCAATACTAACTCATCATATACTATATAATTTTCAAATTAGCCTAAAAATTACATAATTTTGATCTACTTTTTAAATTATGACTAATTAAACCCACTTTAGTTTTAAAAAAAGGACCAAATATTGTAATAATAATAATTACAACGTATTCTTTTATCTCCTATTAAGATTAAAACTTGGAATATATATATGACATTGAATCAAAAACATCATACGAAGTGAAATAGAAAATCATATCTCTTTTTCCGGTTGTCCAGTGATTTTTAAAATTGGGATAAATGTTTATTTTAATTTATTAAGTTAAAAGAATTACAATTTGAATAATAATGCATCGGTCAAACCCTAAATATTTTCATTTATACTCTGAAATAAATTAAATTGAAATTTAATTATAATGAACATATAAATTTTGAATTAAAAACAAATTAAAAACCCATTGAAAGGAGAAGTTGTTTAAGTAACCATAATCCACTGTTTTTCAATAATAACAATATGAATTTCACATAGTTTATATCAATTTAATGGTACAATTGTCATGCAGTGAAGCCTAACGAGAGTTGTAGTGGCTATATAAAACTATGTGGCTGATAGTGTTTTATGAGATATCAAATATACTTATTTAACTTTCCAATATAAATTATGAAAAAACATAAAATAAAGATGTGTTTAATAATGATAATTTGCCCATCAAATCAAATTCTATAGTCTTGCTTTGTAAGGAACTAATAAATTGAGATGTCTACACATTTACAATTTTACTCTTACATAAATAAATGTTGGAAGTGACTCTTGGTAAGTATATATATTTACAACTTCTTCCTGCCTTTTTTTATTCAACACCTTGACTTCTTAAGGAGATAACCACTTCTACGAGTGAATTTGTGTTTTCTTCCATTTTTTCTTTACTTTCATCCCTCATTTTAAATATTTCATTCCATTTCTCATTGGATTCCATCATTAATTTTTCTAGCTTGGCATTTAATTCTATATTGTTAACCATTTTTTATAAACCCAGAGCAATTCAAACGTCTGAGAGATTAAATTTTGGTTATTATTCTTCTAGCCGAGTTTGACACAATGTGGGCAACTAGGTAAAGAATGGAATCGAAAATTGAATAAATATTAAATTATTTTGATCACTTTTGTACCTGAGTTTTACAAGGTGTGGGAAGATGGGTGAAGAAAGTAATAAAAAATTGAATGAATGTGTTACAACAACTCCATCTAGCAGTTGTTGATATATTTTGAATATGTTTTGTAATGATTGATGCTCCTGGTGCTCTCTGAATAAGATTTTTATTGGTAAATCATGAGAGGAAAACCATGCATATTTTAATGAGTACATTTAAAAGGAAAAAACATGTAGACTTTAATTCTAAAAAAAGTTTGATCATTTGTGCTATGCTAATCTTCACGTCTTTCGTATATGTAGCCTGTTAGGCTCGTCCAACTCCTCTAAATATTGTGGGGTTAGAAGGACATGAGACTTTAGTACATATTAGATCGGGTGAATCAAGATATGCATGCTTGTTGTATTATTTTTACATGGTATCAGAGCACATGAAATTGCATAAGTGAAGCAGGAGCTTAGTTTTGTGACTGGATAGAATTCGAATTTGCATAAATACTTTCTTGGTGCTACAGTTGATTCAATATTGAAATGGATTTCAATGGCTTGAGGTTAGAGTATGCACTCGAGGGCAGCTCGAACTACATTTCTTGGAAGGATAGGATGGAGGCGGTACTCGGAGACAATGGGTTGAAGGAATTCATTGAAAAAGATGTTCCTAAGCCCGATGTTGTAGATACTGCAAATCTTGATGCATGGAAAAAGAAAGTGGAAAAGGCGAGGAGGATCTTGTTGGAGGGAGTACGATACCACATTGTCTCAAGCCTTCATGGGAAAGCCAAACCATAGGCAATGTGGAAGTATTTGACAGATTTATTCCAAAGCAGCAGCGACCATAGGAAATTGGCACTCAAAGATAAACTCGGGAAGATCAAGATGGAAAAGGGCAGCACCATTCCAAAATATCTCAAGAAGTTTGCCCAATGTTGGGATGAACTGGGGAGTGTGGGAATAACAGTCACTGATCATGATTTGGTGAGCTTGGCTCTCCTAGGACTTCCTAAGAGTTTGTACAGTTATGAAGACTTTGTCAATGGACGGGAAAAATTACCAGATTGGGAACGACTGTGGTCAGATTTGGCGCGGGAGGAGTTCAGAAAAATCACCAGAGATGGCTCTTCATCTAAGCATGATGATGAAGAGGATTGTATTTTGGCTTCCAAGGCGAAGAAGGGGAAGGGGAATAAATTCCATTCTAAATGCGAGTCCAAAGGCAAGAAGTAGGACATGTCCAAGGTGAAGTGTTTTCATTGTCATGAACATGGGCATTTCGCTACTAACTGTCCACAAAAGAAGAAGAACAAGAAGGTTGTTGGATCTGCAGTTGGTGAGGCTCTTACCTTGCAATTTGAGCTTGACTTCTCATTGATCACATGCATGGTTTCAAGTGCATTGGGATCTGTGTGGTATTTGGATAGTGGCACTTCCTTTCACATGACGGGAGATAAGGAACTTTTCAGTGACTTGGAGGAGAAAGATCTCCAGATGCATATTGCAATGGGCAACGACGGACGGTACAGTGCTATCGAGATTTGTACCATTACCTTTCAGAGGGATTCAGGTAAACCATTTCAATTAAAATTTGTAATGCATGTACCAAGTTTGAAGAAAACTTTGGTCTCAGTTGCAATGTTGGAGGACAAAGGCTATGACGTTGTTTTTAGTGATGGAAAGATTTCCTGCGACATAAAACAATGGGTCAAGCCAATAGGATAGGAATTCGAGTTAAGAATATCTACAAGCTAGAGGTAGATGGTTGTGCTGCCATGATGGGCAAGGCAGAAAAAGTGGTGAGTCGGGATGAGGGTGAATTATGGCAGAGGCGATTGGGCCATCTTCATCATGGAGCCTTGAAAGTCATGCAGCAAATTTCTACTGGACTTCCAATGGGAACACTTGCTCAGTTAGATCCATGCAAGGGTTGCACCATGGGGAAGTATGTAAATTCCACCTTTCATGAGAAGGAGAACCAAGCTTTTGGGATCCTTGAGAGAGTTCACACAAATGTGTGTGGACCATTATTAGTTACTTCAACAACAAAACATAAGTACTATGTAATCTTTGTTGATGACTTTTCTCATAAATGTTGGATCTTATTCATGCAGAAGAAAGAGTCGGGGAAGCAAGTGAAGGCTCTTAGGAGCGATAATGGTGGTGAATACATCTCTAACGAATTCAAGAACTTCTACAGAAAAGAAAGAATTCGAAGAGAAGTCATAGCGCCTCATAACCCACAGCAAAATGGGGTCGCAGAGAGGAAGAACAGAACAATCGTGGGTGTAGCACAAGCGATGTTGCATGATCAGGGCCTACCAATGCATTTGTGGGTGAAAGCATGCAACACTGCGGTTTATGTGCGGAACCGTTTTCCTCATAGAGTACTTGGCATGAGTACACCTGAAGATTATTTCATTGGTAAGAAACCTGATGTTTCACACTTTAATATTTTTGGCTCATTTGTTTATGTGCATGTGACCAAGGACGCTAAGAAGAATCTGGAACCAAAAGCTGAGGTTTGGATTTTTGTGGGGTACACAGAAACACCCCATAATTATGGTGTGTATTTTCAAAACATCAGAATGACTGTTGTGTGACAGGATATAAAATTTGATGAGGGGAAAGCCATGCGGTTGTCCCTTGAGAGGGACCTAGACTTGCATGCAGAGGAGCAACTGTTGGTTCCCAAAGATGAGTCTCAAGATGTGGATCAACCACATGAGGAGGTTCATGGAGTGGAGGAAATCACTCATGCAGATCCATCTAGTAGAAATGGCAGAAGGCACACCACAGAAGCTGATAGGCTGAGACTTGATGTTGCACAGAATGTAGGAGCCCCTACTTCACAGCGTAGACAAAGACAGTCTCCTGACGGATTTACTGGATACATGGCTCTTATGAGAAAATTTATTGTGACTGAACCATCTTCCTTTTAGGAAGGAGTACAACAGCCTACTTGGGTTGATGCAATGGTGGAGAAGTATGACTCCATTGTAAAGAACAGTGCATGGGAGATAGTCCCAAGACCTGTCGACAAATCAGTGGTAGGTTTGAGATGGATCTACAAGGTAAAACAAGCTATTGATGGGAGTGTGAAGAAGGGGATAGATTATGATGACACCTTTGAACCTGTCTCAAGGTACTCTTCCATAAGATCTATCCTTTCAATCTCAACGCAGATGGGCTGGCGCATTCTTCATATGGATGTGAAAATTGTGTTTCTCAATGGGATCATTGAGGAAAAGGTGTACATAGAGTATCATGAAGGTTCCAAGATATTTAACAGTGATTTGCATGCGTGCTAACTCAAAAGAGCGTTGTATGGGTTGAAGCAAGCACCCTGTGCTTGGCACACTCGGATAGACAACTATTTCACAGGACTGGGCTTCACCAAAAGTGAAGCAGGTGCAAACCTGTACCAGATTGTGGTTGAGGGAAAGCTATTGATCATTGTTCTTTATGTTGATGATTTAATTTTTACTGGTGTTGAGCAGCTGATACACTCATGCAAGTAGGATCTTGCAAAGGAGTTCGAAATTAAGGATATGGTGCTCCTTCATTATTTCCTTGGATTAGAAATATGGCAGCGGGATGGTGAAATTTTTATGTCTCAAGGCAAGTATTCAAAAGAGATACTGGTTAAGTTTAACATGGAGAGCTGCAAACCCATGGATACTCCTATTCCAGGAAATTGGAGGAAATATGATGCTACTTATGGAGAGGTAGTGGATGCTACTATCTATCGAAAGTTAGTGGGTTCGCTAATGTATCTAGAGAACATGAGACCGTAAATTTGCTACGCAATTAACCAGCTGAGTCAAGCTATGGTTAAGCCTACCAAGATCTATAGAAATTATATGTGCTAAGCATGCATATGTCCTAGATCCACCTGATCTCACACTATTTAACTTTATGCAAGATACTGAATCTATTCCACTTGTTAATCTTTTGCGGAAAAATCAATTGCAAACACATGTGAAGCATAAACAAAAATAATCAATCACACATAACACAGTTTTTAACTGGGAAATCTTGAAGCTGAAAACCCAAAATATATATTATATAACATGGAGATCATATGAAAATCTCATACAAAGCATACAAATCTTATCACAAGCTCTCAGTACAGTACAATCGTTATACACTAATCAGGACTAATCTTGCAAATCCATGCACCGATCTTTGCCTCCTGCTAGCCTGCCTCCACTGCGCAATCCCTGCTGAAGAATAGATCTGAATGAATTCGAATTACTCTTGGATTTACTGTGCAATCCTCATTGGCAACTCCAATGTGTGTGCGATGCAATCAATGCATCACTATAGTCACAACAGATAGTCTATCTTGCCCTTTCACCTATCTCTCCACTGGGTCTCCACTAGAACTGACATGCACTGTAGTTAATTGTTGTATTGTTCAGTTGATTAATGAGTTATTATTTGTGAATTAATTAACTAATTAATTCACTCCACTCTCACTAGTGTATCATTCAGTTAGACTAGATACAACTAGCTCAACTGAGTCTAACTGAGTTAAACTAAATACAACTCCATGAACTACTCTTCCAACTCTGTCATAACTCTGCCACTTGAGTTCTAACTGATTCCTCCATGCATTAGCTCTAGTAAACCCTTGGGAATTGCATAATTCCCTCAGTCCACTGATGTGCCACATCTGTGCATTGAACTGAAGTGCTCCAAGAGAATAAGTTGTTGTTTAGAGTCTGATTATTATTAAGAGCTAATAATAATCGACATGCATCTATTTTTAGATTGACGATCTATAAATAGAGTTCGCCCAATATTAGAAAAATAGAATTTCATCTATTTTTCCAACTTGACCAACCATCCACAAATAACATCTTGCAACTTCTGAAATATGATGATCATGTCTAAAAATATACATAGTCTAAAAATAGACTTGTGCCAAAAATAGCCTACAGGCCCACTTAGTAAAGGCGACTCTTTTCACTAAGCTCATCATCTTGTTGAATCTCAACACTCCCTCTCAACAAGATAGGGATTATCCTTCACCTCGATCCTGCCTCTATGGTATTTGAATTTGCTCCTGGTGAGTGCCTTTGTCAGAATAACTGCATCTTGATCCTTCGTAGGAATGTACTGAAGCAACATGATCTTCTGCTGCACAAAATCTCTGATATGATGATACCGGATATCAATATGTTTAGATCTATCATGAAACACATGATTAACCGAGAGTTTAATGCAACTCTGATTATCACAATGTATCATTGTGGGATCTAAATGTGAACCGAACAACCCAACCAAGATCTTCCTCATCCAGATAGCCTCACATGCATCTTGACTTGCTTCCATGTATTCTACTTCTACTGAACTGAGTGCCACTGATATTTTTTTCCTGTTGTACCAAGAAATTGTCGTAGATCCGATACTGAAAATCCCTCCTGATGTGATCTTTCTGTCTCTTGGGCTTCCTGCCCAATATGCATCTGTGAAGCCATGCAACTTCACCTCATCTGTCTGTCTATACCATAAACCATACTTAGATGTGCCCCTAAGATATCTCAGGGCATGCTTGCCTGCCTTCCAAAAGAGCTTGGTAGGCTTAACCATTGCTTGTGAAAGTTGGTTCACCGCATAGCATATGTCCGGTCTTGTATTAACTAAATACATGAGTGAACCCACCAATTGTCGATAAACAATGGCATCCACTACCTCTACCAATTTTGCATCCTCTTTCTTCCAATTTCCTGGAAGAGGAGTGTCGATAGGTTTGCAGCCTTGCATGTGAAACTTCTCCAGTATCTCCTGGGCATACTTGCCTTGAGACACAAACATTTCACCTTCCCGCTGCCATATTTCCAATCCAAGGAAATAATGAAGGATGCCCAAATCCTTCATCTCAAACTCCTTTGCAATATCTGACTTGCATGAGTGTATCAAATGCTCATCACCTATTAGTATTAAATCATCAACATAAAGTACAATGATTAAAAGCTTACCCTCAACCACAATCTGGTACAGGTTTGCATCCGCCTCACTCTTGTTGAAGCCAAGTCCAGTGAAATAGATGTTGATCCGAGTGTACCAAGCACGGGGTGCTTGTTTCAGCCCATACAGTGCTATTTTGAGCCTGCACACATGTGACTCACTGCTGAAGATCTCAAATACTTCAGGCTACTCAATGCACACTTCTTCCTCAATGATCCCATTAAGGAACGTAGTCTTCACATCCATCTGATGAATGTGCCAACCCATCTGCACTGAGAGAGCAAGGATGGTCTGTATGGAAGAATACTGTGCGACAGGTGCAAAGGATTTTTCATAGTCAATCCCCTCAATCTGTGAGAAGCCCCGAGCAAAAAATATTTCCTTATACTTCTCGACACTCCCATCAGCAGCTTGCTTTACCTTGTAGATCCATATTGATCCTACAACTGATTTTCCCACCGGCCTTGGAACAATCTCCCAAGCATTGTTTCTGACAATAGAGTCATACTCCTCCACCATGTCATCTACCCATGTGGGCTCCTGCACTGCTTCTTCAAAAGAAGATGGATTTTTCACAATACACTTGCTCATAAGAGCCATGTATCCAGTATATCGGTCAGGTGACTGTCTCTGTCTGCGCTGTGATGTAGGGACTCCTACATTCTGTGCCGCATCAAGCTTCAGTCTCTCAGCTTCTGTGGTACGCTTTATGCCTTGTCTGATGTTTGGTTCTGCATGAGTGGACTCCTCACTCCATGAATCTCCTCCTGTGGTTGATCCACATCCAAAGGCTCATCTTTGGGAACAAGAAGTTCCTCTTCCGCATGCAAGTGTAGCTCTCTCTCAAGTGACAACTTCATGGCTTTCACCTCATTGAATTTTATATCTCGTTGCACAACAGTCATCCGACTGTCTGGAAAATACACACGATAGTTAAGGGGTGTTTCTGTGTACCCCACAAATATCCCAACTTCTGCAGTCAGCTCTAGCTTCTTCCTGGCATCCTTCGTCACATGAATGCAAACAAGTGAGCCAAAAATATTCAAATGAGAAATATCAGGCTTCTTACAATTAAAAGCTTCTTCGGGTGTACTCATGCCAAGTACTCTATGAGGACAACAGTTTTGCACATAAACCGCAGTGTTACATGCTTCTACCCACAAGTGCATCGGTAGGCCCTGGTCATGCAGCATCGCTTGTGCAGCACCCACGATCATTCTGTTTTTTCTCTCCGCGACCCCATTCTGCTGTGGGTTATGAGGCACTATGAGTTCTCTTCGAATTCCTTCTTTGCTACAGAATTCTTTGAATTCGCTCGAGATGTATTCACCACCATTATTGATCTGTAGAGCTTTCACTTGCTTCCCCGACTCCTTCTCCACCAATGCCTTAAACTCACAAAACTTTGAGTGTTTCACTCTTCTTCTGCATGAAGAAGATCTAGCATCTACGAGAATAGTAATAAACAAATATCACATAATACCTGTGTTTTTCTGTTGAAGCAACCGAGAAAGGTCCACACATGTCTGTGTGAATTCTCTCCAGGATCATCGAATCACGGTTCTCCTTCTCATGAAATTTGGTCTTCACAAACTTACCCATAGTACATCCCTTGCACTGATATTACTGCGCAAGAGTACCCTTGGGAAGTCCAGTAGAAATTTGCCGCAAAATCTTCAAAGCGCCATGGTGAAGATGGCCCAATATCCTATGCCATAATTCGCCCTCATCTCGGCTTACCACTTCTTCTGCTTTTCCCACCATTGTAGCACAGCCATCTAACTCCAGCTTGTAGAGATTCTTAATTTTAACCCTTATCTTCTTGGTTTGACCCATTTTTTAATGTCGAAGGAAGGATTTTCCCTCACTGAAAACAACATCATAACCCTTGTCTTCCAGCATTGTGACCGAGACCAAGTTCTTCTTCAGACCTAGAACATGCATAACATTCTTCAACAAGAATGGATTACCAGACTCCCTCTCAAAGGTAATGGTCCCAATGCCATTCGCACTGTACCGACCATCGTCTCCCATCTCTATATGCATCTGGAGGTCCTTCTCCTCCAAGTCACTAAACAACTCTTTGTCTCCCACCATATGGAAAGACGCACCACTATCAAGATACCACACCGATCCCATGCAGCTTGAAACCAAGCAAGCGATCAAGAAGAAAACAAGCTCAAATTGCGAGGCTAAGGCCTCTCTAGCTACAGATCTAGCAGCCTGCTTGTTCTTCTTCTTCTGTGGACAGTTAGTGGCGAAATGTCCATGCTCATGACAGTGAAAACACTTCACTTTGGAAAAATCCTGCTTCTTTCCTTTAGCACCAGATTTTGAAGAAGATTTCTTCCCCTTCCCTTTCCTTGCTTTGGCATCCAAAGCGCAATTCTCTTCATCTTCATTCTTCGATGAAGATCCATCCCTGGTACCCCGCCTTATCTCCTCCTACACAAGATCTGACCAAAGTCACTCCCATCCTGGCAGTTTCTCCCATCCATTGATAGAGTCTTCGTAGCTATGCCAACTCTTCGGAAGCCTAAGGAGAGCCAAGCTCACCAAGTCTTCTTCGTCAACAATAACCCCCACACTTCCCAGTTCATCCTTCAGTGGAAAAACTTCATGAGGTATTTTGGAATACTGTCTCCCTTCTCCATTTTTATTTTTCTGAGCTTGTCTTTAAGTGCCAACTTCCTCTGGTCACTTTTGCTTTGGAACAAGTCTGTCAAAGCCTTCCACATTAAGAATGGAGTGGCTTTCCCGTGAAGGCTAAACACAATATGGTCCTTCACACCTTCCAACAGAATTCTCCTCATCTTTGTTGTCTTATTTTTCCATGCATCAAGTAATGTAGCATCGCTAGATCCCAGCTTAGGAACATCACTATCGATGAACTCCTTTAGCCCATTATTCTCCAACACCGCCTCCATCCTGTCCTTCCAGGATATGTAATTTAAGCTCCCATCAAGGGTATACTCCAATCTCAACCCGTTGAAAGACATTTCAATATATACTCGATTTCTGCATCAAGAATCTTCTGTAGCAAATTTGAATTGTCCACCAGCACAAACTCACTTCACAATTGCAATCTTCAATCAACAATGCTCCGATACCATGTAGAAATTATATGCACTAAGCATGCATATGTCCTAGATCCACCTGATCTCACACTATTTAACTTTATGCAAGAGACTGAATCTATTCTAATTGTTAATATTTTGCAGAAAAATCAATTGCAAACACATGTGAAGCATAAACAAAAATAATCAATCGCACATAACACAGTTTTTAACCGGGAAAGCCTGACGCTGAAAACCCCAACTATATATTATGTAACATGGAGATCATATGACAATCTCATACAAAGCTTATCACAAGCTCTCAGTACAGTACAATCATCATACACTAATCAGGACCAATCTTGAAAATCCATGCACCGATCTTTGCCTCCTACTAGCCTGCCTCCACTGCGCAATCCCTGCTGAAGAATAGCTCTGAATGAATTCAAATTACTCTTGGATTGACTGCGCAATCCTCATTGGCAACTCCAATGTGTGTGTGATGCAATCAATGCATCACTATAGTCACAACAGATAGTCTATCTTGCCCTTTCACCTATCTCTCCACCGGTCTCCACTGAAACTGCCATGCACTGTAGTTAACTGATGTATTGTTCAGTTGATTAATGAGTTATTATTTGTGAATTAATTAACTAATTAATTCACTCCACTCTCACTAGTATATCATTCAGTTAGACTAGATACAACTAGCTCAACTGAGTCTAACTGAGTTAAACTGAATACAACTCCATGAACTACTCTTCCAACTCTATCATAACTCTGCCACTTGAGTTCTAACTGAGTCCTCCATGCATTAGCTCCAGTAAACCCTTGGGAATTGTGTAATTCCCTCAATCCACTTATGTGCCACATCTGTGCACTAAACTGAAGTGCTCTAAGAGAATAAGTTGTTGTTTAGAGTCTGATTATTATTAAGAGCTAATAATAATCGACATGCATCTATTTTTAGATTGACGATCTATAAATAGACTTCTCCCAATATTCTAAAAATAGAATTTCATATATTTTTCCAACTTGACCAACCATCCACAAATAGCATCCTGCAACTTCTGAAATATGATCATCATGTCTAAAAATAGACATAATCTAAAAAATAGACTTGCGCCAAAAATAGCCTGCGGGCCCACTTAGTGAAGGCGACTCTTTTCACTAAGCTCATCATCTTGTTGAATCTCAAAAAGCTCTTTTGGAAGGCGGGGAAGCATTTCCTGAGATACCTGAGGGGCACATCAGAGTATGGTCTATGGTATAGAAAAATGGATGGAGTGAAGTTGCATGGCTTCACGGATGTAGATTGGGTTGGCAGTCCATCGGACAGAAAGAGCACATCAGGGGGGATCTTTAGCATTGGGTAGAAATCAGTTTCTTGGTACAACAGGAAGAAACGATCTGTGGCACTCGGTTCAACGGAAGCATAATACATGGAAGCAAGTCAAGATACATGTGAGACTATCTGGATGAGAAATATCTTGGTTGGTTTGTTTGGTTCTCAGATGGATCCGACAATGATTCATTGTGATAATCAGAGTTGCATTAAACTCTCGATTAATCTTGTGTTTCATGATAGGTCCAAGCATATATATATCTGATACCATCATCTCAGATATTGTGTGCAAAGAAGAATCATGTTTCTCTATTACATTCCCATGGAAGATCAGGATGAAAATATTCTGACGAAGGCCCTCACCAGGAGCGAATTCGAATACCATAGAGACAAGATCAAGGTGAAGGATAATTTGTTTCCTTTTGAGAGGGAGTGTTGAGATTCAACAAGAATATTCAGCACCCACGTCTAGTGCATTAAGCACCTGGTTTCATTGAGCACCCAAACTAGGGTGGGGTCCACAGTGTTATTTTTGGGTGCATGTCTATTTTTATTATCCCTTAATTTAGATGGAAATTAAGTTGTAATATATTCTCAATGTGGACTTGAATAAGTTAACTGAAAGTGGAAAATTTAGTTAGCTAGTGGATTTTGAGTTAGAGGTTAGTTGGTGGGACATGCAGAGTAATTCTAGTTGTAACAGAGTTCGAAGTGCAGTGGTTCATTAGTTAATGCAAGTTGTAAATAGTTTAACTCAGTTAAGAGAGTTAAACTCAGTTGTGCTAGTTGTAACTGAACATACAAGTAGTGAGAGATCAAGTGAATTAAATATTAATTAATTTACATGCAACTGAGGATTTACTATTATTAGTTCCATGCATGTCAGATCTAATGGAAACCCAGTTGAGTTCTAGGTGAAAGGGAAGTTGACAATCATTTGTGGCATTATTGGCTTGCACACATGCATCCAACCACCCATTGGAGTGCCCATGATACTTGCGCAGTCAAGGTAGACAATAATTCATGTCTTTTAGGGATCTTGACCATCAGGGATTGCGCAAGCAAGGCAGGTTGTCAGGAGGCTTGAAATTGACTAAGTATTGGTCAATTTTCTGTGAGGATAGTGTGAGACAGATAGCTGAATGTTGGAGGCTCTTGTGAGAAGAGAAAGACATTGTATTTGTTTCATGATCTATGCTTAATATACAATATAATATAATGGGGTTTTTAGATGTAAGCTCTCCCTGAGAAATTATCTTTGTTGTGTGTGATTTGATTCTTATTCATGTTCATGTGATTAGCGATTGTGTTTTTAATTCTGCAAAATATTTATAGAAGAGATTCAATATTTAGCTTTAGTACATTGTTAGATCGGGTGAATCCAAGATATACATGTTTTTTGTATAATTTATACACAATCACACTTTCTTCTTAAAGCAAGACACATGAAACACAACATCTATCTCGATGTGGGTTGCAAGAGCCAGTTTGAAAGAAACATGTCCAATCTACTAAAGGGTTTAATAGGTCCCTAGAATTTCAGTGAGAGCCTCTGATGGTTTTTGTCCATGAGATTTGTTTGTTTATAGGGTTGAAGGTGAAGAAACACCTAGTCCCCTTCTCGGAGTGATGCTAGATCACTTTTGGTTTCATGCCATTTTTTGAGCCAGAACTAAATTGTCCTGATGTGTGTGGAGAATAGCTAGTTTGGTGTGAAACATTTATATGTGCAATCTAGTTCACTGAGTTTTGATGTGCTTGGTAAATAGGAAGCCACTACTAGTAGTTTTTGGCAATAGAAAAATTCATAAGGTGTTATTTTGGTAGCGCCATGCTAAGAGGCATTATACCACCGTTTTGTGAGGGGCAACCACTAGTCTCTCCATGTAACTTGAAAATTGGGTCCATGAAAGCATGGGTATTTTTTGAAGGCATGTATGGGTTTTATAGGGTACAAAAGTGTTACACAGCAATTTGTCACCGTCCCTGCAATTCCCCGTCCCACACATTGGAGGGCTTATTCTGTGACCTGTGAGCAGTGAATGATCTAAAAACACTTTCATGCCATTACCCTAAACATGGAATTTCATTCCCCTGAAGACAAATCCTTGAGAAAAACCCTAAAAATATCCTTTTTATCCTTGGCGCGACTCGTCAGTGTTATACCCGCGCCAATGGAGGAAATCCTCCAAAGAGGGCGTGCCAACTGGCACTCTGTCCCAGAGTCGCACCTGTGCCAGGCTTGATAAGGAATGTTTTTTAAAAATAAATGGCGGAAGATTGACTTCAACAAATTCCTAAACTGGACTGTAAATCGAGTTGGGATGTTTGGCTCGGGTTCTCCATGTAGAGGAAGTAGTTTTCCACCTCTCATGGAAGCTTCCTTGAGGATAGGGCCAATCCCATGATTGTAGGGATCCCAACTCCCCTTCCACCATCTATATAAGCTTGCCATTTCCCTTTGCAATCTAGTCTCCAATGAGCATAGTGGTCAAGCTCAGAATGCTGCAATAGTCCTCATAGAGCCAAATCAGTAGCAAGGAGATTGACGATCGAAGAGAGAGGCTTGTCCTCATCCTCGAGGAGCTTTACCGAGACGTATTCCGCTGGCGACCCACCGAAGGAAGATTCAGCATCAGAGCCAGGTTGTATTTTCCTTTGTATTAATTAATGATAAACGACTATTGGTTATGGTTCCACTCATATTGTTCATTATGATCAGGGGTTGTGTCCTCTCTGACTGATACATAATTGCATATATTAGGTTTTACGCTTGTGTTTGTCGTGTTTCTTGTGTGTGTAGGTGTTCGATCGTGGCAAGCAAGAGGATTGTGATCTGCTGGAGCAAGGAAACAGGAGCGACATTTTCTCTACAAACAACAGCGTTGGACTTAAGGTAGGCCTTCATCACAAGTTGGTCTATTGCAATTAGGAACTTGCACCTTAGCGTGATACGATTGTTGCTAGACCCGATCTGGGCCAGTAGGGATCACCTCTGTCCGCAGAGGGGATTTACCTCTACAAAAAATTGGTGACTCCGCTGGGGATCATTGATTTGGAGTACTGTCTTGTCTTTCGATCGATTCTTGACTTTGCTTGCTTGATCAGCTCTTTTGGCTGGCTCTTCTTGTGTGTTTGGCTTTTGGTTTAAGCTTTACCATCACTAGTTTGTTCCTTGGATTGCTCTTTTTTATTTTTCCATAGTAAACTCAACTGGTGCGCTTATTAGCCTGGCAGTCGTGCCCATTGGTGCATGTTTCTAGTGTATTACCTGCGCCAATCCTGTTCTGGCGCTAGATTCCACCTGACAGTCGCGCCAATCCTGAAAGGTGCTAGGGTTTGCTCTGTTTTGAGATTTCTGAGCTTGATCTGTGTGTTTGGTTTCATTTTTACGACTGCTTGAGTGTTATGGAGCCTTGTTTGACAGACTATGACCTTCATCCTTTGGTTGTTTGCCTGTTTCTATCAATTTTACATTCTAGCCCTAGGGCATCTAGGTGTTATAGTGTGTCAGGCCTCCCATGGGAGTTTTTGGTTTCTATCTGTTCAGTCAACCTTGCAATTGCTTCTATGCATTCGTTTAGTGGTTGTTTATTGTTTTATTGTGTTATTTGAGTGATTGGCTTCTTCTTCATTCGAATTCCGCCTTGTCTCGTTTTGGGCCTAGATTACATAGTTCATGTGAGTCTTTGAGTGTCTTTTGATTTGAGGGACTTTTTGTCAATTTGAGGTTTGATTGTGTGCTTGCATTGAGTGAAATTTGATTGTTTTTACTCCTTTTCTATCGCTTCTCAAAATTTCTTGTTTCATTAGTTTTCATTTTGTTTAATGCACTTTGCTCTTAAACATTGAAAACACAAAAAAAAAAATATCTTTTGATTTGATTGGTTAATGAAAATCGAATCTTTTCTATGTTATTAGTGATTTGTAACTTTGAAAAAAAAAATTTAGTTTCCATTAGCTGCATTAGAGACATGATTGGTTGTTTTCTGATCATTTTTTTATTGTGTGAAAATCTCTTAACTCTCTCGTAACTGGCTTTCATCGAATGAAATGATATACTGTGGCATGTAGTGTGCATTTAGGAGATTTTGAGACATAACACTCGCTAGGGCCTGAAAACTGAAACATAATTGAAGATAAACATTAAAATTTATTCAATTTACACTAAGGCAGCATTGAAACATTAACGAAATATTTAGAGGTCTAGGCTAGAGACGTGTTCTGGCATCTTTAAACCTACTAGCTGTCATTCGCCTCTTGGCTTTAGACAACACTAGTATGGACTTGTGCTCCCCGTACCGTTGCGTATATAAAGGGAAACCCCACTAGGTTTCTATCCTTTATCCATAGGAAGCCGAGTCTGCCGCCCTATACCTTTGATACACTGGACACAACATTCGGGGAGATTTCCTGCACGTACATTAAGTCCTTGGTTGATTTCTCTTTCATTTTGAAACCAAGGTGTATATTGCAGTTCACGGTTATTTGGTACACCCTTTGCCTAGAATTCCTGAGCAGTCATTTTGATCTTATCTGACTCCTTAAATTTGAAAATATCACCAAGCGCTTGTCCTTTCACGCTTGCTTCAAAACTGAAAGAGATAGAGTCATCTTTCATTCGTTTCTCAACTCTTAAAACATGAAACGGTGAAGTTTCTAAGTTTCATTGTCGTAAAATAAATCACCCGCGATCACACGCCCTGTTAGATTTTGCTTGTTGGCTATTTGATTGTGTGCCTTGATTCGTTTTAGCCCATGTGTTGTGTTTGATCTTTTCCTTTGGTCATTATTGTCACAGTGGCGGAACCCTTAGTTTCGTCCACTGGTAGTCCATATACGGACGATTCATCAGAGGTCTCGCAATCCTCTACTGAACATCAGTAGCCCATTGTTTCTGAGTTTCCCGACGGGGGACCAGTTCTGTCTGAGCTTCCCTTTGGAGGACCAGTTGAGTTCAATTGACCCTTATCCGACCCTTGGTCTGGATTTGGAGTAGGGGAACATTTCCCTCCTCTTACATCGGGATCGCCTTTTCTAGCTGTTTTTATTCCTCCTAGTCCTCACCGTCTATTACGAGATCTAGCGGCAGGTTCAGATATGGGTTCATCCAGCCATTCTCCTAGTGAGGAAATCCCCACGTCTAGTGAAGATTACCAGTTGTTCCCAGAAGACAACCCCGAGTTATCCGTCATGTCTTCGCTCGGTCCTTCACTTCCAGCAGGGTATAGATCTTTAGGTCAGATTATCACTGCTGTTGCCTCTATGGGGATATCAAATCCTTCTACGAGGCCAGCCATTCCTTCATTGGGGATGTCTCCAAGGAAACCCATCACGTCATCCCCTCAGGTCACTTCTGTAACCGTTAGGCCCACTGTTTGTGTGGCTGCATCTACACCTACTGTTACCACTCAGTCCGTAAGGACCACATCGCTTCCCAAAGATGTCTATATAGCATCTGCTATGTCGGAGAACATCTCTCCTGAGGAGTATCGATTGTCTTTACAACAATTGAACCCCGAGGTCGGACAATCCTCTCAAGATCCCAACCGCCCGTATTTTTCGCATTATGTACAGGACGGTACGCCCATGTACGTTTTTCCATATTAGTACGATGAGTACGGGAATCCTTTACATTTACCTGCTCCAAAGGCTCACCGTCATGCTCAAGGTTTTCCGTCTAACCAGGCTGGGTAGTCTTATAACCCGCAAGGACAACCTTTTCAAGGCCAACCTTCGGGCCAGCCTGGCTATCCTTATGACCCGCAAGGACAACCCTTACAGGGCTACCCTTCGGGCTAGCAAGGGCCATTATACGGTCCGCAAGGACAGTATTACAACCCTTCAAGTCAACCTATGCAGCCTCTCCCTGGAGTCCAACCTGGGCAACCTCAAGGACTCACAGGACAACCGGGGTACCAACCGGGACCGGTATATGGTCCTGGGGGGCAAGTCCAACCTTCCCAACCCATGTAACCTCAGTATCCTATTGGTACGAATGTTGCACATCAGCCAGGATCATCATATGGTCTTGCTGCAGGTCAAATCGGTTACCAGCCACCACCTGGCTCCATTCCACCACCAGGCCAACCGGCCCATCTAGTACAACCTGGTGCTCCACAACATCCAGGTCAACCTGCACAACCGGCACAGCTTGTTCACCTGGGTCAACCTGTTCAACCAGGTCAGCCTGTTCAACCAGGTCAGCCTGTCCAACCAGCACATCCTGTCAACCCTACTCAACAGCCGATTTACTCGATGTCGCAACCAAATCAACCGGTGCACCCTAATTATCGCGCTCAGCAGGGTCCCACCTATCAGCAGCGCACTCAACCTCATGGCAGTTACTACCCTCACGGTCAATCTCGACCGACTTATAATCCGACCCAAGGTTCCCATTATTACACTCAATAACCCGACTACACCTATACTCAGCAACCAAATCCACAGACTTCTCAAACGGGACCGACATATAATCAGGGTCCATACTCTGGTTATCAAACCCCGTACACTGGTTACCAGTAACCGAATCAGATTGGTTATACGCCCTATACCCCCTATGGTCAAAATCCTTCGGGATAGAACCCATGGGGTCAAGGATACACTCAACCAGCATGGAGTACAGTTACAGGTCCTTATCGAGGGCCTGGCATGTCGTTCAATCCACAATTGTTGTTCTTGGCTACCTTGGAGTTACCGGACATTTATAAATTAACCAATGATCTGATTCTTCACAATCCTTATTGGCCTCCGGTTCTGACCAAGGTACCTAGTGACTGCCCTAAGTTTGAAGGTAAAGCTGGAGAAGACCCCCAAGCTCATGTAATGACCTACCATTTGTGGTGTTCGTCTAATTCTTGGGTCGATGATTCGATTCGTCTACATCTCTTCCAGCGCACTCTTATCGGTGCTGCCGCTAAGTGGTATATTGAACTACCCCGTGGTATCTTTCAAGATTTCAATATGTTAGCAATGTATTTTCTGACTCACTTTCAGTTACCGGTTCGCTATGAAGTCGGGACGCATCTCCTGACTTCGTTAGAGCAGGATAAAGCCACCCACATATCCGATCATATTCATGAATGGCGACGTCGTCGTAGGCTGATCAAGTTTGATATACCTGATCAACTACTAACTCATTGGTTCACCACATCCTTCATTAACAAAATCGCTCAAGATATTGCTATGGGGGCATGTGTGACTGAAGAACAAGCCATCGCGCGTGCCCAGTATCTTGATCTGGTATACTCTCATTCCGGCATGCTTTATGATATTTTGACTGATGCTCCACGCCCGGGAACCTCTAAAGCTCCACCTACCCCAGCGGTGGATGGTGTTATTGGTTCCGTGTCTCAAAATTCTCGAAAATCTTCGAATGGGAAGCAGAAGTCCAATTCTTCCAATAATTCTGCTCTCCCCGCTCCTCCAGATTCTGGCAAGACTGCGGAGGTCAACGCTTTTCAGGCTAATCCTATGGAAAAAGCCTCCAAAGGAAAGAATAAGGGAAAAGTAAAATCCAAACCCGACACCCCAAAACCAGAGTCTTCTAAACCTCGTACTGAGGATGGTTCTCAACGTAAACCGAAGTACCCCTGCCTTATTTGTGAAGGAGATCATTATACCAAGGATTGTCCCCGACGATCTAAAATTAGTCAACTTCTCAAAGGTTCCAAAGGGACTCCGACAGTTCTTAAAGAACCGTTCTCGTCTCAGCAGACCTAGATGGTTGAACAGCCTTCACCATCTGCACCATTTGGGTCCCAGATTTTTATGATGATGGTGCTGCACCTCTCTCAATTGCTACGCATTCGAAAGATTATGTTGGATCGCGTCAGGCAGTTGGGAAGGAAGTCGTGGATGGCCCACCTCCTCCTCCTATCTCCGGTCCTTTGGAAATTGAGAAGCCTACTGCTGAACCTGTTGTGAGGCTGCCCTCTAAAGGTGTTCTGCAAAGATCTTCCTACAATCCAAATGCCTGTGCCACTCAGCACTATAGTATTGTTGAGGATTTGGCACAGGCACCTTCTGCTATGTCTGCATTGGAAGTCCTTCAAAGTTTCCCTTCACAACGGAAAGCTCTGTTATCTACGATCGGTGGAATCGACCCCACTGATTCTAGTCTTCTCACCTTCGACCTAGAAAAATTTACCCCCCGACTTCCGCATCAAATTTCTCTTGTGATACAAGTCGGGATCAACAGTCTTAACATCCATAGGGCTATTGTGGATGAAGGTGCTTCTACCTGTGTCATGTCATTCGCTTGTTGGAAGGCCATTGGCTCTCCGACGCTTTCATCATCTCTGAATGCCTTAGAGGCATTCGATGGTCGGGAATCAAAACCCCTGGGTGTTCTCGAGAGTTTTCCAATTACGTTACAGGGGAAGACGGTCAACGTAGAAGTAGAAGTGGTTGACTCCAAGCTTAACTACAATCTGCTTCTCAGCCGCAGTTGGACTCACGCTATGCTATGCGTGCCATCCACCCTCTTCTGACTTCTTAAGTTGGGCAAAATCGTTACTGTGGATCAGTTGTATTTCTTCACCTCCACCTCTGAGAACAATGTTCCTTACGTGGATCAGATCCCCAATCCCCCTGACAGTGTAGGACCCGGTCTCTTCAAGGACCCCGTTCTCATGGGTATTTTTACCGCGCCATCACCGCACACCGTTCAATTTAATATGATCTCTAGGTCTGACGACCCATGGATCATCCCTTCACCTGAATAGGTGACTGATTTTGGAGAATCGATGCCCTTAACTCCAGTAGAGATTAATTACTGTGAAATCATCGCCGCATCCGATCCTCCTCCTTCTCAACATGCTCCTTCAAGCATGGCTTTAGATATCTATTCCCAATCCCCCTGGCTTGGCGAGGCCAACTCGGCTGATCCTCTTAAAGATATTTTCCCCTCTGATGAAGCCATTTTTAAAACAATGTCTCTTGAGGAGCTGCCTTGGAGAGATGGACATCATTGTTCCTCCTTCATGCCCAGCCTGGGGGAAATGTCTGATTGTCTAGAGCGTGATGTATCTGATCATCTCTCTCCTGAGCCTCCTCCATTGAGCTCACCGGAGCACAGTTCCTCCTCTTGTGCTAAGCTCCTAAAAAATGAAATAAGCGGCTACGAGGACAGTTCTTTTAAGTGTGTCAACCTTGTTAAAATAATGAAACATGAGCTTGTTCAATTCGAGTTTTGGTAGATTTAGTTCAAATCTCTTTTTTTTCAACCTTCACTCCATTTCCTATGGACTGAAGCTTGGGGGGCATGTACCTCGAATTGAGACACCATGCTGGGGGCATGCCTGTCTTCCTCAAGCATAGCTTTTGTTTTAAGCTTGCATAAAAATAAAACTCGTTTCCAAGCATAGTTTGCATGTGTGCTTTGTGTGCTTTTAAGCTTACATAAAAATAAAATGTGTGATTAGATACATTATGTGAAATTTTTCATTGGGTCGTTTGTTATGCAACTGATGCATTAAGATAACATTGTATTATTCATTTGCATAACTTATAAAAACATCATCACATGTAAAAATATCCATCCAGAAATAGATATATAGATATATGTGTCGAATAGTTTGCAGTACATCACATAAAGTCAAAAAATATACATGTTTGTCTAGTAATAGCCGGAGACAACATGTCTCTCAAAAAATATGCATATGAAAGCCCTAATAGCTAATCAGCATGGTGCTCGTGATAACACGCCACCGCGCGCACCAATCGCCTCAGCAGTCTATGGAGGCGACTAGGCACCCCCACAGTGTGTCGCTGGTAAGCTAATGGGACGTCTGTCAGCCGTGCATAGTCCGGGATTCCCCGAGCAATGCCCTCCAGGTTCTGGATCAGCTCGCTCCCTTCGCCACCTTAAGCCTGAGGGTCATGTATGAGATGGGTCCTCCGCGCAATGGGCGACATGCCCGCGGGCCTCTCTAGGCCAACATCTACATTCACATAAAATTGTTGTTAGAACGGACATGTATTACCAAAAAAATCATAAATACATAAAAATAAAAAATAAAATAAAAAAGAGAATGATACCCAGCTCCTCGTCCCAGTCCTCCCCTTCCGGGAGCGGAAGATCGGGATCTCCAGTGAAATCGGTCCCAGCATAAGGCCAATCTTCGACCACGATCAGTTGACGACGTAACCACCCAAAGAACTCGGGTCTCCAAGACATCTGTTGACCCCCTGACCTAGGCATAAGTGCTACCGAGCGATCCATCCTTGGCTCCCTCGGTATCGTCTCGGAAACTATTTCCCCTTGGCCTTGGAAAATGGGTAGTCGTTCCAAGATGAATGACACCAGAATGGAACCGTATCCAAACTGTTTTAGTTTGTCTTTCTTGCATCTTGTTAGCTACCTCTTTATGTTGGTTGTCACTGTAGTAGCCAAATCAAACAATGTAGGATTCATACACTTGGAGGCTAGTATTAGTTGGGCCTTGGTTGCCTCATGCGGTGCCTGCAATCCCGCAACCCGCGTAATGGTGTGAAGCACTACTCTGAGTGCTAGGTGGTGGACAGTGTGGATGTCCACCTTCCCGTTTCCTGATCCTATTTGTGCCCCTAGGCACACTCTCGCCATTACCATGTCCATTTTCTCTCTGAAAAATCTGCTGCCCGTTATGATTGGCATTGGACCTCTGCGCGACAATCTGGTTATAAAGTAAACATCGGAGACCTCAAGAGCTAATACTTGGTCCCAAATTTTGAACACTTCCTCATTTTCATCCCATATGCTGACCAAGTACTGTAGTAGCTCAGGTTGAGCTCGTAAGAATGGCGTAAGGAAGAGTTTTTTGAGTCCACAGTTCCTCAGTGCATTCATACAAGCTTCGTTTTCCATAGCCATTTCATCTTCCTCCCCATGTTGCCTCTCCTTCCATTCGATAACCATTGTGCCTGGATATCTGCATCAACATGATTAAAAATGCATTTTTAGATCTCTGTTGCATTAGAAAATCCATTTGGATGGCTCACATTTTGAAAACTTAAAGCGGAAAATCGCATTGCGCCATTGGCGTGACCCCTTTGTGAGCAAATGTCCATTGGCGCGGGTCCGTGCCCGATACCCACGCCAATGGAGCGAGCCCTAAAATTTTAAAAGGTTCCCCCCAGAGGTCTAATGCACAATTAAAACTCATAAAAAATGGATTGAAATGGAGCTTAAGGGAGCGCCTTTTACCTGGAACAGACGAGGATCTGAATGATGGCCCGGATCAGTCGCAATCATCGCCGCAAGTTTGCACACAAACAGATCGCTGTTGCTCTCCAAGTGAGGTAAAAAGTAAAAGTAAATTTGTTTTACAATTTGAAGCCCATTTATAGCTTTTGAAGTCAAAAATTAGGTTTTAAATGTCATTTTTTTCAATATTCTAATATATTTTGTCGAAAATGGATTTTACACTTGCTTTTATGTGCAACGACAGGTTTTTTCGCGACTTGGACAGTGATACGAGTTGTATTTTATACTTTTTCGGAGTCGGTAAAAACACAAAAAAGTCATTTTGGAGTCATCTTTCAGCTCTTTTCTGACTCTCTAAACATGAAAAGATTGCCGAGTCCCTTGTCGTTTCGATCTCGTTAAAGTGGTCACGAAACGACATCTGCCTAGTATACGTTTACCCCTTTTTCAGGCTGGGATAGATTACTTACGAAAAAGGAATACCCTAGCCTATCGTGACTAGGAGGTTTTCTCAGACATAGTTTTCTACCTTTTCGGATCTGAGGAACTATTTACGAAAAGGGACCGTTGGAGTTTACTTTTCCACTATCTTTTCAAACTCTCTAAATATGAAAAGACGCCGAGTTCTCCCTTTGTCAGACTCGTTAAGCCCTGATGACATTGGATTCAGTCGTAATGACGATATTCGATTTCCTCCTTCCTAGGGCTTGTTAAATGTACTAGGATGGATTCGTCTGAAGGACGGACTTATATTACAAGCATATGCTATCCCCTTCAAGTTTGTTTTCAAAAATAATTGGGGTACTCGCCAGAAATGGTGGGGAAAAATGGAACCAACATCATTGTCGTGTCGGCAGTATGTTGCTCTTGAACATGGCACTTGTCTGCATTCGTGTCGGGTTGGGGACATCTCATCTCATTTTCCACTTGCCTCCGTGGGTTTGGGTGATCCCTTTTGACCTCTCATCTGCTCTTTGCCTTGTCATCATGACCTTTGATCTTTTGATGTCAAATACTGCCAACTCCACTGTCGTGCCGCCGATATGTTCAAGAGAAGTTGACCTCTGCAAGTCTCAACCTTCCTCTGATTCTCATCTGATCCTGATTCACAAAGATATTATGTTCCTCTGTCTCACGTCAATGATGTGGGAAACACTATGGCCCAGCTTTGATCAAGGTCACTTCCTGTCGACTTCAGCTCATTATCTGGGAAGTTGATCTAGAGACTCCCTTCTGGTACCTTGGAGCCTGCATGCCTTAATGGCAGGTTCTTCGCGTTCGACGTGAGGTTTTCATCATTGGCCTCCGATTGAGTGATTCTACGGGTGTTCGACACCAGCTCACTGATTCACATGCTGTAGAGTGTACCTATAGTACCCCGAGGGCCATTGTCATTATTGGTGGTACCTCTCGCGTCTATTAACAGCTTTCATCATTGGCTGGTAATCAGGTGATGTTCTTGCATGTTCGACTTCAGCTCATTTATTCGCATGCTTGAACTTGTACTTTTTTCGGGTCGAGATGGAGCGCAAGACCCTGGATTTTGTCTGTTAGAATCCAGGCTGCGATTTTGTGGATTATTATGATTGGTTGCATGACTCATTCATTAGATGGCTGCGACCATACCTGAGTCTATTTATCGATCCTCACTGGATGGTTGCGTCCATACCTTGGATTTGGATTATTGTATACTCTGTTATGGATGGTTGCGCCCATGCCACATATATCATGTATTTGAGATATCAGTTGTACTTCTCCACGCAGGTTTTCCGACGGCAGTGTTTTCAGTTGGACACATTCTCGTAAAGCATTTCACCCCTCTCTCTCTTTCAGGCCTCATGCTTTAGGGGGCATCTGTTACACAACAATTTGTCACCATCCCTGCAATTCCCTGTCCCGCACATTGGAGGGCTTATTCCGTGACCTGTGAGCAGTGACATGATCTGAAAACAATTTCATGCCATTCCCCTAAACATGGACTTTCATTCCCCCGAAGACAACTCCTTGAGAAAAACCCTAAAAATAGCCTTTTTATCCTTTTCGCGACTCGTCAGTGTTATACCCGTGCCAATGGATGAAATCCTCCAAAGAGGGCGCGCCAACTGGCGCTCTGTCCCAGAGTCACACCCGCGCCAGGCTTAATAAGGAGTGTTTTTTAAAAATAAATGGCGGGAGATTGACTTCAACAAACTCCTAAACTGGACTCTAAATCGAGTTGGGACGTTTGGCTCTGGTTCTCCATGTAGAGGAAGTAGTTTTCCACCTCTCATGGAAGCATCCTTGAGGATAGGACCAATCCCATGATTGTAGGGATCCCAACTCCCCTTCCACCATCTATATAAGCTTGCCATTTCCCTTTGCAAGCTAGTCTCCAAGAGCCTTCATAGCTTAAAGAATGCTGCAATAGTCCTCATAGAGCCAAATCAATAGCAAGGATATTGACGATCGAAGAGAGAGGCTTGTCCTCATCCCCGATGAGCTTTACCGAGACGTATTCTGCTGACGACCCACCGAAGGAAGATTCAGCGTCAGAGCCAGGTTGTATTTTCCTTTGTATTAATTAATGATAAGCGACTATTGGTTATGGTTCCACTCGTATTGTTCATTATGATCATGAGTTGTGTTCTCTTTGACTGATACATAATTGCATATATCGGGTTTTACGCTTGTGTTTGTCGTGTTTCTTGTGTGTGTAGGTGTTCGATCGCGGCAAGAGAGAGGATTGTGATCTGCTGGAGCAAGGAAACAGGAGCGCCATTTTCTCTACAAACAACAGCGTTGGACTTGAGGTAGGCCTTCATCACAATTTGGTCTATTGCAATTAGGACTTGCACCTTAGCGTGATACGATTGTTGGTAGACCCGATCTAGGCTAGTAGGGATCGCCTCTGTCCGCAGAGGGGATTTACCTCTACAACAAAAAGTGAGCACATTTTGAAATGTGGTTGTCAAACATTGTGATGATTGATTTTTTGTCTGCTTTCGAAAGTTCCATTATGAAATCCATGGAAATGTCAATCCAGATATTGTCCAATATTGGTAGTGGTCGTACTACCCCAATGATCCTCATTGTCTCACCCATATTCCTATAACAAGCGTGACATGTAGCTACAAATCTTAGATGTGTGATTTCATCTCTTCCCAGAATAAAGAGTGAATAACTCCTTCATAGGTATGCTATGACAAAAGTGACCATGGTAGGAAATGAATATGGCTCCATTAAGACTCATTGTTTCAAAGCAGAATTTTGCACCAAAAGTACGCACCATTTATACTTTGAGGTATCTTGTTTCCATATATATCCCTTGGTAGGATTGGGACCCTCCTGAAATAGTTGGATGAGTTGAGCCATTGGGTTGATTACCAATTGTTCTTAACAAGCTTTGACCAACCAATTCGGTAATTTAAGGATAAGGAAAAAATATTTCCTTTTCTCCTTATAATTCAACAATAAAGCCGACATCATATTGCCTTTCTTATATACGATCTCATAATCATACCAATCGATTTTAGTGACCCAATTGTGTTACCCCGTGCATGATAATGCATGGTCCAGAAAGTACTTCAAACTATGATGATAATCTTGATTTGGAAACATCTCCTCATAAAATATGGGTTCCAAGTCTCGACTACATGAAATATGGCCATCATCTCTTTCTCACAGACAGATTAACCCAAATTTATTTCAATTGCATCGACATAGTTCCCGACCCCTATGTGATACACCACATTCCAAGACAAAATTCTTAGTGAAATCGGGCACTACTAAAATGGGTGTAGTGCTCGCGACTTACTCTAAACCTAAAAAGGTCTGCTTTGCAATGTCATTCCATAAAAAGGTATTTGTTTTTAGCACGGTTGTTAAGGTGGTTACAATAATTATTAACAAAATTACTTTAGTAGCATGTAATGTTGGGAAAAATACTGAGAGGGAGGGGGGAGGGGGAGGAGGGGTGAATCAGTATTTATAACTCATTGTAAACTTTTAATTTTTCTTTACTGATTTGTATATGCGACTTTAATGAACCCAACTAGCGTATACACACGATTATCTTTAAGAAAACTTGCGTATGTCCAGAGAACTTTATTATGCAGATAATTCTTTACTTAGATAAATGCATCATTCATTCATCAGATGTTTAGTAAGCAATAAGAATGTGTAGTAAGAACATAATAAATCATCACACATAATCAGCACACATGAACACCAGGATTTTAAGGTGGAAACCCAATTCGGGAGAAAACCATCGTTGTTGTCGTCTTTGTCTTCAATATTTATTATAAAGAAAACTGCTTACAATCTTGTACTGGCGCGGACTCATACCAGCACGCAGGCACCCACCTGCAGAAGGCTGCAATCTTCTCTCGTTCTCCAGCTACTACTGGAAGGGAGCTCCAACCCCCTAATCTCGTTTACCAACTATCACTGGAAGGGAGCTATGACCCCCTGCTTCTCGTTTACTAGCAACTACTAGAAGGGAGCTACTACCCCCTGATCTCGTTTACCAACAACCATTGGAAGGGAGCTACGACCCCCTTACTGAAGGCTTCGACCCTCAACACAACTGCAGACCACGTTTCATTAATTTTCACACTGGATCCAAACAACTTCAACACAACACAACTTGTAGGCCTCTTTTCATCAAATTTTCAGACTGGACCCACTCCACACATTTAAGCTCAAAGAACATTCATCAAACTAAAACTTATAACCACATCAACTTATTCACTGAATCATCAATCAACCAACCAACCACTTTAATCATATTCAACTAGAATCATAATCAGTATTCAAACAATCCAGATTTGTATGAAGACATCATTGGTAGACAATAGTAAAATAGCAAAACAGATTAGACATTTCCTTCTGCATACTTCAACAAAACCCTAAATCCCATATGCACTTTTTCTTAACTGAACCTGCATATATACGCGCTTTTATAGAGGCGAACCCGCATATAGATCTGCAAACATTACAAGACTGTGCAACTCAGCAAAACCCTAGATCCCATATGCGCTTTTGCTTCATTGAACTTGCATATATACGCGCTTTGACCGAAGCAAACCTGCGTATCAATCTGCAACAATTATAGGACTGTGCAATTCTTCAGAACAAATAAACATCTCATATTTTACCCTTCACTTTAGCAAACATTCACTAGATCACAGATCTAAACATTCCACAAACAGATCTAGAAAATACATAGTCATTTCAGGTCTAGAGATCCTGATCCATCATTGTATTCATAGGTGCATTATTATTTCAAATCTATCAATAAACTGTAACCCATTCCATGCGGATATACTTCAAAGTGAAGTATTCATTCAATACCTAGACACATGCACACCTTTGCACTATGATATTCTTCTCCTTATATAGATTTAGCCTTTACCAATACCATGAGTCAAAACCACACAAGTGCTGATGGTATTCTTGAACGGAATAAAATAGACGACACAACGCTCAATACTGTGGGCTAATACCATGGTAATGCCCCTTGGTATCCTAAATTTAGAGTGCAAAAGGCATACGCCACTTTGCTTCTTCGTACCCGCGTGTATACGCAACTTCGCTTCATAAAATTGAGTATATACTAATTCACAGGTTGCCTTCATAAAAGTAGCATATACATTGCCTCCATACACGGGTTGCCTTCATCAAATCTGCGTATACATTGAGAAATATTTCCTGTTTCATTTCTTTGGCACTTACTAGAATTCCTTTCTCTGTCACATCTAAACTAACCTGTAGAAACATCATTTTTACATCTTTAACATATAGGTTGCTTATCAAAAGGAAACTCATCAAGTTGGTTTCCATCAAGGACAACTTCATCAAGTAGGTTTCCATCAAGGACAACATATTGCAACATATTGCCAACATTTAAGTCGCAGGAAGTCGTGCAAGCTCCTCGAGGTCTTAGCTTATGGCTAATCCTATGCAACTACAACTTTCTTTGGGTCCACTATGATAGAAGTATTTGAGATTTGAAGCCCCAAAAACATATTTTCCAGAACATGTAAGGATCAATTGGTGGCCTTCAAAGAGTTACAGAGCCTATCAGCATGTTACACATGCAAATCCCAAGTTTTGTTGTAGATCAAGCTATCATTAAAAAATTCAAGCACAAAATTGCACAGGAAGGATCATAAAATCTTGTCCACGAGGCTCCTAAAGGTGGATGAAGCACTGCAAAGTCAAAAGAGCATCACTGAGAAATCATAATGGCATTCATGTGTGTGAAAGGTTGTTTTAGGGATGTCCATTTCCTTCATTTTTGTTTGGCGGTATCCTAAGTAAAGGCCCAGTTCAATGAAGAACCAATCTCCATGAAGCTCATCTAAGAAATAATTGATAAACAATCTCACAAATTTGTCTTTGGTGATCAACTGGTTGGGAGCCCAAAAGCCAAGGCACTTGTGCCAACTAACTTCATTCTCAAATACCCAAGAACAGGGTTAGTGAGGAAAGGATCCTATTGGGATGTATGACTCCACTCTCCGATAGTTCATTTATGATCATTTTCTATTTCATTCTTCTATGCAGATGGGTTCCTACAGGGACACATATTGGGTGGTTGACCACCTAGAATTGAGAGGATACCATGGTCATGCTCGCCACATGAAGACACATGGCCTTTCAAATAGCCATCGATGTTTAATTAGTACCATATGCAAATCATTGGGAATCTCTTGTGGGGGAGCACACACAACTCTTACAACATTGAATTGGGTAGTAAAATTGGAGTGGCCTTTCTCCGACAGTAAAACCAGACCTGTCCAAAAAAATAAAGCTTGCTTAGGATGCTCATCAGCGGAAAGATTGAACTCTACATATATGCGTGCATGTTGAAATTTTATTTTAGTTGCTTGATCCTTTCCAAGAAGATAAGATTGGGGAAAGGATCTAATTCTGGAGATTTACACTTTACTATTGATCTAGTCAGTCAGCTATCTTGGAATCTCCCAAATTACACTTTACTATTGATCTAGTCAGCTATCTTGGAATCTCCCAAAATTCGAATTATGTAAGACCCCTTTTGTGGTTGGCAGCCTTATCCGCAACCACAAAGAATTCAGTACCCTCTCCCAATGCTTCTTTGAAACAAACAATATCTTTTTAGCTTCCTCCGAATATAAAACTCCTCCTGACCCTTTTTATTTTGTTTATTAATGTGTCCTGCTCCCTTTTATTTTGTTTGTTTCTCGATCCTTCTATGCAGATACATAGATATTTTTGCTGACAAAACATGTGCATTGTCTTCTGCTTGTAGATTTCTCATTGTTTGGTGCAAGCATTGAGTAGACATTTTTCCATTCTTGAACCTACGATGGCACTCATGATTATGTTGTGGAGCATGTAGCCAATAAAGAGAGACATTGGAAACTATGATTACTGGCATATGTTGTGGTTGATTTTGTCACCTATATTTGAGTGGGAATGGCCAAAACCTCCTATTATTGTACTTGGAGCTTGCACGGTGGGTTGAATGTGATCAACCCACATGCAACGGACTGATCGCGCCATCATGGATGGTCAGTGTTCCGCATTTGGGCCTGTATATTGCACGAAGAATAAGCTTTGTGTTTGTGGTTATATTATGTAACCTTCTGCTAGTTTCAAGGTATATTCTTTGTCAGGAAAAAACATGTAGTCAGGCAAAATAGCCATTTTATGCTCTCTCTCTCTAATAACAGGGACCCCTGTCAGGTGAATTTGATTGGGTTCAAGTGATTGGGTTCAAGTCCTATATAAGATCTGTTCACTCAGGGATTTCATCTTGCCATTCACTGTAGAGCTGGCTAATTTTCTTTCATCTTTTTGTGTCATTGCATCAATATTTGCACAAATAAAAGTAGCAGTGTACCATAAACTCAAGCATGCCTAAAACTGTTGTGCTTAGCTAAACAATGCACTACAAGCAGGTGACCCCTGACTTCAACATGTACAATTGTAGCTAAAGCATTGATCTGAGTTATCTGGGATGCAATCACATAGCTATGTACTCACCTCTAGTGAGGATAGGAAGACTTGACAGGAGTAGCTACGAACATATAAGTGTCCATCAATTCCCTGATTGATATGCAATGGTTTGCCTTATTGATTTGAGCTTTTTAGTGTATGCAATGTGCATGCAATAACTCCAAAGAGTTTGGGTGCATGATCATTTCTTGGCAAATGCCACCTTCCCCTGCTTTATCTCGTTGTAATGCAATTTATATGCAAGGAGAGTTTGAATTTTTGAGCTGCAATGTCAGTGCATAATATTCTAATTAAAAATAAAAAGAGAAAAGAAATCTCACTGCCCTTCAGAAATATGGTCATGTTAAATAAAGCTGACGAAACAGGACAAATGCCCAAGTAAAGGCAGGAGACCTAGCAAATTGCAATCATTTCAAGATTGGGTTTGGTCAAATGAGGAGCTCAAGAAGATGGTATAGCTCCCAAAAATCTGGCTAGGAGTGGTATCGTTCTGTTGGTTGGTAGCGAATGATAAAATTCTATCATAAGGAAGGGGTGCTTCCAAGAGCTAAAGTTTAAACAGATGCTTCCAAGAGCTAAAGGAGCTAAAGTTTAAACATATGTAGCAGATGGCTGGAGAAAAGAGGAAGATTCCATCATTCACTAATACACTAAGGAAGGAAACCTAGATAGGATCCTCCATGATAGCAATCACAAAACACTCGCTCAAACAGAGACAGAGATGGACAATATTATGTGAAGAGAAACACAACATGCGAGTAGAGTTCCATATGCTGAAACCATAAGCTCGGGAGCCTGTGTAGATCATGTGGGGATACTCGAGCGTACATCTTAAATATCCCCTTGTCATCGAATTTACTCATTACATCATTCATTGTGGCTCGCTTTGTATTTCCTTCTCCAATGATGATTAATTTGATCAAGGGGTTTCCATGCCTCTCAAATGCTCTCAAGTGCCTTGATGGATGATGGACTCCAACCTCCAATGATTCATGAAAGATTCTTGATTCCTTAATTGATGGACTCCAACCTCCAATGATTCATGAAAGATTCATGATTCTTGTAATTTCCATTAATAAAAACGAAAACCTGTTGTGTCTGTTCCTTTAGATTGTTGAGTGCATGCTTGAGTTTGTGTCTGAACTTCCCAATGAACCGTGCGTGACGTTGTGGGCAGGGGTGATCTTTGTCCAATCACCCCTTGCATCAAATAGAGTCAATAAACCTCATAAGCACAGCATCTAGATCATATTGCCAGTCAAAATGGTAACTTCACATTCCTATCATCAACATTTTTACGCTTCCCGTCCAAAACATGTGTATTCACAACAGCTAAAAGTTTCTCCAAAATATGTGTATTCACAACACCAAAAGTTTCTCCAAAATATGTGTATTCACAACACCCAAACGTTTCCCCTTTACAGTTATAGTTTATTCACAACAGCCAAAAGTTTCCCCTTTGTAGTTAGTTGGCTTATACCCTTGTGAGCTTCTGCAAATGTTGCAATGGGTATATCCCATCCTAAACATATGGCGCACTGTCATCTGCCTTTTGGCCCAAAATAACGACAACAATCCTGTATTCTTGATCACGCACCCTTTTTGGCCCAAAATAACTTCAGCAATCCTGTATGCTTGGTCACGCACCCTTTTTGGCCCCCAAAATAACTTCAGCAATCCTGTATTCTTGATCACGCACCCTGCAGCACTCTCCCTGAGAATCCCCCTATTTTGCCTTTTTGCAGCAACAAGTATTCGACACTCTGTACAGCCCAACAACATCTCACTGACACTGAAAAGAAAATCCTTGAAACGTTGAAATTGCTAATAGAAATCAATCAATCAAATTCACATTGGAAACGTTGAAAATGCTGATATAGGAATCAATCAAACTCACAGCTGAGATGTTGATGAAATTGGTAATAGAAATCAGTCAATCAAATTCACACTGGAAAACCATATGATGACTTCAGGGCGCAGAGATAAATTCGCGTCTTCGCTTCACGGCGGAGAGACAACGATCACTGTGCGTGACAGAGGTGACATAGATAATTGAGGCAGGCAGAAAGAAATGGGAGGCGAGGAATTGATTTAAATTCAACGCAGAAAGCGCAAAGAGAAATCGGAAAATGATTACGAGGAGAAGCGAGGGCGGGCGTCGGGGCTAAACAAACACTCAAACAATTCATAACTTCCCTTCACCGATCACACAAACAATTCATAACTTCCCTTCACCGATCACACAAACAATTCAATGCATGCATATTTTATGTTGGTGTGGTTGGGGTGCGCCAGGCGACGCCCGAGAGCCCCAATAGCAAGCTATTGTGAGTGGGACCTCCCCTAGAAAAATACATGTGGTTCATAAGAACAATACATTTCATATCATGTGGTTCTATGAACCACATATCATATATTAAACTGATAAGAACAATATATTTCATATCATGTGGTTCTATGAACCACGTATCAGATATTAAACTGATAAGAACAACGTATCAGATATTAAACTGATAAGAACAGATAGTACACTTGATCTTAGCCAAAAGGCCGAGAAAGGTATGTTTTATATTTTCTCTTTCCTTCCTTTTTCTATTACTCCCCTCTCCTCTTTCTTACTCACTCATCCATGTGGTATAAATCATTTATATTTTCCTTTCCAATAATACTTACAACTTAAATAAAATAAACATGTCATGTGTCATCAAATTTATACCTAATGCCCGAACAACCCATTAATGCCATCCACATTAGAATTTCGAATGCGTTGTGTGAGGCCCATATTACTCTTCTCGGGGAAGCGAACAATTGAAGAGTACATGGATTTTTTTTGGGATATTGGAGACAAATGCAAATCTTGATGCAATGTGGGAGAAGAGTTCTACATTACTAACCTTAGATATGAAACAAGACCTAATGTGGGACTATTTTTTCTTTTTCTTTTTCCCACCACCGCCACATAAAGCAAAAATGGTTCTCGATTAAGATGTGTCAGTCCTTACCTCTACAAATGGGGAAAATTTTCTGCATTCACACATCTGCATCTAATACCGCTAATTTGATCCATTCCACCATTTGGACCTTGTCGACCATTGTAGCAACACTAGACAACTTTGTGCTAATTTGGGCTTTCCATGTCTTGCATCATTTGCAGGCATCAAACATCATTTTCGGCCCCGAAAAGTCCTATTTAAAGTACACACCCTTTTCACGTAGTTTGTATCATTGTGAGCTCTTTTACTGCCTTTAGACCCGATTCTCATTTCCTGCACAATATTTATGGCCCCAAAAAGTTTGCCATCATTTTTCCACCTTAGCCATTCTTGGGACAACCATCGTCAACGAGCACTATAGATGAAGAAGTGTGAAGTGCTATGTTTGAAGACACATACCTTGCATCGGGTGATTTTGTGGGTGCCCTTATCGCACGGGGAATTGCAAGGACCAATACCCCAGATAGCTACAATGCCATCAACGTCAAGATCAGACTATATAGGACTGTACCAACACCTTCTATAGCTCACCTACAAAACCACAAAACTAACAAGTGTAGATTTCTCAAGTGCAGTGGTGGCTTGCTCAAGTATATGCGTATTAAAATGTAGTAATTGGACATCTCAATGTGCTTAGGAGCGACCTATAGATATATGGTTAAAATTAAGGAGAAGTTTGAACACAAAGGTAAAACAAGCTTTCGCCTTGAAACAAATCACGACCACCTATGATTTGGAATCCACATAGGTGTACTTTCCCACTTTTAGCGCGCGACGATCTTGAACATTGCAAAAGCATCCATGGTCCTTCACTTGGCACAACAAAATCCTTGTGGACTCAAGAAAAAGGCTCTAGAGGTGAAGATATAACCCTTGGGCTATGAGAGGACGAGATCCATTCAAAGTTATCCATCACATCGAACCCTCAAAGGACCACTTTCAATCTCAAGATGAAGATTTCCACAATACGTTTTTGGTCATGAAATGTTACGGTCACTGTAAATGCATTAGAATAAATGTTGTCCTCCTCATAAAAGCTTTAAAATGGAAGATTTTTTTTATTGTTGTAAAGGCGTTTGCAGAACAAATTCTCTTGCTTGGACTTGAACACGGGTCTCTTGAATGAGACCCTAGTATCCAAATCAATTTAAATACAACGACACAAACATTTTGATATAACTAGAAGTAATTTTGAAGATATTTAAATTTAAAACTTCAAAAATTCATAGATGTTGTAGTTAGTTCGCACCAATAATTAATCGACAAATCGCTAGAATTTGTTCAAGGCAACACAACCCAAATTTCCAGTTGATGTTTGTCATTTAAGATCAGCAAGTGTGTGTCTACAACTCTAGAAGCATCCTAATCAGTGATGCTAGGTGTGATGATGATTTGAAATGTGACTGCATGGCTGAGGTAAAGATCCCACCAATAAACCGAAAGAAAATCCAAAACTCACTGAGAACACGAGGCGTTGTAGGAAGTACATAAGTTGTTATTATGGCATTGATTTATTTATGGATGAACTTCACTAAAATGATGTTGAGTTTTTATTCTTGAATGATTCCTAGGAATTTTTTGGTCCATTGAAGAATAATCTAGTCAAAGCTCTTACTCTAGGAATTCCTAATGGGGACAAGCAGTTTAGTGCGCGAGTTGACCTGGGGAATATTGGTGTTTATGTCATCTTACCTCAACCCTGGGATGGAAATATTGAACGCCCCCATTAGCATGTCAAGAAAAAATTACATAAGGGAGAAAGAAATTATCTGGTGATAGAGACAAAAGGCCTTGGAATGGCATTCTCTCTACATCAATTCTAACATTCCCCGTCATGAAACTCTTTTGTTATTAACACTGATCAAGTTACATGGCTAACACATCATGATCATGACATGACCGATTGATTACTAGCATATGCAAATTGTAATTTCATTCTTTTCTCTCAAGTTGAATAAAATTATGATTTTTCCTTTTGAAAAAAAGGTTTTGGTGCCCCCTATTGATAACAAAATAGTAAATGGACCTACTTTTAAATCCTACTATTATGATATTAACGTATGGATTCATGGATCACCATACAAAGAGCTCCCTTTGTCACCCTTAGGCCAATGAAGTAGCAGAGTCTTTCAACAAGATTTCGATGAATAGCCTGACCAAAATTCTTATGAGCATATGCGAAAACCCAAAAGAGTAGATATGCCATACCCCATTTAAAATTGCATCGAGAGAAAAAGCGGTTTGTATCGAATGCTCTAAACGACTTCAACAACAGAAAATAGAGTTGTGCTTAAATTTGAGTGTTGGAATCTATGGAAGATAAACCAATAGATATTATGACTTAACAACACACACTATACTCCCTATCAATAAAAACGTAGTAGCGGAATCTTGCAAACATCAAAATACAAAGAATAAAAACTTCAAGAACATAGGAATTGTATCAGTCTATGACAATAACAAGACGTGCTCCATTTAAAATTGTGCTAGGAAATAAAGTGGTGGCTCAAATGCACTTGATGCCTTCAACAAGAAAAAATAGAGGTGTGCTTAAACTTGACATGACGACATCTGTGAAAGATAGACCAATAGATATTATTAATTAATAGCATGTGCTATACTTCATATAAATACAAGAGAAGTAGAGGAATACCACAATGATTAAAATATAAAAACGAACACTTCAAGAACATGGAATTGTATTAATATATGACGATAAAATTAGGGGCGGATTTATAAAATTGGTAATCGCTAGACCTGGAACTTATATTGTTCAAGACATCAGAGGTAGTTTCCTTTTTCAACTAAATATACTTCAAGGCTTTTATGTTGAAGAAATTTTGAAATGGGGAAAAATTGGTGAAGACCCTAACTTTTTGTTAAAGTGTTAAAAAAAATAAAAACCTATCGACCAATTATGATAAGGGTGGCTACTAATTTGTTACAAAAACGAGGTTGGTCAACTATCTAAACCCTTAACTATATGGGAAAATGTTATGAATCAAAATTAAGTATTTTGAAAAAGAAAAGAAGAATGGTAATTGTTTTGTTAAATAAAGAGAAAGAAAAAGAAACAATTTAGGGAATGGAGTTGCATAAACAAATAATACCTTGTATCAAACAACTAAATTTCAATGGAAGAGAGAAATTCAAATCAAGGCGAAACCCTAGCAATGGAGCTCGCGAAACCCTAACAATGGAGGCCGATGGTCTAACACCGTTACTATACCCTAACTAGGGTGGCTCATATAGCACTTCACTTAGCGATGTACACTTGTGAACACTAGTCCAAGCAATGATTTATGGTGCCACAGGAATGCGAAAAACCCTGAGCAAACATTGATATCGTTAACAATCACGGGTAGTGGAAGAAGGGTTGACTACTTGGAGGTTTCACGGTTTCTCGGACGTCGACGACCCGACATATGGGGAAATAATAATAGCCCTATACACCTCTAGACCCCAGTTGTGCAACTAACAATAACAGTCATTGAGATTTCTTAGAACTATCGTGAAGGGAAGAAGGTTTTAGAGGTTCGCCAGTTTATGATGGACATCTCTGACTCTGTAGGAAACACCATTATGGAAGAGGAGCAACTTGATTACTCCTCCAATACGTTGGAGCCAACTCAAATATGGTCAAACTACCCACCTCAGCAGACAGCTGGGGATCATGTGGGTTTTTCGCTGGCAGAGATAGAACAACTGGAACCTTGGCTCATGGACATGGAGGAGGGTGCATCATCACCTAGACAAACGGGGTTTAGGGTTGTTAATCTGACCTTAATGGAGCAGTTTTATGTTTTGGGCCCTAACATTCTGGCCTCACCTATATTCTCTATTCCTTCTCTGTCAATACTCCACCTGTGGAACCAACAACAATTGCCATCCATCCCAGAGGAACTTACTGCAACCGTCGAAATGTCGGGAGGCCTGGGTGGTGCCCACGATGGGGCTTTCAGTTTTGAGAATCTTGGAATAGGATCGGCAGAGGAATTTCTTGACCCGGAGGATATTTTGGGGTGCCAACTTGCTGTCAAAGCTTCAGGAAACTATGAAGGGTCACCAATACCAACTCTGTAGTTGAAAGAAAACAGGTCATCAAACTCCGATGATCTGCTCTTGGAAGAAGAGGGCATTACTCGCGACGCTCCGGCCTATAGATTCGGGAAGAAGAAGGCTAGTTGCACAAAGAGTTGCGAAAAGGCATGAGAACTGGTTTTCAGGGAGGGAATAAGCCTGCAACGAGGAGAGGAGACCGAGAAAATGGTGTTAATTGGAAGGGTTCAGGGGCGGAATTACACCTCGACCAGGCTCAAAAGATGGACCTCCAAGATTTGGGGTAATATCCTCGAACAACTCCCTGTTGTCCTCAAAATGAACAGAGGATGGTTTTCCCTAATCTTCCCACACCCAGATATGGCCAATTGGGTCCTATCGAAGTATTGGCATATATAGATGACTTTGGTACTCCTCAAGCGATGGAAACCCTTATTTGACCCAAATAATGAAAGTATTGGAGCACGTCTAATATGGGTGCGGTTACCTGGTTTGTCGTTGCAATTCTGGATGGAGGATGTTCTCAGATGCATTGGCAAGGATTTGGGAATTTACTTAGATGATGACCGATCCTACATGGAGATAGGGAACATCTCGATGGCGAGAACCTTGGTGCGCCTCAACACTCATGAGGGGTTGGTTAAGAGTTATGTCTTGAAGTACAAGCATATTTCTAGAATCCAAATCTTTGATTACGAAGGGGTTCCCTTCAGATGCAGGAGATGGCATGAGGTGGGGAATTTATACAAGGACTACCCACTTATCATGGCAGCCAATGCGGATCATCCCAAAACTTTGGTACATGAGGGGAATCAAACCACATAGTATAAGTAGAACTCGAAATCGAGACCACAACCCGCCTCACGCAAGACTCCTCCCTTGTCGGCGCATCAAGAAACTTCTCAGGTGTCTCCATTAGTAGTCACACAATTGGAAGAGGAGGATTTTGAACCCATCCCGGGTATGGTGACCTCTCCTTATTCACCTTTACATTTTAATGCTTTGCACTCTAATTCTTCTGTTGCAACAAATTTTATTTCTAGTTCGAAAATTAATAAAATTAATCTAGCCCCCATGTGTTGTCTTGTTGCATCTACCCCCCCTCAACCCTCCATACCTATCCCCACCATACCTGCAGATATCTCAAGCCCCTTAGCCCGATCCGATCATTCTAGCACTAGCTCCTCCTATCAATATAATCTTAGGTCCTCAGCTAAAACCCTAGCTTGTGACTCATATGGGTTAGGAGAAGATCCAACCCTCAAAGTCCTAAAATCCGCTAGAGGCAGACCATCCTCACTCTCCAAAGCCATTCATCAAGCAGGGATTGAAGTGGCCTCATGGAAGAAAATATCCATTGACCGATTTCTTAGAACAAAGGATACCCCTATTAAGGGTGACCCATGATATGTCTCTCTTTCAACTACAAAGGGTTAGCCAGCCCAGATAAGAAATTGGCTCTTAGGCATCTATTTGTTTTAGAAAAGGTGGATTTCATTTTTATTCAAGAGACATTGGGGACTATGGAGGTTGTACATAAGTTACTCTCTGATATTTTCCCGAACTAGACTTTTCAAACCTTGGATGTGAGAGGGTGTTTAGGTGGTTGTGTCATTGGTTTCAACAATCGATCCATCCAAGTTAAAAAAAATTGGGGGATGGTTGGGATACTTGGCGCGGACATTACTATATCATATTTTGGCACCCCTTTCAGGATACTTAACATTTATGACCCCTACCATAACAAGCCTGTCTTTTGTGATGAGTTGATGGGATCCTCGATCATGAAGGTGGATCACATCATTGTGGGTGGTGACCTAAACTTTTCCATCGGACAAGTTGAATCTTGGAATCCCCAAGCCATGCTTGATCCCCTGTTTGACTATTTTGAGCAATTAATTGACGATCCTGACTTTCTTGATTTGGACATCCCTAAAAAACTTCCTACTTGGTGCAATAGAAGGATAGTGGTAGCAGCACTTGTGCGTAGGCTAGATTGATTCCTGATATCATCTATATTAGCAGATAGGGTGGACAGAGCTAGGAAATGGGTGGGAACGGGCGGTATCTCAGAAAATTCTCCCATTTACCTTGAAATCCATGGAGAAAACAAAAAACCACACTCCCCCTTCAAGTTCAATTCCACATAGTTAGACAACCCCGATTTCCATAAGATTGTTCTAGAGTCCTGGAATTATTGTCAACAGGAGAATAATATTTTACGAGAAAGAGTCATTGCTAATAACTTATCCAGAATCAATGATAGGACTATCAAATGGGCAAGGGAGAAAAGGATTCGAGATGAGGAAGAGCTGAGGATGGTCGAAAGGGAGATCGCCCTTCTGAATGGTGAATAATGTCTGGGTTTCTCTTCTATGGAGAGTAAGGAAAAGCTTAACCATATGGAAATGGAAAGAATCAAACTATTAAGACAAAAATTGGAAACGTGGAGACTCAAAAGTAGGGATATCTTTCTTGAGGCTATTGATAACAATACCAAGTTCTTTCGGCAATGTGCAAATGGCAAGAAGAGCATCAATACCATTTGGGAATTGATGGATCAGTATGGTAGGCTGGCGAAGACTCATCAACAACTCTAGGACATGGGAATTATACATTTCTCCCATATATAAAGAGACCCAAGGATGGCAAATATATCTGAGGTGCTCAGAATCGCCAGGAATATGCCTAAGTATGTGGGGGATGATGACACTGAAAATCTAACTGTTGAAGTGACTTTAGGAGAGATAGAAGCTATCCTAAAGTGGTTCAAAAAATACAAGAGCCCTGGTCCAGATGGATGGCCTATAGAATTCTATCTATCCCTCTTTAATCTCATTGGTAAGGACCTCCTCGTGACCATTGAGGAGTGCAGAGTTTTTGGCAGAATAAATGATGGATTCAACTCCACTTTCATTGCTCTCATACCCAAGGTTGACAAGCCTTTGTCTTTCAATGACTACAGGCCCATCTCCTTATGCCACTGCCTCTACAAAATCATTTCCAAGATCATCGCTAACAATATCAAGCCTATTTTATCTCGTCACATATCTAAGGAATAATTTTCCTTCCTCCATAAAAGCCAAATTCACGAGGCCATATGCACGGCTCAAGAAGAGATGCATTCTATCAAACTCAAGTGCCTCAAAAGCACCATCCTCCAAATCGATTTGGCCAAAGCCTTTGACTGCTCCTGTTGGACCGACTTACAATGGATCCTTACCCATATTGGCTTCCCCCACTATTTCGTTAACTAGATCATGTGCTGCATTACAAATGCTTCGTTCATCATCCTCATCAATGGTGTTGCATTTGACTTTTTCCGTGCGAGATGATGCCTCCGACAAGGATGTCCTTTATCCCCACTACTCTTCCTCCTGATCATGGAGGGGCTAACAAAGCTTATATCCTCGGCTAGGGATGAAGGGAATGTATTGAGAGTCAAAATCACTAAAACGATGCATTTGACTCACTTGTTATTTGTTGATGATGTTCTCATATTTCTATATGGCTCCTTTCATGACTCCAACTGCTTCAAGAAGATTTTGTCTATGTTTTGTAAAGCCATAGGAATGCTGCCCAATATAGGAAAATTCACTATCATGATGACAAGATGCACCATCCAAGAGAGTATACATGCTCTCCAAAAATTCCAATTTGAACACCAAAATATAGAGGAGGGTCTCAAATATCTGGGGTTCAGACTAAAACCCAACGACTATAGAATCACAGACTAGAACTAGCTCATTGCAAAAGTGGAGAGAAGAATCAATATCTGGAGAAAGATATGGCTCTTTGGGGTTAGGTGCCTTGTTCTCACCAAGTAAGTTTTGAAGGTGATCCCGGTGCACTGGATGACACTTGCTTGGATCTCGAAAGGAGTTACTAATAGAATTCAGAAAATTTGTCAATGCTTCCTTTGGAGGGGTAAGAAGGAAGCTAACAATTTTTCTTGGGTTAGCTGGGACAAAATTTCCAAGCCTAGACAGTGGGGAGGATGGGGACTTAAGGACTTAAATCATTTCGCCACTACATTGGCCGCGAAATTGGGTTGGAAACTATTACTCTCAAACAACCTTTGACAAGAGGTAACATATATGAAATACATTGCACCAATGTCCATTCTTGATTGGATCAGAGGACCGATTAGTTGCAGGCCAGGCTCATCTATTGTATGATTTGTAATAACCAAATCAATAGCTGTCATCAAACAAGGACTTACTTGGCGCATTGGATCAGGCACACAAGTTAGGATTGGAATGGATGCCTGGTTAGGTTGTGGGAGGGAACACATGCTTTCCATGGAATTATGACAACACCTCAACGACTCAGGGATCATACATCTAAGTCAAGTTGTGGACAGGGAGAATTCAAATTGGAAATCACAGGCTTGGAAATCTCCACAAGATCTGAATATTCCAAAGGCTTGGTGGAGGGCATGGAATAGATATTTCACTTCTCTTAGGACATCCCATGTTAGGATATCAGATAGAGAGGATGAGCTGATAAGGGCTATCTCCCCAAGTGGCTTATACACACCGAAAGAAGGCTACTATGCACTAATCGTGGCAGAAGAACCCCATGAGTTGAACTGGTGGTGGAGACATATTTGGAATCTAAAGGCGCCCCCAAAGGCCAAGTTATTTATGTGGTGCCTGCTCACAAATCATGCCCGTACGGAGGAAAATCTTGCTAGGAGATCCTTTCACGGCCCATCTAGATGTGGTTTATGTAAACAACAAGGAGAGGACATTGATAATTTATTCCTTAATTTCCCCACGACTTGTAAAATTTGATAGCTGATTACTCTCGACCTAGGGATAACTTATAATTGGTAAGGGGAGTTAATATCTATGGCATGGCATAATTGGTGGCACTGTGGTGCATCACCAAAGGAACATAACTTTCCCCTCTTGGTTTCTTGGGCTATCTGGCTGGTTCATAATCCCATTACATTCCAAAATTCCATGATCTGTTGGCCTACCATTTGCAATCATGTTGTTGCACTCTTTCATTTAATTCATGAAGAGGTTTCCTCGAAGCAAGATAGGATTCTAGTGCCCGAAACTATTGAAAAAGCACATCCCTGGGCATATTTTGATGGGGTTGCAGGTATTGCTGGTTGTGGTGGGGGGGCTGTAGTGCATCTCTCCGACAATCACTTTTATAAACTCAAGATGGGATTAGGCCCGGGCACAAACAATTACTCGGAACTCAACAACCTTAGACTACTCCTTATCATTTCCCTAGAAAAAAGATGCAATAGGATACAAATATTTGGGGACTCAAATATTATAATTAACTCATTCAATAATAATGCCAGATGTCACGTGCACACACTCAGGGGTCTATTGGATGAAGTAATGGCCCTAAAAACATACTTTGACACCATTACTGTTACTCATATTTATAGGCAAAGGAACTAGATGGATGCCTACTTAGACATGGGGTCATTGGCACATCACATAACACAATGGACTGGAAGCTTACCGACATTATCACAGGCCGTTCATAGAAGATACAGGGCTTATGGGCCCTTCTGATCAATCCAACTGATTAGAGGCTTTTTTATACTACAATATTTGATTACTTATTTTGATGTTATTTAAGTTTATCTTGATATACAGAGTACCTTGTAAATATTTTTTAATTTTTTTTGAACTCTCCTGAACTTATGATAAATTATGGATTTAACACTAAATTTGCATGATGCAATCTGCAACTGATTGAAAATGTAATTTTCTTTATAATTAATGAAAATTATGATTTTTTCTTGGGATAACAAAAAACTTCAATGGAAGAAGAAATTGGAGGAAAATCATTCAAGAGGGAGAAAGAAGTCATAGAGTAATGCAACAAGATCTAGAGTAGAGTTAACCCATGTATTTGCAGGGATGTTGTAGAAGATTAATAACCAATATTGAAATAGTAAGTATTAAATCTTCATTGAGAAACAATTTTTTTTTTGAAGAAGACGAAAATATGATAGAGGAGGTAACCCAAAAAAATTTGGCATAACCAATTGAGAAAAAAATGGCCACATATAATATCGTGAGAAGATAACAACTGCAAGTTAAATAAAATGCAAGAGAGTTGATAGGAGGTGTCTAGTCCAAATGAGGTTGAATGGCGAATGAACCAACATAAGAGAAATAATAAACTTCTTGCATCCAAATAAATGGAATTAAGATCAAAGGAAGTAGGATCAACATAAGAAGAATATACAAAAGTTGGTTTGATGAGTAAAAGGCCATTAGAAAGTGAGTTGATGGCACTTGCATCAATGAAATATAGTTTTACCAGTAGAAGATCAATGGGGTGCGTGTCTATGAAGGCAAAGAAGATATGCAACAAGGATAGAGCATTACATGAATTATAAAGATCAAATAAAGTAGTCATTCAAGCAATAAATGAGGTTAAAATCAATAAAATGCATCTAGTGAAATAATTAATTCACAAATGTTTCCAAAGATTCACTATGCCCCAAGAAACCCAAATCATCGAGATAGACAAAAGCCCATTAATCTAGTGAGAACCACTAAAAGTGGTAGTGATATTGAAGAGAAAATATTTGTGGTGATGATAGGGAGTGGGAAATACTATCTCCATTTATCATAGAAAATTGGGGCCAAAACTATATTTGAGGTCATTAAAAACTTAAATATGGTTGAATAGAGTCGTGTTGCATGATGGAAGAGATGCAAAGTTTGGGGTGAAAATCGAGCCATGAAAAAGTGAAACAGAGAATTTGATGGAAAAAGTAATAAATATTTCAAAATTATAGGCAAAGGAGCAAGGTAGGGGAGCAACATAGAGGCATGGATCAACACCAGAATTATCATTCAGGCAAAGGATTAGAGAGGAGCAGTAAAAAGGCAAGGAGCATCATTAGAATCTTTATCAAGGAGAAAAGGCAGAAAAGGAGAAAAGGCAACAAAGGCAACAAAGGCCGCAAAGGAAACACGTTTGGGTCGAGTCATGCATGAGTGGATAGTGTTGTGAACATGCTAAGACAAGTAATGAACGTGTTCAACTAGTGGAGAAAGTCGTGAATGCTTGGGCAGAGTCGGGCTAGTTTGCATTCTGAACAATGCACGAAGGCGTGTGCAGCGCGTGTAGTTCTTTGGGAAGAGTCAGCTAAATTTCGAGAATTTCATGTTCATAACATTGATGGTGGAGATATCACAAATCACAGCAAAAGGAGTATCGCAAAACAACGGAGACATAGAAATTGCAAAATGCAAAGTGTGAGATGGTGACGTGGCTAGATGATGTAGCGGTGACGTATGTAGTGAGGTGGAAAGCTGACATGGCAGGTGACGTGGCCCCAACCCCACATATCACAATAAAAGTTTGATGACGTGGCAAGCTAACGTGGCATGATGATGTGGTAGTGATGTAGCACCCCCGGTGGAGCCTAAACCCTTTATTGCATATCGCAAGTCACAAAGCTCAAAAGGGATAATGCTTATGTACCACGTTGAAATGCCAAAATGTGAAGAGCGACGAGGGACTGGATGCAATACGCTTCAAAGCCAAAGACTAAAGAAATTAAAGTCCTGCATGGGACCCAATCGCATATTGCAAATTGCAAAGCTCATGAGGAATAGTGCACAAGAACAACGCCAAAATGCGAAATGTGATAAGAGTACTGAATGCAACGTAGTTTCAAATCAAAAGTCTAAAGGATTTCAAATCCAGAGGTATAAGGTTTCCCTCTGAGAAATCACATCAGAGAATGGAAGAGCAATATAGAACCAAATAACAAAAGAAACGTTGAAATGCAAAATGCGAGATGGTCCCAGACGTGATACCTCTCTGAGTTTAATACTAAAGATTTTAAAGTCCGGTGGGATAAGAATTTCCTTAAGAAATGGCATCGAGAAGATAGTTGAGAAATGAATAAACAAATAACAAAGGAAGTTGTCGAAATGCGATAAGAGAACAGACGCGATACCTCTCATAGTTTAATAATAAAGTTTTTAAAGTCTGGCGGTATAAGAATTTCCTTAAGAAATCACATCGGGAAAAGGCAGATCAATGTATAAACGAAGAACAAATGAAATAGCTGCAACGCCGAAATGTGATAAAGGAGGTCGGATGTGATTTTATTTAGAGTGGTTTTCTCACTTATGGGTTTCCACTTATACCCTGTGTCTATGTGCTTGATGATTATGTGTTGATGTGATGTTTCAATCTGCTTGATTAATTGTTGTCCATACATTCAGTTTGTTTATTCATTATGTATTAAGTTGTTCATAAAATGAAGTTGTTGAAAAGTTTAAATAAAAGAGTTTTAATGTCCATGATTGCACTAAACTGATTCACCCCACCCCCCCCCCCTCTCAGTTTAGATAAGGGTTCATCAATTGGTATCAGAGTTGGTTCCTTTGGTGTAAGCCTAATAGCTTGAAGGAGATCTGGTTGAGTCATGGACTATCAAAATGTACCCATGTTGAGTATGTCAAGCTTTCCTGAATGGAGAGATAAGGTTAAAACATATTTAATGGCTTATGAACCTGAGGTATGGAAGCTTGTATGTGATGGTTACTACAAAGATGCTCCATCTTTGCAAGAACAACAGTGGAATGCCAAGGAAAAATGTGTGATATATAATAGTTTTCATAACAATGATATTGATTCAATAATGGATTTAACTTCTACAAAAGACATGTGGAATAGATTGCATCTCATGCATGAAGGAGACACTAGTGGTTGCGCTGTCAAAAAGGAGAAGATAAACAAGAAGAAGAGGAAAAATTCCTTTCAAAAGGAAAAACCTCAATCAAATGAGATACGTACTAGGGTGAATGGATGTGATTTCCATGAAGAAATTACAGTTGAAGAGCAAGCCAAACTTGACTCATCCTTGTCTGAAATAGAAAGATTGAAGACTGAAAACAAATACCTTAAGACACTACTGCAAAAATGTGATGAGCGAGAATATGAGGATTAGAAGGAAATTATTGGCCTGAAGGCACAAATTGAAGAAGAAAGGAGATTAGGAGAGATGATTAATAACCAACTCAAGGAGAGAGAGATACAATATGAAAGAATAGATTCTGAATTTATCAAAGTAATGCACAATAAGACTGCCAAAGAAACCTGGGATACATTAGAAAATATTCATAATGGAGATCAAAAATTGAAGTTGGCTAAACTGCAACCATATAAACTCCAGTTTGAAAATTTAAAAATGAATGAATATGAAGATATAGCTGCATTATTCTTAAGAGTTGGAGAAGTTATGAACATCATGACAAGTTCTAATAAAGACGAAGCTAAATTTGTCAGAAGATTGGACAGAGGCACATGTAAGTAAAAAGGTAAACTTCCATTCGAGTGATTTAATTGTGGAAGAGTGGGGCACTATGCCTCAAAATGTACCAATAAGATAACAGAGAATTGGTCTAAAGGGAAAGAGAAAAGAATCTCCTATAATATGCAGAAAGGGAAGAAATTTAAGAGAAAAACCTTTTTTGCCCAGCAAAATAGCAGTTCATCTGAAAGCTCAGATGAATCCCCAGATGAAGATGGAATCTCAGAATTCTCACTAATGGTTATGGATGATATTGAAGACGATCTCTTGGAATATGAAGAAGAAGGCAAGGTATACCTTGAGGGGGAATTGATGAGTGCCCTAAAGGAAATTGATAGACTTAAGCTCAAGACTAGAAATAGAAGGAAATCCTTTTGAAATATGTTAAGGAAGAACCAAACTCTAAAGATTTTATTAAGTTGAAGATTAAACTAGAAGAAGCAAGGAAAGTAGAAGACATTATGTTGCAACAAATAAGAGAGAAAATTCAGGAATGTGGAATATTGGAAGAAGAGGTGGTGAGTCTGAGGAAGAAATTAGCAAAGTCTCAAATTAATTTAACAATGAACATTCAACAGTTAAAAGGTACGATTGGACAAGATATTGAATGCACAAATATCTCCTCTTGTAAAGGATAGGATAGGATATGAAGGAGAATCCAACAAGTCGAAGGCAGAGGATAAGAAATCTATTACTTTTGTGAAAGCTGTAATAAAGGAAAATGATAAATCTCATCAATCTGAGATTATTTCAGCTAGAAGAGTGATAGAATAAAGGAGCAGGTTGTGTAAGCAACTCGAAGATGAGATTTCCTCCATGGAGAACTCAAAGAAGGCAGAAATTGAAAGGGATGAAGAAGCAGCTCAAAAAGGATCCACAAAATCATAATCCAGCAAGAACTTGATGTGTAAAGAAATAAACATAAACAAGCAGCAACATCAAGAGATAAAGAATGAGAAGAAGAAGCAAGCAGTTGCAAAAATCTCAATTGTTCCTGAAGATGAATTGAACAAGTTCAGAAGATCTCAAAGGAGGTTCTTTCCTCCTATGAAAAATATCACATGTTTCTCTTGTCATAAACCAGGACATATTGCAGCACATTATAAGACAAGGAATATCAACTTTAACTAACAAAATATGCAACAAATGAGAAGACCCCCTCAAGCAAGCAAATGGAAAAGACAATATTTCACCAGGTACACAAATCATTTCCATGGCTACTATTATTCATGCAATTATTTTGGACATGTAGCAGCTCAATGTAAGGCAAAGAAAATAAAGTTTAAGCAGCAAAATATGCAACAAATGAGAAGACTGCCTCAAGAAAACAAATGGAAAGGACAACCTTTCACGAGGTATATAAATCATTTTCGAGGATATTGTTATTCATGCAATGAATTTGGACATAATTATGTTGAATGTAAACTATGTTAAAAAAAGGAGCACAAAATGTTATACATTAGCTGAAATGTACCTAGGTAATATAAGATGTTAGGTATGCCATAAGCTTGGACACAAAGAAAATTATTGTAGGCTTCCATATACATTAAAGGACTCTAGACATATGATTGAACCAAATCAAATCAAACCAAGCTGTGAATCGAAAAGAAGTGCAAACATTATGAAGAACCCCAATAAAGTATGGAAGGAAAAGAGAAAGGGGGAGCTTGTTACTTCAATAACATAATGAATCCATCATAGTCTCAGGGGGAGCTGCTCTAGGAAGCAACCTAGATATCCAAATAGTAATAGATAAGAAGCAACATCCCACGGGGAGAGAAGTTCATAAAAAGACACCATAAAGGCAGTCTAAGAAGAGCTCCTTGGAATATTAACAACTAACAGTTTAGGATGGGAAAGGACAATTCCTCTGGAAAAGAACTATAGAGGAACAAAGGCACCTTGAGCATTCAATAGCCAATAGGTTGATGGAAGAAGAGAGGGCAGAAAACAACCATGGTGGTAGAGGGAACGTCAGCCATGAACATGTAAGCTAAGAAGACAACAACAAACTAAGTGATGAATGGTTAAAATCACAAAAAATATGTTTCGAGCTATAGAACTGGAAAGATCCACATTGGATGATCACACTGTGCATCACATTGAAAGTGCTAATAATGAAACAAAATTAAAAAGGGTGAATAAGAAAAATGTTAATTATCATTATATTTGTACAAATATCCATCGATTGGGATTTGCAACAGTCCTCCTATCAGTAGAATACTAAGAGTTATGATTGAAGGAGTGTTATGGTATGCTAAGCTTGCATTGAATTTGGGCATCTTTTGAGAGGAGAAAATATAGTTGAATGGGACCATTACAACACTAACAATTGGTTTGTGAATTGGAGTAATTATATTGTTGTTGAACCAAGTCTTCGGGTACAACAACTCTGGTTGCTCTCATTATTGCAAAGTATGTTCTGGTTGCAAATGTTGGAGAATGTCGAGCTGCGTTATCAAAGCATGGAAAGGTCAGTAAAATATAAAAGCACCATTATCTTATATACAGTGATGTGTTATATTGAGTGTTGAAGCATCACTTACTCTTGGATATGAATGTACGCATTTTCAACTCAGTATTGATATACTTTCAAGGCCTGTTTATTAATTCATCCATAAATATTGTTGAAGTCTGTCTGATGAAACTTCAAGTAGACAAATTGAAGATGTTTCCCTAAAGAACATGGTGATAGAACAGTTGAAGTGTCTGAAGTATGATGGAGAGTTGATCATTGAACTACATACCCCCTTGTGTCATAAATGAAAGTGTACAATTGATAGTGGGATTGTCCAATGCATGGAATGTATCAAGCCTCGAGGGTTTTATGTTTAAATATGTAACTATTCAATGTTAGAGTCATTGGGCCTTTTAGATTGAAAGATATTGTCTAATCTTACAATAAGTTGTAAGCCCTGTTTGGACTCATTGTTCACATTAGCATCAAGGGCTTTTGGCTTGTAGTGATTATATCTTTAGAAGTCTAGCACATATCACCACTATCAAGTAGTAAGGGACAAAAGTATAGAACATTCTATGGTGTCATGCCTTCGAGCATTCTCATGAGTTTGGGATAGCATCAATTTGCAGCATATTCATGCAATATCAATGTTTTTCAAAGTTTTCTCCCAACAAATCTTATACACGAGTCTTGAGCAACAAGGTATAAAGACATAATGAAGAAGGCCTATACACAACTCAAAGAGAAGTAATGAAATAATGGAAACTACATTGGAAAAATATGTAACCCTCTGCCATTGATGTCAAAGGGGGAGGAAAAGAAAGAAAAGGAAGAAATACACTTATAAGAATGAAAGGTGGAGGAAGTGTTGCCATCAATGCGAAAGGGGAAGACTATTGGAAATATTTTCAGTGATGGCAAAGGAGCATCACCAGAATTATCATTAAGGACAAAGGAGAAAATCAGGTTCAACTAAATTAAAAAGGATAAATAAGGCAAAGAAGGAAAATGGGGAGTGAAGAAGCATAAAAGAGAGGAAAAGGATCAACAAAGAGTAAAAGAGAGGCAACAGAGCAACATTAGAGGCAAAGGAGCAAGGCAGAGGAGCAAAAAAGAGGCATGAATCAACACCAGAATTATCATTAAGGCAAAGAAGTAGAGAGGAGCAGTAAAAAGGCAAGGATCAGCATTAGAATCTTTATCAAGGAGCAAAGGCAACAAAGGAAGCAAAGGCAACAAAGGAGTAAAGGCAGAAAAGGAAACAAGTTTGGGTCGAGTTGTGCACGAGTGGGCAGAGTCATGAACGTGCTAAGACAAGTAATGAACATGTACAACTAGTGGAGAAATTCATGAACGCGCAGGCAGAGTCAGGCTAGTTTGCGTTCATAACAATGCATGAAGGCACGTGTAGTTCTATAGGCAGAGTCAGGTAAATTTTCAGAATTTCACGTTCAGAATAGTGATGGCAGAGATATTGCAAATTGCAGCAAAATGAGTATCGCAAAAGAGCAGAGATGGATAAATTGTGAAATGCGAAGTGTGAGATGGTGACGTGGCTAGATGACGTGGTGGTGACATAGGAAGTGACGAGGAAAGATGATGTGGCAAGTGACGTGGCCCCGACCCCACAGATTGCAATAAAATTTTGATGATGTGGCAAAGTGAAGTGGCACCCCCGGTGGGACCCAAACACTTTATCGCATATCGCAAGTCGCAAAGCTCAGAAGGGATAGTGCTTATATACCACGTTGAAACACGGAAATGCGAAGAGCAACGAGCGCCGGGATGCGATATGCTTCAAAGCCAAAGAATAAAGGAATTAAATTCTGGCATGGGACCCAATTGGATATCGCAAATCGAAAAGCTCAGGAGGAATAGCGCACAAGAACAACACTAAAATACCAAACACGATAAGAGTGCCACACGCGATGTAGTTTCAAGTCAAAATTATAAAGGATTTCATATCCGGAGGTGTAAGGTTTCCCTTCGATAAATCACATCAAATAATGGAAGAGAAATATAGAACCAAATAACAAAAGAAATGCCAAAATGAAAAATGCGAGATGGGCCCGGATGCGATACCTCACATAGTTTAATACTAAATATTTTAAATTCTGGCGGTATAAGAATTTCCTTAAGAAATTGCATTAAGAGGATGGCTGAGAAATGAATAAAAAAATAACAAAGGAAGTTGCTGAAATGCGATAAGAGCCCAGATGTGATACCTCTGAGATTTTAATACTAAATATTTTAAAGTCCAACGGTATAAGAATTTCCTTAAGAAATCGCACCGGGATAAGGTAGAGGAATGTATAAACAAAGAATAAAAGAAATAGCCAAAACACCAAAATGCAATAAAGGAGGTTGGATGCAATTTTATTCAGATTTCCATTGTAATGTGTTTCGAGTCCAGTCTAACGGTGGTTTATGAACGCGGGCAGAAAGTCTCGGGAAAGTGTCTCGACACAAAGTAAAGGGTAGAGAAAGAAGAACGTTGTGGTTGTGATGAGATAAGCACTATGGGTCGAGTCAGGCTCAACAACACTTTGAGCATAGTCGGGTGTTGAGACAAAGGCGAAGGCTGAACGCTATGGGCATGAGTAAAAAAGGCATGGGTCAAGTCGACCAAAAGACAGATATGGTGACACTGTTGGAAACGCAACAGCTGGGTCGAGTTGGGAAAAAAGGTGTTTATGTTACACTGTTTTGAAACATAACAACAAGATAGAAAATATGGTTATGCTACACAATTGGAAATATAACAGCAGATAGAGAGGACAAAGGGATAATAGGCAGAGAAGACAAATTGAATAGCAAAGCAAGAAGCTGAAAGGGCTGAATTGAAATATTGTTGTAATTGTAAATGTAAATTCATTGATTATTATATATTGTTTATGATGCAAAGGCAAGTCTCCATAGGCATAGGCAAAATTACAATGGGTGTTGAAATGATTATTTCTATATTTTTGTTGATGTATATACTTGAAATGAAGGATGAGGAATCGAATGGGTGGAAGGCAGAGAGACAAGCCTGTTCACTTTGTATTCCCTGTAGAATGGAAACAATCAGGAATTATCTGTATAAAATATGTTACTGTAATGAGCATGGAGAGGTTAGAGAGAGTGTGGAAGAATGAGAGAGAGATGATAGCAATGATGTGCACATCTAGAGCTGATATGAAGCAGATTTGAAGGTTGGAAGGGCATAAGAGAAAGTGGAAGAAAACATAGTTGATATGAATTATATTTCAAGGCTGGAAGGGCAGAAGAGAAAATGGAAGAAAATAGAACTGATATGAAGCAGATTTGAAGGATGGAAGGGTAGAAGATAAAGTGGAAGAAAATAGAGCTGATATCTAGGTAAATCAACATTTTATTTTCATGTTGAGTGAGGGCATTGTAGTCTCCTTTCAAGTTGTAGCTTGACAAATTTCCAGTTGGAGCTGGGTGAGGTAGGAGCCTCTTGTAGGTTGTAGCCTGTAGAAAATTTATGGAAGTTGGAGCTTCCTTGCAAGTTGTAGCTTGCAGAAGTTGAGGTAGGAACCTCCTGTGGGTTGCAGCCTGCAGAAAATACATCCGAGTTGGTGCTTCCATTTCAAGTTGTAGCTTGATATATTTCCAGTTGGAGCTGGTTGAGGTAGGAGCCTCCTGTGGGTTGTAGCCTGTAGAAAATAGATGGGAGTTGGAGCTTCCTTGCAAGTAGTAGCTTGCAGAAATTGAGGTAGTAGCCTCCCGTAGGTTGGAGCCTACATAAAATTAGTTGTGAGAGGGAGTAGGAGCTTGCCTTTGCATCACAACAATAATAAGATGTGGTTTTCTCCCTTATGGGTTTCCACTTATATCGTGTGTCTATGTGCTTGATGATTATGTGTTGATGTGATGTTTTAATCTGCTTAATTACTTGTTGTCCACACATTTAGTTTGTTGATTCATTATGTATTAAGCTGCTCATAAAATGAAGTTGTTGAAGAGTTTAAAGAAAATATTTATAATTTCCATGAATGTATTAAACTGATTCACCCCCCCCCCCTCTCAGTTTAGCTAAGGGTTCATCAGAAGGATGCAGTTCCACATCTCAATGGGTATCTTTCATCATTGAAAAGGTGGAGGTGCCAACAAAATAACTGATTGCCAATCCTCATCACCTGAAACGTCATGTTTCCAAAAAATATGGTAAACTCTCCCTAACATGAAGGTCAGGGTGTCGGAATAAGGTTTGTAAAGTAATATGTAACTATTAAACAAATTCCAATTAAAGTGTTCAGTTTTGTTACTTACGAGGAACCTTTGATCTGTGACTAATACTAAGAATATTCTGTGGAGGTTGAATCCCTACCATCCACCTAATAATCATTGATAATTAAATTAAAATTATGGAAGCCCTATTTGAAAAGAGACTTGCCTATCGACATAATAATGAAATATATTTAATATAAAATATAAGTAATCATTGTTGATAATCATTAATGAGATGCATTTATTTCGCATGTGAAACATGAGAATTAGAATATAAAGTAATATTGAATATCTCGTGCAATATCACCCTAAACTACATTTAGTCATTTATAATTGCTTTCAACTAATTGAGTTTGAAGTTAGATTTAAATTAAGCATTTATATAAACCTTTAGTAAAATAAAAATTAATTTAAAATTGAAATTTGAAAAAAATATGAAACTTTAATATTGAAAATTAATTTAAATTCAAATTTTAAATGACTTATATAATATTTTAATATATGAAGAATTTTATTGCATTGAAATTTTATTATTATTATTATTATTTTACAAAGTCGGTTGTTGATTATATTCCAAAAAAGGTGGCGAGCGAGAGCTCCATAACATCTGGGTTGCATATAGAGATACCAAGGAGGGGTGTTGAGACAAAAACCCAACCTCCTTGATAATGCCTATTGCTACTACACTTTAAACTGGATTTTTTGTAGATTCTGACAAACTGAAACAACATAACAGTAAATTTAAAAGACATAAAACATAAAAGTATGGGAGTCCATGAACATGCTATGGTGCTGAGGAGTTAGTTCTGGTTGTTTTGCTACCGATTGGTGTTGTTTGGAGTACCGAGGTTGTTTTCCGCATTAGTGTTGATTGCATTGTTGAAGCTAGTGCTTGGGGCTGCTCTTTTTGCCATCATATAGCGAAGGATTTCTAGAGCTTCCTCTATATGTGTGCAACGATTGTTGACTCATCTCAGTTGTTCTGAGAAGGATTGAGCCTGATAGCAAAGGAGTTTGATATCGATAGTGTGCTTCTCGTGAGTGATCTTTAGCTGCGCTTTGATCAGCTCCATTTATGCTTGCATATCAGAGAAATGGAGGTAGTCTTCACTTCTCATAATGGCTGGAATGCAAGAGGAGAAAACTGTCACAACGGGAGCAAGGGGAGGTGAGGGATAGGGGAAAGACAGATGGGAGGTCGAAAGAGAAGGGGTCTGTAGATGTCGGGAGGGACGAGCTCTCCAATGCAGAAAAAGAGTCAATCTGGTAGAGGAAAATGGAGTTCCGAGAAGGGAGGGGGGAGATCACCGAAGGACAGCTCGAAAGGTGGAGCAAGATGTTGCACTGAGGGAAGAGAGGAGAATGCGAACAATAGAAAAGAGGGGAGGAAAATAAATAGAGGAGGGAGAGGTGATAAGCGTGCTGAAAGAGGGGAGAATACAGAGATGGAGGGGAGACAATATCACCAGAAAGGAGAGGGGGGAGGTATGGGCATGACAGAGGTGCAAGGATAAATTCCAGGAGGCACATATGTAGAAGAAGACAATCATGTCGATGATATGCATGGGGAGGATCAAGGGATAGGGGTGAGAAGCGTGATTCCTTGGGAAAGTAGTTGACCAGTGGGTTTGGAGCAGGCTGAGATGGCCAAAGAGTCTACTTTTTTATTATTTTCTCTAAGGATGTGGTAAAATGAAAGATCCCCGATGTCTTGATAAAGTTTGTGATTCATGATTATGAGTCTGTTGAGGTCAATGTTGGGGACGTTGAGGAATTCAACATGAGTCAGATGACAATGGAGGAATTTCTGGAGACCATAACGTTTTTTATTTTGATCTTCTTGATTAATTGTAGCCCTTGCATCAGGGCATATGCTTTTGCCTTATTGTTTGTCATCTGCCCCAATCCCCATTCAAAGGAGGCAATGTGATTTCCTTGTTGATCCATGATGAGACCACCTGCTCTAGCTACACCAGGGTTTGATTTTGAGGCGCCATCAAAGAAGAACTTGGGTCGACATGAACCATCAAGCCATTCTAAAAATTCCCTCTCTTTTAATCTAACCTTCCACTACTCGTTATGAACAAGCTTCCTTACAATGGGTTTATCATATCTCGGGAGGTGATCAAGCACACATTTGAATATTTGTCTTTCCTCAACTTGCATGTCATTTATGTTTAAATAAATATTGTTATTGGCCAGAATGGTATCAACATTTAGGCTCCATGTCTTACTCTTCACCTTTCTCATGCATGGCTTTTGATCATGGAAGATGACTTTGTTCCTCATGAGCCATATGCTCCAAAGGAGGACATTAGGCAAAGTTTCCCAGATTATTTTGACGATGTTATTTCCCTTTTTCACACAGGGGTATTTATTTTTCCACTATGCTTTAGAATTTAGGACTGTGGAATTTGAGTCGATCTCCATCAAAAGAGGGGAAGAGAGATGGCTCCAACAGTTATGGGTGAAGGAATAGATTTTTTATTATTATTGAAAGTATTAGAATGCGCATAAACAAGGGTAGTAAATGATTCAATAAGGTGACTCACATTCCTCATGTTAAATAAACACCAGCTCTCACAACTGGGTAATTGGAGAAAGTCGATCTATATTACCTTATTTATATGGCTTGGTGGCATTACCTTATATTTATTTATTTTTATAAATGTGTATAACCTTATTTACTTTATTTTTAACTATAGTATTTATTGATAAGAATTATCAACTAATTTTAATTTTAGATTTATTAAATAATTATATAGTTAACAAATATTATTATTATTTATTTTAATTAATAATTAATGTAATTTGATTTTAATTTTTTATTAAAATTTTATTAATAATAATATTATAGGATTATTTTGAGAGTTTTTTGTGTCGAGGGCTCTGGCAGAGGTGATTGGGCCATATTCATCATGGAGCCTTGAAAGTCATGCGACAAATATCAACTGGACTCCCAATGTTAACACTTGCTCAGTTAGATCCATGCAAGGGTTGCACCAAGGGGAAGTATGTAAAGTCCACCTTTAATGAGAAGGAGAACCAAGCTTTGGGAATCCTTGAGAGAGTTCACACAAACGTGTGTGGACCATTCTCCATTGCTTCAACAACAAAACATAAGTAATATTGAATCTTTGTTGATTATTTTTCTCGTAAATGCTGGATCTTCTTCATGTAGAAGTAAGATCAAACATTCTCTAAGTTCTGTGTGTTTAAGGAATTAGTGGAGAAAGAGTCAAGAAAGCAAGTGAAGGCTATTACGAGAGATAATGGTGGAGAATAAATCTCTAATTAATTCAAGAACTTCTGCAAAAAAGAAGGAATTCGAAGAGAATTCATAATGCCTCATAACCCACAACAAAATGGGGTCGCAGAGAGGAAGAACAGAATGATCGTGGGTGCAGCATGAGCAATGTTGCATGATCAGGGCCTACCAATGCATGTGTGGGTAGAAGCATGCAACGCTGTGGTTTATGTGAAGAACCATTGTCCTCATAGAATACTTGGAATGAGTACACCTGAAGAGGCTTTCACTGGTAAGAAACCTGATGTTTCACACTTTAATATTTTTGGCTCATTTGTTTATGTGCATGTGAACAAGGATGCCAGGAAAAAGCTAGAATCAGAAGCTGATGTTGGGATTTTTGTGGGGTACACAGAAACACCCCATAATTATCGTGTGTATTTTCCAAACAACAGAATGACTGTTGTGCGACGGCATATAAAATTTGATGAGGGGAAATCCATGCAGTTGTCCCTTGAGAGGGAGTTGGACTTGCATGTAGAGGAGAAATTTTTGGTTCCCAAAGATGAGTCTCAAGATGTGGATCAGCCACATGAGGAGGTTCATGGAGTCAAGGAAATCACTCATGAAGAACCATCCAACAGAAATGGCAGAAGGTGTACCGCGAAAGCTGATAGGCTGAGACTTGATGTTGCACAGAAGGTAGGAGCCCCTGCTTCATAGCGCAAACAAAGACCGTCTCCTGGTCGATTTACAGAATACATGGCTCTTATGAGAAAATGTATTGTGACTGAACAATCTTCCTTTCAGGAAGTAGTGCAACAGTCTACATGGGTTGATGCAATGGTGGAGGAGTATGACTCCATTTTCAAGAACAGTGCATGGGAAATAGTCCCAAGACTTTTTGAAAAATCAGTGGTAGGTTTGAGATGGATCTACAAGGTAAAGCAAGATGTTGATGGGAGTGTGGAGAAATAAAAGGCCAAATTTATGGCCTAGGGTTTCTCATAGATCGAGGGGATAGATTATGATGAGACCTTTGAACCTGTCGCAAGGTACTCTTCCATAAGATCCATCCTTTCATTCTCAACGCAGATGGGTTGGCGCATTCATCATATGGATGTGAAAACGTTTCTTAATGGGATCATTGAGGAAGATGTGTACATAGAGCAGCCTGAAGGTTTCGAGATCTTCAACAGTGAGTCACATGTGTGCCGACTCAAAAAAACGTTGTATGGGCTAAAGTAAGCACCCTGTGCTTGGTGCACTCGGATAGACAACTATTTCATCGGACTGGGCTTCACCAAAAGTGAAGCAAATGCAAACTTGTACCAGATTGTGGTTGAGGGCAAGCTATTGATCATTGTTCTATATGTTGATGATTTAATTTTGACTGGTGTTGAGCAGCTGATACACTCATGAAAGGAGGATCTTGCAAGGGAGATCAAAATGAAGGATATCAGACTCCTTCATTATTTCCTTGGATTGGAAATATGGCAGCAGGATGGTAAAATTTTTTTGTCTCAAGGAAATTATTCAAAGGAGATACTGGGCAAGTTTAACATGGAGAGCTGCAAACCCATGGATACTCCTCTTCCAGGAAATTGGAGGAAAGAGGATGCTACTTCTGGAGAGGTAGCGGATGCTATTGTCTATCTATAGTTAGTGGGTTCGCTAATGTATCTAGTGAACACAAGACTGAACATTTTCTATGCAATTAACCAGCTGAGTCAAGATATGGTTATGCCTACCAAGCTCTTTTGGAAGGCGGGGAAGCATGTCTTGAGATACCTGAGGGGCACATCAGAGTATGGTCTATGGTACAAACATATGAATGGAGTGAAGTTGCATGGCTTCATGGATGCAGATTGGGCTGGCAGTCCATCGGACAGAAAGAGCACATCAGGGGGGATCTTTAGCATTGGGTCGACAGCAGTTACCTGGTACAGTAGGAAGAAACGATCCGCGACACTCAGTTCAGTGGAATTGGAATACATGGCAGCAAGTCAAGCTGCATGTGAGGCTATCTATATGAGAAAGATCTCGGTTGGTTTGTTTGGTTCTCAGATGGATCCGACAGTGATTCATTGTGATAATCAGAGTTGCATTAAAATCTCGATTAATATTGTGTTTCATGATAGGTCCAAGCATATAGATATCTGATACCATCATCTCAGATATTGTGTGCAGAGAATAATCATGTTGCTAAAGTACATTCCCATGGAAGATCAAGATGCAGATATTCTGACGAAGGCCCTTACCAGGAGAAAATTCGAATACCATAGAGACAAGATCGGGTGAAGGATAATCCCTTTATTGTTGAGAGGGAGCGTTGAGATTCAACAAGAAGATTCAACACCCATACCTAGTGCATTAAGCACCTGGTTTCCTTAAGCACCCAAAGAAGGGTGTGGCCCACAGAGTTATTTTGGGTGCATGTCTATTTTTATTATTCCTTAATTTATATGGACATTAAAATATAATCTATTCTCAATGTTGAATTGAATAAGTTAAATGAAAGTGGAAAATTCAGTTAGCTAGTGGATTTTGAGTTAGAGGTTAGTTGGTGGGACATGCAGAGTAATTATAGTTGTAACAGAGTTCGAAGTGTAGTGGTGCATTAGTTAATGCAATTTGTAAATTGTTTAACTTAGTTAAGAGAGTTAAACTCAGTTGTGCTAGTTGTAACTGAAGATACAAGTAGTGAGAGATCAAGTGAATTAAATATTAATTAATTCACATGCAACTGAGGATTTACTATTATTAGCTGCATGCATGTCAGATCCAGTGGAGACCCAATATCAGTTGTGAAATTATTGGCTTGCACACATGCATCCGACCACCCATTGGAGTGCCCATGATACTTGCGCAGTCAAGGCTGACAATAATTCATGTCTTTTAGGGATCTTGACCATCAGGGATTGCGCAAGCAAGGCAGGTTGTTAGGAGGCTGGAAATTGACTAAGTATTGGTCAATTTTCCGTGAGGACAGTGTGAGATAGATAGCTGAATTTTGGAGGCTCTTGTGAGAAGAGAAAGGCATTGTATTTGTTTCATGATCTATGCTTAATATACAATATAAGATAGTGGGTTTTTTAGTTGTAAGATTTCCCCGGGAAATTATCTGTTGTGTGTGATCTGATTCTTCTTCATGTTCATGTGATTAGCGATTGTGTTTTTAATTCCGCAAAATATTTGTAGAAGAGATTCAGTATTTAAATTTCGTACATTATTAGATAGGGTGAATCCAAGATATACATTCTTGTCGTATAATTTATACATGGTATCAAAGCACAAAAAATTGTAGAAGTGAAGCAGGAGCTGAGTTTTCTAACTGGATATAATTCGAATTTGTAGAAATACTTTCTTGGTGCTATAGCTTATTCAAGATTGAAATGGCTTTCAATGTCTTGAGGTTAGAGTATGCACTCGAGGGCAGCTCGAACTACAATGCTTGGAAGGACATGATGGAAGCAGTACTCAGAGACAATGGTTTGAAGGAATTCATTGAAAAATATGTTCCTAAGCCCGATGTTGCAGATGTTGCAAATCTTGATGCATGGCAAAAGAAAGTGGAAAAGGTAAGGAGGATCTTGTTGGAGGGAGTACAAGACCACATTGTCTCAAGCCTCCATGGGAAAGCCAAACAATATGCAATGTGGAATGCTTTGACAAATCTATTCCAAAGCAGCAACGACCATAGGAAATTGGCACACAAAGATAAAATCAAGAAGATCAAGATGGAAAAGGGTGGCACCATTTCAAAATATCTCACGAAGTTTGTCCAGTGTTGGGATGAACTAGGGAGTGTGCGAATAATAGTCACTAATGATGATTTGGTGAGCTTGGCTCTCCTAGGACTTCCTAAGAGTTGGTATAGTTATGAAGACTCTGTCAATGGATGGGGAAAATTGCCAGATTGGGAATGACTGTGGTCGGATTTGGTGCAGGAGGAGTTCAGATGGAACACTATAGATGGATCTTCATCTAAGCATGATGATGAAGAGGATTGTGCTTTGGCTGCCAAGGCGAAGAAGGGGAAGGGGAATAAATTCCATTCTAAATCCGAGTCCAAAGGCAAGAACCAGGACATTTCCAAGGTGAATTGTTTTCACTATCACGAACATGGGCATTTGGCTACTAAGTATCCACAAAAGAAAAAGAACAAGAATTTTGTTGGATTTGCAGCTGGTGAGGCTCTTGACTCGCAAATTGAGCTTGAATTCTCATTGTTCGAATGCATGGTGTCAATTGCATTGGGATCTATGTGGTATTTGGATAGTGGCGCTTCCTTTCACATGACGGGAGATAAGGAACTTTTCAGTGACTTGGAGGAGAAATATCTCCATATGCATATTGAAATGGGCGACGATGGATGGTACAGTGCTACCAGGATTGGTACCATTACCTTTTAGAGGGAGTCCGGTAAACCATTTCAATTAAAAGATGTAATGCATGTAATAGGTCTAAAGAAAAATTTGGTATCAGTCGCAATGTTGGAGGATAGAGGCTATGATGTTGTTTTTAGTGATGGAAATTTTTTTTTGCAACATAAAACAACGGGTCAAGCCAAGAGGATATGGATTCAAATTAATAATCTCTACAAGTTGGAGGTAGATGGCTGCACTACCATGATGGGAAAAGTGGAAAAAGTGGTGAGCCAGGATGAGGGTGAATTATGGCAGAGGCGATTGGGCCATCTTCGTCATGGAGCCTTGAAAGTCATGTAGCAAATTTCTACTGGAATTCCAATGGGAACACTTGCTTAGTTTGATCCATAAAAGGGTTGCACCATGGGGAAGTATGTAAAATCCACCTATCATGAGAAGGAGAACCGAGCTTCGACGATCCTTGAGAGAGTTCACACATACGTGTGTGGACCATTCTCAGTGCTTCAACAACAAAACATAAGTACTATGTAATCTTTGTTGATGAATTTTCTCGTAAATGTTGGATCTTCTTCATGCAGAAGAAAGATCAAACATTCTCTAAGTTCTGTGAGTTTAAGGCATTGGTGGAGAAAGAGTCGGGGAATCAAGTGAAGGATCTTAGGAGCGATAATGGTGAAGAATATATCTCTAATGAATTCAAGAAATTCTACAACAAAGAAGGAATTCAAAGAGAACTCATAGCGCCTCATAACCCACAACAAAATGGGGTCGCGGAGAGGAAGAATATAATGATCGTGGGTGCAGCAGGAGCGATGTTGCATGATCAAGGCCTACTAATGCATTTGTGGGCGGAAGCATGCAACACTACGATTTATGTGAAAAATCGTTGTCATCATAGAGTACTTGGCATGAGTACACCTGAAGAGGCTTTCACTGGTAAGAAACCCGATGTTTCACACACTAATATTTATGGATCATCTATTTATATGCATGTGACCAAGGACGTCAGGAAGAAGCTGGAACCAACAGCTAAGCATGGAGAGGTTAGAGAGACTGTGGAAGAATGAGAGAGAGATGATAGAGATGTTGTGCACATCCATAGCTGATATGAAGCATATTTGAAGGCTGGAAGGGTAGAAGAGAAAGTGGAAGAAAACAGAGCTAATATGAAACATATTTGAAGGTTGGAAGGGCAGAAGAGAAATTGGAAGAAAACAAAGCTGATATGAAGCAAATTTGAAGGTTGGAAGGGAAAAAGATAAAGTGGAAGAAAACAGAGTTGATATCCACGTAAATCAACATTTTATTTTCATGTTGAATGAGGGGATTGTAGTCTTATTTCAGGTTGTAGCTTGATAAATTTCCAGTTTGTTCTTGGTGAGGTAGGAGCCTCATGTAGGTTGTAGCCTGCAGAAAAGTTATGGGAGGTGAAGCTTCCTTGCAAGTTGTAGCGTGTAGAAGTTGAGTTAGGAGCCTCATGTGGGTTGTAGCTCGCAGAAAATACATCGGAGTTGGTGCTTTCATTTCAAGTTGTAGCTTGATAGATGTCCAGTTGGAGTTGGTTGAGGTAAGAGCCTCATGTGGGTTGTAGCCTGTAGAAAATAGATGGGAGTTGGAGCTTCCTTGCAAGTAGTAGCTTGCAGAAATTGAGGTAGTAGCCTCTTGTAGGTTGGAGCCTACATAAAATTAGTTGTGAGAGGGAGTAGGAGCTTGCCTTTGCATCACAAAAATAATAAGATGTGGTTTTCTCCCTTGTGGGTTTCCACTTATACCTGGTGTTTATGTGCTTGATGATCATGTGTTGATGTGATGTTTTAATCTGCTTAATTACTTATTGTCCACATATTCAGTTTGTTGATTCATTATGTATTAAGTTGTTCATAAAATGAAGTAGTTAAAGAGTTTAAAGACAAGATTTTTAATGTCCATGAATGTACTAAACTGATTCACCCCCCCTCTCATTTTAGCTAAGGGTTCATAAATTGGTATCTGTTGTGCTATGCAACAAACCCCCCATTTTTATTTTTTAAAATAGTTTAAAATTTGATAATATAAATAGGGACCCTTCCTAAAATGTATTTTTTCATTTTGAATTAAAATAAAACTCCAAAACATTGTTGTTTTAAAAATAAAACAAAAAACAAAAAGAAATTAATAAGTTCCATTTTCGTATCTTTGTGATCACCCTATCGCAGATCGCATCACGCATAATCTTTTCCCCATTAAAAGTTAAGCACAAAACATGAAATCCTAATTTGCGATTTGCGATTTGAACTTCGCAAGTGGCATCATAAATCACATATCGCACATATACATTCAAAACTTAAGACATTACTTATCAATATTCTGATGTTGCAATATCCCGATAAAGGCGATTTTGCGATTTTTCCATATCTCGAAATCACATATCGCATGACGTAAATCTTGTTAAAGAAATTCACTTAAAAAAAAAAGTTCAAAAACACGCGATGCAATGGATTTAACAGGGTTTAATGAAGATTTTAATGTGAAAATAAATCATGTCAGAAATAATTAATCATGTTTCATCATCCCAATGCAAACAATTATTGTTTTGTTACGGCTAATTAATGATACAGCTGCTTCCTGAATATTTTCTTTTAAAATTGATCATTTCACTATATCTTTCATCATTTAATCGTTACTATATCTTAAATAGGGATTTTTCTTCAAGAGATGTCCATACACAAAGTGATGCAGAAACACAACAAACAAACTGTTGCAAAATTTGAATGTACAAAAATGTCGTCCACATTCACAAATACTGTTTGCACTGTAGATGGAGGTGCTACAACATGGAAAACCATCTATACTATCCTCGAAGATGAAAAACCTAAGGTAATGGAGGTCAAGGCAACTACTGATGATGTAAAGCCCTCAGATTTATAGTTTAAAGATGCTGCATGCTCCTTCCTTCACAGAATAGCAGCAAGGGCTAGGCTTTTACCATATACTGATATGATAAGATGGGTGGTTGAGAATTAAAAAATTGAAGGTAGACAATTCAGAACCATTAAGAATGAAATCTTAGGTTCTTTTAGACCTGAAGATTTGAAAGTCATGTACAAACTGCCCGACCAACAAGACATTTATGACAACCAGTTTGTTGAAAAATTTGAAAAGGATAATGAAGACCCTTTCAAAATGATTCAAGGTTGGAGGAAAATGGATAATAAGTTTAAGCATGATAAATCAGGTATGTATCCTATTGCTTCACTTGAAAATCCATAAAATTTGCAGCATCAATGTTGTGCAGATTATATGGTCTCCCCGATAACACCAAGTTCTCTATTAATTGGGTTCCCTTGATTGACTTCTGTGTTAATTATCACATCATGAATTGGGAAACCATTTTTTCCAAAAACCTAGCCAAAGCGATTACTGAATATTGCCAGGCAAGAGTTATTTCTTCCAAAGTCGTCCCCCAATTTTTCATGAGCGCATATGTTTTCGATGCCATTTTTTTCTCCACCAGCTTTCCAATTATGGATTGGAAATGGACTCCCGAGGACCCTACCCCTATTCATTTAAGTCATAAACATATATGGGAACATTATTTTGTACCACACTTCCACAGGTTATGTTATGGGGTTGTATTGCCATTACATCAGTTAATGTTTGATAGAGAGAGCCCCAGGTTCACTAAAGAAGCCATCACAGATCTCCAAATGATAGGAAGATGTTTTATTGAAGAATAATTTTCATACATCAGAGTATTCAGAAGCTCCACTCCTCCACATGTGCTTCCTTTGTATTTTTCAGATAAACTAATGGCAAGAGAAGTGGCCTACCAAACTATTGGCAATGGACTCACTAAAACTCTGAAAGATATGAAAAAATATTTATGGCCAAGTTTCCCAATTTTGTGTGGTTCATTCTCCCTCATGAATTTCAATCATGCGTTGAAAGAATGCCAGAAAATTTATTTTTTGAAGCTCCCTATTCTACCGCTAAGGCAATTCGACCCAAAGCAGATCGCTTATAAATTTACTTAGTCAGTCAAAATCAGACCTGTCATACACACATATGATAGATTTGAAGACGTTTTGCAATTCGTTGAAACTTTTGAAGAAGTTCAAAACTTTGTCAGATTGAATATAAACCCAGAGGAATTACAAATATTCGATGAGTATAGAGAGAAAATACTCAAACGTATTCCAAAAAATATCTTGATTACTAGTTATATGACTGAACCAAGCAAAGTGATTTGAACAGAAGAATCAGACCCACAGAACGAAAGTGAGCTATATAAATTATGGAATTCAGTTAGTAATACATTGATGGATACCCCCAAGGGATCATCCACACAGAAAAACACAGGATTTTAGACCCCTGAGGGTCAGATAGTTTTAGCAAAAGAAACCACCAAAAGTCCTGGGATAAGCTCCCAAGATGCATAAGTTATTCCTGCATTTCCTACTGCTGAAATTATTCTAAAGGTAACTGAAATCCCTCCATTAGATGTATTCTATAGCCCTCTTCATAAAGCTATAGTCATGAAACAGAGAAAGAGAAGAAGATTGAAATACCCCCAGGTAATGAGATCATGGAAGTTGTATGGAAAGACACCCCATCAAACCCAATCGACAACCTAATTCAGATATCACAATTTGTTGGAGCATATAATACCGCAAAAATGGATAAATTATCCAAAGTATCCATTTTGGTTCAAGAGAAGGATGATAAAATAATGCAACTACAACAACAACTGGATGAAGAAAGGAACAGTTTGAATCAGAAGGCCGAGCAGCAAGTCTTTAAATTACAACAAGATATGGAAGTACTTAAGATAAGTCATGAAAATGACTTATCCAACAAAGACACACTGATTAATGATTTGAGAGAAAATCTTATAAAGTATGAAGACATTCCTACTGCAGAGGAATTCATTAAAGAAGCATTGGCATTAAATGCCCTACTCTAAAAAACAATAAGACTTGTTTGTCTTACAAATTTCAGACATAGTTCCACATTTGGAAATCGATGAACAATTGACTAATACAATCATTGATCATAGAATTGGGTTTAATGAACTCAATACCAAAATTTCTGACAATATTGAATGGCAGGATTCAGAGAAAGAGATAAGATCAAATCTCCCAAAGATCAAAGGAACTTATAAAGACATTCTCTTTACTGACTGGGATACATAGGTAAAACAGGCAGAATTGGCAATAGCTAGAGCATCAGGCATATCAAAGAGCACTGTCAAAACAATCAACCACATGTTAAATACCTCTAGTTTAATTAAAGAAGGAGATCCTAAATCAATTCCTGATCTCAAAATATTGGAGAAAAGTTGGAAAAATACAGGTCAATACGAGAAGAAACAATTGCACAGCTGAAAAAGACTAATTGGGAAGCATACTGGAAATTCTTGGTTAAGCCTCATAATCAAATAATGACATTAAATTGTTCTCTAGATTCCATAAAAAAAATGCTGCCACTTTTACTTGATGCTATATTTACTGGACAGATGAAAACACAATTTGGGAAGCCTCCACAAGTCCAACCAATGTTCGATATTTGTGAACAGAAAAGCCAAGCTGGCACTAGCCGATCATCAAGCATGATCACGAGTTAATTTGTTTTGACAATTTCAATTTTAGCAATTAGATACTAGGAATGAGAAAGGTTGTTAGAAACCTCTTCATAAGATATTTTGTACAATCTATTTTTGTAAGTAGATAATATAGTATTTAAACCCTTCTCATGCATTTAGAGAAGGGTCCAAGATTTTTATTAAGAACATTTACAAAGAATGCATTATTATATGTTTGTGGATGTCTTGATAAGATAGTGGAACATGGTCTTTTCAATTATATATCATCTTGGTTGATCACTGTTGATGCACTATTGTATTCTCTGAAAGACTTATCGATAGAAGATTGATTGTGGCCTATTATCACTGGTTAGATGAGCAGGACAACACACATCTGGTACTATTATCATGTATGCTAAAATTTGTTTTAACATTAGTGGTAAATCTATCTGTTAGCCACCTATATTTCCATTATATCAGCTGGTGGCTAAATATTCTTTGCAGCCTTCAAGAAACAAATTCAATCCTGAACTTGTTGGTGCTTGAAGTCTATTGGTAAGATCATAAACTGCTGGTTGGTTCTTCATACTTTTCCTTCTCTCAGCCTCTGATATTCCACGAAAATCCAAGTCAAATACTGCTGCATCCCTTTCCCTTTTCCCTCCCTTTCTTCCGTCTTACCTTCATTCTTCAATTTCCTTTTATTTCATAAAAACCCCACCAAACCATGTGTTATCCCTTATCTCTCCATTAATCTCCTTTCCTAAGGTTAAAAACCTATTTTTTAACCTTATCGGAATTATATTTCCTTTTGAAATTCTTTGGAAAGAACCATAGAAAACACATATTTTTATGCGTTAGGCTTAGGTCCCTCAGGCTAAGCTCCCTGCCTTTTCTTCCTCCATATACACCGACGCCAGAACCACGCGCTAAGTCAGACAGGCGCTTAACTTTTGAAATTTATTTTCTGCCCGAAAAACATTGAAAAACCTTCGTAAAACGCAAAAATCGGGTTTGTTTTATTTTTTATAAAGTTTTCCGCCAAAGAAATTATGTTAAAACTCGACCGTCGATCTGCCCCACAGATCAACGGTGCAGAGCACGCCTCACCTGGTGGACCCCCTTTCCGCACTGTTTTCCGTTTCCGCCGGTTTCATCCCACACCGCTTTCCACGTCAAAGTGGTTTTCTCCCGTCGACCAGCGATTCCACACGCTGGCCGACACGTGTCCTCCGCCTCGTTCCAAAACCGCTGTGCTATCACATTGCCCGCACGTTATCTATCGTCCCATAACCCCGCAGCGGGATTCACCTCTGCTGTCGGATCTGGGCCCTCCCATCCGGCGGTTGCTGATTGCCTTTTCTGCCCGACCGTTAATGAACATGCGCGCCCGTTAATCTATCCACCGCGCGGCCAAGATTCGATCTTCGCCGTCGATATCTGTAGATCGACGGCTTACATTCGTTCTCCCGATTCCATTGTACAAATTCCCTTTTTCTCCGCTGACTTTCCAAAATGCTCCCGACTGTCGATCGCAATACAATCAACGGCTCCGATTGCTCCATTTTCCCGCACGCCCTCCAAAGCAGATTGACCTATAAACCGGATTTTTTACGTATTTTTTGTATTTTGCAGGGAAGAAGTCATTTGTTCGTGTTTTAAACAGGGTTTCTCAGACCTGGAGGGTGACGATCCTTTATGTCTCGATTTCTCCGTGGAAATCACCTACAAAGCCATTTTTCACGTCTCATCAGTGTGTCCAACGGCATTGATGCCTTTTTCTACCTGCACAACCCTGCACAGCAAGGAATACCGTCAAAATCAACGCAGAGAAAGAGTATCGGATTTTGAAGACAAAATGAACCAGAACAGCAGATTAGTGAACAGATTGATGGGGATTACGGCTAAGATAGTTATCAAAAGCCTAATCCCCAACTCAGAACACAGATTAAAGGAAAACCTAAAAGTGTTCATCAGACACATCGCCTCCACCGCCATAATTTGAGGCGAATTTATTCCTCAACCACCGCAGTGCCACCTATTGCCTCAAAATGCTCAGTCAGAGGCCGAATTTATTGAACAGGGACAGATATTATGCCTCGGAACAGCCAAAGAAGTTATTTCTGCCCCAAATTTAATGACAGAATGTTTGCAGAGTAACCCTAATAGTACGCAGAGCCTCAAAGGTCAACAAAAGCTCCTTCCGAGCTTACTTCATAAGTATAAGCACATTAACGCAGTGGAACACCTGTATAATTTCTTCATCGAGCCTCCCAGGGCCAGGAAGACATTAATTTTGCATTAATTGTATTTGAGATCTTCCCATCAGATCTCACCTCCTCATCCTTCTATAAATACTCCAGAAGAAGATGAGTGAGGGGTTGGATTGTTTTGGTTGATAATGTAATTGCTGAAGCATTGTGATGTAATTGAGCTGGAAAACTCTTGACTGTAAATAGTGGTTTCATAGGCTCTTGGAGCTCTGCTTGTAACAGATAGGTTAGGTTGTGAAGAGAGATGGATTAAAATATTGGATCTGAAGATTGTAACTGGTTTGAAGCAATCAATACAAGCTGATTTATGGGATCCTGGTCTAGGCTGATGGTGATGTTATTCTCACTGTGAACTTGTCATTTTATTTCTGTTTTCAATGTGTTTCATTTTCCACTGTAAAGAACAGTTTAAACAGTGTTAGGACCTACTGTACATCAGTAACCTTCTCTGGCTGAGAAATATTTATCTCAATGTTTTCTTCAAATTGTGTTATTTAGAAATGATTTAATTCAGTCTAAGTACAGAGGTGCTGGCGTTCCCTCATCTTTTCGTCACTGCTGAATGTTATTTTTGAATGTTACATTCAATATATGTTGTGTAAGGAATGAATTGAGGAAATCAAAGGTTAGCCCTGAGTCCCTTTCTTGTTTTCTCAACTATTTGATTGTTTTCCCTTAGGATGTGTTAAAAGATGACTAGTTTCAAAGTACTTATCAGATCTTAGACCATTCTTTGTTATCTTTGTGATTGTCTTGGAAGTAACTAAGTAAAGAAGAGCTAGGAGACGATCATGGTGAGCCCAGCCCGCTAGTTTCTACTCCAAAGGTTGCCTTTCAAGTTTCCCTGCGTTTTTAGATGTTTTCTATTGGAAGTGTATCAAAGGCTGGCTAGTTTCAAAGTACTTACCAGATCCTAGTTTTCTTCTGTGTTTTTCTTAAGTGCCTGGTCAAAGGCTGGCTAGTTTCAAAGTACTTACCAGATCTTGGGCTGCTCTTTGTTTCTGCATTTGTTATTTCCCTTTCTTTTTGTACCACTCCATTCCATAAATCAAACCTTAAAGAGATCCTTAGGCATAGATGACTTGCCCCATAGATTTCTCTTGAACCTAAATGTTTCGATTAAACCCTCTTATGACTCCATAGCCCAATGGATTGAAAATTTTCCATCATCTTTCTTCATAATCAAAACTTACTCTTTTGCTTGCAACTTCTCACCTTTGAACCTATTTGCATATAGATCTTTCCGCCTCAGACAACAGTTATGTTCAACCATCCGAGAAAACCAAACAAAACCCTTGGCCTTCATAACTAGCCTAATATCATCACCCTAAACTTCAAAGACAATATCCATCTTTGTACATATTGGAGAGATCCCTCTCCGGATTCAGGAGGGCTAGATCCTAGAATCCCAAAGTTGGTTGAAATGATGTTAACTCTGTAATCGGACTTTGCCAATCTTGCTGGTTACAGAGACCTAATGGAAATATAATGGAAATATTTAGCCACCAGCTGATATAATGGAAATATAGGTGGCTAACAGTGGCTCCACTTGGGGATGGTGCCTTCTTGAAGGCATCAAGAATTCAGACTTGATTTCTCCGGGATGCTGACTGGTGCCTGACCCATTACTTGCTCTCGCTTTTCGTTGACAAAATAATATCAGTCATGAAAGAAAGATGAATTTCATCAATACAACTTCTACCTACCCCAATCCTACTGATCTAACATTTTCTCTTCATCAGAGTGCACTTGGATTGGCAAACTCTTATTCACAACATTTTATTCTTTTGAAAGAAGGAAATCTAATCTATTTCTACTCCTTATTTCTCCCTGAACTCAGATTAAACAGTTGAGCTCAGATATTTCTCTACCTAGTCTACTGTCTGTTGGGATTAAACAGTCCAACAAACTTTCATTCTCTAAATTCTACAACAGAAATTTAAAAATAGTCAAGTCAAGATTGAGTTGTTTGACTTGCTATGATCTATGGCATAAAGACAAGCTGCACATAGATTATTATTTGCAGAAAATTTTAAATCAAAACAGAAGGCTTAAGATCTGAAAATTTCTTATTATGGCCTTCTCTTATTTTCACAGCTCTGTTTTTCCTTTTCGGTGAGCTATCTTTGCCTTTCTTCTGGTTCAAGTTTTGAGCGGATTAGAACCAGGTCTTCTCTTTTATGACTCAGAAAATAAATAGTTTTGAGTCATCTTTCTCTTGGGAACTTTGGTTCAGATTTTGAGTTTGTTTGAACCTTAATTTCTATTCTAATCTATCTACTGATAAGCCAAGATTAAACAGTTTGGCAAATCAAATTCGCTACCCTATCAGCAGAAAATTGAAAGCTAATTAGTCAAGATTAAATAGTTTGACTAATTAGAAGTGTGTTTTAAGGAGTGGCATTTAAGCTTGCACACTTTCAGATTTATTTCTCTTTTTGGCATGGGGCTTTGCCTTTCTTGTTTTCATTTCTGCCCTCTTTTCTTTCTTTCTTTGTTTTTTGTATTTTTTGATTTTTCATAACTTTGAATGCAATGATGGATGAAATATTTACAGTGGACAAAAGGTAAAAAAGGCTTAAAAACATGAAATAATTTAAGAAAGGTAATGCTTCAGCATCCTGCCATTGACAGGACCCCCAAACAATTCTGTCCCATTTAGCTCTTGTAAGAAGAATGCATTGTTTCCAGCAACTGAATGAATAGAGTAAGGGCCAAGCCATAGATTGTCAAATTTTCCATGCTTTCCCTTATCTTCCCTCTTTGAGTCCCACTTTAAAACTTTGTCCCCAATCTTGAAATTGCTGGCCTTTGTTCTTTTGTCAAATATCTTCTTGATATTGTCTTGCTTCTGCAATGCTTTGTTGTACACTTCCTCCCTGGTTTGCTGAAGATGAATGGTCTGATTTATTCTTCTGATTATGTCATTTTCTTCAGTCTGCAACTCTTGAATTAACTTCATAACTGGTACACCAAGGCTGTTAGGAAAGATTGCATCTGTACCATACACAAGCTGGAAGGGTGACATACCAATGGATTTCTTCAAAGTTAATCTGTCAGCCCAGAGTGCATGGATCAGCTTTGTGTGCCAAGACTTCTTGTTGTCCTCCAACAGTTTCTTTATTATGTTCACCAAGCTTTTGTTGGAAGACTCTGCAAGTCCATTACCTTGAGGGTAATAGGCTGTAGAGTGTCCCAATGTTATCTGATACTTGCGACAGAATTCCACCATTTTCTTTGATCCAAATGCTGCAGCATTATCAGTGATGATCTTGGTAGGACAGCCAAATCTGGAAAGGATATTGGTTTCTATGAATTTAATGATAACCGAATCATTGGCCTGCCTACAAGGAATGGCTTCTATCCACTTAGTGAAATAGTCTGTGGCGGTAAGAATCCACCTATGCTGGGCAGAGGAAGGTGGATGGATTTCTCCTATGAAGTCAAGTCCCCATTGTTGAAAAGGGGCTTCAACAGTAATTGGATGCAGAGGCAGGGGTAGTAATTTTCTCTTGCCTTCAAACAGTTGGCATTTATGGCAAGTAGTTGTCATTTTGTGTACATCAGGAAAAAGGGTGGGCCAATAGAAACCAACCCTCAAAAATTTGTTGGCTGTTGACTTTCAGTACAAATGGCCTCCACATTCTCCTTCATGGAATTCCTGCTTAATCTTTTCTGCATCAAACTCAGGCAAACATTTAAGCAATATACCACTTGCATTTTTCCAATAAAGACATTTATCAATAATGCAATAGTTTACAGCTTTTAACTTTAGGAATCTTGCCTTTGTTTTGGATAAACCAGGAGGTGTATTCAGATTAAGTAAAACATAAACAATATCAGTATACCAAGGAGAATTCGCAAAATGATTTTCAACAATGGGAGTTGAGAATTCTTCTTGGTTATCCAAAGCATCGATCATATTAATATCAAGAAGTTCACAATTTGATTCAGCCATTAACCTAGCTAGACCCTGGCCTTTGATGAGCTTAGTGGGTTTAATCTCCAAATCATATTCAAGAATAACAACAATCCACTTACCTCTTTTACCATCTGGATCCTGGGTTAGAATATCTTTAACAACTGAATTTGGGACAAAGGCAATGATATGTGAGTGAAGGATGTATACTCTGAAGTCTTTTAAAGCCTTTACCAAAGCAAAAGCCTGTTTCTCCATAATGTTGTACTTCAAAGGGGCATCCCTCAAGGCCTTACTAAAGAATGCAATGGGCTGCTCTTGTCCTTGTGGATTTTTCTGTAAAAGGACAACAGCTATGGTATGTTCTGATGCAAATGAGAAGATATAAAAATCCTTTGAAAAATCAGGACTTATGAGAACCGGTGTCTTGGTTAACGCTTGTTTCACCAGTTCAAAGGATGTCTTTGCTTCCATGGTCCATTTCACCCCTTGCTCCTTTTTCAACATGTTTGTGATATTCCTAAGGAGCTCAGCCAAGTTGGGGATGAACCTTCTCAAAAAGTTTATCTTTCCAATGAAAGACTGTAACTCTTTGATGTTTCGAGGATGAGATATTTGAAATATGGCCTCAATCCTCGTGGGATCGATCTTTATGCCCTCTTCTGAAATGATGTGCCCAAGAAGTTTACCTTCTTGGAGACCAAATAAAGTCTTCTTAGGGTTCAAAGATATCCCGAACTTCCTGCACTTCTCGAAAACTTTCCTCAAGTGTTCTAAGTGTTCTTCATCTGTTTTTGAAAACACAGTTACATCATCAAGATAGATAATGATGAAGAAAACCCAATTCTTCCGAGAAGGCTATGTCCATGGCTCTCTGAAAGGTTTCTCCAGCATTCATTAGACCAAAAGGCATTTTCACATACATGAAAATGCCCCATGGTGTAGTAAAAGTTGTCTTTAATTGATCATCAGGGTGGACTAAGACTTGATTATACCCTGAATAGCCATCCAGCAAAGAAATTCTTTTAGACCCCACCACCCTTTGTAAAATATGATCCATCTTGGGCAAAGGGTAGTTGTCCTTTAATGAAGCTTTGTTTAAATTTCTAAAGTCTATACAAAGCCTGATTTCTCCAGTTTTCTTCCTAACAGACACCAGATTAGACACCCACTCAGAATACCTAATAGGGACAATAATACCGGCATCGTGCATCTTCATGATTTCCTTCTTAACCAATGGTAACTGGACAGGGTTTATTCTGCGCAGTTTCTGTTTGAATGGTTTTTGGTTTTCTTTAAGAGGGATTTTGTGCTGTATTATTTCAGTGTCATAGGATTTAAGATCTTCATAACTCCACGCAAAAACATCAGAAAATTCTTTGAACAACTCTAAGTATTTGAGTTTAATGTGAGCTGGTAAAGTTTTGGACAGCTTGATCATTTTCAGTTTTTCCTTCCTGCCTATATTGCATTCCTCCACTTCAGTTTCTACAGGTTCCAGTTTAGGTTTGTTGGCCACATCATCAAAATCAAACAGTTCTTCTAGAGGGGCCAAAACCTTGGGCAAACTATCATCCTTAGAATGCAGAGTTTCCAATTCCTCTGCTTCAGATTTTGCACTTAATTCTGTTTGGTTTCCAAGTTTGACAGTCTGAAGGTTTATATCTGCAAGCTCAGGAGACGGTTCTTCTTCACCAAGAAAATTTTCTTCATTGCAATCTGAATCATAATCTGAATCTGAACTATGGAGTTCAAAATCATTTCTGAATTGCATGAAGTCTTCTATTTGTTTATCTCCATCAAACACCTGCCAATATTTCTTGTTATCCGGGATAGCTGGTCTGAATTTTATCTGAGAGGTGTCATCATACAGTATTGGGCAGGTTCTAGCAGCAAAGGCTAAGTTGTGGGCTGCAATGTTTCCTTTTCTTGGGACAAAAGTCAGTGTGGACTCCTCAAATGTTTTCAAAAGATCCATGACATCATTCCTGTAGGCCCTAAGTCTGGGGTGATTTGCATTATACTCCCCATTAACTTGCCTAATGATCAGTTCAGAATCCCCATACACATTGATTCTCTTGGCACCTAACTTTTTCAAGAGATGCAAGCCTAAGAGAAGGGATTCATATTCTGCTATGTTGTTGGAGCACTGAAAATTTAATTTACATGAAATACATTCTGTATGATTGTTTTCAGTGTTAGTAATCCAGACACCTGCACCAGCATTTGTTTTGGTGCATGACCCATCAAAATACATAGTCTAGAGAGGAACATTCTCAATTTGGTGGATGGGCTTTGTATAATTTGATTCCTCAAGTTTTTCATCGGGTTGAGGACTGTCCTTTCGACCGTCAAGTTTTAAATTCAAAGGATTGATAACTTGCAGTTCAAGATCTGTGTTTAGTTTGCTAGGATCTTCGGACACAATAGACCGTTTCGGCAATTCAGCGTTGTTTTCCTCTTCCTTCGCTTTAGCCATTAATTCTGTTGACATGATTTGTTCTGTGAGTGTTTCATCATTGAACATGATGAAAGAATCAAGGCTTGTGTTTATAGCATACAGAGGAGAGTTTTGAGGCCGGTCTTGACTTGTCACTGTGTACTGCATGTGGGATTCCCTGTAAAGTTTTCTAGTCTGATTAAAAACAGGGATAGTCGCATAGGTCATGTCCATTTGCATAGTTCCCTGTAGCTTAGCCCCCCAAGATCTTGATAAAAGCATTCCATACTTTGGGGGGACATCAGCCACAACAACATCCATGACTAAGCATTTGGCTGGAATCTGGGCTAAGTTAACACAGAGATCTTTTATCAATCCTAGACATTTAACTCTGCTTGAGTCAAAGGAGTACAAGTCTTTGTAAGGTCTGGTAATTTCAAGACCTAGGCTTTCCATTACAGCTTTTGGCATTAAATTATGGGAAGCGCCTGAGTCATGCATAGCATTGTGCAGAATTTTGTCATGAATGTTTAAGCTTACGTAAAAGGGAGGGACATGACCTTCTTGGAACTTTCCTTCAATCTTTGGACCAAAAATAAGCTCTGGTTGGTCATCACTAAGATTGAGTGTATCTTCATTATCTTCTAAGTTCAAAACCTTCAAAATTTTGGACCTATATACATGTTGGGTAGCTAATTCAGTCAAAGGAACAGAGATTTTGATCTTCGAGATTTCCTGTTCCAGGTTGAAAAGGTTTTGATTCTTTAAAGTATTGACTTCACCCTTGTTTACTGCCATTTTATCAGCAATAACAACTTGCTGATTTGGTTTATCTACAGTTGAAACAGTTGTTTTACCAGGAGTACTAACCAGGATGTCAGTACTGCTAACGTTTGCACTCTATTTTTCAATATTTTGAGTGTCTTTCTCCTTACCATTACCAGAATTAACGGCCACTGTTTTGTCTTTTTGTTTGATTGTTTTAGACTTAGTCGCAGTGCTGTTTTGAGAAGGTTTGTCAGAGGTTTTATTGTTGGGGGTTTGTTGATTAGACCTACTTCTGAGTTCATATTCCCTTGAAGGCTCTATGACAGCGTTTTCCATGTTTTGATAGTAATTCTCATTATCATCTCTTTTGTCATCGTAAGGTGTATAAAGACCTTTTTTTTTATCGTAATGAACCTCAAAGTCATCATCATCTACCCCAAATAAATTTATATCATCTTCCTCTATTATTTGATCTATTTGTTCAACCTCACTCAAAAAGTTTTGATGAAAGGGAGGAATGATCTGCTGGTCATCTTCCCTAGGTCTGTTTGGAGGCTGATTTCTTCTAATATTCTGATTCTGGTTTTGGTTTCTGTTTTGAGGAGCGTTTTGATTTAAACTTGCTTGCGCTCTCTCTAGAATGCTCATTTTCTTCATCATTTCTTCCATCATTCTTTCCATCTTTGAGCTTGAGGTGGAAGGGGTAGATTCCTCTCTAAAAGATACTCTCTTTTCAGCTTTCATCCTTGCTCTTTTCTCCATAAGGTTAACTTCCACAGAAAGAGCGCCTCTTTGCATATCTTCAAGGGTTGCAAACACTCTTTCTTTGAGTGAATATGTCATGTCAGGATCAAACCCTTCAGGGAATTTGCTTAAAGCTGAGCCCTGAGGAGGTTTTAGTTCAGGGGAAAGTGCATTATACACACTGTTAAATCTGGTACAATAAGCTTGTACACTTTCCCCAGGGTTCCTATGGAGATTGTTATAATCAGCAAGGACTTGGAGAGGATTCTTTCTCACTTCCCACTTGTTTAAGAATGTTTGATGGAATGCTTAGAGATCGTTAATACTATGGGGGGTTAAACCTTTAAACCATTTTCTTTCTTCTCCCCCCAAACTTTGAGCAAATAGTCTAAGCTTGACAGAATCATCATCAATTTCATTTCTGTCAAAGTAGTCATTCATCTTGTCCACATGTTGAGATGTTGTTATAGTATTGCTAGCATCATACAATGGAATTTTGGACTGATAGTCCTGTGGAAGATTGACTAATGGTGCAGGAAGGACTAAGGGAGTATACCATGCTGCCATGATATGTAGTGGTGGTGGATTTACAAGAGGAGGTGTGGGTTGAAGTGGAGTGGTTTGAACAGTGGATGACGGATGAACAGAGGTGGATGGAACAGCAGTAGACTTCTGAGCCGATCTTGGATGAGAGACACCTAGATTATGTAGAAAATGTAAATCAGGAGGTGTTGATTCTCTATTCCCAAGGGTTTCACTTGTTTCGGGAGATGAAAGTGAAGGCTCAGAATATAGCTGATCTAAATCACCAAATGACCTAGTCCTGAATGGGTTTAAAAAGTCAGTTTGTGATTTCTGAAGAGCTGAAAGATTGTCAGGTACTGAATTAGCTCTTAGGGGTGATCTGAAAATAGTTGAAAATTGTATCTTAGGAGACTTCCTAAGGATTCTTTCTGGGTTATCAACTATCTCAGGTGGATCGGGGTCAGGATGGGCTCTAGTGTGAATCCTTTTAGGAGCCACAATGTTTGTATGTTTAGACCCAACTAAACAGGAAAAGTTCAACCAGATATGACAATCTTTAGGAGGTAAACTAATCTGTCTTCACAATTCGAATCCTGTAGCTTTGTAACCAGGTTTGAAGGATATTGTAAGAATGAGGGTTCTTCCCAGTGAAGTCTTAAGGTCTGATCAGGATTGTGGATTCGCCAGGTGGAAAGTCTAAAGTGTTTTCAAAGGAGTACACTGTCCACCACAGTGTTTGTGAAACATTCCTTTTCAAGGATATCTCGAAACACAACAAACTCTAAGCAGAGATTGACTGGGAGGGCATTCACCAGATATGTCACCCCTAAAAGAGGATGAGACCTGGAGGCTACCTGGCCCTTTCCAGACTCTATCTAAGAGTATAGGGTAAAACACATCAAAGACGTAAACAAGATATCAAAAACTGGTGTTTTACTTACCAATCTGAAATGTTTTTTGATAATTTTTTTTTTTTTGAATTGTTTTATTTATGGTTTAGAAGAATGTCCTAACTTTGCCTCAGAACTTAGCTACGGTTATGAAACAAAGACAGTCTATCCTTATGGCTAAGCCAGCTGATTTTCCAAGGTTAGATAAAACTTAAAAGAATCCTAGGTTGACCTAGTTTGTCACTGATTCAACCAAGTTTCATCATGATTACCATTTCTTGGTAGTGCTTGAAAAGGCTGCTTTTTACTCTCAAAATTTTCTCGAATAAAGGATTTTCTGAGGCCTCTAAAAGGTATTAAAAACACTCAGGTCCCCAGCGGAGTCGCCAGAAATGTTAGGTCTCTGTAACCAGCAAGATTGGCAAAGTCCGATTACGGAGTTAACATCATTTCAACCAACTTTGGGATTCTAGGATCTAGCCCTCCTGAATCCGGAGAGGGATCTCTCCAATATGTACAAATATGGATATTGTCTTTGAAGTTTAGGGTGATGATATTAGGCTAGTTATGAAGGCCAAGGGTTTTGTTTGGTTTTCTCGGATGGTTGAACATAACTGTTGTCTGAGGCGGAAAGATCTATATGCAAATAGGTTCAAAGGTGAGAAGTTGCAAGAAAAAGAGTAAGTTTTGATTATGAAGAAAGATGATGGCAAATTTTCAATCCATTGGGCTATGGAGTCATAAGAGGGTTTAATCGAAACATTCAGGTTCAAGAGTAATCTATGGGGCAAGTCATCTATGCCTAAGGATCTCTTTAAGGCTTGATTTATGGAATGGAGTGGTACAAAAAGAAAGGGAAATAACAGATGCAGAAACAAAGAGCAGCCCAGGATCTGGTAAGTACTTTGAAACTAGCCAGCCTTTGACCAGGCACTTAAGAAAAACACAGAAGCAAACTAGGATCTGGTAAGTACTTTGAAACTAGACAGCCTTTGATACACTTCCAATAGAAAACATCTAAAAACACAGGGAAACTTGAAAGGCATTGGAGTAGAAACTAGCGGGCTGGGCTCACCATGATCCTCTCCTAGCTCTTCTTTACTTAGTTACTTCCAAGACAATCACAAAGATAACAAAGAATGGTATAAGATATGATAAGTACTTTGAAACTAGTCAGCTTTTAACACATCCTAAGGGAAAACAATCAAATAGTTGAGCAAACAAGAAAGGGACTCAGGGCTAACCTTTGATTTCCTCAATTCATTCCTTACACAACATATATTGAATGTAACATTCAAAAATAACATTCAACAGTGACGAAAAGATGAGGGAACGCCAGCACCTCTGTACTTAGACTGAATTAAATCATTTCTAAATAACGCAATTTGAAGAAAACATTGAGATAAAGATTTCTCAGCCAGAGAATGTTACTGATGTACAGTAGGTCCTAACACTGTTTAAACTATTCTTTACAGTGGAAAATGAAACACATTGAAAACAGAAATAAAATGACAAGTTCACAGTGAGAATAACATCACCATCAGCCTAGACCAGGATCCCATAAATCAGCTTGTATTGATTGCTTCAAACCAGTTACAATCTTCAGATCCAATGTTTTAATCCATCTCTCTTCACAACCTAACCTATCTGTTACAAGCAGAGCTCCAAGAGCCTATGAAACCACTATTTACAGTCAAGATTTTTCCAGCTCAATTACATCACAATGCTTCAGCAATTACATTATCAACCAAAACAATCCAACCCCTCACTCATCTTCTTCTGGAGTATTTATAGAAGGATGAGGAGGTGAGATCTGATGGGAAGATCTCAAATACAATTAATGCAGAATTAATGTCTTCCTGGCCCTGGGAGGCTCGATGAAGAAATTATACAGGTGTTCCACTGCGTTAATGTGCTTATACTTATGAAGTAAGCTCGAAAGGAGCTTTTGTTGACCTTTGAGGCTCTGCGTACTATTAGGGTTACTCTGCAAACATTCTGTCATTAAATTTGGGGCAGAAATAACTTCTTTGGCTGTTCCGAGGCATAATATCTGTCCCTGTTCAATAAATTCGGCCTCTGACTGAGCATTTTGAGGCAATAGGTGGCACTGCGGTGGTTGAGGAATCAATTCGCCTCAAAGTATGGCGGTGGAGGCGATGTGTCTGATGAACACTTTTAGGTTTTCCTTTAATCTGTGTTCTGAGTCGGGGATTAGGCTTTTGATAACTATCTTAGCCGTAATCCCCGTCAATCTGTTCACTAATCTGCTGTTCTGGTTCATTTTGTCTTCAAAATCCGATACTCTTTCTCTGCGTTGATTTTGACGGTATTCCTTGCTGTGCAGGGTTGTGCAGGTAGAAAAAGGCATCAATGCCGTTGGACACACTGATGAGACGTGAAAAATGGCTTTGTAGGTGATTTCCACGGAGAAATCGAGACATAAAGGATCGTCACCCTCCAGGTCTGAGAAACCCTGTTTAAAACACGAACAAACGACTTCTTCCCTGCAAAATACAAAAAATACGTAAAAAATCCGGTTTATAGGTCAATCTGCTTTGGAGGGCGTGCGGGAAAATGGAGCAATCGGAGCCGTTGATTGTATTGCGATCGACGGTCGGGAGCGTTTTGGAAAGTCAGCGGAGAAAAAGGGAATTTGTACAATGGAATCGGGAGAACGAATGTAAGCCGTCGATCTACAGAGATCGACGGTGGAGATCGAATCTTGGTCGCGCGGTGGATAGATTAACAGGCGCGCATGTTCGTTAACGGTCGGGCAGAAAAGGCGATCAGCAACCGCCGGATGGGAGCGCCCAGATCCGACGGCAGAGGTGAATCCCGCTGCGCGGTTATGGGACAATAGATAACACGCGGGCTATGTGATAGCACGGCGGTTTTGGAACAAGGCGGAGGACACGTGTCGGCCAGCGTGTGGAATCGCTGGTCGACGGGAGAAAACCACTTTGACGTGGAAAGCGGTGCGGGATGAAACCGGCGGAAACGGAAAACAACGCGGAAAGGGGGTCCACCAGGTGAGGCGTGCTCCGCACCGTTGATCTGTGGGGCAGATCGACGGTCGAGTTTTAACATAATTTATTTGTCGGAAAACTTTATAAAAAATAAAACAAACCCGATTTTTGCGTTTTACGAAGGTTTTTCAATGTTTTTCGGGCAGAAAATAAATTTCAAAAGTTAAGCGCTTGTCTAAATTAGCACGTCGTTCTGGCATCGGGGTATATGGAGGAAGAAAAGGCAGGGAGCTTAGCCTGAGGGGCCTAAGCCTAACGCATAAAAATATGTGTTTTCTATGGTTCTTTCCAAAGAATTTCAAAAGGAAATATAATTCCAATAAGGTTAAAAAATAGGTTTTTAACCTTAGGAAAGGAGATTAATGGAGGGATAAGGGATAACACATGGTTTGGTGGGGTTTTTATGAAATAAAAGGAAATTGAAGAATGAAGGTAAGACGGAAGCAAGGGAGGGAAAAGGGAAAGGGATGCAGCATTATTTGACTTGGATTTTCGTGGCATATCAGAGGCTGAGAGAAGGAAAAGTATGAAGAACCAACCAGCAGTTTATGATCTTACCAATAGACTTCAAGCACCAACAAGTTCAGGATTGAATTTGTTTCTTGAAGGCTGCAAAGAATATTTAGCCACCAGCTGATATAATGGAAATATAGGTGGCTAACACTATCTGTCATGAATTATGTATGAAATCAATTATTTTTGTTTGAAGTATCAGTTGCACCATTGTACGATATCAGAATAGAAATATATTTGTTTTATATATGATCATCAGAATATATGCGATATGTTTTACATCTTCCTCTGATTAACTATTTTCTCAAAAGGATTATCTTACAAAATTATAAATTCTATTAAGTATGTGATTGATGTAAATCATCATAGACCAAATAGACATCAATTTAGATCACATAAAATCATCATTATCCCAGGTTAGATTAGATCAGATTTAATTCAAAGTTTTGCATCTTAGAATAATTTTTTCTTAGTTTTTTTGTTGTTATTATCCTTGAAAATCATTTGAAAGAAACTCAACAATCATATAAAACCAAAAACTAGGAAACTGGTCCCATTATCTCTAGTCGGAGCCACTATCCCAAACAGAAAAGGAGCTGCTTTAAGGTCCAGACCGGGTGGTTATCCCCCTTGTTGTTGCCACATATTTTTTAGGCCTCAAAAACATCAGAGTAGGTTCCTTTGGTGTAATCCTAATAGCTTGAAGGAGATATGGTTGAGTCATGGACTATCGAAATGTACCCATGTTGAGCATGTCAAGCTTTCTTGAATGGAGAGATAAAGTTAAAACAAATTTAATGGCTTATGAACCTGAGGTATGGAAGCTTGTATGTGATGGTTACTAAAAATAATCTCCCTCTTTGCAAGAACAACAGAGTAATGCCAAGGAAAAATGTGTGATATATAACAGTTTCATAACAATGATCTTGATTCAGTAATGGATTTAACTTCTACAAAAGACATGTGGAATATATTGCATCTCATGCATGAAGGAGACACCAGTGGTTGCACTGTCAAAAAGGAGAAGATAAAAAAGAAGAAGAGGAAAAATTCCTTTCAAAAGGAAAAAGCTTAATCAAATGAGATACCTACTAGGGTGAATGGATGTGATTGCCATGAAGAAATTATATTTGAAGAGCAAGCCAAACTTGACTGAAATAGAAATATTGAAGAATGAAAACAAAGACCTTAAGACACTACTGCAAATATGTGATGAGCGAGAATATGAGGATTAGAAAGAAATTTTTGGCCTAAAGGCACAAATTGAAGAAGAAAGGAGATTAGGAGAGATGATTAATAACCAAATCAAGGAGAGAGAGATACAATATGAGAGAATAGATTCTGAATTTATCAAAGTAATGCACAGTAAAACTGCCAAAGAAATCTAGGATACATTAGAAAATAATCATAAGGGAAATCAAAAAGTGAAGTTGGCTAAACTGCAACCATATAGACTCCAGTTTGAAAACTTAAAAATGAATGAAGATGAAGATATAGCTGCATTTTTCTTAAGAGTTGGAGAAGTTATGAATATCATGACAGGTTCTGATAAAGAAGAAGCTAAATTTTTCAGAATATTGGACAGAGGCACAGGTAACTTCAAAGGTAAAATTCCATTCAAGTGCTTTAATTATAGAAGAGTGGGGCACTATGCCTCAAAATTTCCCAATGAGATAACAGAGAATCAGTCTAAAGGGAAAGAGAAAAGCAACTCCTATAATATGAAGAAAAGGAAGAAATTTAAGACAAAATCCTGTTTGTCCCAACAAGATAGCAGTGCATCTGAAAGCTTAGATGAATCCCCAAATGAAGATGGAATCTAAAAATTCACACTAATGGGTATGGATGATCTTGAAGATGATCTCCTGGAATATGAAGAAGAAGGTGAGGTAGACCTTGAGGGGGAGTTGGTGAGTGCCCTAAAGGAAATTGATAGACTCAAGCTCAGGACTAGAAAACAAAAGGAAATCCTTCTGAAATATGTTAAGGAAGAATCATACTCTGAAGATTTTATTAAGTTGAAGATTGAACTAGAAGAAGCAAGGAAAGTAGAAGACATTCTGTTATAGCAAATAAGAGAGAAAATTCAGGAATGTGGAAGATTGGAAGAAGAGGTGGTGAGTCTGAGGAAGAAATTAGCAAAGTCTCAAACTGATTTAACAATGAACATTCAACAGTTAAAAGGTACAATTGGACATGATATTGAATGCACAAAGATATCCTCTTGTAAAGGTTGGGATAGGATATGAAGGAGAATCCAGCAAGTCGAAGGCAGAGGATAAGAAATCTATTACTTTTGTGAAAGATGTAATAAAGGAAAATGATAAATCTCATCAATCTGAGATTATTTCAGCTAGAAGACTGATAGAAGAAAGGAGCAGGTTGTGTAAGCAGCTCGAAGATGAGATTTCCTCCGTGGAGAACTCAGAGAAGGCAGACATTGAAAGGGATGAAGAAGCAACTCAAAAAGGATCCACAGAAGCATAAGCCAACAAGAACTTCATGTGTAAAGAAACAAATAGAAACAAGCAGCAACATCCAGAGACAAAGAATGAGAAGAAGAATCAAACAGTTGCAAAAATTCAATTGTTCCTCAAGATGAGTTGAGCAAGTTTAGAAGATATCAAAGGAGGTTCTTTCCTCCTATGAAAAACATCACATGTTTCTCTTGTCATAAACCATGACATATTGCAGCACATTGTAAGACAAGGCATATCAACTTTAACCAGCAAAAGGTGTAGCAAATAAGAATACTCCCGCAAGCAAGAAAATGGAAAAGACAATATTTCACCAGGTACACAAATCATTTCCATGGCTACTATTATTCGTGCAATGACTTTGGACATGTATCATCTCAATGTAAGACAAAGCAAATAAAGTTTAACCAGCAAAAGATGCAACAAATGAGAAGACTACCTCAAGCAAAAAAATGGAAAGGACAACCTTTCACAAGGTACATAAATCATTTCCAAGGCTATTTTTATTCATGCAATGAATTTGGACATAATTATGTTGAATGTAAACTATGTTAAAAAAAGGAGCACAAAATGTTATACATCATCTCAAACGTACCTAGGTAAAATAAGATGTTATGTATGCCACAAGCTTGGACACAAAGTAAATGTTTGTAGGTTTCCATATACATTAAAGGACTCTAGACATATGATGGAACCAAAACAAATCAGACCAAGATGTGAATAAAAAAGAAGTGCAGACATTATGAAGAACCCCAATAAAGTATGGAAGGAAAAGAGAAAGGGATAGCCTGTTACTTCAATAACATAATGAATCCATAATAGTCTCAGGGGGAGCTGCTCTAGGAAGCAAAGAAGATATCCAGACAGTAATAGATAAGAAGCAACATCCTAGGGGGAGAGAAATTCATAAAAAGATCCCATAAAAGCAGTCTAAGAAGAGCTCCTTGGAATATGAACAGCTAATAGTTCAGGATGGGAAAGGAAAATTCCTCTGGAAAATAACTATAGAGGAACAAAGGCACCTTGAGCATTCAATAGCCAACAGGTTGATGGAAGAAGAGAGGGCAGAAAGCAGCCATGGTGGTAGAGGGAATGTCATCCATGAACATGTAAGCTAAGAAGACAACAACACATTAAATGATGAATGGTTAAAATCACAAAAATTATGTTTCGAGCTATAGAACTGGAAAGATCCACAGAGGATGATCACACTGTGCATCACACTGCAAGCGCTAATAATGAAACACAATTAAAAAGGGTGAATAATAAAAATGTTCATTAGCATTATATCTGTACAAATATTCATCGATTGGGATTTGCAGCAGTCATCCTATTAGTAGAATGCTAAGAATTCTTATTGAAGCAGTGTTATGGTATGCTAAGATTGCATTGAATTTGGGCATCTTTTGAGAGGAGAAAATATAGTTGAATGAGACCATTATAGCACTAACAATTGGTTTGTGAACTGGAGTAATTATATTGTTGTTGAACCATGTCTTCGGGTACAACAGTTCTGGTTTCTCTCATTATTGCAAAGTATCTTCTGGTTGCAAATGCTGGAGAATGTCGAGTTGCGTTATCAAAGCATGGAAAGGTTAGTAAAATATCAAAGCATCATTATCTTATATACGCTAATGTGTTATATTGAGTGCTGAAGCATCACTTACTCTTGGATATGAATGTACACATTTTCAACTCAGTATTGATATACTTTCAAGGCTTGTTTCTTAAGTCATCCATAAATCTTGTTGAAGTCTATCTGATGAAACTTCAAGTAGACAAATTGAAGACGTTTTCCCGAAGAACATGGTGACATAAAAATTGAAGTGTTTGAAGTATGATGGAGAGTTCATCATTAAACTACATACCCCCTTGTGTAATAAATGAAAGTGTACAGTTTATAGTGAGATTGTCCAATGCATGGAATGTATCAAGCCTTGAGGGTTTTATGCTTAAATATGTAACTATTCAGTGTTAGAGTCATTGGGCCTTTTAGATTGAAATATATTGTCTAGTCTTACAATAAGTTGTAAGCCCTGTTTGGACTCATTGTTCACATTAGCATCAAGGGCTTTTGGCTTGTAGTGATTATATCTTCAGAAGTCTGGCACATATCACCACTATCAAGCAGTAAGGGACAAAAGTATAGAACATTCTATGGTGACATGCCTTCCATCATTCTCATGAGTTTAGGATAGCATCAATTTGCAACATACTCATTCAATATCAATGATTTTCAAAGTGTTCTCCCAACAACTCTTATACACGAGTCTCGAGCAGCAAGGTATAAAGACATAATGAAGAAGGCCTACACACAACTCAGAGAGAAGTAATGCAATGATGGAAAATATGGTGGAAAAATATTTAACCCTCTGCTATTGATGTCAAAGGGGGAGGAAAAGCAAGAAGAGGAAGAAAGACACTTCTATGAATGAAAGGTGGAGGAAGTGTTTCCATCAATGCCAAAGGGGGAGACTGTTGGAAATATTGTCAATGGTGGCAAAGGAACATCACCAGAATTATCATTAAGGACAAAAGAGCAAATCAGGTTCAGTTGAATTAAAAAGGAGAAATAAGTCAAAGAAGGAAAATGTGCAGTGAAGAAGCATAAAAGAGAGGAATAGGAGTAACAAAGAGTAAAGAGAGGTAGATGAGCAGCATTAGAGGAAAAGGAGCAAGGCAAAGGAGCAACAAAGAGGCATGGATCAACACCATAATTATCATTAAGGAAAAGGAGTAGAGAGGAGTAGTGAAAATGCAAGGAGCAACATTAGAATATTTATTAAGGAGAAAAGGCAGCAAAGGAAACAAAGGCAGCAAATGATCAAAGGCATCAAAGGCAGAAAAAGGTAGCAAAGGCAATAAGTTTGGGTCGAGTCGTGCACGAGTGGGTAGAGTCGTGAACGTGCTAAGACAAGTAATGAACATGTTCAACTAGTGGAGAAAGTCCTGAACGCGCAGGTAGAGTCAGGCTAGTTTGCGTTCAGAATAGTGCACAAAGGCGTGTGCTATTCTGCAGGCAGAGTCAGGTAAATTTTTAGAATTTCACGTTCTGAGTAGTGATGGCTGAGATATCGCAAATCGCAGAAAAAGGATTATCGCAAAATAGAGAAGATAGATAAATTGCGAAATGAGAAGTGTGAGATGGTGACATGGCTAGATGACGTGCTGGTGACGTAGGCAGTGATGTGGCCCAAACCCCATAGATCGCAATAAAATTTTGATGATGTGGAAAGGTGACGTGGCATGATGACGTGGCACCCCCGATGGGACCCAAACCCTTTATCGTATATCACAAGTCACAAAGCTCAGAAGGGATAGTGCTTATGTACCACGTTGAAACACGAAAATGCGAAGAGCGATGAGGGCCTGGATGTGATATGCTTCAAAACCGAAGACTAAAGGAATTGAAGTCTGGTGTGGGACCCAATTAGATATTGCAAATCCCAAAGCTCGGGAGGAATAGCACACAAGAACAATGTTGAAATACGAAACATGATAAGAGTACCAGACGCGATGTAGTTTCAAATCAAAAGTCTAAAGGATTTCATATCTGGAGGTATAAGGTTTCCCTTCGATAAATAACATCGGATAATGGAAGAGTAATATAGAACCAAATAAAAAAAGAAACGCCGAAATGTGAAATGCGAGATGGGCCCAGACGCGATACCTCTCAAAGTTTAATACTAAAGATTTTAAATTCTGGCGGTATAAGAATTTCCTCAGGAAATGGCATCAAGAGGATGGCTGAGCAATGAATAAACAAATAACAAAGGAAGTTGCTAAAATGTGATAAGAGCCCAGATGCGATACCTCTCAGAGTTTAATACTAAAGATTTTAAATTTCAGCGGTATAAGAATTTGCTTAAGACATCGCACCGGCCGAAGGTAGATGAATGTATAAACAAAGAACAAAAGAAATAGTTGAAACACTGAAATGAGATAAAGGAGTTCAGATGCAATTTTATTCATAGTTCCATTGTAATGTGTTTCAATTCCAGTCTAACAGTGGTTTATGAAGAAAAGGTTGAACATGGAAGAAGGACTCGAGTAGAATAAGACCCGAGTGCAGAGGGTAAAGCGGTTACACCTTGATAATTGAAGAAAGTCTGAACACAGGCAGAAAGGCTCGGGAAAGTGACCCGACACAGAGCAAAGGGTAGAGAAAGGAGAACATTGTGGTTGTGATGAGATAAGCACTATGGGTTGATTCGGGCTCAGAAACACTCCGGGCAGAGTCGGGTGTTGAGACAAAGGCGAAGGCTGAACGCTATGGGCACGAGGAGAGAAGGCAAGGGTCAAGTCGGCCAAAAGAAAAATATGGTGGCATTGTTGGAAACACAATAGCTGAGTCAAGTCAGGCAAAAAGGCATTCATGTTACACTGTTTTGAAACATAACATAAAGACAGAAAATATGGTTATGCTGCATAGTTGGAAATATAAGAGCAGACAGAGAGGACAAAGGTACAATAGGCAGAGAAGACAAATTGAATAGCAAAGCAAGAAGTTGAAAGGGATGAATTGAAATATTGTTGTAACTGTAAATGTAAATTCATTTATTATTTTATATTGTTTGTGATGCAAAGGCAAGTCTCCATAGGCATAGGAAAAAATACAATGAGTTCTAAAATGATTATTTACATATTATTTTTTATGTATATACCTAAACTTAAGGATGAGGAATCGAATGGGTGGAAGGCAGAGAGACAAGCATGTTCATTTCGTATTCTCTGTAGAATGGAAACAATCAGGATTTATCTATACAAAAGATGTTATTGTAATGAGCATGGAGAGGTTAGAGAGAGTGTGGAAGAATAAGAGATAGCTGATAGAGATGATGTGCACATCTAGAGCTTATATGAAGTAGATTTCAAGGCTGGAAGGGTAGAAGAGAAAGTAGAAGAAAACATAGTTGATATGAAGTATATTTGAAGGCTGGAAGGACAGAAGAGAAAGTGGAAGAAAATAGAGCTGATATGAAGCAGATTTGAAGGCTGGAAGGGAAGAAGAGAAAATGGAAGAAAACAGAGTTGGTATTCAGGTAAATCAGCATTTTATTTTCATGTTGAGTGAGGGAATTGTAGTCTCCTTTCAAGTTGTAGCTTGATAAATTTCCAGTTGGAGCTGGGTGAGGTAGGAGCCTCTTGTAGGTTGTAGCCTGTAGAAAATTTATGGGAGTTGGAGCTTCCTTGCAAGTTGTAGCTTGCAGAAGTTGAGGTAGGAGCCTCTTGTGGGTTGTAGCTCGCAGAAATACATCCGAGTTGGTGCTTCAATTTGAAGTTGTAGCTTGATAGATTTCCAGTTGGAGGTGGTTGAGGTAGAAGCCTCCTGTGGGTTGTAGCCTGTAGAAAATAGATGGGAGTTGGAGCTTCCTTGCAAGTAGTAGCTTGCAAAAATTGAGGTAGTAGCCTCCTGTAGGTTAGAGCCTACAGAAAATTAGTTGTGAGAGGGAGTAAAAGTTTGCCTTTGCATCACAACAATAATAAGATGTGGTTTTCTCCCTTATTGGTTTCCACTTATATCTAGTTTCTATGTGCTTGATGATTATGTGTTGATGTGATGTTTTAATCTGCTTAATTAATTTTTGTCCACACATTCAATTTTTTGATTCATTATGTATTAAGTTGCTCATAAAATGAAGTTGTTAAAGTGTTTAAAGAAAAGATTTACAATTTCCATGAATGTATTAAACTGATTCACCCCCCCCCCCATCTCAGTTTAGCTAAGGGTTCATCAGAAGGATGCAGTTCCACATCTCAATGGGTATATTTCATCATTGAAAAGTTGGAGGTGCCAACAAAATAACTGATTGCCAATCCTCATTGCTTGAAACGTCATGTTTCCAAAAAATATGGTCAACTCTCGCTAACATGAAGATCGGGATGTCGGAATAAGGTTTGTAAAGTAATATGTAACCATTGGACAGATTCCAATTAAAGTTTTGAGTTTTGTTACTTACGAGGAACCTTTGATCTGCAACTACTACTAAGAATATTTTGGAATATTCTGTGGAGGTTGAATCCCTACCATCCACCTAATAAACATTCATAATTAAATTAAAATTATGGACGCCCTATTTGAAAAGAGACATGCCTATCGAAATAATAATGAAATATATTTAATATAAAATAAAAGTAATCATTGTTGATAATGAGAATGAGATGCATTTATTTCGCATGTGAAACATGAGAATTAGAATATAAAGTAATATTGAATATCTCGTGCAATATCACCCTAAAATAAATTTAGTCATTTATAACTTCTTTCAAGTAATTAAGTTTGAATTTAAATTTAAATTAAGCATCTATATAAATATTTAGTAAAATAAAAATTAATTTAAAATTCAAATTTGAAAAAAAATATGAAACTTTAATATTTAAAATTAATTTAAATTCAAATTTTAAATGACTTATATAATATTTTAATATATGAATAATTTAATTGCATTGAATTTATTTTATTATTATTATTTTTTGACAAAGTCGGTTGTTGATTATATTCCAAAAAAGGTGGCGAGCGAGAGCTCCATAACATTAGGGTTGCATAGAGAGATACCAAGGAGGGGTGTTGAGACAAAAACCCAACCTCCTTGATAATGCCTATTGCTACTACACTTTAAACCGGTTTTTTTGTAGATTCTGACAAACAGAAACAACATAACGGTAAATTTAAAAGACATAAAACATAAAAGTATGTCAGTCCATGAACATGCTATGGTGCTAAGGAGTTAGTTCCTACTATTTTTCTGTCGATTGGTGTTGTTTCGAGTACCGAGGTTGCTGTCTGCATTAGTGTTGTTTGCATTGTTGGAGTTAGTGCTTAGGGATGCTTTTTTTTCCATCATATAGCGAAGGATTTCCAGAGCTTCTTCTATGTGTGCACAACGATTGTTGACTCCTCTCAGTTGTTCAGAGAAGGATTGAGCCTAACAGCGGAGGAAGTTGATATCGACAGTGTGCTTCTCGTGAGTGATATTGAGCCGTGCCTTGATCAACTCCATTTCTGCTTGCATATCAGAGCAGTGGAGGAAATCTTTGCTTCTCATAATGGCTGGAATTCAAGAGGAGAAAATTGACGTAGCAGGAGCGACGGGAGGTGAGGGACAGGGGAAAGACAGAGGGGAGGTCGGAAGAGAAGGGGTACGCAGATGTCAGGAGGGACGAGCTCTGTAATGTGGAAAAAGAGCCAATATGGTAGAGGACACTGGAGCTCTGAGAAGGGAGGGGGGAGAGTTTTGAAGGGATGCTCGAAAGGTGGAGCAAGATGTTGCATCGAGGGAAGAGAGGATAATGAGAGCAATAGATGAGAGGGGAGGAAAATAAATAGAGGAGGGAGAGGCGGTAAGAGTGCTGAAGGAGGGGAGAATACGAAGAGGGAAGGGAGAGAGTATCATGGGAAAGGAGAGGGGGGAGGTATGGGCATCACATAGGTGCAAGGATAAATTTGAGGAGGCACAGATGCAAAAGAAGACCATCATGTCGATGATATGCATAGGGAGGATCAAGGGATAGGGGTGAGGAGCGTGATTCCTTGGGAGAGTAGTTGACTAGTGGGTTTGGAGCAGGATGAGATGGCCAAAGAGTCTGATTTTTTATTATTTTCTCTAAGGATGTGGTAAAATGAAAGATCCTTGATGTCTTGAGCAAGGTTGTGATTCATGATTATGAGTCTGTTGAGGTCAATGTTGGGGGACGTTGAGGAATTCAACATGAGTCGGATGACAATGGAGGAATCTTTGAAGACCATAACGTTTCTGTTTTTAGCTTCTTGATTAATTGTAGCCCTTGCATCAGGGCATATGCTTTCGCCTTGTTGTTTGTCATCTGCCCCAATCCCCATTCAAAGGAGGCAATGTGATTGCCTTGTTGATCCATGATGAGGCCACCTACTCCAGCTGTGCCAGGGTTTGATTTTGAGGCACCATCAAAGAATAACTTGGGTTGACATGAACCATCAAGCCATTCTAAAAATTCCCTCTCTTTTAATCTAACCTTCCATTGCTTGTTATGAACGAGCTGCCTTACAATGGGTTTATGATATCTCGGGAGGTGATCAAGCACACATTTGAATATTTGTCTTTCCTCAACTTGTATGTCATTTATGTTGAAATAGTTATTTTTTATTTTTTCTAAGTTAGGCTAATTCTATTAGATCATATAAAACAAAAGGTTACAAGTCGCATCCTGAGGAATGAACAGGTTCAATCCACAGGGAAGAGTCCAGAGAATTCTATCAAGTGTTGGATTGCCCCTACTGGGGAAACCAATCCTTAGAGGTTCAAAAAATACTGCTACCCATGATGAGAAACCAGCAGAAACAGTTTGCAAAAATATACGCGATATCCAAAGAAAAAAATTCTTAAACATGTGCAATCTGCGAAGAGATGAAAGTTAAGTCCTAAGGATGACATGCATGCTTATCACTGGAAGCTGGAAGCTCTTCGAGGATCCTGCACATGTAGCCAACATCCTCCATCCCCAAGTGCACCGCGTCTGCATCAGACGGTTGGTGTGGAAAAGCTGGAGAGCCTGAGTTTTCCACGTTATCGTTAGGCTGAGGGACTTCCTATTGCTGAGAGAAGCCTCCTGTGTTCAAGTCCAAAATGCCACCCACGTCCAAATCTAGATAGCTACCATTGTTGCCTCCTGTATCACTAGAGTCGCTACTGCCACTGGTTTCTCTTTGCACCGAAAGGGCTTTCAGCTTGCGCGGGGTGAAAGCAGGTTCAGGGGAGATGGTGGACTTACAGGCTCATTTTTTGCTGCGAGGGGAGGGGGACGGAGGAGCCAAAGCAGGGAGCTGCAAAGAAAGCTGGGCATTCAAATTGACAGGGGGAGAATTGGAAAATTCGTTCCAATAAAGGGAGAGGCTCATTTCATGACCATGGGAGGGAAAAAGGGGAGGGCGGGGAGGATGAGATGGCTGGCCACACCCACCAGCTCTCTGGAATCGCTGCCTGTGACGCTGAGGCATGATAGTCTAGGGGGTGAATATCCTAATCAGAGGGAGATGGAATCATACTGCCGAAAAGGGAGACGACCAGAGAGAGCTCTAGGCTTGGACGGGTGAGAGCAGTGCACCAGAGGTTAGGGAGTGATAACAGAAAAATGCATAGTGAGCAGGCGAGCAGGGCTAATAACGCAAGTGAGAGCCAAGGTGGTGGAGTAAATGGCCATGGTTGGAAGCATTAATGGAATGCAGGCCTGGTACGTCGACGACAGGGTGGCAGAGGGTGAAGTAAAGGTGCCCTCATGCCAGGTTTTATGAAGGAGCCCCTACCAAAGTCTGAGCACGTGGCGCTGCCAAGTGTCCTTCCTCATGGTGGCCTCATGGCACCTCCTCACCTTAATTTTCACCTGCATCCAGAGGTTGAAATAGCTATTTTTATTGGCTAGAATGGTCAGAACATTTAGGCTCCATGTCTTACTCTGCACCTTTCTCACGCATGGATTTTGATCACGGAAGATGAATTTGTTCCTCATGAGCCATATGTTCCAAAGGAGGACATTAGGAAAGTTTCCCAAATTCTTTTGACAATGTTCTTTCCCTTTTTCGCACAGGGGTATTTCTTTTTCCACTGTGCTTTAGAATTTAAAACTGTGGCATTTGTATCGATATCCATCGAAATAGGGGAAGAGAGATAGTTCCAACAGTTATGGGCGAAGGAACGAATTTTTTATTATTATTGAAAGTATTAGAATGCACATAAACAAGGGCGGTAAATGATGCAATAAGGTGACTCACATTCCTCATGTTGAATAAACACCCACTCTCACAACTATGTAATTGGAGAAAGTGGGTCTACACAACCTTATTTATATGGCTTGGTGGCATAAGTTAGTTGTAGGCATTTTTTATAAATGTATATAACCTTATTTACTTTATTGTTAACTATAGTATTTATTGATAAGAATTATTAACTAATTTTAATTTTAGATTTATTAAACAATTATATAGTTAACAAAAATTATTATTATTTATTTTAATTAATAATTAATGTAATTTGATTTTAATTTTTTATTAAAAGTTTATTAATAATAATATTATAGGATTATTTTGAGAGTTTGTTGTGTCGAGGGCTCTAGCAATTTTTTCCTAGCACCATGACCCTGTCTTCCTCTCTACGGTAATAAACCTGGCTAGGCAGTGCTTCCTGGGTGTTGGCATTGCTTGTTTCTCCCGTCAGTGGGTTGACGTCCTCATTTTCCATGCTTTTCTCTAGTGAAATATCACCTTGTGGTCTTGTGGCTTTTTTGGTGGTGCTCGAATGCGTGTAGGGAGTTGAGGGGGTGGGTCTGCCTCTGTCCCACACCCTGTTTCGTGCCTTTTGTACACTTATATACGATTATCATTATCAAAGCATCATTATCTTATATACGGTGATGTGTTATATTGAGTGTTGAAGCATCACTTAGTCTTGGATATGAATGTACGACTTTTCAAGTCACTATTGATATACTTTCAAGGCCTCTTTCTTAAGTCATCCATAAAGCTTGTTGAAGTTTGTCTAATGAAACTTCAAGTAGACAAATTGAAGATGTTTTCCTGAAGAACATGGTGATAGAATAGTTGAAGTGCCAGAAGTTTAGATGGAGAGTTTATCATTGAACTATATACCCCCATGTGTCATAAATGAAAGTGTATATTTGATAGTGAGATTGTCCAATGCATGGAATGTATCAAGCATTGAGGGTCTTATGTTTAAATATGTAACTATTCAATGTTAAAGTCATTAGGAATTTTAGATTGAAATATATTGTCTAATCTTACAATAAGTTGTAAGCCTTGTTTGGACTCATTATTCACATCAACATCAAGGGATTTTGGCTTGTAGTGATTATATCTTCAGAAATCTGGCACATATCACGAATATCAAGCAGTAAGGGACAAAAGTACTGAACATTCTATGGTGAGATGCCTTCCAGCATTCTCATGAGTTTGGGATAGCATCAATTTGTATCATATTCATGCAATCTCAATTATTTTCAAAGTGTTCTCCCAACAAATCTTATACACCAGTATGGAGGAGAAAGGTATAAAGGTAGAATGAAGAAGGCCTATACACAACTCATAGAGAAGTAATGCAATGATGGAAACTACACTGGAAAAATATGTAACCCTTTGTCATTGATGTCAAAAGGGGAGTAAAAGCAAGCAAAGGAAGAAAGACATTTCTAAGAATGAAAGGTGGAGGAAGTGTTGCCATGAATGCCAAGGGGGGAGACTGTTGGAAATATTGTCATTGATGACAAAGGAGAAGAAAGGAGCAACACCAGAATTATCATTAAGGAAAAAGGAGAAAATCAGGTTCAGCTGAATTAAAAAGGAGCAATAAGGCAAAAAAGGAAAATATGGAGTGAAGAAGCATAAAAGAGAGGCAGAGGAGCAACAAATATTAAAATAGAGGCAAAGAAGCAGCATTAGAGGCAAAGGTGCAAGGCAGAGGAGCAAAAAAGAGGCATGGATCAACACCAGAATTATCATGAAGGCAAAGGAGTAGAGAGGAGCAGTAAAAAGGCAAGGAGCAACATTAGAATCCTTATCAAGGAGCAAAGGTAGCAAAGGAAAAAAGTTTGGGTCGAGTCGTGCACGAGTGGGCAGAGTCATGAACGTGCTAAGACAAGTAATGAATGCGTTCAACTAGTGGAGAAATTCATGAACGCATGGTAAAATTCAGGCTAGTTTGTGTTGAGAATAGTGCACGAAGGCACTTGCAGTTCTACAGGCAAAGTCAGGTAAATTTCCAGAATTTCACGTTCAGAACAGTGATGCCGAAGATATCGCAAATTGCAGCAAAAGGAGTATTGAAAAACAATGGAGATAGAGAAATTGTGAAATGCGAAGTGCAAGATGGTGACGTGGTTAGATGACATGGAAAGCTAACGTGGCAGGTGACGTGGCCTCGACCCCACAGATCATAATAAAAGTTTGATGACATGGAAAGGTGATGTGGCAGTGACGTGGCACCCCTGGTGGGACCCAAACCCTTTATAGGATATCACAAGTTGCAAAGATCTGAAGGGATAGTGCTTATGTACCACGTTGGAATGCCGAAATGCGAAGAGAGAAAAGGGCCCGGATCCGATACTCTTCAAATCCAAATACTAAAGGAATTAAAGTTCGGCGTGGGACCAAATTGGATATCGCAAATCACAAAGCTCAGGAGGAAAAACGCTCAAAAACAACGCTGAAATGCGAAATGCAATAAGAGTACTAGATGTAATGTAGTTTCAAATAAAAATTCTAAAGGATTTCCTATCCAGAGGTATAAGGTTTCCCTTTGAGAAATCGAATTGGATAATTGAAGAGAAATATAGAACCAAACAAAAAAAGAAACTCCGAAATGCGAAATGCGAGATGGGCTCTATTGGGCAGTGAAAGAGGTATGAAATTACTATGTATTTAATCATTCTTTTACCATAGATATACTCATTTTTGCCTTGGAAAGGTAATTTATCATAATAATTACAATATAATTGGAAAGGTTTATGTTTAGTACAAAAATATGACTAAAGGTTACTTTTTGATTGATAAAACAGGAATTCGACGAGGTGAACAGCTGTACCAAAGGTGGGGTTGAAAATAATCTAACTACTGCTCCATCAGCGTTGAACCATATCCAACCAAAGGCAAGGAGATCTGAACGAATAGCCCAGAAAAGGCAGGGGACAACTCAGCCCTGGTTAGAGTAAACAGGATGATGACTAAACGAAGAGGAGCGAATCATTGTTCAAACTCATCTTATTCCTTGATTTGTCCATCGAAATTTGATATATAAAGCAATGTCCTTTAGTGACAAAGGGACGGTGTTGTTGAATTTAGTGAGTTAGTCAAAAGGCTTTACGTTTAAACATTTCCTCTGTAATATAATGTTTTATTAACTCTCGGCTTTGAGAGAACCTTCTCTGTAATGCTTTATGTTTGATTAATATAAGACACGCGTTTCAACCATCTTCTAAAGTTCTGAATTAGCCTAGCAGTATTTCACTGGCGCTAAGGGCCCGGCTCTGGTGGAATCACTTCGCTGTTTGTATTTTTAATCCTTGCTTACTGTCGTGTGAAGTGTGTTTAATTTTTGTTTCAATTATAGAACTAGTTTATTGTTGTTAGATCAAATACAGAGTCATTGCTATTTCATTCTTCACAAGAAGCACGTTCGTTGTTCGGTTATCTTGTTATTATCATAAAGCTTTGTTGTTCTATATCTGATTTGAGTTGCTGTTCCATTAAGTTTGTAATTTGTTATAATTGATTGTTGCGTGGTAAGTGGTTGTTGACAAGATTGAAGCATGGAAATCTGGTTGCTTGATTATGTTAGAATTTTAATTGCTGTTCATTTCATGTTGTTGTTCCATTTCTGTTCATTATTTATTCAGTCTTCGATTAGCAAACAGATGAGTTATAGTTACATGCTGTTGTTCCTTTCCAGATTTCGTTTATTTTAAGTTTCTTTCATTGAATTTTCTTTCGTTTCGATTGCTTTAAAGATCACCAACTGTAGAGGATAGAGGTCATTGCTTCCAAGTCCCCAGATTGGTTATCTTGCATCGATTTCTAAGGGAAAGAGTTACTGCTATTGCATCCCTGATCGATGTTTTGCAAGATTGATGTAGTTTGATCTTTCCATTCATGTCACTGTAATTAGGTTTCTTTACAAGCATTTGTTACTTTTGCATTTGTTATTCTGTACTACATCTTCACAACATTGCTCTTAGATAATTGCAACCTCAGACAGAGTACACTCTTGAAATAAAAATTCGCTCCCGGATTGATGATTAATGTAAGCTAATTAGGTGTTCAAAATATACCTTTTTATGACTCGACATTTTGGCGCCGTTGTCGGGGAGAGTGTATGCCATTTCAAAGGAGTGATGCACAGCTGATTTTCTTCTTCTTGCAGAGAATCAGGTATTAAAGATGAAAGATAAGAACCTGCGCATTGGGCAAGAAACAACTTGCTCACAGCCCGCTTCACAGCAGAAGTAGGTAAGATTCTTTTTCTAGGTAGGAATGAAGGTTTGTTTCCTTGAATGAATAAACCAACTAAGCGAAACAAAATTCCTCCTAAAACTAAAAAACCTAAGGGACCGGTGACCCTTGGGCGCACAACCTTTATTGACGAAATCCTTAAAAGAAATGAATCTCAGCCATCAGTAGGATTTAAAAGAACTACTTCTAGATAGCTTACTAGTTCCCTTCAGGCTACAGAGTCACCATCTAAAGCCCTTGCTGAGATACACAGTAAAACAGAGGGAATTGAGCAAGATTCCCAAGAAATTGAGAATCCTTGCATAATTTTCCTTCAAGAAGGGAACTCTAGCAATCTCCGAGAAGGAGAAGGGGAAACGAGAGAAACCAGAGACTCAAAATCTCCTATTAAAATTGCCCAAACAATAAGCAGCCCAGATAAGGGAAGTGTTGTTCAACTTATTCAGAACCAAGGTCCTGAATCACCTCAAACAGTAGGTCAATAGGAAATACTTATTATTCGAGACAAAGGGAGTGTTGTCAAAGCCATTCCTGCCCCTGCTCATCAACCTAGAAGTTCCTTGGAAGTCCCAGAGGGATATTGGCATATCTTCGATCAAATGGCTCAGAACCAAAATCAGAATCAATAGGCACCCCAACAAACCTCTACGCTGCAATATCCCATAGTAGATACTGCAGTCAATGCACCTATGAAAGCTATCCCCCTTCAACATATTCCCACATTTCATGGCTTAACATCAGAGGACCCAGATGCGTTTTTGTTTGAATTTGATGTGTTGTGCATAGGATATGATTACACCACCGACGCAAAAAAACTAAAACTATTCCCTTCTACATTAAAAGGGGCAGCCTTGCGATGGTTTATGGGATTAAGTGGGGGTGTCATAACTGATTGGGATCATATGAAGGCTGCATTTTTAAAGAAGTATCAAGATTATTGCAGGTCTGGGGAACTAAAAGATGAAATATTCCAAATGACAGCAAAACCAAATGAAACCTTGGAAGAGTATGTGGAACGGTTTCAATACAATCTGCAGAGATCCCCTTATGCATCTTTACCCTTACCTGATAATTTTTTGAAAACCACATTAATTAGGGGAATGAAAGATCAATGGGTTGAAACATTTAATATTATGGGAAAAGGTGATATATATCATGAAAGTTATCCTAACATCATTGATTTGTGCATCAGGAGTTCGAGGGGCAATACAAGGTTGAAATCAGCAGAACATGATATAATTACAAGGGAAAATAAGACCTCCAATGAAGGTGTGACTCGTGCAGAGATTGGAAATCTTCTAGAAGACTTTAAGACAGACATACTTGGGACTCTAAAAACGCAGTTCGATATTATGCAAGCCAAACAGAAATAGGCAGAAGCAGAGCAAAACTTGGCAATATTCTGTCCCAGATGTAGAAAGAAACACAACCACAAGGAATGCCCGTTGGATGTGATTAAAGTCTGCGCCATTTGCACGAAAGATCACCCTACAGAGGGATGTCCTTTGCTTCCTGGCTTAAAAGCAGTTTATAAGGAGGCAGAAGAAGAATCAGAAGTGGTATGTCTACTTAAACAACGCCGAAAATGGTAGCCGCGACCATCAAGTATGCCAAATGATCCATTTTCTTTTCAGCCTCCTCAGTATAATCCTCAACAATATAGTGGGATGTGGTAGAATCAACCACCTTTCCCCAATTGGTCACAACATCCATTTCCTCCCACATCTTGGCCAAATAAAACAAACCAAAATAATTTTCCTAGCTTTCCTTTCTACCCACCATTCTGGCCTACATAATGGTCCCCCTCTACTTCCCAGAGTCAGGCCTGGAAGTCAAACTGGCAGAAACCTACAAATCAGCCAGCCGGATCAATTCCTCTCTCTCAACCTACACTGCCAGCTCCTTATACAAACCCCCAGACCAATTTAAGACCACAAATCCCAGCCCAACACAACCCAAACCCAAACAATAGGCCAGTTCAGTCTGTCCAAATAATGGAACCCCCAGAAGTAGAAACTGAACTGAGGGAGTGCAATGATCTTCAATTAAGGTCTGGGTGCATAGTGGAAACAAAGAGAAACAATGATGTCCATATTGAAGATCCGTTACCTGTAGAACAAACAATACAAAATGAGAAGGAAGTTCAACAACAAAATCAACAACGAAGTAAAAAACAAGTAACAACTTCCTCTCCACCATTCCCAGAACGATTAATCATACCTCGTCCATTAGAACAACCTAATTTTGATCTTCTGGGAGAATTAAAAAATTTATGTATAAAAATCCCTCTCCTCCAAGCTATTCAAGACATTCCTATATATGAAAAAACTATTAAGGAATTATGCATAAAGAAGCCAAAGAGGAGAACAATTACCAATTCTACTGTCCAAATAGTCGGTACCTTATCTGACTTATTATCAGGAATGGAAACACCTATCAAATATGAAGACCCAGTAAATCCTATAGTGACAATACAAATCAATGGGCAATCATTTCCAAATGCCTTAGTTGATTTGGGAGCAACAATCAATATTTTAACAACCACCACCTGTCAAAAACTTGGCATTACATCACTAGAACCAACAACAACCTTGTTGGAATTGGCTAACCGATCGGTAGTCAAACCAGAAGGTATACTACAAGATGTAATGGTATCTGTAGATTCCTGGGAATACCCTACTGACTTCCTGGTTATCAACCCAAAGAACCGACTAGATGGACACCCGTTAATCTTAGGTAGACCTTGGTTGGCAACTGCCGATGCTTATATTGGATGCCGACAAGGCAACATGACAATAACAAGGGGAAATTATGTTAATAAGTTAGCCCTATATCCCCTAGCCCAACCAAGTCTATCAATAATCAAAACAAGAAAACCACCTGCATCATATCTTATGGAAAATATGAGATCACCTCTAACTATAGAAAGTGCTCTTGATTTTAAAGATCAAACAGAAGATGATATCATTAATAGTTTTATCAATACATCACAAACCAGATCTCATTTGCAATGTCACATGATCAAGGCAGCATTCGATAATAAAGAAGAAGAAGATCCTTTCAAAGATATTCCTGATCAAGAAATACCTACTACTTCTGTGTACAATAGCAAGGTTGTAGAAATTGAGCCGGGAAAAACTCTAAACATTAACAGAAATCTCACTGCTGAACAAGAAGAGAAATTGGTCCAATTATTACGAAATTACAAAGCAGCATTTGCATGGGATTACCCCGATATGAAAGGAATTGATCCTCAATTGTGTACTCACCACATTTATATTGAAAAAGATGCAAGACCCATTCGCCAACCTCAAAGAAGATTAAATCCTCACCTTAAAGATATTTTGAAAGCTGAATTACAAAAACTATTGGATGTTAATTTCATCTACCCAATATCTGATAGCAAGTGGGTCTCTCCATTAGTGGTGGTACCAAAAAAGAACGAAAAGTGGAGGATATGTGTAGATTATCGTGAAATTAATAAGGCAACACAGAAAGACCACTTTCCCCTTCCTTTCGTTGAACAGGTATTAGATACATTGGTAGGGAAGAAATTCTTTTCTTTCCTCGATGGCTTCAGTGGGTACAATCAAATCCAGATTGCCCCTGAAGACCAGGATAAAACTACTTTTACCTGTCCATGGGGGACATTTTCCTACCGAGTCCTACCTTTTGGCCTATGCAATGCCCCTGCTACATTCCAAAGGGAAATTCTCGGCATCCTTGCGGACTTAATAAATGAAGGCCTCGAAGTATATATGGATGATTTCACATCTTATGGGGATGACTTTGAGCCTGCATTGGAAAACCTAGAAAAGGTATTGCAAAGATGTATTGACACTAGGCTTTGCTTAAGCCACGAAAAGTGTCTTATGATGATGACCGGAGGAGTTATCTTAGGGAATTATATTTCAGCAGCTGGAATTCAAGTAGACCCAACTAAAATTCAAATAATCTTGTTAATTATCACACCCACTACACAAACAAAGGTACATAGCTTTCTTGGATTTTCTGGTTACTATAGAAGATTTATAGAACATTATTCTCGAATAGCTGCACATTTATATGCACTGACTGGAAATGTTGATTTTATTTGGACAGATAAATGTGACAATGCCTTTAATGATCTGAAAAATCTTGTTTCAACAGCCCCAGTGCTGAGGGGCCCAAATTGGAATTTTCCATTCTAGATCATCTGATGCCTCAGACACAACAATTGGAGAAGTACTTGTGCAGGAGGAAGACAAGAAGCCATATGCAATTTATTATATTAGCAAAAATATATCCCCTGCTGAATTAAATTATACTATGACTGAGAAAGAATTTTTAGCTGTAGTTCATGCTATAAACAAGTTTAGACATTATATAACTGGGTATCCTGTAGTACTATATACTGATCACTCTACCATTAAAATTTTAGCAAATAAACCTGTTACAAACGGAAGAGTGACAAGATGGTTGATTTTACTGTAGGAATTCGATATCACAATCAAAGATCGACCTGGGAAAGAGAACCCTGTAGCTGACTTTCTGTCAAGAATGCCAAAGCCAACAGATACAAAAGCAGTTGAAGACCACTTTACAGATGAGCATCTCTTCGCTGTTACTATCAGAACACCGTGGTATGCTGATATAGCAAACTATTTGGCAATAGGTAAATTACCTAAAAATCTATCCTTTAATGAACAAAAGCAGATAATACACCGTAGTACCTGATTCTCTTGGATTGGGGGCTACCTATTTCATACAGGTGCAGATATGCAAATAAGGAGATGCATTAGGGAGGATGAGGTATTTGACATATTGAAAGCATGCCATGATGGACAATGTGGCGGACATTTTGTAGATCATAGAACTGCCCACAAAGTTTTACGAACGGGCTATTATTGGCCTACTATCTTTAAAGATGCCAAAAAATTCACTCAGGCCTGTGATAGCTGCCAAAGGGCAGGTCGCCCTGGGAAATCTGATGAAATGCCTTTGAACCCTGAACTAGTGATTGAATCGTTTGAACGTTGGGCCCTTGACTTTGTTGGTCCTATTAGCCCTCCATCAAACCAAAAAACATACATCCTAGTTGCAACTGAGTATGTCACCAAATGGGTTGAAGCAGAGGCCCTTTCAAAAGCTACAGAGGACTCTGTAATACAGTTTCTTTTCCAAATATTTGTGCGCTATGGCCTCCCAAGGGACATAATCACAGATGGAGGACCACAGTTTGTAGGTAATAAATTAGCTGAAACATTGCAAAACTATCACATTCAGCACAAGATTACAACTCCATGTCACCCACAGACCAATGGCCAAGTAGAGAGCACGAACAAAGTAATCGAATCTATATTAACAAAAACTGTTGCCTCGCATAGACGAGATTGGGCCTACAGATTGCCGGAAGCATTGTGGGCATATCGAACAACATGGAGACCTACTACAGGATATTTACCATACCAATTGGTATTTGGAAAAGAACCCATATTTTCTATAGAATTTGAAATTCAGACATTACGAACAGCTCAAAAGGTGGGTCTAAATCTGAATGAAGCCCAGGCTAAAATACTGCAACAAATTAATGAGTTAGATGAAATTAGGCTCTCTGCTCTTCATCACACAGCATTAATTCAGCAACAGAGAGCCAAATGGCATGAAGCCCATATCAAAGAAAAGATCTTCCACGAAGGAGACTGGGCACTCCTATATGATTCCAGGTTTCAGGATTTCCCAGGAAAACTCCAGACACGATGGCTTGGACCCTATGAAATACAAAAAGTGCATGATAATTGCACTATTACATTAGCTACCATTGACAGATCTGTACATTCCTTTAAGGTAAACGGTCATCGAGTACGATTGTATCATAAACCGCTTACCCGATAATTCTTTTACCAACAGTTATGGGAAGATTCTACCATGGAAATTCTCGCTGAAGGGGAGAACTCCTCCTCGGCACCAGTTTGATAAATCATTTTTTTTTTTAATTCTGTACATAAAGCATTTTTTGCTTTTTTATTGTTGTTTTATGAAATTTTTTTTTTTTTTTTTTTTTTAACTTCTGTTAATATCACTTCTTTATTTCTTCATCATTTGTTTCATGAAATTCGGTTTCTTTAAAAAAGAAAAAAGAGAAAAAATTATGTTTATTTTGTTTGTTTTGCTGTTCCTTTCCAAAGGAACAACACTTCTGCTGTTGATCCTTTTGAAAGGAACAGTAGTTCCACAGAGTGCTTTTTTTGTTCCTTTCCAAAGGAACAGCACTTCCGCAGAGTATTTTTTGTTGTTCCTTTCGAAAGGAACAACAATTCCGCAGATTGTTTTTGCTGTTCTTTTTAAAGGAACAACACTTTTTTGAGTGGATTGTTTTTTTTGTTTTAAGCCAGCATTTTGAATTTTTGATCACTTTTCTAAAGGAAAATATATCATTTATATACAATCATACAAATTAAAGCTTACTGTAATCAGCAAATCAAAAGAAATCGTCATTTTTAAGGAAATTGTCTAGTAATGATAAGAAAAAAGGAAAAAGGGGCATGATCAATAACATAACTTTGCTATTTTATTACCATTGAATTAATCTGATCGATTATCTTTATCATGATTGGTTCCTTCCCACATGCTATAACTTTCTTTGATTTTTATCTATGGAATAGGAATAAGGGCATATTTTTTTTCTATTGAGATGTTCAGACTTCTTCCACCATCCCTACTCTTAAGGAGTGTTGAGCCATCCCTTATGAATAACGGATGAAAAGTGCTGTATGAAAAAGAAAAAATATTTACATATTTTATTAATAATCTTATGATTTTGCAGATGGAGGATAGGGGGTCTCATCAAGATCCAGCCTACCGTGATCATAGGGAAGGCAGTGAAGTGACATTCCCATCATGGCCACCAAACCAGGGAAATGGTCCAATAGACAATTGAAAAAATCAAGAAGTCCTTGGAACAGGAGGTCTCATCACGAACCAGCCTTCCGACCTTTCACTTCTTCCCGGTGAATGGCATTATGGTTTATCTGGTCACCAAGCTAGCACAATGGCCTCCGTCATGATATTTAGCAAAAAGCACTTCCTCAGTATAAATAAAGGACAATGGTTCCGTGGGTAAGAAAGAAACTCTGTCAAGGTTATGGACACCTGTGGGAAACAGAGCTCTGTTGATGGTATTGGAGTCACATTTATACACATCAATAGTTATATTTAACCCTTTTCTTATATCTCTATTTAAATATCAAATGAAAATATGAACTCTTTACCTTTACTTCCGAAACTATTATACATGAAAATCATTACAAATCGATCATATTAGTTCAAAATGGTAAATAATGCAATTGTACTTATGTTTATCTTATGCTGTCCCTTCTCCTTGTATTTGAATCATTACAAAACGATTTTCTATTCATTACCGATTCATCACATGCATTGATTTCAGTAATTGCTATAATTTGATTGAATGTATCATAATTACGCCTGCTTTTTACTGTTGTACCACTGCTGTCCCACACTTGCCTCTCTCAATTGATGGTAGAGGATGACCTATCATTCATTCGGGGGGCACGGATGTCTGCACGCAGATCAAACCCCAAGATTTCTTTACTTGTATTTGAACCAAATCCCTGCATTTTAGGAAATAACAAATTTTCAACGAACCGTGTTGTGCTGTTCCATTGTGATTACTGTGTGTTGAGAAAAATTAACAGAGCGAAGAGATGGGAGGACGGCCAATTCGTAGTGAACCACAGGTGTTGATCGTCTTTGATGTTGCACGAGAAATTTTAGAAAGACTGGGGTGGATTACATATTTCATGAGGATGCAGAGCAACAAACGGCTGTTCCAACACAAGATGTTCTAGAGGAACCTGTTCTAAGTGAAAATATGCAATCTAGCAGTCAGCACACTTTTAGTGACTCGACACTGGTCAGACTTCAAGAAGAATTGACACAGGCCCGACTAGAAAGGCAGAGATTGGAGGAAGATACTGTCCCAAGAAAGAGATATCAGGAATTGCAGCAACAAATGAGAATTATTCATGAAGCAAAAGCTGAAGCTCATGAAAAATGTCGGAAAGCAGAGGTAAAGGCTGATAAGGTAATGAACCAACTAAAACTAGCCTACAATCAAATGGACACTCTCTATTCCTTGTATACTGATGTCTTAGCCTGTAGATGCCCCGCCAAAAACTATGCTTTTTTTTTACTAGAAAGATATTTACAATTAAAGATCAGGGCAGTTAGGGCAGGGAAATCCATAGAGCTAAAAACCATAGATGAATTTATATCATGCTGCAAACTTTATGGGATCAAAGTATAATGCCTTTTGTGTTAATTTTACTTGCATAATCTAATACTTGAAAATGACTGTGAATCAAACCCTAGCCCTTTTATTGGAGATGTTCAGTTTCAGGCATTCATTTCCTTTGCTGTAAATCAATTAAAATGGCTAAAAGCCTATAACGCCTTTCAAAGGCAGGAAAATGAATTAGATCTGTGGGTCAGAAGTGAAACTCAGGACCCACTTCAATTTTGGGCTAGACAGAAAATTTTGATGACAAAGGAAGGTGTTACCCAAACCCTGGGGCCTGTTCACAAATCAATTATTTTGAATGGAATAGACTATTTCTCATCCATTAGAAACCAAGCTTATATAGTAGCCAAGGTTCGATGGAGAACCTCGAATCAGAATGTGCAAAATAGGGAACCATTTAATTATAGAAACTTTGGGCTAGCTGCAGACTGCTTGATTTCCTATAGCCATCTCGTTTTAAAAGAAGGACCATACTGGTTAGGATGTAGGTTCCACAGCCCTATTGCATGGTACCCTACTTCGGACTACAAATCTATTTATGAACTTCCTAAAGGACAGACAGAACATGTTTTTGAGGAATTAGCTGCAATACGTGGTTTTAGGCCTATTGATGACAAACCTTATCCGACTTATTCTTTGACTGCTCTCCATGTGAACTATAGTTTTCATGATGGCATGAAAAAGATTAAGCAGGGGGGTATGTTGGGCAGTGAAAGAGGTATGAAATTACTATGTATTTACTCATTCTTTTACCATAGATATACTAATTTTTTCCTTGGAAAGGTAATTTATCATAAGAATTACAATAGAATTGGAAAGGTTTATGTTTAGTACCAAAAGATGACTAAAGGTTAATTTTTGATTGACAAAATAGGAATTCGACGAGGTGAACAGTTGTACCAAAGGTGGGGTTGAAAACAATCTAACTGCTACTCCATCAGCGTTGAACCATATCCAGCCAAAGGCAAGGAGATCTGAACGAATAGCCCAGAAAAGGCAGGGGACATCTCGGCCCCGGTCAGAGTAAACAGGATGATGACTAAACGAAGAGGAGCGAATCCCTCAGCATCCTTCGATCCTGAGGGATTGTTGTTCAAACTCATCTTATTCCTTGATTTGTCTGTCGAGATTTGATATATAAAGCAATGTCCTTTAGTGACAAAGGGACGGTGTTGTTGAAGTCAGTGAGTTAGTCGAAAGGCTTTATGTTTAAAAATTTCCTCTGTAATATAATGTTTTATTAACTCTCGGATTTGAGAGAACCTTCTCTGTAATGCTTTATGTTGGTTTAATATAAGACACGTGTTTCATCCATCTTCTAAAGTTCTGAATTAGCCCAGCATTATTTCACTGGCGCTAAGGGCCCGGCTCTGGTGGAATCACTTCGCTGTTTGTATTTTTAATCCTTGCTTACTGTCGTGTGAAGTGTGTTTAATGTTTGTTTCAATTATAGAACTAGTTTATTGTTGTTAGATCAAATACAGAGTCATTTCTATTTCATTCTTCACAAGAAGCACGTTCGTTGTTCGGTTATCTTATTATTATCATAAAGCTTTGTTGTTCTGTATCTGATTTGAGTCGATGTTCCATTAAGTTTATAATTTTTTATAATTGATTGTTGCATGGTAAGTGGCTGTCGATAGGATTGAAGCATGGAAATCTAGTTGCTTGATTATGTTAGAATTGTAATTGTTGTTCATTTCATGTTGTTGTTCCATTTCTGTTCAGTATTTATTTGTAGTCTTCGATTAGCAAACATATGAGTTATAGTTACATGCTGTTGTTCCTTTCCAGATTTCGTTTCTTTTAAGTTGCTTTCATTGAATTTTCTTTCGTTTCGATTGATTTAAATATCACCAACTGTAGAGGATAGAGGTCATTGCTTCCAAGTCCCCAGATTGGTTATCTTGCATCGATTTCTAAGGGAAAGAGTTACTGCTACTGCATCCCTGATCGATGTTTTGCAAGATTGATGTAGTTTGATATTTCCATTCATGTCACTATAATTAGGTTTCTTTACAAGCATTTTTTACTTTTGCATTTGTTATTCTGTACTGCATCTTCAAAACATTTCTCCTAGATAATTGTAGCCTCAGACAGAGTACACTCTTGAAATAAAAAGTCGCTCCCGGATTGATGATTAATGTAAGCTAATTAGGTGTTCAAAAGATACCTTTTTATGACTCGACAAGCTCGGACGTGATACCTCTCAGAGTTTAATACTAAAGATTTTAAAGTCTGGCGGTGTAATAATTTCCTTAAGAAATCGCATCGGGATGATGGTTGATACCTCTCAGAGTTTAATACTAAATTATTTAAAGTCCGGTGGTATAAGAAATTCCTTAAGAAATCACATCGGGAGAAGGTAAAGCAATTTATAAACGAAGAACAAAAGAGATAGCCGCAATGTCAAAATGCGATAACGGAGGTCATATGCGATTTTATTCATAGTTCCATTGTAATGTGTTTCAACTCCAGTCTAACGACAGTTTATGAAGAAAAGGTTGAACGTGGTAGAAGGACTCGGGTAGAATAAGACCTGACACTATGTGCAGAGGGTATAGCAGTTACGCCTTGATAATGGAAGTCTGAACGCAGGCAAAAAGGCTCAGGTAACTGACCCGAAACAGAGCAAAGGGCAGAGAAAGAAGAATGTTGCGGTTATGAGGAGATAAGAAATATGGGTCGAGATGGGCTTAGCAACACTCTGGGAAAAGTCGGGTGTTTAGACAAAGGAACTAATAGATTGAGATGTCTACCCATTTACAATTTTACTCTTACATAAATAAATGTGGGAAGTGACTCTTGGTAAGTATATATATTTACATCTTCTTCCTGCCCTTTGTTTATTCAACACCTTGACTTCTTAAGGAGATAACCACTTTCTTATTCAACACCTTAACTTCTTAAGGAGATAACCACTTGTACGAGTGAATTTGTGTTTTCTTCCATTTTTCCTTTACCTTCATCCCTCATTTCAAATATTTCATTCCATTTCTCATTGGATTCCATCATTAATTTTTCTTGCTTGGCATTTAATTCTATAATGTTAACCATTTTTTATAAACCCAGAGCAATTCAAACGTCCCAGAGATTAAATTTTGGCTATTACTCTTCTAGCCAAGTTTGACACGGTGTGGGCAACTGGGTGAAGAAAGGAAACGACAATTGAATAAATATTAGATTATGGTTATCACTTTTGTATCTAATTTTTACAAGGTGTGGGAATATGGGTGAAGAAAGGAATAAACAATTGAATGAATGTGTTATGAAAAATCCATCTGGAATTTTTTGATCTATTTTGAATATGTTTTTTAATGATGGATGCTCCTGGTGCTCTCTAAACAAGATTTTTATCGATAAATTTAGAGAGGAAAACCATGCATATTTTTATCATTAAATTTAAAAGGAAAAAACACGTAGAATTTAATTCTAAAAAAAGTTCGATCATTTGTGCTATGCTAATCTTCACGTCTTTCATATATGTAGCATATTGGGTTCGTCCAACCCCTCTAAATATTGTGGGGTTAGAAGGGCATAAGACATGAAGACCCACAAGTCTTACGTTATGCCGATCCAGATGGATTATTCTTGGTTTACATTATATGGGTCAACATGGGTGACTCTTTTTAGGGCTATAATGGAAACCTTTTCTCTAATATCTCTATGCATGTATATTGTAAATATGCATTATTGTATTCATTGTTTTCCAAGTTTTTCAATATAAAATTTGGTAAAAGTTATAAAATAGTAATTTTAAGACGTTTTCTGTAACAAAGCCTCCACAGTTAGTGGTTAGGAATTGCAGAAGACAAATTGAAACTAAACATCTCCTATGGCATTGTAAAAAGTGTGTGATCATAATGCACAATTAATTCTACAAATATTAAATATTAAAGCCAGGCGATCAACTAGACAAAGATTTTACATTTTTAGGAGGCTATATATCCTCTTGCACTTTCATAAGGCCAAAAAAATTGTATATCATAACCATCTATTTCATGAAAAATTCATTCTCCCTTATACCACAATGTTTCTCCTTTAGCTAAACTCATTTATTACATATATTTAGCTCACAATATAGAGATTCATAACATGAAAAGCTTTTCATACTCTCCTTTCATGTTCATCATACATGTCTCACAGACCACATTTCATGTCATTCAGATTCTACAATTCCATTGTTGATTCCTTCATTCTCAAGGACTTACAACCCATCCACAGATTTGGTAATAGTGCCACTATAAAACTGTACACGTGCCTTTTGACAAACTTATGATTTTTCCAAGTTTTTATAAAACCATCACCAAAATCCTTGACCAAATTCCAAAGGTACAGTGACCTTGTACAAGTGGCTCCAAATTTTTAGCCATTTTCAGAAGAACCTTTAATTACATGTCATACTTTGATATTAACTGGTTGTGTTACAATCATTTCAAAATCTTGTAATTATCATGGTTACAATTGATATCTTTTTGTTGCATGACAATCATTTCAAATATTTATTTAATTTTCAGTTCACAAAATGGGGTTTTCCTTTTTCAGACTGCATTTTTGAAATTTGATTTACTTATAACTACGGGGTTAATTGAATATGATTTGTTTCCAAATTATCTTAAAATGTTCTGAAGAAAGAAGAAAGGTTTAGACCTATGAAGCTATAATTCAACAAATGAATAATTGGGCCTTTTAGCTGCACTGAAAATAGGAAGTTTTTCTATTTATGGAGGCAAAAAATGTGACAACCATTAATAAATCATCATACTTGAGTATAGTTTCAACAATTTTTAGCTTCCTTAGCCCTAGTCTAGACACTGAATAGTTAATGATCAAATTGCACAAAATCATTGCATACTCAATTTAGATGGTTTAAAGTTGGACCAAGTCTGACTAAGTAGTATGAAATGTTTCCACGGGGTATTGGATAGATGGTGATCGAGTGTGTTGTTAAGGTACTCCTAAATGTTAAGTCGTCGGTTCAACTCCCCACCCTATTGAGGTGTTATTCTTGGACATGAACATGATGTAGCCTCATCATTTCTGAACTTACAAAAAAGAAGAATAAGTAGTAGGACCTGTAAATGAATAGATGAAGCACAATAGGGACCGACTGATTCCAACATAAGCTTTAATTTTTCAATTCTCCTATCCAAATTTATCTTTATTTTCAAGGGAGCGCACAAGTAATCCTAACTATATAGAGTGGGTTCAGAAATATCGACAAACCTTGATTTGTGTATTTTTAAAGAAAGGCCAATCTGTATTATGTTTGAAAGGCTTATATCCTCTTTGCGTGTAAGAAAATTTTTATTTACCATGCCCTTCATGTAATTTGGCATCTAATTCTACATCGATTATACTTTCAGAGACACGCGTTCTTGCTTTCTTTCAGTTATTTTTTAACCGAGGTATTTTATTCAAACCAAATTCTGAGTTGTTTTTCTTCTTGTAGGTAGTCATTGTTGCCAAGCAGATGGTTTCCCTGAACAAACAACTTCCACTTTCTCATGGTTCTCTAAAGAGCTAAGCTCTTGTGATTTGGTTAAATCAAGAGAAAGGCTCCATTGTTTCTCCAAAAAATAATTCTAAAGAAGATGTATAGCCTGCAATGAATGTTCTTGCTGAAAAATCACATCGATTTCAAACATTACAGATGTTGTGCATGCGGTTTCATTGTTAGAATAAGCCAAAAATTCATGAGAATCTCCTAGCTCCTTCAAAGGATCTCCTCGTTTTTGTTTTTCAAACCTACTTTGCGTTCTAGATTTCGTACTCTTCTTTGCAAGCGCTACATGTTTCCGCACATTCCCTGCCATTTCTAGTTTGAGCAACCAAATTTTGGCTGAATACCTTTCCATTGGATCGATACATCTCAAACGATGTGGTAACATAATCAAAATTACATGGTGCCCAATACTACTTTTGGCTATAGGCAAATGCACCCTTCTTCATAAAGTTCCAATAGACTAGTTTTCACTTTCCAGTCTAATCTGTTGAGATTCAACAATAAGATTGAACACCCACGCCTAGTGCATTAAGCACCCAAACTAGGGTGGGGCTCACAGTGCTATTTTTGGGTGCATGTCTGTTTTATTATCCCTTAATTTAGATGGACATTAAATTGTAATCTATTCTCAATGTGGACTTGAATAAGTTAACTAAAAGTGGAAAATTCAGTTAGCTAGTGGATTTCAAGTTAGAGGTTAGTTGGTGGTACATGCAGAGTAATTCTAGTTGTATCAGAGTTTGAAGTGTAGTGGTGCATTAGTGAATGCAAGTTTTAAATATTTTAACTCAGTTAAGTGATTTAAACTCAGTTGTGCTAGTTGTAACTGAAGATAAAATTAGTGAGAGATCAAGTGAATTAAATATTAATTAATTCACATGTAGTGATCTCACATGCAACTAAGGATTTACTATTATTAGCTGCATGCATGTCAGATCCAATGGAGACCCAATTGAGTTCTAGGTAAAAGGGAAGTTGACTATCAGTTGTGACATTATTTTCTTGCACACATGCAACCAACCACCCATTGGAGTGCCCATGATACTTGTGTATTCAAGGTAGGAAATAATTCCTATCTTTTAGGGATTTTGACCATCAAGGAATGAAAAAGCAAGGAAGGCTGTCAGGAGGTTGGAAATTGACTAAGTATTAGTCAGTAGAGGACAGTGTGAAACAAATAGCTGAATGTTGGAGGCTCTTGTGAGAAGAGAAATACATTGTATTTTGTTTCATGATCCATGCTTAATATACACTAGAATATAGTGGGGTTTTTAGCTGTAAGCTTTCACCGGGAAATTATCTGTGTTTTTTGTGATTTGATTCTTCTTCATGTTCATGTGATTAGCGATTGTGTTTTTAATTCCGAAAAATACTTGTAGAAGAGATTTAGTATTTAACTTTAGTACATTATTAGATCAGGTGAATCCAAGATATACATGCTTGTTGTATAATTTCTACATGGTATCAGAGCATAGGAAATTGAAAAAGTGAAGCAGGAGTTGAGTTTTGTGACTGGATATATTTCGAATTTGCAGAAAGACTTTCTTGGTGCTACAACTAATTCAAGATTGAAATGGCTTTCAATGGCTTGAGGTTATAGAATTCACTCGAGGGCAGCTTGAAATACATTGCTTGGAAGGACAGGATGGAGGTTGTAATCGGAGACAATGGGTTGAAAGAATTCATTGAAAAAGATGTTCCTAAGCCCGATGCTGCAGATGCTGCAAATCTTGATGCATGGCAAAAGAAAGTGGCAAAGGCAAGGAGGATCTTGTTGGAGGGAGTATGAGACCACATTATCTCAAGCCTCCATGGGAAAGCCACACCATATGAAATGTGGAAGGCTTTTATGGATCTATTCCAAAGCAGCAACGACCATAGGAAATTGGCGCTCAAAGATAAACTCGGGAAGATCAAGATGGAAAAGGGCGACACCATTCCAAAATATCTCACGAATATTGTCCAATGTCGGGATGACCTGGGGAGTGTAGAATAATAGTCACTGATGATGATTTGGTGAGCTTGGATCTCCTATGACTTCCTAAGATTTGGTACAGTTATGAAGACTCTGTCAATGGACGGGAAAAATTGCCAGATTGGGAACAACTGTTGTTGGATTTGGTGCAGGAGGAGTTCATACGGAACACTAGAGATGGATATTCATCTAAGCATTATGATGAAGAGGATTGTGCTTTGGCTTCCAAGGTGAAGAAGGGGAAGGGGAATAAATTCCATTCTAAATCTGAGTCCAAAGGCAAGAAGCAGGACATGTCCAAGGTGAAGTGTTTTCACTGTCACAAACATGGGAATTTTGCTACTAATTGTCCACAAAAGAAGAAGAACAAGAAGGTTGCTATATCTATAGCTGGTGAGGCTCTTGCCTCACAATTTAAGCTTTACTTCTCATTGATCGCATGCATGGTTTCAAGTGAATTCAGATCTATGTGTTATTTGGATATCAACGCTTCCTTTCACATGACGAGAGACAAGGAAATTTTCAGTGACTTGGAGGAGAAAGATCTCCAGATGCATATTGAAATGGGCGGTGAAGGATGGTACAGTTCTATCAGGATTGGTACCATTACCTTTCAGAGGGAGTCAAGTAAACCATTTCAATTAAAATATGTAATGCATGTACTAGGTCTGAAGAAAAATTTGGTCTCAGTCGCAATGTTGGAGGATAGAGGCTATGACGTTGTTTTTAGTGATGGAAAATATTTCCTGCGACACAAAAAAATGGGTCAAGCCAAGAGGATAGGGATATAAGTTAGGAATATCTACAAGCTAGAGGTAGATGGATGTGCTGCCATGATGGGCAAAGCGGAAAAAGTGGTGAGTCGGGAGGAGGGAAAATTATGGCAGAGGCGATTGGGCCATCTTCATCATGGAGCCTTGAAAGTCATGCAACAAATTTCAAATATAATTCCAATGGGAACAATTTCTCAGTTAGATCCATGCAAGGTTTGCACCATGGGGAAGTATGTAAAGTCCACATTTCATGAGAAGGAGGACTGAGCTTCGAGAATCCGTGAGAGAGTTCACATAGACATGTGTGGACCATTCTCGGTGGCTTAAACAACAAAACATAAGAACTATGTAATATTTTCTTATGACTTTTCTCGTAAATGTTGGATATTCTTCACACAGAAGAAAGATCAAACATTCACTAAGTTCTGCGTGTTTAAGGCATTGGTGGAGAAAGAGTCGGGGAAGCAAGTGAAGGCTCTTAGGAGTGATAATGGTGGAGAATAATTCTCTAACGAATTCAAGAAATTCTATAGCAAAGAGGGAATTAGAAGAGAATTAATAGCACCTCATAGCCCACAACAAAATGGGGTTGTGGAGAGGAATAAAAAAATGATCGTGGGTGCAACATGAGCGGTGTTGCATGATCGGGGCCTACCAATGAATTTGTGGGCGAAAGCATGCAACACATAGGTTTATGTGCAGAACCATTGTCCTCATAGATTACTTGGCATGAGTACACCTGAAGAGGCTTTCATTGGTAAGAAACCTGATGTTTCACACTTTAATATTTTTGGCTCATCTGTTTGTGTGCATGTGACCAAGGACGCCAGGAAGAAGCTGGAACCAAAAGCTGAGGTTTTGATTTTTTTTAGGGTACACAAAAACACCCCATATTTATCGGGTGTATTTTCCAAACAACAAAATTATTGTTGTGCGACGGGATATAAAATTTGATGAGGGGAAAGCCATGCAGTTGTCCCCTGAGAGGGATTTGGACTTGCATGCAGAGAAGGAACTTTTGGTTCCCAAATATAAGTCTCAAGATGTGGATCAACAACATGAGGATGTTCATGGAGTGGTGGAAATCACTCATGTAGACCCATCCATCAGAAATGGAAGAAGGTCCACCACAGAAGTTGATAGGCTGAGACTTGATGCTGCATAGAATGTAGGAGCCCCTACTTCACAGCGTAGACAAAGATAGTCTCCTAACCAATTTACTGGATACATGGCTCTTATGAGAAAATGTATTGTGACTAAACCATCTTCCTTTCAAGAAGCAATGCAGCAACCTACTTGGGTTGATGTAATGGTGGAGGAGTATGACTCCATTTTCAAGAACAGTGCATGGGAGATAGTCCCAAGACCTATCAACAAATTAGTGGTAGGTTCGAGATGGATCTACAAGGTAAAGCAAGCTGCTGATGGGAGTGTGGAGAAATACAAGGCTAGATTTATGGCCCGGGGTTTCTCACAAATCGAGGGGATAGATTATGATGAGACCTTTGAACCTCTCGCAAGGTACTCTTCCATAAGATCCATATTTTCAGTCTCAAAGCAGATGGGATGGCGCATTCATCATATGGTTGTGAAAACTACGTTTCTCAACTGGATCATTGAGGAACAGGTTTACATAGAGCAACCTGAAGGTTTCAATATCTTCAACAGTGCGAGTTGCATGTGTGCCGACTCAAAAGAGAGTTGTATGGGCTGAAGCAAGCACCCTATTCTTGGTACACTCAGATAGACAACTATTTCACCAGACTAGGCTTCACCAAAAGTGAAGCAGATGAAAACCTGAACTAGATTGTGGTTAAGGTCAAGTTATTGATCATTATTCTTTATGTTGATGATTTAATTTTGATTGATTTTGAGTAGCTGATACACTCATGCAAGGATAATCTTTCAGGGGGAGTTCAAAATGAAGGACATGGGACTCCTTCATTATTTCCTTGGATTAGAAATATGGCAGCGGGATGGTGAAATTTTTGTGTCTCAAGGAAAGTATTCAAAGGAGATATTGGGTAAGTTTAACATGGAGAGCTGCAAACCCATGGATACTCCTCTTTCGAAAAATTGGAGGAAAGAGGATGCTACTTCTAGAGAGGTAGCAGATGCTACTGTCTATCGGCAGTTAGTGGGTTCGCTAATGTATCTAGTGAAGACGAGACCATACATTTGCTATGCAATTAACCAACTGAGTCAAGGTATGGTTAAGCCTACCAATCTCTTTTGGAAGGTGGGGAAGCATGTCCTGAGATACCTGAGGGGCACATCAAAGTATGGTGTATGGTACAGAAATATGGATGGAGTGAAGTTACAAGGCTTCACGGATGCAGATTGGGCTGGTAGTCCATCAGACAGAAAGAGCACATCAGGGGGGATCTTTAGCATTGGGTCGATAACAGTTTCCTAGTACAGCAGGAAGCAACGATCCATGGTACTCATTTCAATGAAAGCGGATTACATAGCAGCAAGTCAAGCTTCATGTGAGGCTATCTGGATGTGAAAGGCCTTAGTTGGTTTGTTTGGTTCTCAGATGGATCCGACAGTGATTCATTGTGATAATCAGAGTTGTATTAAACTCTCTATTAATCTTCTGTTTCATGATAGGTCCAAGCATATAGATATCTGATACCATAATCTTCGATATTGTGTGCAGAGAAGAATCATGTTGCTACAATACATTCCCACGGAAGATCAGGATGCAGATATTCTAACGAAGGCACTCACCAGGAGAAAATTCAAATACCATAGAGACATGATCAGGGTGAAGGATAATCCCTTTCTTGTTGAGAGGGAGTGTTGAGATTGAACAAGAAGATTCAACACCCATGCCTAGTGCATTAAGCACCTGGTTTCATTGAGCACCAAACTAGGGTGGGGCCCACAATGTTATTTTTGGGTGCATGTCTATTTTTATTATCCCTTAATTTAGATGGACATTAAAATATAATCTATTCTCAATGTGGACTTGAATAAGTTAACTGAAAGTGGAAAATTTAGTTAGCTAGTGGATTTTGAGTTAGAGGTTAGTTGGTGGGACATGTAGAGTAATTCTAGTTGTAACAGAGTTCGAAGTGCAGTGGTGCATTAGTTAATGCAAGTTGTAAATAGTTTAACTCAGTTAAGAGAGTTAAACTTAGTTGTGCTAGTTGTAACTGAAGATACAAGTAGTGAGAGATCAAGTGAATTAAATATTAATTAATTCACATGCAACTGAGGATTTACTATTATTAGCTGCATGCATGTCAGATCTAGTGGAGACCCAGTTGAGTTTTAGGGGAAAGGGAAGTTGACTATCAGTTGTGACATTATTGGCTTGCACACATGCATCCAACCACCCATTGGAGTGCTCATGGTACTTGCACAGTCAAGGCAGACAATAATTAATGTATTTTAGGGATCTTGACCATTAGGGATTCCACAAGCAAGGCAGGTTGTTAGGAGTCTGCCTTGCTATAAGGAGTATGTCATCTTACCTCAACCTCGAGATGGAAATATTGAACGCCCCATTAGCATGTCAAGAAAAAATTACATAAGGGAGAAAGGAATCATCTGGCGATAGAGACAATAGGCCTTGGAATGGCATTCTCTCTACATCAGTTCTAACATTCCCCATCGTGAAACTCTTTTGTTATTAACACTGATCAATTTACATGGCTAACACATCATGATCATGACATGACCGATGGATTACTAACATATGTAGATTGTAATTTTGTTCTTTTCTCTCAAGTTGAATAAATTACGATTTTTCCTTTTGAAAAAAGGTTTTGGTGCCCCTGTTTATAACAATTTATCAATGGACCCACTTTTAAATCCTACTATTACGATATTAACGTATGGATTCATGAATCACCATACAAAGAGCTATATTTTTTACCCTTAGGCCAATGAAGTAGTAGAGTCTTTCGACAAGATTTCGATGAATAGCCTGACCAAAATTTTCAACATCAATAGGGACAAGTATCACGATAAAGACTTAGAATTCTTATGAGCATATGCGAAAACCCAAAAGAGTATATAGGCCATACCCCATTTAAAATTGCATCGAGAGAAAAAGCAGTGTGTCTTGAATGCTCTAAATGACTTCAACAACAAAAAATAGAGTTGTGCTTAAATTTGAGTGTTGGAATCTATGGAAGATAGACTAATAGATATTATGACTTAACAACACACACTATACTCCCTATCAATAAAAACGTAGTAGTGGAATCTCGCAAATATCAAAATACAAAGAATAAAAACTTCAAGAACATAGGAATTGTATGAATATATGACAATAATAGGACATGCTCCATTTAAAATTGTTCTAGGAAACAAAGTGGTGGCTCAAACACACTTGATGCCTTCAACGAGAAAAAATAGAGGTGTGCTTAAGATTGACATGACAACATCTATAAAAGATAGACCAACAGATATTATTAATTAATAGCATGTTCTATACTTCATATAAATACAAGAGAAGTAGAGGAATACCACAATGATTAAAATATAAAAACAAACACTTCAAGAACATGGAATTGTATTAATATATGATGATAAAATTAGGGGTGGATTTATAAAATTGGAAATCGCTAGACTTGGAACTTATGTTGTTAAAGACATCAGAGGTAGTTGCGTTTTGCAACTAGATATACTTCAAAAATTTTATGTTGAAGAAATTTAGAAATGGGGAAAATTTGGTGAAGACCTTGACTTTTTGTTAAAGTGTTAAAAAAATAAAAACCTGTCGACCAATTATGATAAGGGTGGCTACTGCTTTGTTGCAAAAAGGAGGTTGGTCAACTATCTTATAAACCCTTAACTATATGGGAAAATGTTATGAATCAAAATTAAGTATTTTGAAATAAGAAAAGAAGAATGGTAATTTTTTCGTTAAATAAAGAGAAATAAAAATAAAAAATTTATGGAATGGAGTTGCATAAAAAAATAATACCTCGTATCAAACAAGTAAATTTAAATGGAAGAGAGTAGTTCAAATCAGGGTGAAACCCTAGCAATGGAGCTCGTGAAACCCTAATGATGGAGGCTAGCGGTCTAACACCGTTTCGATACCCTAACTAGGGTGGATCGTGTAGCGCTTCACCTGGAGATGTACACTCATGAACACTGGTCCAAGCAATAATTTATGGTGCCACATGAATGTGAAAAACCCTCAACAAACATTGATACCGTTAACAGTCACAAGCATTGGAAGAAGGGTTGACTACCTGGAGGTTTCGCGGTTTCTCAGACATCGACAACTTGACATATGGGGAAATAATAATAACCCTATACACCTCTGGACCCTAGCTGTGCAACTAACGGTAACAATCACTGAGATTTCTTGGAACTATAGCTAAGGGAAGAAGGGTTTGGAGGTTTGGCAGTTTATGATGGACATCTCCGACTCCACAAGAAACACCGTTATGGAAGAGGAGCAACTTGATTACTCCTCCAATACGTTGGAGCCAACTCAATTATGGTCAAACTACCCACCTCAACAGATAGGTGGGGATCATGTGGGTTTGTCGCTAGCGGAGACAGAACAGCTAGAACCTCGGCTCATGGACATGGAGGAGGGTGTGTCCTCTCCTGGAAAAACGGGGTTTAGGGTTGTTAATTCGACCTTAATGGAGCAGTTTCATGTTTTGGGCCCTAACATTCTGGCCTCACTTGTATTCTATATTCCTTCTCCATCGATACTCTGCTTGTGTAACCAACAACAACCACCATCCATCCCGGAGGAACTTACTGCAGCTGCTAAAATCTCGAGAGGCCTGGGTGGTGCCCACGATGGGGCTTTCGATTTTGAGCATCTTGGTAGGACAGATAGAGGAATTTCTTGACCTGGAGGATATTTCGGGGTGCCCACCTACTGTCAAAGCTTCGGGCAACTCTGAAGGGTTACCAATACCTACTTTCTAGTTGGAAGAAAACAGGTCATCAGACTTTGACGATATGCTCCTGGAAGAAGAGGGCATTACTCGCGACGCTTCGGCCTATAGATCCGGGAAGAAGAAGGCTAGTTGCACAAAGAGTCATGAAAAGGAATGAGAACTGGTTTTCGGGGAGGGAATAAGCCTACATCAAGTAGAGGAGACTAAGAAAACGGTCATAGTTGGAAGGGTTCAAGGGTGGAATTACACCTCGACCAAGCTCAAAAGATGGACCTCCAAGATTTGGGGTAATATCCTCAAACAACTCCCTGTTCTCCTCAAAATGAACAAAGGATGGTTTTCCCTAATACTCCCACACCCAGATATGGCCTACTAGGTCCTATTGAAGTATTGGCATATAGAGATGACTCTGGTACTCTTCAAGTGATGGATACCCTTATTTGACCCAAATAAGGATAATATGGTAGCATGTCTAATATGGGTGCGGTTACCTGGTTTGTCGTTGCAATTCTGGAATGAGGATGTTCTCAAATGAATTGGCGAGGATTTGTGCATTAACTTAGATGATGACCAATCCTACATGGAGACAGGGAACATCTTGATGGCAAGAATCCTGGTGCACCTCAACACTCGCGAGGGGTTGGTTGAGAGTTATATCTTGAAGTACAGACATATTTCTAGAAGCCAAATCCTTGATTATGAAGGGGTGTCCTTCAGATGCATGAGATGGCGTAAGGTGAGGCATTTATACAAGGACTACCAAATTATCATGGCAACCAATGCGGCTCATCCCAAAACTCTGGTACATGCGGGGACCCAAACCACAGAGGTGTTAGGCATGGATACAACTTAGTATAAGCAAAAATTGAAATCGAGACTGCAATGCGCCTCATGCCAACGTGCCTCACATCAACACATAATCATCAAGCACATAGACACCAGATATAAGTGGAAACCCATAAGGGAGAAAACCGCATCTTATTATTATTGTGATGCAAAGGAAAGCTCCTACTCCCTCTCACAACTAATTTTTTGTAGGCTCCAACCTACAAGAGGCTACAATGTCAATTTCTGCAAGCTACTACTTGCAAGGAAGATCCAACTCCCATATATTTTCTGCAGGCTACAACCCACAAGAGGCTCCTACCTCAACCAGCTCCAACTGGACATCTATCAAGCTACAACTTGAAATAGAAGCACCAACTCCCATGTATTTTTTGCATGCTACAACCCACAGGAGGCTCCTACATCAACTTCTGCAAGCTACAACTTGCAAGGAAGCTCCAACTCCCATAAATTTTTCGCAAGCTACAACCTATAGGAGGCTCCTACTTCACCCAGCTCCAACTGGAAATTTATCAAGCTACAACTTGAAAGGAGACTGCAATCCCCTCACTCAACATGAAAATAAAATGTTGATTTACCTGGATATCAGCTCTGTTTTCTTCCACTTTCTCTTCTGCCCTTCTAGCCTTCAAATCTACTTCATATCAGCTATGTTTTCTTCCACTTTCTCTTCTTCCCTTCCAGCCTTCAAATTTTCTTCATATCAGCCTTGTTTTCTTCCACTTTCTCTTCTTCCCTTCAAGCTTTCAAATCTGATTCATATTAGCTCTGGATGTGCACAACATATCTATCAGCTCTCTCTCATTCTTCCACACTCTCTCTAACCTCTCCATGCTTATTACAATAACATATTTTATACAGATAACTCCTCATTGTTTCCATTCTATAGGGAATATGAAGTGAACATGCCTGTCTCTTTGTCTTCCACCCATTTGATTCCTCATCCTTCAGTTCAGGTATATACATCAAAAAAATATAGAAATAATAATTTCAACACTCATTATAGTTTTGCCCGTGCCTATGGAGACTTGCCTTTGCATCACAAACAATATAAAATAATTAATGGATTTACATTTGCAATTACAACAATATTTCTATTCATCTCTTTCATATTCTTTCTTTGTTTTTCAATTTGTCTTCTCTGCCTGATGTTATATCTCCAACTATGGAGCATAATTATCTTTTCTGTCTTGATGCTATGTTTCAAAACAGTGCAGCATAAACACCTTTTTTTCCAACTCGACCCATTTGTTTCATTTCCAACAGTGCCACCATATCTGTCTTTTGGATGACTTGACCCATGCCTTTTCTACTCGTGCTCGCAACGTTCATCCTTCACCTTTGTCTCAACACCTGACTCTGCCTGGAGTGTTGCTGAGCCCGACTCGACCCATAGTGCTTATCTCCTCATAACCAAAATGTTATGCTTTCTCTACCCTTTACTCTGTGTCAGGTCACTTACCCGAGCCTTTCTACCTGCGTTCAGACTTTCTTCCATTATCAAGGCGTAATCGCTTTACCCTCTGCACGTAGTGTCGGGTCTTATTCTACCCGAGTCCTTCTGCCGCATTAAACCTTTTCTTCATAAACCTCCATTAGACTGGACTTGAAACAAATTACAATGGAACTCTGAATAAAATTGCATCCAACCTCCTTTATCGCATTTTGGTGTTTCAACTATTTCTTTTTTTCTTCGTTTATACATTTCTTTGCCTTCTCCCGATGCGATTTCTTAAGGAGATTCTTATACCCTCGGACTTTAATATCTTTAGTATTAAACTCCGAGAGGTATCACGTTCGAGCTCTTATAGCATTTCAACAACTTCCTTTGTTATTTGTTTATTCATTTCTCAGCCATCCTCCTGATGCGATTTCTTAAGAAAATTCTTATATTACCGGACTTTAAAATATTTAGTATTAAAATCTGAGAGGTATCACGTCCTGGTCCATCTCACATTTCGAATTTCCGTGTTTCTTTTGTTATTTTTTTCTATATTTCTCTTCCATTCTCCGATGTGATTTCTCAAAGGGAAACCTTATACCTCCGTATTTGAAATCCTTTAGACTTTTGGTTTGAAACTACATCACATCTGTTTGTTCTTGTGCGCTATTCCTCTTGAGATTTGTGATTTGCGATATCTCTGCCATCACTATTATGAACATGAAAGTTTGGAAATTTACCTGACTCTCCCGCAGAACTGCACGCATCTTCGTGCACTGTTCTGAATGAAAACTAGCCTGACTCGGCCCACGCATTCACGAATTTCTCTGCTAGTTTAATGCATTCCTTACATGTCTTAGCACGTTCACGAATCTCCCCACTCGTGCACGACTCGACCCAAACTTGTTTCCTTTGCTCCTTTATAAATATTCTAATGCATCTCCTTGCCTTTTTAGTACTCCTCTCTACTCTTTTTCCTTAATGATAATTCTGGTGTTTATCCATGCCTCTTTGCTTCTCTTTTTCCTTCCTCATTTGCCTCTAATGCTGCTCCTCTACCTCTCTTGTATGCTTCTTCACTACAAATTTACCTTCTTTTCCTTATTGTTCCTTTTTACTTCAGCTGAACCTGATTTTCTCCTTTTTCCTTAATGATAATTCTGGTGCTGCTCCTTTCTTCTCTTTTTTCATCAATGACAATATTTCCAATAGTTCCCCCTTTGGCATTGATGACAATACTTCCTCCACCTTTCATTCTTAGAAGTGTCTTTATTCCTCTGCTTGCTTTTCCTCCCCCTCTGACATCAATGGAAAAGGGTTACACATTTTTCCAGTGTAGTTTCTGTCATAGCATTGCTTCTCTTTGAGCTGTGTATAGGCCTTATTTATTCTATTTTTATACCTTGCTACTCCAGACTGATGTATAAGAGTTGTTGGGAGAATACTTTGGAAATCATTGAGATTGCATGAATATGTTGCAAATTGATGCTATCCCAAACTCATGATAATGCTGGAAGGCATGTCACCATAGAATGTTCTGTACTTTTCTCCTTTACTGCTTGATAGTGGTGATATGTGCCAGACTTTTGAAGATATAATCACTACAAGCCAAAAGCCCTTGATGTTGATGTGAAAAATGAGTAAAAACATGGCTTACAACTTATTGTAAGATTATACAATATCTTTAAATCTAAAAGGCCCTATGACTATAACACTAAATAGTTAAATATTTAAACATAAAACCCTCGAGGCTTGATACATTCCATGCATTAGAAAATCTCACTATCAACTATACACTTTAATTTATGACACAAGGGTGTATGTAGTTCAATGATCATCTCTCCATCATACTTCAGACACTTCAACTATTCTATCACCATGTCCTTCAGGAAAACATCTTCAATTTGTCTACTTGAAGTTTCAACAGACAGACTTCAACAAGCTTTATGGATGACTTAAGAAAGAGGCCTTGAAAGTATATCAATATTGACTTGAAAAGGTGTACATTCCTACCCAAGACTAAGTGATGCTTCAACACTCAATATAACACATCACTGTATATAAGATAATGATGCTTTGATTGATCCAGGTGGATATTGGTGGCCACCCACCTATTCCACTTGGCCCCCCACCATTGTCTCTTTCAATTTTTCAGTTTTGGCATAACTTACTATTTTTAGCAGTTTTTCGGGTCCTGAACTTCCGGAGCCGTTTTGAGGCCCTAAACGACGTTTTTTGGGCATCATTTTACCAATGAATTTGATCATCAAATTTGTATCATTTTACCAATGAATTTGATCATCAAATTTGTCCTGAAAGTTGTAGTCCTCGGATAGAGCTTTCTAATGATGTATCATGTGCGTCAAACGGAGATAGTATGCCAAAGTTACGTCCCTGGGAAGTTGAAACACCAATTTACCCAAACGGGGCCCATAGTTTTTGCGCTTCATCTCCTAGGGTTAGGTTTTTGGGATGTTTAGGGTTCTCCATTGTTTCTCAATAATAAATAGGCCCTCGAGCCTCATTGTAACTCAGTTCAGAGGCCTGTAGCCGCCACATCTCTTCTCAGAGATAGCTACCAGCACCCTAGCTAGTTTTATTTCCATTCTGTCTGTAAGCAAATTTCAGTTCTTTGATATTAATGAAATGAAGTGTTATTTCCGCTGCATCTCTGTATTTATGGTTATATGTTTATTCTGTTGCGTTCCTGCATAAATCCGGATCAGTGGTATCAGAGCGGTCTGCTTTTTCTCGATCCTTCTTTGCATGTCCCCAACGAGGTCGAGGTATAAGGAGCTAGGGCTTGATCTGGTGGAACCTTTGCAAGATCAGCCTCGCAAACCTCGACGGACGCCCATGGGGGACGAAAAGAAAGATGAGGGAGCAGGAGATCCTATCAAAATATTGCTCGAGGAGGTCCTCGAAAAACAAAGGAACGCGATGATGGATAACTTTGCTCAGATCCTTCAACGGCTGCCCACCGGCGGCGCATCTGCATCCAGTAGCCACTCTGGAGTTGCGACTCCCTTTAAGGTACAAGTAAATTTTGACATTCCCATATTTGAGGGTAAAATAGACGCAGATGCCGTAGATAGATGGTTGAATCTATTAGAAGGATATTTCTCTGCTCATGACTTTTCAGACCGGGAGAAGATTATTTTTGCACTCCTCAAAGCTACCCCCCATGTTAAGGACTGGTGGGAAACCTACTGTGAGAACAAGGACCAGATAGAACCCTCTCTGTTCTCGGCCGTACCAACTTGGAATTCTTTCCGAGATGCCGTCAAGGAACAGTACTATCCCGTGGGGAGCTATGAGGACAAGTACATACAATGGACCACGCTGCGACAACAAAGGGATCAAGATGTGCACGAGATGACGAATATGTTCCATACCCTGCGCACAAAGTTGGGTATCAAAGATTCAGAGAAACATTTGGTGCTAAAGTATCGCAGCTGTCTGCACAGATACATTCAGGAGGAAATGGAGTTCCTCTACATCTCCTCGCTTGGTACGGCATACCGGTATGCTGCCAAGATTGAGCAGAAATTCAAACAGAAGAAGCGAGACTTTGGATCTGTGAATCAAAAGCAAGGAAAAGGTGCTTCCAAACCGCAAAACAAAGGACAGAGCATGGCGGCTAAAGACAACCCATCAAAGCCACAAGACAAGAACAACACCGTAAAGCCAAAGAAGGACACGGGAAAGTGGTGGGAGTTCCATAAGAGCTCCACTCACAACACAAGTGAGTGTCGGGCCAAGCAGTCGCTAGTGGCCGAGATGAGGGCTTCTGAGTCAGATGCATGCTCCGACTCCGAATCGGAACCTGAAAAGGGGAATGAAAAAGGGAAACAGATTATTGATGCGGAGCCCAACGCCACTGTTGCCACTACAAAGGTCCAGAAGGAGGAACCGGAAGATCCAGAGGAGAAGGAACGTCTCTTCCACTCCCAGATGTGGGTAAAGGGCTCCCCTGTACAGTTCATTGTCGACAATGGGAGCCAAAAGAACCTCATTTCAGCAGACGCCGTGAAGCGGTTGGGCTTGCCGACCACAGCTCACCCACATCCATACACCATCGGGTGGCTTCACCAAGGACGAGATCTCCGCGTTAGCCAGCAGTGTCGCCTTCCCTATAGCATCAAGCCCTTCACGGATGAGGTATTATGTGATGTTGCTCCTATTGATGTTTCTGATGTATTATTAGGACAACCGTACTTGTGGAAGCGTCATGCTGTGTATGAGTCTCGACCTCGTGTTGTTATTGTTACTTTGGGAAATAAGTTGTACAGGATACCAGAGGTACCACCTCCTGCCGCTATCTCTTTGGTTACTGCAAAACAATGTAGTAAGCTCATTTCCCAAACCAGGAAATTCGTTTTCCCGATGATCCGCCCCCAGGGCAAGAAGAAGACTGTGGCCACGACCTCCAGACAGGGCCCCTCTGCACGACAACAACAAATGGATAAGGTCGTGGAGGAGTATGGGGACATATTCACCTCACCCACAGGGGTTCCTCTGCACTGCCAGGTCAAGCACCCGATTGATCTGACCCCAGGTGCGCCACTACCCAATGGACCGATCTATCGATGCTCTGTTCTAGAAAATGATGAAATCAAGAGGCAGATTCAGGAGCTGTTGCAGAAAGGTCACATCAGACCAAGTTCATCGCCCTGTGGGAGCCCGATCGTGTTGGTACAGAATAAGGATGGGACGTGGAGACTCTGTATTGACTATCGGGCGCTGAACAAGATCATTGTCCGGAATAGGTACCCAATCCCACGGATTGATGACCTTCTGGACCAACTCCAAGGTGCAAAATATTTCAGTAAGATCGACCTGAAGTCTGGGTATCACCAGGTACCAATTGAACCCTCTGATGTGTGGAAGACTACCTTCAAAGCTAAGGAAGGCCTTTTTGAATGGCTGGTCATGCCTTTCGGGTTGACGAATGCTCCCGCAACCTTCATGAGGATGATGGACGACATCTTGCGGCCATTCACCAACTCATTTGTAGTGGTGTACTTGGATGACATTCGGATCTTTAGCAAGACTTGGGAAGAGCACCTTCACCACATCCGACAAGTCCTCCAAACACTGCGGCAACACAAGTTGTGTGCCAATTTGGAGAAGTGCACGTTTGGCATGACCCAGGTTCAATATCTGGGATACATTATTGATGAAAGGGGGGTGCATGTGGATCCAGCCAAGATCCAAGTCATTCGGGATTGGCCAGCCCCGACTACTATAACAGAGCTTCGCAGCTTTCTGGGTCTTGCTAATTTCTACCGTAGATTCGTGCTGGGATTCTCTCATATCACTGGGCCCTTGAGTCAAGTCACCAAAGGAGGAGCGAGAGCAAAATTCTTTTGGTCGGAACCTCAACAGAAGGCGTTCAAAGAATTGAAAAATCGCCTCTGTTCTGCCCCAGTGCTCACCTTACCAGACTTGCAGCAGCCATTTGAGATCGAGACAGATGCCTCTGACTATGTTATTGGGGCAGTTCTTACTCAACAGGGACATCCAGTGGCATATCACAGCGAGACATTGTCTGAGACAGTTCGCAAGTATCCCACCTATGACAAAGAAATGTATTCCATTGTGCAAGCCTGTCGACAATGGAAGCATTACATTTTGGGGAAGGAAACAATCATCCACACAGACCACCGGCCCCTGCAGCTCATACAGACACAAGGGAAGTTGCAGAATGATCGCCATCAGAAGTGGTCCACATATCTGCAACAGTTTCATTTGAACATCAAGTACAAGAAGGGTAGCACCAATAATGTTGCAGACTGCCTCAGCCGACCACCAATCGTGGCGCTCACCACTGTGCTCAACTCTTGTGGGCACGAGACTTCTGATTGGCCGCTTCTCTATGAGAGTGACCCAGAATTCGGCCAAACTTACAAGGCACTCTTGGGGGGTACGCAAGTTCCAAATTTTCACCTCGAAGATGCACTTTTATGTCACATGGGACACCTTTGTGTTCCTTCAAGCGAGCGTGCCAAGATGATATGGGAAGCACACTACAGTCGAGTCGCTGGGCATTTCGGGGTCGAGAAAACAGTAGCAATCCTGCAGAAGTATTTCTATTGGACGAACCTTCGAAAGGATGTCGAGAAGCACATCAGATCCTGCACTGCTTGTGCCATTGCCAAACCGACCATCAAGAAGCAAGGCCTATATACTCCACTACCTACCCCTAGTCGACCTTGGGAATCCATCTCCATGGATTACATGTCAGGCCTTCCCTCTACTAATAATGGCAATGATTGTGTTTTCATGGTCGTTGACAGATTCTCGAAGATGGCCATTATGGTGGCCTATAAGAAGAATATCACAGCAGAAGCTACTGCTAAACTCTTCTTTGAACGAATATGGGTACACTTTTGGATCCCACCGTCTATCATATCAGATCGAGATAGCAGGTTCCTCAGCACATTTTGGTCCAGCCTCTGGTCAATGTTGGACACAAAGCTCACCAAGTCCACAGCTTTCCATCCCCAAACATATGGCCAGACAGAGGTCGTCAACAGAATGATTGTACACATTCTGCGCATGTACAACTCAAAGCATCCACGCACATGGGACGAGAGCCTCCCCTATGTACAACACAGTTATAACCGGGCTCTCCACAGTTCAATTGGCCATAGCCCCTTTCAGGTGGGCTTGGGATTCCAAACACTATGTCCCATTGACATAGCCATGCCCGTTTGCTGCTTTGCTCGAGGGCCGATTCGGCTCATGTCCAGTCTGAAGTTGACAAAGAAAGTAGCTTCATCGAGTGCATTCAACACATCCGCCAACAGGTTCATGATATATTGGATAGAGCCAATGCGAAGTACAAGCAGCGCCATGATCAACACCGCGTGCCACACCAGTTCCATGTGGGCGACAAAGTATGGCTACATTTGCAGAAGGAGCGCCTCACTGGACCTCACCGCAAGCTTCGCCCGCTCCAATACGGGTCGTACACCATCACCAAGGCTGTAGGTAACAATGCCTTCGAGCTTAGTATTCCACCATTCCTTGGTCGCACCCGATCTTCAATGTGGATCGCCTTCGTCCTTACTTTCCACCTCTCTTGGACACCTCGGACATTGCAAAACAACTCACACCAAAAGAGTTAAACCCAGTTGCATGGAACATGCCACCAAAGATTGTATCATGGACATGCAAATCAAGAACACTCGTCAACGAGCGAGATCCAAGCGTATCGGGTTGTCAAAGTCGGCCAACTCTTGCACCAAGGAAAGTGGTTCACCGGGGACCAAGTTCGGCGAGAAATTTCCTCATCTCATGGAGGAACTTAACGCAATGGGGACCATTGCTTCCTAAGGGGGGAGGAATGATCCGGGTGGATATTGGTGGCCACCCGCCTATTCCACTTGGGCCCCCCACCATTGTCTCTTTTAGTTTTTCGGTTTGGCATAACTTACTATTTTTTAGCGACTTTTCGGGTCCTCGAACTTCGGAGCCGTTTTGAGGCCCTAAACGACGTTTTCTTGGGTATTAAATTTTTTTGCGATTTTGATCATCAAAATCATCACAAAAGTTGTAGTCCTCGAGATAGAGCTTTCTAATGATGTATCATGTGCGTCAAACGGAGATAGTATGCCAAAGTTACGTCCACTGGGAAGTTGAAACACCAATTTACCCAAACGGGGCCCATAGTTTTGGCGCTTCATCTCCTAGGGTTAGGTTTTTGGGATGTTGAGGGTTCTCCATTGTTTCTCAATAATAAATAGGCCCTCGAGCCTCATTGTAACTCGGTTCGGAGGCTCGTAGCCACCACATCTCTTCTCGAGAGATAGCTACCGGTGCCCTAGCTAGTTTTATTTCCATTGTGCTGTAAGCAAATTTCAGTTCTTTGATATTAATGAAATGAAGTGTTATTTCCACTTTGCATCTCGTATTTATGGTTATGTGTTTATTCTATTGCGTTCTCGCATAAATCTGGATCATTTTCTTATTAGACGAGCACGATAAAGCTCGGGCAAATATAACTGGGTCTCACCCATAGTCGAGAAAAAAGCACCGGTTGGAGAAATGCACCTACGAGTCACAAGATGGATTTGATCCGGTTTTTCTCTAGCGAGACGAGATATAGGTATATATAGAGTAGAAAATGCCAAATCAAGTTTTGAAGGGGTAGGTCATCTCTTTGAAAATGGAGAAAGATGGTCCATAAATCATTGGTGTATTATTAAGTGAATCTTCTATGATTGACAATGTCACCAAAAGGACAACGATGGCAGAAGTCACTTTTCAAATGTGTAAAATACAATGAATAGAGTTGGCCCTTGGAAAAGGTCACAACCATTACCACTTTGTTCAACTAAAATACATAGACCTTCTTCACCAATAGTTTTCAAAAAGTAGGGGCCCTTCTTAACACATTCAAAGTCACTTTGCTTCTTTTCAAATAGACAAAGGCGAGTGGTGTAAAGTGAGAAATCTTTCAAACCCTCTCAAATCAAGCTCAAAGGTGCATTGGCTTTTTCACTCTCAAACATGGTAAAAGACCGTTGCCCTCCATTTTTAGTTTCAAAAAAACATAAGGGAATACTCCTCGTGTTGTCCTAGAGATCGGAGAAAAGGTTTTCAAGCAATTTCACAGAGTTATCGAGGCTTAAAGAAACGCGCGGCGCGCCTTTACACTTGCGCGGCATGTTCGGGTGCACAAATTACAAAGGAATACATAGGCGCGTGGCGCGCCCTGTAGGTTTGGCGCATGTCGGCACTGACGGGTGACCCGACGAGATGTTCTTCACGACGCTCTCACCTCCAAACATGCCACACATATGCCAAAGCATTTAAACACCTCCAAAGGTTTTTCAAAGCCACTCAAATGTGTACCCGCAAGGTTTGCCATCCATTTTTAAAGGTTTTCTATGTGCCTATTTGCTCCTGTCCTAGGCTTTGCTAAGTTAGGTTGAAGAGATGAAACTCATGATAAAAAAATCACGAGCTTTGAGTTGTTTAAAGAAAGATATGTTTTTTTTTGAAATTTGAGGCTTAGTTTGTGGGTGTTATTGCTAGAAGTGAAACGATAAGAATGATGGGATCTGTTGATGTTCAAAAAATCCACAGAAGGCGCCCTCAAAGCAATGATGAAAGGTAGAGGCACTATTTAAAAGAAGAAAAAGGCTGAGTTTGAAAAAATGAAAACAGTGGGCCTAATTTCAGAAAACGAGTGATTATTATTAATCTGTTTTCTCATTTCAAAATGTTTTTCCTTAGTGTGGGAAAAGGAAAAAAACAATGTTTCTCTTTTTTGTTCCATGAGGCAAAGTCGGTAAGTAAGCTACCATTTACGAGTTGAAAGGTGTGTGGGGAAAAAAGCTGGTGCGAGAGCAGTCAAGTAATGAGGGTAGTATTTTGTTTAAGGAGGGGTTTATTGTTGTTGAAATTCTATAGGGTTCTTTATGACCACATGAAAAAAAAACTTCTGTCACCTATTACACGAGTAACCTTGGGCTGTGTATTTCCTTTTTGATTGATTGTCTTCATGTTGTTAAAACTATCGGTGAAGTGGCACGCAAAGAAGACAACGGTGTGTTAAACTAAGAAGATTGTGTTTTTTCCTTGTCCGAAATACAAATTTATACGTGTCCTCAAAACATCAAAAGGCGGGGTACCCTTACCACAAACGAGAGGAAAGTCCCTTGACTATGTTTTTCTTTGTTATTTGTCTTCATCCTTGTTAACTATGTTTTCATTATAAATATTGGCTGATTGGTATGCAAAGGGTGGAAAAGGAAGTGTTACGAAAGAACATGGATCTGGAAAGCTACAAAGGAGAATGACGAGGCATTACAAGAATTTAAGTCGAGTTTTCCGTCGCAAGTTAAAGAGCTTGCCCAAAAAAAAGGCTAAAGGAGGCTAAAGGGAAGCGCACGGCACAGAATATGAAGAAAGACACATCGGGACTTCATATTTTGGTTTTACGCCTTAGAAAATATTGCTAAGAACCCTTGAGGGTCATACACACCGATTTTGGGCAAATTCCGACATACTTTGGTTTTTTGGCATTTTTGAGTTTTGGTCAAAACTCATGAAATTACGCCATTTCATTTTGGGGATTCATCAAAGGAGGAGAATGGTATCTTTGGATGCCATAATTTCAGGAGCATACCCTCAGCGATTTTCAAGATATTTGGAGATCATTTGCTTCCACAAAATGGCAAAAAAATGCTCGCTTTTTGCACACTCTGCTTGGTCTATCCAGCAGTTTGTAATTTTTGGTTTTTTACACATAGGTTCAGTTTTGGAGGATTTCCAAGCATCAGTTTGGGAAAATTTCCATTTTTCCAGAAATCGAGACACTTAGAGCTTTCCAATGAGCTATCATGAGCCTCGTTTCGACATCGGGAAGGCTGCCAAATGTTGCTTGGCAAGTCGGGGGACCTTTTGCTTTGATGTAAATCTTGAATATTTTTGTAAAATTTGAACCTTTAAATTTTTGCTTTTTTCCAAATTTGCGTTTAGCTATTTTTTTCACATGAAAAATGATGCAAAGTCAATTATTTTTCCTTTTTTTAGTATTTTCTAGATATTTCATGAGATATTTTGTACCTTGGGCTTTGCAAAGCCTCGAGGAAAATTTTAGATATTTTGATTAGGCGATGGGAGATCAAGTTGAACCATGAGGTTTTCCTCACTTTGGCCTATATATTCCAAAGGATTTCATTGTAAAACAAGGCTGAACTTGAGAAGAGAAGCAATATATGGTCATATAAGCTTTGGAAGAAATACTTGTCTTATGCTTTTGGATTGCCTCTTGGATGCTCTTGGATGAATGAAGAAGGATTGTTGTTGGATTCCATGACTTGGTAGAATGGTATAGTGTCTCTTGCTTTGTTTTTTGTCTTCTATTTTTCATTCATGAATACATGTTTCTTTCTTGCGATAGGTCAATAGAGAACAAATTTGAGATATTCCCTTGGAGGCACCTCAAATTTCTGTTTCTTCATAGCTTTCATGTTTTCTTCTTCCTTAGTTACATTATTGAATTCTTAAGCTGCTCTTTAATAATTTGAGGATATTGTTGCTTGTTTCATTCATAGTTCTATGCATGCTAAGTATGATTTATGGTATGCCCTGCTTACCTATGGCTAGTTATAGTTCCATCCATGAAATTTCTCTTTGGTGATTAGATTATCATTTTGTTTGAACCAAGGAGGCCTAGTTTCGATCTAGCCCTTTGCCTAAAACTATGCAAATCTCGTTGTTCAAAGTGCCCAATAACTTGAATTACTGTGTTTAGGCGTTCCGACATAGTAAGTTAAGTTGTTTTTCCGTCTTAAGTGTTTTCCCCAAAGTCTGATAGCCATTTCCCAAAGTTAGAGGGTCATATACTTCTATGCATGGCTTGAATGTTTATTTCTATGTATTGATTAGCTTATAGTTACATTTTGCATGATTAATGGTTTTCCCTACCATTTTTATGTTATCTATTGAACTAGTTATGCTTGAAACTCTTTGTTGTTCACAAACTTGATGTCCATTTACTCCATTTTCCCCAAAGATCCTTTCTACCTTGAATCAAATCGGCCCTTACACAACCTTGTATCACCGTACGATAGCTTTCTTGACCTTTTCGACGCCATAGCTTGATTGATCGACATCTTTTTACTGTCTTATATCTTTGATCAGTTTCATCCCTCACAACCTAAAAAACCAAAACCAAAAACATACTTCATAACTAGCCTAAAATCAGAACACAATAAGCAAAACACATAGATATCCCTTACACATATAGAGAGATCCCTCTCTACGAGTCTAGGAAGGCTAGATCCTCGGACTCCAAAGCTTGGTTTGATGTTACCTTTGTCATTTGGTTTGCCAATCATCCAAATCACGGGACCCTAACATAATGGCGATCAAGGTGGGACTTAATGAGTGCATGAAAGTCTATCATACTCTTATAAACTCTTTAGTCCTTCAACACTAAACTCGGACCATCAACCTATAGAATCCTTTAGAGTAAACTCCTTGTTTCACCATCTTATCAAAGTGATGAATCAGGGTTTATAACACTCTTACATACTAGAGTGCACATAAAAACTCAAAAAACCCCAAAATACTCCTTTAGATTGGTTTTTTTCAATACGGTGGTGGACCATACACATATATCTCAAAACAACCAAGTTCCACACAGCGATTCCACTAGCCTCCGATGGGCCTTACTATTTTACCGAACTCTAGATTACTATCCGATCGACCTATCCCACGCTCACTAACATAATGGCGGTCACGGTGGGACTACGAGTAATAAACAAACTTAGTTTCCCTAAACTTTCAGCGACCTTAAGAATACTATCGATTGACTTATCCCACCGCTCACTAACATAATGGCGATCACGGTGGGACCTTAGAAGTTAGTGACAATCTAAGTACTCCTTAGTAACTCTCGAAGTCTCATTCAAACTTATAAAACTTAAGTGTTGTCCAAAGAGTAGAAAATAGCTCTTTCACCATCTTAGCAAATGATGAGTCGGTTATAGGAAACTCTTCCAAACCTTAGAAATACATAAAACTCGAGAAAAAACCCCAAAAAAGCTCCCTTAGATTGGATTTTGTCGATGTCGGTGGTGGACCATACACATACACCTCAAAACAACCAAGTTCCACACGACGACTCCACTAGCCTCCGGTGAGGCCTAAAAAACTCCATAAAAGACTAAAAACTTTCATAAACCATACCTTTACCTGCTAACTCATCCTTCCAAAACTTAAACTTAGGATGGAAATTCATGTATCAGTGACAAAAACTAAGTGTAACTTAGCGATTTAGAAATGCCTCACCTAAAAAATAGGAGATAAGCAGAAACCCTCTTGCTAAAGAAAACCACTAGCTTGTCCATACGGCTTAGCAAAGCTGTTGAAACCAAGTGAATCACTCTCCTTTGCAAGTTCCCCTTTCAAATTTGCTATAAAAATTCTTCCCAAGCATCTTTGATAGTATTGGTGGTGGACCATAGTTTTCATAAAATCCACGGCGACTCCACTAGTTCATCCTTTTGGTTTTGACCATCCTTCACTTTATTATAACCTTAGAGAGGCCATCCATCAGAAACTTTTACAAATACTACCCTCTCTAAACTCTAGACTCAAAATTTGGCTTCACGAAGAATCTACACCGAGATCTCACCCACCGAACCACGACTATTCAAATCACCTCAACCCATCCTACAAGCCCTCATCTTGTACATCATCCATTAGTTCCCATCATGGCGGCACTGGTACACACCTTTGGTGTTGCCACTACCTTTGGCTCCCTTACCGAGATCACTATCAAGACAAAATCCCACACTTTACCGAGAGAAGAGGCGCCTACGACTCAATAGCATGTAGGTAGGATTAGCGATGGTTTTGAATACATGGAAGAACAAGACGAAACCGTCGGAATGAGAATGTTTGCCCAAAGCACAGGCGGGGAACCCAAACCATGGTTTAAGAGCTTGCCTCCAAATAGCATCCACAACATCCCAGAACTATATCAAGTCTTCACAAATAGGTGGGAATTCCAGAAAGAACCCCATTCAAATCTGTCGAGAATATAACAATCTAAAATGGGAAAATGGGGGAAAGTGTCCGAGGCATACTTCACTAGGTTCAATAGTGTGTATAATGCCCTCCCACCTCACTTCAAACCCCCCACTTGGTTCAGCCTTGGCAAATCTCCCCCAAGGGTTTTGATCCGGACATGACTTATCACCTAAGAGACAAAGACCCCCCTCACCTTAGAGGAAATGCGGCAAATAGCCATAAAAGCGAGAAGCAAACTTAGCGAGAAAAAAAGAGCTAGGACTAGATCGGGAAAGAAAAAGTCACATATAGAGATGAGGTCCCTACTTCATCCCCTTCCCTAGATCCTAAAATAGATGATTTAGTCAAGACCATGGACAAAATGTGGGAAAAGATAAATGAAAGGGCCCCTATTAGGGACAATCGACAAAACCCTCCAAACAGAAACGAGAACCAAAATTTTAGGAGGGAAGAGCCTCAAAAACGAGACGAAGGGAAAATGACCAACAAATTAGGCCACCATTTAATGAAAATTATGTGGAAGAAGATGATAGGGATATTGAACCCATTGATGAAAATCATTGGAATCTCATAGGTTACGATAACGAGAGTGAGGTTTACCTCACGACGGAGAAGCAAGAGTTATGCTCTCCCGAGTCGGGGACGAAACCAACTATGAAGATCTTGAAGATCTGCCATAGAATTTCGAGAATGCCATTATAGAAGCTCACGAGGCGAGTATAACCTTAGAAGCGAGAAAAAACCAAGACCAATCCAAAAAGGGTAGTCACGACATTACTAAAAACTCCGATACCATCCTTAAAAAGGCTATGGATAGCAACACAATTGTGGCCAAGAAAATTGACCAAAACAAAGATAAAGCTATTAAAACAATTTTTGGCTCGAGATACTCCTAGTACCTCTACAAGAACCTACGAGGTAGTTTGTGTCAAAAAAGTCCCTAACCGAGAGTCAACAGATTAAGAGCATAGAAAAGGTCATGTCAGAAAAAAGCTAAAACAAATCTGTCTAGACCACAAATTCCTTTTAGTTTCGAAGGGGAAATTTCCAAAATAAAAAATTACCATACCCCTTCTTGAGCTAATAGCTCTAGATAGGTATAGATATCAAATATTCAAAGTTTTTGACATAGGGAGCGAAAGCGGATACTTTAAATCTAGCGACGACAAACTCGAGCTCCTATTCAGCCCCGAAGATAGAAGGTCAATACCAAGAAGGATACGTTTCCCATTTCTATACGAGTTTGAACATATGGGACAAGACATTACATAATGCCATGTTAGATTACGGGTGCCTCCCATAACCTCATGCCTAGAGCGATCATGGAAAACCTGGGGGCTAGAAGTAACTCAACCTTACAAAAACACTGTATTCCTTTGACTCAAGTTAGGTCAAATGTTTAGGTTTGATAAAGAACCTAGATTTTTCTCTATACATTACCGACTAAAAACTTAGTCATGGACGTAGTAGTAGCCGATATCCCTCCTAGGTATGGAATGCTACTATCAAGGGCATGGGCTGCCAAAATACAAGGTAATCTCCAAATGGATATGTCATTCGCTACCATCCCCGTTTTCAACAGGGACGAGGGAGATTATACTATGAGACTCACATGAAATACATGGTTAGTAAGCGGGATAAGCCAAACAACACTCCCATTTATTCCATTCATTCCAATTTATATTCTTTTATCTTATACAATGAAAGTGATGTGGACAAGCGAGATAATAGAAAATGAAGAGGTTTTCAAACCGTCGAAACACACCTCCCATTGCTTGAACATGGAAACCAATGACCAAAGTGCCAAGAAACCTGAAAAATAGCTTAGTATCTTGTATGAAATGGAAGCTCTTTGGATTATAAGATTTGATGGTTCTTGTGGCAAAAGCTGGTTCGGGGGCAGTATCTAGATACACAATACCAATGAAGGTCATTCTTTCATATTAGAATTCAAATGTACTAATAATATTGCGGAATATGAGGCCCTTCTCATTGAGTCGCACATACTTAAGGACTTAGGCGCCAAAAAGTATCGGCCAGGGGAGATTCGAACTTGTAATCGGGAAAATCAAAGGTGAATATTCGACAAAAAACCCAAGACTAAGGGAATACATGAATGCGGCTTTAGATATCCTCAAAACCTTCGAGAAGTATGAACTCACTTACATCCCTAGGATTCAAAATAGTTTGGAAAACGAACTCACCTTTGCTGCAAGCAATGGCCAAACACCATGTCTAAGTGAGCAATATAGCATTCGGGTCAAACATCGCCCTAATGTGCCGAGATAATATCAATTATTGGCAAATATTCAAAGATGATGATCAAATTGATGACTTCTTACAATCTAGGAATGAATTTGAGGAAACGAGAAAAGAATTAGAAAATGAAGAAAAGGAATATAGCCACAATCGAGACCAAGAGCTAAATCTACCTTCTTGGACAAATATGAACTGATAGATCCTTCATCACGGAACTAAGATAGGAGAGGACATTGACCCAAGAGAACTCGAAGTTTTTACATTGTGAAAATGATACCATACCCGGAGGGCTTGCACCTCTAGAGGAATTGTTTGACTTTAACGATGTGGCCAAAAAGCCAAAAATGGAATACATTGATGTCGACATAGAAGAATATAACATAGGAAACTCGAGAGGAACCTAGAAAGGTCAAACTATCCAAAAAACCTTCCACCTCACATAAAAAAATAAATACATCGAGTTTTTTAAAGAATTTAAAGATGTGTTCGCATGGGGATACCAAGATTTGAAATCATACGACACAAGCATCATCCAACATAAAAAGCCCCCTCAAAGAAAACCAAAGGCCTTTCAAATAGAAGTTAAGAAGGATAAACCCAATATTACTACCTTTGGTTGAAAAGGAAATAAAAAAGATGTATGATCTTTGGGATAATAGTATCTCTACGAGTACCATCTGAATGGGTCTCAAATCTAGTATTAGTTAGGAAAAAAGATCGGAGAAATCGGACTACGTATAGATTTCGAAACCTAAATAGGGCTTGTCTAAAGGACAACTATCCTTTGCCCAAAATGGACCACATACTTGAGAAGGTAGTAGGTGCTAAAAGGATCTCATTGCTTGATGGTTTTTATGGTTATAACCAAGTGCTAGTTTACCCCACTTGATCAACACAAAACAACTTTCACCACACCTTGGGGCACTTTTATGTACGTTAAAATGCCTTTTGGATTGATGAATGTCGGTGCCACATTTCAAAGAGCCATGGACATAGCCTTCTCAAAAGACATAGGTGTTTTCATAGTCATATATCTTGACGATATAACGCTATATTCTAAATCAGATGAAGAACACCTAGTACACTTAAGAAAAGGTTTTAAACAAATGTAGAAAATATGGTTTATCCCTAAACCCCAAGAAAACACTTTTCGGTCTAGAAGAAGGAAAACTCCTAGGTCACATTATTTGAGAAGAAGGAATAAAAATATACCCCCAAAGAATCGAAGGCATATTGCAAATAAGTCACCCCCAGAAACATAAAGGAGTTGTAGTCCTTTATCGGAAAGATAAATTTCTTGAGAAGATTCATCCCAAACCTTGCCGAACTCTCGAAAGATATCACAAATATGTTGAAGAAAGAGGTCGGGGTTAAATGGACTATAGAAACCAAAAAATATTTTGAACTAATTAAAAAGGCCTTAAAGCTGAAACACCGGTATTGATAAGTCTGATTTCACCAAAGATTTTTACATTTTTTCATTTGCCTCGGAACACACAATAGGCTTTGTTGTATTGTTACAAAGAAATGCGAGTTTAGGGCAAGAGCAACCCATTGCCTTTTTTAGCAAATCCTCGAGAAATCCGAGTTTACATCTTGCATTCTCATGTCATAGCTTTTGTCCCTAATATTGTCGTCAAAGACATTACTGAGACCAAGATCCCGATGGGAAAAGGGGAAAATGGATCGCTATCATCTTAGAATATGACTTAGAAATCCGACCTACCAAACTAGTTAAAGGACAAGGACTTGCAAGGCTAATGGCTGAAACCAACCTCAAAGCTTTAGATATAAATTTTGTTGATACCTTAGAAGAGCAGGGAAGAATGCACACTCCCTCCTATTGATCAAATGTTTACGGATTCACCTTGGTATGCGGATATTCTTTATGTATTTTCTTATCTAAATGCTCCTCCAGATTTTATCAAAAACAAAAGCAAGATTTATTAAACAAAAATCTTTAAATTTTTTCATTATAGATGGTCTTATGTATTGGAAAAATCCCCTTTGGTATGCTTCTTAAATGTTTGCTTGAGTACGATGCGAGAGAAAATTATGTGTGAAATGCATGCGAGGAAATGTGGGGGCCATCTTCTTTGGAAAACCAAAGCAAAAAAAATCCTTAGAGCGAGGTTATTATTGGCACTGCCTTATTCACGACACTCACAAACTAGTTATGACATGCCATAAGTGTCAAATTTTTGATGGCGAGAAAAAAGCTTTTACCTTTTCCCTTACATCCCATCATAGTCGAAGGACCCTTCCTAGACAATGGGGTCTAGATTTCATCGGGGAAATTCATCCTTCTTCATCCTCTCAACATAAATGGATCCTCATGAGCCCATCGATTACTTTACCAAATGGATAGAAGCCACACCCTCCGGGAATACCACGATTCGGTCATCATCAAGTTCCTAGAAACCAATATCCTATCTAGATTTGGTCTGTCCTAGAAAGATCATTATAGATAACACCGCTGCCTTCTCCTCCAAAAGAATGGTTGACTACATTACAAATATCACATTTCCTTAGGAAATTCCACGACCTATTATCCTCAAGGTAATGGTTTAAGCCGAGTCTTCCAACAAGAGCCTAGTCAACATCATCAAAAAAACTTCTTGAACAAAATCAAAAAGCATGGCATGGAAAACTAGTACACGCACTATGGGCCGATAGGTGACCACCCAAAAAAATCCATAGTTATGTCTCCTTACGGCTATTTTATGGCATAGATGCCATTTTCCCAACATCTCTAGGGGTTCCAGTAATGAAGTTATTGCGGGAAGTTCAAATAGAAGAAAATGACATGCAAAGAAGGGTAAATCAAACTATCCATTTACTAGACAAACCAAAGAAGAAGTTTACCAAAGGGCTCAGTTAGCTAGCAAGAGAAAATAAAACAAATTTTTGATATAAGGACCAAGGAAAATGATTTTCGATTGGGAGACAAAGTGATAAAATGGGATTCCGAGAAGAGAAGAAAAAAGGTAAACATGGTAAGTTTGAAAAGTTATGGAAGGGACCTTTCATCATCGACTCGATTAGCGAAACAATGCCCTTTTTTCTTGCAAGAACTACGATGGGACTAAAATTTTTGGGGGTCACTTGTGAATGGTAGGATATTAAAAGCATTATTTTTAATCAGGGAGCTCCAATTCTAAAAAAGGGGGCATTTTCAATCATTGTATATACCACTTTGTTCGGAAAATAGATAAAACAGAAAAAATAAAAAACAATAGAAGATAGAAAAGAGGGCGGTTAAAAAATAGAAAAAAGGGCCCCATGTTCCAAAAAATAGTCCTTCGAGAAAGCACGCAAGTCTAAATGCTGCTACTAGTACTCCGATGTCTTGTTCAGACAATATAGCCTAATCATAGTCGAACATGTTTAAATTTATTTCGCTGATAAGTTAGTGAGTGAAAAAAGATGGTCAACATTGTGTAAGATTGACTTATCATAGAGAGTAGATTAGGAAAGATACTTTGGTTCCACACACCCAAAAAACGAACCAAAGAGAAAAGTGGGATGAAAAACACGGTGTACATCTTAGCCCCATTTTTCTAGATTTCCTTTTGCAAAATAATATTTGTGTGCGACTTGTCCTTTCATGCGTAAATACATGACAAATCGAAATTTCGCTTTCAACCCTGATTTGATCATTTTAAATTTCATGTTTTAGATTAGAGAATAAATATTGTCAAACAACTTAATCTTGGCGGTTGATCTGGTTTAGAGTAGAGTAATGAAAGAGTTCATCGGTTTAATCGAACTCCGTGAGATATAAGTGTAGAATTAGATAGGTTCATTTTGCAAAAATAAAAATATATATTGTCGAAAGGCTGCTAGTTCAAATGTGCCAAAAGGAAGAAAAAAATGTTAGGAAAAGACGAGTGGGGTAGGTAGAAATATCATTGATGCTAATCTTTGGCTTATGAAGACCAATGGGTGGGCATTGGTCTTCATAAATCAAAGATACTGAGTTCGGACACCTCCGAGAAAAGGAGCTACCCTCCCCAAATGGAGCCATCATCAGTCATCGGTATTTTTTACTCTTTGGTGATGACTAGTTCTAACGAGCCAAGTTTTTCCAATTTCGCTGATCTAAAAATTTGTCAAATTTCCAGTGGGAAAAACACCTATAAATTTTTTTTCCCTTTTTACCTTTTAGTCCGCCCATGATGAGATGAAACCTCATTATCAAATCCTACCTTGCCTTAGCCATACTAGTACGCCCATCGGCTCTAAAAGGAAAATCCAAATCTATTCCATCAGTCTCCCCTAAGTTAGGAAGTGGCGCTTTAAGGCATTTCACGCGGGCAAACTATCAAAGAGCCCTGAAAACCTCCATCTGCTATAGACCCGGTCATATGAGACCTTCCTACTCTGCTAATGAAGTTGGTTACGACCTAGGTCACGCCACTACTATACCCCAAAGTCTTAGCAATCCATAGACCATAAGTTAAGCTAATTTTAGGGAGTTTTTACGAGTGTTTGATGGCTCTTTCCAAAGACGAGAAACATACCAACATCTCGGGAAGACAATTTTGAGCTCTACATGAGAAGGCAGTGCTTCTCAATATGATCTTGAGCCTTGAGATACAACTATAGAGCAAAGAGTTCTTCATCAAGCTCTTGCAACCTCATTCGAAAAGCTGAAAGGATAGTTAAAGGAAAAAAAACAACACTATCAAGAGCGGAGGGTTTAAAGGCCCTAAGAAAGCTCCTTCATCTATAATCGGAAGGGTTTTGAGGCGCCTCCTCCATCCATAAGCGAAGGATAGGTCATTACACGAGCCAATGATGATGATCATGTTTCAAAGATTCTGATCTTCCTACTCATAAAGGGAATGTTCTTTTGATCACTCATCATAAATTGACAAATGAAAGTTTGAGTTTAGTTCTTCCCAAGAGAGGTATTGCAACTAGATACATTTGTTCGATGAAATGCAAGAAGGACTTTGGCATATTTCGAGTTACGGAACTCATTGAAAGCAAAGTTTACATGCCATTTATGTCACAAGGAAAGGCAGTTTCCCTATAAAAACAAGTCAAATCACTCTGCTATTACATTTAAATAAAGGAAAAGCTTTTAGAAGAAATTCTTATCTTATTAGATAGAGAACGAGCAAAAAGCAGACGCAAATATAAAGCTGGTCTCACCCATAGTCGGAGAAAAAGCACCCGATTGGAGAAATGCACCTACGATCACAAGATGGACTTTGATCCAGTTTTTCTGACAGACGAGATATAGGTATATATAGACGCGAAAAATTCCAAATCAAGTTTTTGAAGGGTAGGTCATCTCTTTACAAATGGAAAAAAGATGGTCCATAAATCATTGGTGTATTATTAAGTGAGTCTTATATGATTAACAATGTCACCAAAAAGGACAACGGTGGCGAAGTCACTTTTCAAATGTGTAAAATACAATGAATAGAGTTGGCCCATTGGAAAAAGGTCACAACCATTACCATTGTTCAACTAAAATACACAAACCTTCTTCACCAACGGTTTTCAAAAAGTAGGGGCCCTTCTTAACACATTCGAGGTCACTTTTTTCTTTTCAAATAGACAAAAGCAGTGGTGTAAAGTGAGAAATATTTCAACCCCTCTCAAATCAAGCTCAAAGGCGCATTGGCTTTTTCACTCTCAAACATGGTAAAAGACCATTGCCCTCCATTTTTCCATTTCAAAAAACATAAGGGAATACTCCTTGTGCTGTCCTAGAGATCGGAGAAAAGGTTTTCGAGCAATTGCACGAGTTATCGAGGCTTGAAAAACGACGCGGCGCGCCAGTACACCTACGCGGTGCATTCGGGGCGAACAAAATTACAAAGGAATACACGGGCGCGCGCGCGCGCCCGTAGGTTTGGGTCATGTTGGCCCGACAGTTGACCCGAAAAGACGTTGCGAGTCGCTGCGCTCTCACCAAACATGTCGCGCATATGCCAAAGCATTTAAACACCTCCAAAGGTTTTTTCAAAGCCGCTCAAATGTGTCTACAAGGTTTGCCATCCATTTTTAAAGGTTTTCTATGTGCCTATTTTCTCTGTCTAGATTGCTAAGTTAGGTTGAAGAGATGAAACTCATGATAAAAAATCACATCTTTGAGTTGTTTAAAGAAAGATATGTTTTGGAAATTCGAGGCTGATGCGGGTGTTACGCTAGAAGTGAAACGATAAGAATGATGGGATCTGTTGATGTTCGAAAGCCGAAGCTTCCCTCAAAGCAATGATGAAAGGTAGAGGCACTATTTAAAAGTAGAAAAATTTGAGTTTGAGAAATGGAAACGGTGGGACTAATTTTAGAAAATAGTGATTATTATTAATTGTTTCTCATTTCAAAATGTTTTCCTTAGTGTGGGAAAAAGGCAAAAGCAGTGTTTTTCTTTTCGTTCCATAAGGCGGAGTCGGTAAGTAGCGTTTTCATTTACGGTTGAAAGGTGCGTGGGGCAAAATTGGTGTGAGAACGAGTGAAGTAAAGAGGGAAATATTTTGTTTAAGGAGGGGTTTATTGTTGTTGAAATGCTATAGGGTTCTTTATGACCACATGAAAAACAAAATAAACTTTGTCACCTATTACACGATAACTTTTGGGCTCGTGTATTACCTTTTGATTTATTGTCTTCATGTTGTTAAAACCACTTTGGTGAAGTGGCGCATAGAAGAAAAAGCAGATGTGTTGAACTAAGAAGATCCTTTGTACGAAATACAAAGTTATGTCTTGTGTCCTCAAAACATCAAAAGGCGGTACTTACCACAAACACGGAAAGTCCCTTGACTATGTTTTTCTTTGTTATTTGTCTTCATCCCTATTCGTGTATTCTTCATTATAAATATTGGGCGATTGGTATGCAAAGGGTGGAAAAGGTGGTATTGCGAAAGAACGAGGATGTAGAGTTGCGAAAAGGAGAATGACGAGGCATTACAAGAAATTAAGTCGGTTGCCCGTCGCAAGTTAAAGACGCACTTTCAGGCTAAAGGAGGCTAAAGGGAAGCGCCGGCAGGAAGATGAGAAAGACACATCGGGACTTCATATTTTGGTTTCTTCTTCGAACATATTGCTAAGAACCCTTGAGTGTCATACACACCTATTTTGGGCAAATTCTAACATACTTTGGTTTTTTGGCATTTTTGAGCTTTTTGGTCAAAACTCATGAAATTCTCCATTTCATTTTGTGGATTTGCGTCAAAGGGAGGAGAATGGTATCTTTGGATGCCATAATTTTAGGAGCATACCCTTAGCAGATTTTTAGGACATTTGGAGATCATTTGCTTCCCAGAAATGGCGAAAAATGCTAACTTCTTTGCACACTCGCCGGTCTATCGCTGACTGTAATTTTTGGTTTTTACACATAGGTTCAGTTTTGGAGGATTTCCAAGCATCAGTTTGGGGAAAATTTTAGTTTTTCAGAAATTCAACACTTAGAGCTTTCCAACGAGCTATCATGAGCCTCGTTTCGACATCGGGAAGGCCGCCAAAAGTGTTGCCGGCAAGTCGGGACTTTTCTTGATGTAAATCTTGAATATTTTTTGTAAAATTTGAACCTTTAAATTTTGCTTTTTTCCAAATGTGCGTTTAGCTATTTTTGCACATGAAAAAAGGATGCAAAGTCAATTATTTTTTCCTTTTTTAGCATTTTCCGGATATTTCATGAGATATTTTGTCCCTTGGGCTTTGCAAAGCCTCGAAAGGAAAATTTTAGATATTTTGATTAGGCGATGGGAGAGCAAGTTGAACCATGAGGTTTTCCTCACTTTGGCCTATATATTCCAAAGGATTTCATTGTAAAACAAGGTGAACTTGAGAAGAGAAGCAATATATGGTCATATAAGCTTTGGAAGAAATACTTGTCTTATGCTTTTGGATTGCCTCTTGGATGCTCTTGGATGAATGAAGAAGGATTGTTGTTGGATTCCATGACTTGGTAGAATGGTATAGTGTCTCTTGCTTTGTTGTTGTATTCTAGTTTTTCCATTCATGAATACATGTTTCTTGCTTGCTATAGATCGGTAGAGAACAAATTTGAGATATGCCCTTGGAGGCACCTCAAATTTTCCTGTTTCTTCATAGCTTTCATGTTTTCTTCTTCCTTAGTTACATTAAAAAATTCTTAACTTCTCTTTAATAATTTGAGGATATTTTTGCTTGTTTCATTCATAGTTCTATGCATGCTAAGTATGATTTACTGGTACACCACCGCTTTACCTATGGCTAGTTATAGTTCCATCCATGAAATTTCTCTTTGGTCGATTAGATTATCATTTTGTTTGAACCAAGGAGGCCTAGTTACGATCTAGCCCTTTGCCTAAAACTATGCAAATATCGTTGTTCAAAGTGCCCAATAACTTGAAGTACTCGTGTTTAGGCATTCTGCATAGTAAGTTAAGTTGTTTCCGTCTTAAGTGTTTTCCCAAAGTCGATAGCCATTTCCCAAAGTTAGAGGGTCATATACTTCTATGCATGGCTTGAATGCTTATTTCTATGTATTGATTAGCTTATAGTTACATTTTGCATGATTAATGGTTTGCCCTACCATGTTTATGTTATCTATTGAACTAGTTATGCTTGAAACTCTTTGTTGTTCACAAACTTGATGTCCATTTACTCCATTTTTTCCCAAAGATCCTTTCTACCTTGAATCAAATCGGCCCTTTAACGACCTTGTATCACCGAGTCGATAGCTTTCTTGACCTTTTCAACCCCACTAGCCCGGTTGATCGACATCTTTTTACGTCTTGTATCTTTGATCGGTTCATCCCTCACAACCTAAAACCAAAACCAAAAACATACTCATAACTAGCCTAAAATCGAACACAATAAGCAAAACACACGAGATATCCCTTACACACATAGAGAAGAGCCCTCTCCGAGTCTAGAAGCTAGCTCCTCGGACTCCAAAGCTTGGTTTGATGTTACACTATCATTTGGTTTTCCAATCAGATGAAATCATGGGACCCTAACATACTCATTACACACTTGATGAATCCTTTGTATTTGAATAAGTACACCTAATTTACCATAGTATTCATCTGCTCTAATCTTCGCATACATAGTGGGTGTTGCTTTATGTTACCCATAAGAATTTCTTTATGTGCACTTCAACATTTCAAGAGTGTAGTAGACCATCGTTGTGAGCGCATTTCGGACTTCATAAGATATATGAGCTTTGTTGAGGTAAAAATTTGAAAATCATAGAGATTACATGAATATACTACAAATTGATGCTATCCCAAACTAATGAGAATGTTGTAAGGCATGTCACCATAGAATTATTTGTACTTTTGTCCCTTATCTGATAGTGGTGATATGTGCTAGACTTCTCAAAAGATATAACCACTACAAGCCAAAAGCCCTTGATCTTGATGTGAACAATGAGTCCAAAGAGCTTGCAACTTATTGGAATATTAGACAATATATTTCAATTTAAAAGGACTAGCGCCTTATCTGTAAATCATATTTAAAACAAACCCTTGAGGCTAGATACATTCAATGCATTGGAAAATTTTCACTACCAACTAAACCATTACATTTTTGACAGAGGGAGTTATTTGTGTCGATGATCGGACTCTCGGCAGTGGTGAAATATCAATAATTTCTTTCTGCAGAAGTAAGTTTCATATGGATCAATAATAGACTCTTGGTACTTCAACGATATGTACTACGCACTATCCCATCATGCTTCAGATACTTCAATTGTTCTATCATAATGATCTTCGAGAAGGCATCTTCAGTTTGATTAATTGAAATCTCATCAAACATACTTCACACAACTTTATGATTGATCTTAAGAAAGAGGCCTTGGAGATATATTCGTCGTTGACTTGAGGAAGGCATGCAATTATATCCAGAATAGATATTGCTTCAATGCTCAATATAACACTTCAAATTCAAACAAGATAATGATCCTTTGGCCCTCTTAATGATCTTTCCATGCTTTCATAATGCGGCTCGACATTCTCTAGCATTTTCAATCTGAAGATACTTTGCAATAATCGCAGGAGACTAGAGCTTAATCCCATATACTATAATTATGATAATCTTGAGAATACTACCTTGATGTACTTCCTGCATAATACTCGATCCAGAGGACTTGTACCATACCAATGCTCCACTAATAACACTTCGTGTTCTACTGATCCGTGAGGCCGCTACTCCAAAGACTAATTAAATAATGATGTAATGATATAATGATGATAAAAATTTCCCCTTATTCATCCTTCTTATGAAAATTTTGTTTCGTTATTAACACTTGGAGTGAGACACACAATGGAATCATCCTCTTAGTTTCTAAGTTCATGAAATTTGCATGTTTCTTTATCACCATGGCCGCTTGCTACTTTCTCCTCTTCCATCAATATATTGGCTATTTGAATGCCTCGAGTGTCCTTCTTCCTCTATAGTTCTTTGCCGGAGGTATTTTCCTTTCCCATCCTAAACTTTTAGTTGTTCTTATTCCAAGAATCTCTTCTTTGATAATTCTTATGGGGACTTTTTTATGAGCTGACTCTCCCCTAGGATGATGCTTCTTGTCTATCCTTGACTAGATATATGTGTTGCTTCCTTAGAGCGGCTCCCCTCGATACTATCATGGATTCAAAATTTTATTAAAGTAACGGGCTCTCCCTTTTTCTTCTTCTTCCATACTTTGTTGGGATTCCTCATAATTTACGCATTTCTTTTATTCATAGTTTGGTTTTTATTTTATTTGGTTACATCATCTATCTAGAGTTCTTTTAGCCATATATGGTAGCTTATATTCATTTGCTTTGTGTCCAGCTTTGTGGCATAAATAACATCTTACTTTTTCCTAGGTATGGTTGAGATGATGTATGGAATTTTGTTCTTTTTTTAGCATAATTTATACTCAACAAGTTTATGTCCAAATTTATTGCAAGCATAACAATATCCATGGAAATTATTTGTGTGCCTCGGTGAAATATTATCTTTCCCAATTTCTCGCTTTCGAGGATGTCTTCTCTTCATTTGTTGTATCTTTTGTTGGTTAAACTTGTTTTTCTTTATCTTACATCGCTTCTTAATGTCTAGGTTTATGGCAAGAAAAAGCATGTAATACTTTTCACGAGGAGGGAAATAACTCCTTCCTTTGAGATCTTTTCAAACTTGTTCAATTATTCTTCGGGAACAATTGAGCTTTTTTCAATTTCTTTCTTCCGCTTCCTCATTATTTGTCTCTTGATTTTGTTGTTGGTTCTTGTTCGTTTATTTATGCATCAAGTTCTTGTTGGCTTCTTCTTCGTGGGTCCCTTTTAAGCTCCTTCATCTTCCCTTTCAATGTCTGCCTTCTGCGAGTTCTTCCTGGAGGTAATCTCATCTCTGCGAGCTTCTTACACAACTCCGCTACTTTCTTCTATCGATCTTTCTAGGCACGCAATAATCTCGTATTCTAGTCCTCCATATTATATTTCCTTTCTCCTTCGATTGGTTATTCATCATCCCTCATATTTTTCTTACTTCTTCAAGATGAGACTTCAAGTCAATCCTTATGTTCATGTTCTCTCTCTCATCACATATTTGCACCAATTTCTTTGGGTCTTTGTTTTCATTCTTCAATCTTTCCTATTTCACGTCAAGGAAATGTCAAGTTTGGCTTGTTATTTCACTATAATTTCTTCATGGAACTCACTCTCTCATTCACACTAGCGAGTACCACATATGATTGAACATGTTCCTTTTGGACAATAATTTCTCTTCTTCTTCTTTCTCTTCTCCTTCTCGACAATGCAACCTAGTCTCTATTTCATGCATGAAATAGAAATCTATCACGTATTTCTTTTTGGAGAGATTAGATCGATTATTAAATAAATATCCTTGTTATGGTGATTGTTATATATCACACACATCCTTGGCATTCCATCGTTGTTCTTGCAAAAGAGAGAGTCCGTGCGACAACCATCACATACAAGCTTCCATGCCTCGGAGTTCACAAAGCCACTAAATACGCTTTATCCTTATACTGGTCCATCTCGGGAAATTTGGTTGTATTAAACATGGGTACACTTCGATACTCCATGACTCAGCAGATCTCCTTCGAGCTATTAGGCTTACACCAAAGTAATTGAGTATGATACCAATGGATAAACCCTTGGCTAAACTATGAGGGAGTGGGTGGTAAATCGAATTTAGTGCATTCATGGACATTTAAAACTCTTTTCATTCAACTCAATTACACTTTCAATTCATAAGCGAGCTTAATACATAATGAATCATCAAACTTAATGTGTGGATAACAAGTAATTAAGAAGATTAAAAAATCACATCAACACACATAATCATCAAGCACATAGACAACGAGATATAAAGTGGAAAACCATAGGGAGAAAACCACATCTTATTATTGTTGTGATGCAAAGGCAAGCTCCAACTTCCTCTCACCAGCGATTTTCTATAGGCTCCAACCTACAAGAGGCTAATACCTCAAATTTTGTAGGCTAAGCAACTTGCAAATGAAGCTCCAACTCCCGTCTATTTTCTCGTAGGCTAAAACCCATAGGAGAATCCTACCCTCAACCGACCTCCAACCTGGACATCTACCAAGCCAAAACTAGAAATGGAAGCACCAAACTCGCGTGCACATCCGCCTACGACCCACAAGAGGCTCCTACCTCAGCGGCTCCACTAGACATCTGTCAGCTACGACTTGAAAGAGAAGCACCAAATCCCATGCATTTTACATCGGCTACCTATACCCCACGGGAGGCTCCTACCTCACCCAGCTCCAATTAGAAATTTATCAAGCTAAAACTTCGAAGGAGACTAAAATCCCCTCACTCAACATGAAAACCATATGCTAATTTACTCGGATATCGGCTTTGTTTTACTCCTTCTTCGAAAGGTTGTCTTTTCGGCCTTCATATCTTGCCTTCATATTAGTTACGGATGTGCACAACATCTCTATCGACCTCTACTAGTCACATGCTACACTCCAACCTTCTCGCTGACTCTCTTACATTCTTTTCGCTCTCTTCCATTATGTAGCTGTAACAATCTTCATCTCTCATCACAATTATACCTCTCCCTCTCACTTTCTTTCCACACTAATATTACATCCCTTTATACGAGATAAATACATGACTTTTTTTCATTCTACGGGGAATACGAAGTGAACATGCTCAGTCTCCGCCTTCCACCCATTCAATTCCTCATTCTTTAGTTTAGATTATCACATCGTAAATAATAATTACACCACTCATGGATTTTTTCCTTTGCCTACAAAGACTTTCTCTCTTGCATCAAAAACAATATAAATAATTAATGAATTTACATTTATAGTTACAACCATATTTCAATTCAAAGTCTTTCAACTCCTTTCTTTTCTATTCATTTTGTCTTCTCTACCTATTGTCCCTTTTTCTTCTCTACGCATTGTTATATTTCCACTGTCATGCGGGCATGCCTGTCTTTAATCCTACTTTACCGCTTATTACATTTTCAAACAATGCTACTCTACCCTTGTTTCTCCTGGACTTTGCCTTATTGCACTTAGCCGCAATCGTTCAACATTCTCCTCCACGCACCGTCGACTCTCTCTACCCGAGTCCTTTTTCCATGCATTTAGGCCTTTTATGTGTAACAGAGCTCAACCTCCGCTTTCCGATGTTTTCTTCATAAAAATAGCGCAAACACATTAAACCTTGGGTGTTGATTATATTTCAATTAAACTTTGAAAAGCTTCGCATCCACTCCTCTTTATCACACTTCACAAATTTAATAATTTCGTAGGTATTTGAAATTTCACAATTTCACAGAGCGTGGCTGAAAGCTTATCGCACATCACACCTTAAAACATATAGCTTGCGAAGTCTTAACATATAAACACAAAGAAATTTCCGATTGCAATGTGAGTGTATGCGGGCTAGGTCCATGTCATCTCCATCAAAGTCATTATGCCACCTCACCTTTCCATGGCACTACCATGTCATTGCCATGTCACCATAAATTAACCGTGATTCAGTGGGCCGGGGCCATGTCATCTACCACGTCATATTTCCATCGTCACTTCGCCACGTCATATCCACATCACCGCCACGTCATCTTGCCATATTATATTTCCACGTCTGTCACCGCGACTGTGATTTGCATCTCTTCTTTTTCGTGTTTATGTTGTTTTGCGATACTCCTTCCATCAAAATTTGCAATATCCAATCACGTCGCATCGTCATACACCAAGTTACTTAAAGTGAAGATCTTAACAATAACATCAAAACTTGCTCATGTGAGAAATAATGTGCGATTATGACTTAATCTCCACCAGATTGATTAAAGCCCGCATCCTAACGCACATGGCTCCTTAGATGATCTACTTGGAATTGCAGCTTAAATCACTTACGTATTGAGAGGTCTTAGCATGTAATGATAAAATTCGCGATTGTGATATTAAGCTGCTAGTTTTGTGATTTAATAGCCGCCATTGATATATGCCTGGGATCAAATGGTCCACTTTGTATCTTCACTCCGGTTTTTCGACTTGATCCCTGATCTATGCACGTGCTTCTAAACATAAATAAGCATGACTTTGCCCGCTCTTCACTACTTTGTTCTTTATTAATGCACTCGTTTCATGCTTTAAATTAGGTACGTTCACGACTCTACCCACTCATTCATGACTTGACCCAACACGTTCATGATTATGCCCGACGACGTTCGCTGCGCCTCGACACCAACTTGTTGCCTTTGCTATGTTTTCTCCTTTACCGCCTTTTGCTCTTTTGCTACTCCTTTTCCTTAATTAATAACACTAAATCTTCTCCATGCCTCTTTGTTGCTTCTCTTTTCTTTAGGTTATACATCTAATGCTTCTCCTTTTACCCTTTCTCCTTTGCCTCTTCGCTGCACATTCGTTGCACATTTGCTCCTCCTTGCCTCCTTTTGCATTCTCACATACATCATTGCACGATGATCCGCTTTCTTTGCCTTATTGTTGTTGCTTCTCTTCTCCTTTTCCTTAATGATACCCTAATGTTGATTCATTCTCGATCCTTTTCCATCAATGACAATATTTCCAAAAGTAAGCAAAGTGCTTTTTGTTCCAAAATTATAGTTTGCAATCGACGTTGGGTTCTTATATTGGTAGAGTGGCTCCACTTCTCTTCGGAGAAAGCCTCGTGGAGGTTTTGGTTGCATGTCATCACAGCAAGGTCAAGAACAAGGGGAGGATTAGGCCATCACATGGAGAGAGAGGGCGTCGTACACTAGGGGAGCCAAGCTATGACTTCTGTCGTCAGAGAGCCAACACTCATTAGCAGCACATGGACATATCTAACGAGGGTAAGTCGCTCGAAAAAGAAATGTTATATCACATGAATTCATATTGGGGTAAACTTCTTTTTTAGAAAAACCCAAAAAATTATATTAGATATATAACTAAGGGCTAGTGGAATTTTTTAGTACATATGGAATATAAATATTTTAAGGTATTTTTATTTATTTCTTTTAGGCCAAATGGGCTTGTTTTTTGGGCAAAATAAAAAGAGCGCCGATCAGTCTTGTGTGGGGCATCATTGGCATTCGAGCACCATTGGACCAAGTTGGGCTTTGGTTTTGGCCAGGCGCTCGGCATTTCTTCCACATGCCGGATTCGCGCATTTTGACCTTGCCTAGTATTGAACAGCCGTGACGCGGAGATGCTGGGAGGAGGAATCACCAAGAGAAAGGAGAGACAAACTCCATTGATAGGCTAGCGGGTGAATGAACTTTCTTTATGGATGGAATTTATCGGGTGGCATCTAGATGAAAGCTGGATTAGTATTACTGCGAGGAAGGGGTGAGGATAACCAAAAGCATTGAGCTGCCACAAGCTATTGGAGATTAAGCTTTGCTGAAAATTCTGATAGGAATAACTTTTTCAACTGCATCAATTCTCGTAGATAACTATTATTTGATCACAGTCTCATGCTGAATTGTCCATTTATTTTTCTATCTACTTGAAATACAGCATTCTTTTGACGTTCTCATTTCCAAGTGATTGGTGTCGATTTTCTACAGATGATAGTTATGGATTATGTTTCTCGACGACCATTGGCAAGTTCTTCATAGTAACTAGAACCATCACCGAATAGTATGGTTTCTCACAAATCTTCCGCAGGAACTCGGACAAAACCTTTTCCTCCTCGAGCCCAGCACTAATGAAATCGCCAAAGCTATCTTCTTAGTCACAAAGCCCCATGCACACGAGAGAGGCCACCCATTCAAATACTTTCAAAGCGCACTGTTTGTAGATGGCCTTCTCTGGCATAGTAAAAATATTGTAGCCGCATGAGCAAACTTTAATTTATAAAGAAGGTATCACTATGGAAAGAAGATATAAAAAAGATAGAAAATAATGTCAAAAACTTCTTTCCATGCCCTTTGATGTCCACAACGAGATGTGGATTTCAAGGGTTTTAGAGAACAATATGAAGTTACTGAAGAAATGGGCGACTTTATAATGGAAAGGTTAATGTTAAGATGACTAATGATGCTAGCTCCAATTCATTCATGCTTCATCAAACAAGCACAGCCTGAACTATTTTCGGAGTGCCATTGATAGGTCGCGATGATACCACAATTTCCGGACAGTCTAATCGCGTTCCTCGGGCGGCGGCAGCGACTCCCAAGTCCTGTAGTATGCCAAAATTTTGTAGTGGGTTTGAATAATATTATCGGTGATGTCAAACATATCCTATTCAAGAAGGGAGTTAGTATCGTTGGGGTTGAAGGGATGGGTGGAACGTGAAAATACATTTCATTAGCCTTACAACGATCCTGAAGTCAAAGGTAAGAACAACTCCTTTGTTTTAATCGTAACACCAAGGTTCCATTCCTTGCTTCCCTTTTTTTTTCAGTGCTTATTCTCATTGGTGATTATCAAATTTGTTCCAAAACAATATAGTTTTCACATAAGCTGTTGCATGGTCTCCAAATGTAATGGGCCTTTTGGAGATTATGTGGGATAAAATGTCCAGAGGTCAAAGGCTTTGTTTTAGAATATCGAGGATGCGCACAACCAAATGTAGAAGAAAATGCGATCTTCAAAATCCACGGACGTTGGTGATTTTGGATGATGTTTGGTCAAAATTAGATGTGGAATAGTTGTTGTTTGAAGAAGGGTTGCAAAATGGTTATCACAACAAGAAAGATCTCGTTATTCCACATATGTCCATGAGTCACTTCTATAACATGCCCATGTTACGGAAAGGTTGATGCCTGTCTCATTTTCTATTTTTGGGCCTTTCGACATCCTTGAATTCCAGCAAGAAATGACAAACTTGCTATAAACGGTATGAATATGACATACTATTCAAAATCTCATACCCTAACTTCATGTTTCTCTATCCTACTTGAATTCTTTGCATCCTATTATACAACGTTCTACAAACTGTGATTGATTTTATGTCCCTTTGATAGATAAATGGTTTTGCCAAATTTTCAAATTGGAGAGTTAAAAACTCAGAGAAAAATTTTCAATGCTCTATATTCTGGAGAAGATTAACATGTTTAACTCTAAAATATTTGTCGGTTGAAGTAGTTTGTATGGGTTCTGCTTGCCCTCAAGGTGATTAGAAGCTCTTTACGCAATGAGCCACATCCGAGTTTTGGAAAAGGCTAAGAAGAAACTTTCAAGAGAAAATCTATATTGAAACATCACATAAGGATGTAACTCCATTGCTTGGAAATAAGTATTGATGTCCTTGATGATGAAACAAAATTTGCTTTATGGACTTGGGGTCATTTCCCAAGGAGTAGAAAGATATGTGTAAATTCATTATGGATATTTGGGTATATTCTCATGGAATAGATAGGAAAAATGCTTTTGTGGTCTTGTTAAAGCTTGCAGTCAATCTCATAAATCTCTAGGGTTAGGGTGAGGAACTTGCTTGGATTTATTTGCCCTCAACCAGTGTATTCGTTGTTTTGTTATCCTCATTCTTCGTATTTGTATCTCAACTTATTTAAACTCTTTTATGAGCACCAGCTTTGCAAAAGTTGAGACAAAAAAAATCCCAAATCAAGAGGTAAGATAAATCAACGTGTTAATTTGGTAAAGATAAAAGTTTTTTTTTTGGTCACTACCTTTAGTTCATCACAAAAAAGTTTTGATGTATCGGGAGTCTAGGCATCTCATTTGATTTGCTAGACTTCTCTTTCTCAACATGATGCGATGTATTGTAGCAATATACAATAGCCGGGATAGTGTCGTTCATAAGAGGCCTTTCATGCTTTCACAAAGGGTCAGTATTCCCACAAATTGGTTGGCACTAGAGCATACATCCTGAACAATTGTTTCCAATTCATACGAGCCATCACGAAACTTATTTTTTTCCACATAAGCATTCAATAATTATTTGTTCAATTTACTAATTTTTCAATTTAATAAGGAAGCATTTTTTCGACATAGCATCTCGGCTTTTTGACTTTTGCATTTTAGAGGACATTTACTATAGGCTCGATGGAAGAAAAATATTGGTCTAAAATATATTTTTAAAGTGAAAGATCTGGATTTGTTCTTTGATGCAAGTTAATGTTTTGTCTTCCAACATTTTTACATACCATGCAAAAACTTCGGGTTCTTATCATGTCTGATTATAATTCAAAGCTTGTCTGATACTTAAAGACTGTCGGTACTTTTGTCGATTCTACATCTTAAGCACAATATTCCTTGAGAAGTTGATACTACCTCCTCTTTACGAGTCTTGTAGATCTAGGAGAACTTGAAAAAATTCTATGTATTCCTTTGTGAGGACTTGTGAAATATGAATCTATTTGACAAGGGGCAAGTCTTAGAGTTTCCTAGAAAGTTTGTAGAAATTATCTTTGATCAACCTTTGTAGCAATTTGGAGAAATTTCTAGCAAACATATGCGGTTTAATTTCACATTGGAAAGGTTTTTTTTTTCATGGATTTTCATCCTCCAAAGTTACTTGATGAATTGGGAAATTTAGGTCACTTAGGTTGCTAAGATTTTCTACAAGTCCAACCTTGTTAGTGCTTCCTCCCATTTGCGGACTTCGGCAACTAGAATTTCTTGATATTTCAATGCAACTCTTTGGAAGGACCTTCTGGCAGAATTTGATCCGTATCAAACCTAAAGGTTTTAGACATGAGAGAGAGTGCTGGACTCCACTTTAAGACTAATTTTTTTTCACAAGAATGATGGCTAATATTCTTTAGAATTTATGAATAATAAGAGGCCACTTGGGGAAAGATCTAGTGCTGTTGTAGACGGTGAGATTGATTATTAGACACTTCAAAAATTCTTATTATGGCAGAAAATTACATGCTATTTGTATATTTGTGAGAGAAATGGAAATTTCAAAGTTTGTAACTTAATCGGTAGTGGTTGTGAAACAAACTCACATATATATGTCTGCTTGTCATTGGAAAAAATTAGTGAAAAATTACGTTTTATATGTATTTTTTTCTTCATGCAATTTTGATTTTGCAACTTTGTATAATTTCTTATTTTTCCATACTAATATTATGTATTGGATGCCATCGGATGCAGTAAAGAAGAACATCATCTATTTTTTTTCAATGTCTTTGGAACATAATATAAAATTCCTTTTTTTTGGGTCAAGTTTGTGTGGATGTCAAAGACACTTAGATCTTTGATGCTCATCGAAGAATGGTTTAAAATTCATGATAAGAGGAGAGGTTCATATGAAAAAAATGCTTGAAATGTGATTGATTATTGGTTATGTTTAAAAGAGGAAATGTTCTACAATAGAATTCTTTCTAAAATTCATTTATATTTTCTCCACACATGCGGCTTTAGGAAACAACACAATCTTCATCTGGAGAAATTGATGTCAAATTTTAGATTACGAAATACACTTTAGAGGCCATATTTGAGATCCATGTACTACATAGAAATTTAATTGTCTAATGTTGTAAGTAGATCCAATTATATATTGCAATAAATTTCATCCATTTTAGAAGTTAGAACATAATTATTCATACTTGTACGGTGTAACTTTTATTGGTCTACTCCAATAAAATTAATTTGAATTATTAATTTGAATCCACTCCATAGTTTACGAGACTTTCCATAATAGGTCTACTTCTACGTGAACTTTTTTACAAGACTACTATGTAATGCATTTGCATGTGTTTGTTTTCAGGTGCAGCTTGAGTGAAATGAGGCATTGAGGAAGGGCCATGATAATGCATTTGAATACATAGAAAAATTATTAAATGTATTTGATGCGGATTTTGAGACATGAAAAAGTGAGAATTCATAACTTAATGAATATTTCGGTGAGTGGGTGGGAAAAAAATTCAATAAGAATGGTTAAAATAGGGAAAGGGATAGCAATGGGCAAGGGCACAAATAAGTAAAGTAGAAAATGCTAAGTTAGCAATATCTAATCACATTTTTCTACTCTTCATACACAATGGCCTATAAATAAGTAGTGATCATTTATTATTACCCGAGTAAGCCTTATTGTTATTCACCATGAAACACAAGCATGAAGGAGAGGCTGGTTATTTATGGTAGTTATCCTAAATTGCATGCTCAATCTACTATAAAAAATCCATGATTAAGTGGTAGGTTTTGCAGTTTATAGCTGCCATGCCATCTCGTCATCACCATCTCGTAGCTAATCTAAGATAGCTTATACATAAATCCACTTCACCATATATGTATGTATGGGTAAAAGGTTGTGCATCTAACCATTCCATCTTTATTATGTATTAAAATGTATGAATATGAGATATCTTATATGTAGACTTGTACATTTTATTAATCTTTTACTATTAGGTCTCATGGTTTCTAATTTCAATAATTATAACAGTGTTATACCCGTAGTTTTATGTTTGTCAAAGTTAAGACATTTGAACTTTAATCCAAAGGGGAGTGGACCCCAATGGATAAGTATTGTCTGGATGTAATTAAATATTTTATTTTGAAAAAGAATGAATAAAATAATTCTGTGCAGATTGACCAGAATGAGAATTGCGAGACCACTTGCTAAATCCATGAGGATGGATAGAGCCAAATAATTCCCATAAAATATTTCAAAAATCCTTAAAATAATTTATGTACAAATTAGATTTTGAGGAAAATCTAGTTTCCCCAATGATGTGCATAGTAGTTGGGAAGAGGTAAAAATGCAGGAAAAGCGACGACTTTAAAAGTCGTAAATAGGGAAGCCTAGGAAAATAGGAGAAAATCATCACGATATTGCGGGCCGGAGTGGAAACAGGCTTTGGCGAGTAAAAGCTTAAATAAGCTGTCACGGAGGCAGTTAGAGGTTGAAAATTATTCTAGGTGTGGTGAAGACTTGAGGTGAGTTAGAGATAAAGGACTCTACGGTTGGGAGGAGTGGTCGGTCCAAAGTGGTATGCACACGGTATTATGAATTATTAAAAATTAATTGTTGTTAGTGGAAATATTAATAGTTGTGTTGTAAAATTCTTACAATGTTTTGGTTGTGCTAGTTTTCCTTACATTTACGAAGGTAGAATAATTAAATTCTAGCGGTTCTGCATGGTTGTGGAATCAAAAATATGAGGAAAAATCGGCCCCGGAATCTCTAAACCAGTTCCTGGTTTAAATCTGGAGATTATGTTACCTCATAATTTATAACTATGTAACTTTAATCTGCATCAGTGGAAAATGGAATTGACTCAGATGACACTGTAAGAAAATCCCTAAATCTGTGAACAGTAGGAAATTAAATATATACAGCACAGAATTATCCCTTTATCGAATTAACTAAGTGAAGTGCAGATATATAGAGTTTTTATACAGCAGTGCATGTCTATTTATAGATATTTTAATATCTTCTATAATAAGGACAGAATGGAAAAGTATGTATTTCTAGTACTGCTTATCTATCTTCAGATAGCAAAGAAATGAAACTAAACACGACTATCAACTTTAGAAATAGTTATGAAAGGAGAATTATGGATAAAAACTATGGGATTAACTCCTTTTATAAAAGGGAGGGTCCAACTTAATATCTGTTGGAAAAACTAGATGTGAATGGGAAATTATAAACCAATGCATGTACCCTATATATAGATATATATATGTGTGTTGAAGAATGTAGAAAATAGCTATCCAGCAGATATATATAACATATCAGTGAAGAAATTCATATTAAATATTGATATACTGGGACTGTTATATTATGAAACCAAAAGAACAAAAATTAGATGTATACAGTTACAGGGAACATTTTTCTTGACGTACGAAGCTCTTCCAATTGAACTACAACCTCCTAGGAATACGAAGAGTTCACTGTGGGAGTCATATTATATATATAAAATGGATAGCATTTGAAATTTCTCATTCACTGAGTCACTGTAAACTTGAAGAATCGAGAAATAGAGAGACTTATATACGTTGAATTCATTATTATGATAAGAACTCGAAAAAAGAAATAGCCCCAGAGAACTCATTATTTCTTCAATCATATTAAACCGACACAAAAACAAGTAATTGAATGCGAGGTAACAGGAGAAAATCCATCAAATAATAATCTGGAAAATTCTAGAAAACATTATGGAGTTGTCAATAATATCAGGGACGAAGAATAAATACATTCTATATATAAATATCAAAATTTGAGCCCCTCGGGCAACAGTATTTTAAAAAGGCCACACTCACACTCCAGAACTTAAACTATTCAAGGGATTTCATCATACGAATGAAAATCATTAATAGTCACAGTCTCTGACAGAGTCTAGAATTACAATAAACACTGTTTATGACCCTAAGAAATTTAAATATCTGCACAATTTAGGAGAATAGTGCGACGAGAGGATGGCTTCTCTCCACCCAGGTGTATACTGACCTGAAAATTCCAAGGGCAGTGAAATTAGTGTCAAATGATATGACGTATCTCATGGCTCATCGAGGATGAAAATTGTATGGTGTCTACATTACCTGTAGAAACACAGCCGTGACAGTGAGATTACGAATAGAGTAACTGCTAGAAAATTTGAGCAAAACAAACAACGGAAAAAAAAATAACAAGGTAAGAATTGGTTACCTGGCAAGGGAGAACCTCATTCCTTCCAAATAATCTGCAATAGAGGTAGAGGCATAAGGTTAAAAAATTAGAAAACCAGAAGTTAAATAAGGAAATGAGGAAAACCCCTTAACAATGAGACAAGGAAATCGATTCTTGCCTAAGGTGTATCGCTTGCCGAAGAAGAGATGAGCAAATTCAACATCCCACCATTCGAAACCATCCTTCAAGTCATAAAGGATGAGCATAAGTATGCCCTGTTAAGAAATCCGGCGTATTAGTATCAAGCATCGGTAACCAAAGGTTAAATGAAATAGACGCAGAGATGGTGGTGTAAGAAAAAAAAAACCAATATATTAGTATAGGAGACTGCCATGAGAAGTTTGTGTAATGGACCCAAATGAGGGATATACCATGAACGAGACTACAAGAATGAAATTAATTCATATAACCAGTTCTCGAAATTTCCACAGAGAAAGATATATATCAAGCTATAGAGTCAGAACGTGATCTTCACGGTAGAATGAAAGGTGTGCGTAAAGGCTCATACCTAGATTAAATGTCGATGGATAGGTAGGTAGGCCAGAAGTCTGGGCAAGCCAACGTTTAGCTCCTCAGCGTGCAGAGCATCGACACTGAGAGGTAAGTAAAAAAAATAAAGGGCAAAGAAACCGTCTGAACTCTAAAATGAAGATTTATATAACCACATCCAATCCAGAGAAGTGACGAAACCCTAATGGTTGAATCGATCTCCACCATATAGATGGCCTGGGATCCATAGCTTATACGCGGATCGAGAGGAGGCAATGGCCATTAATACCAATACATCAATTCATGGATATATGAAATCGATTTCTCAAGTACTTCATTAATGTCACCTAGTAGACGAAAATTAAACCAAACTCCAGCATGGCGTATTGATTGAACTTGAAGACGTCCAACTCGGCCTGTGAACGCTATAAAAAAATCAATGAAATGATAAAAGACACCATAGAGTGGAATTTCATAAAGGGAAGTGTAAAAATTAGGGGGCCTCGTAGGCCAAAACCCTGAGCCATCTTTGCCAACGACATAGAAGGAACGTCGCACAAAGTGATACACCCATTCTCGTAGCAATATCACATTAAATGGAAGTGTACGTGAAACACCTATGATGCGATTGTAACACACATTCACATTGGCCAAGGGCCACACCAACTATACAAAAAAATCGACATCAGTCATAAATAACACCAATTGACCATGTGATGCCTCGTATAAGTGACATACCACATAAGATTTTAATCTTGGAAGTGGTACAGATATTCAAGCCAACGAAACATATTAATGTAAAATCCATAGAGGCATTTTGTGCGAATGTCGAAAAGTATAGTTAAATACGCATAGAGATACATATGCGTGGAGATCAATAGTAAACATACAACAAGGGTATTGGGGGTAAAATGTAGGTATAATAGTGTGGTATGGGGTTATAGGTAGTAAAATGATGCCCAACCCTGTTGTGGGAAAGAAAAATTATATATATACTACTATACAGTAATACATATCCAAATAGGAATGGAGACTCTATTCCATGTGAGATCATAAATGAAAAAATTCAACAGGAAAATTAGAGTTGAATTATAACTAGAAAAAAAAAATTATGGTAAGGAAGAGACGTTACAAATGGTATCAGAGCCCATGTTATACAAAATTGGCCTATTGTTGTCTGTGCTCATTGTATAATTGATTTACTGTTGAAAAAAAATAAAATTTATTATTTATGATCTGTGTTGTTTAGTGTGCAGTGGTGCTGGAATGGCAGAAGGTGAGGAAATTTATGTCGATCTGTGTGATGAAGATAATACACCAGATCCCAACGCTTTGCCGATGTCTATGTTGCACATTTTTCAACGAGAAATGGCTGAGCTAAGAAAAGCTCATCAGAGAATTAAATTCACGGAACAGCCAAGAGGGTGAAGGTTCCGAGAAGAGGAAGAATGATGATGCTGTTAGGCATCAATATAAATAGAAAAAGGAATTACAGGGAGAATTCCAAAAGATCAAACCTCCCTCCTATGATGGGAAGAAGGAGGAAGATGCTGAAGCCTGGTTGTTGAATGTGATTAAGTATTTTCAGGTCTATGAATACGAAAGCAATCTGAAAGCCAGATTGGCTGTCTACCAGCTACAAGGTAAGGCTACCTTGTGGTGGGAGGAGACAAAAATGGTTCATGCCATTGATGAAAAGACAGTTACTTGGGAAGACTTCCAGGTTAATTTTAAAAACTGCTATTTAAATGAACGTTATTATGATGATAAAGCAAAGGAATTCCATGAAATTAGACTGGGACAGCTCACAATTGATGAGTTTGTCACCAAGTTTACCAATCTATTGAGATATGTCCCTTACATTAGGGAAGATAAGGCAAAGGTGCAAAGGTTTCTGAACTGTTTGCCTGCTGTGTACAAAGAGAAGATCGAGTTTGATAACCCAAAAACTATGGATGAGGCAGTGAGGAAGGCTAGATTATGTTATCAGCAGTTTAAAGGAAAGGGTCAGCATGGAAAAGGCTGGCTAAACAAGGGTGATTTCAAAGGAAAGAAACAGAAACCAGCTTATCTGAAGAACTTTGGCAGGGACCACCAGAGGAAAAATTTTAATAAACCAAAAGAAATCCAAACAGCTCAGTCTCAAATTGGATCCAAACAAATAGATGAAGGAAATAAGAAGGAAGTCACAGTCAAAATGAGGGAACCTTTGAAATGCTGGGGACGTGGAGAACCCTATCTTTTGAGGGATTGTCCCCACTGAAACATTTAGATGATTATGAGGGATTGAGAAGCTACCACAGTAATTGACATAGCAAGAAATATCCCCACTATCAGTGCAGCCTTGGAGAATCGACAAGTAGAACACCAAGCTACCATGGTTTAAATGGAGGGTAATATTTCTGACCAATCTGTTACCGTTTTGATTGATCTGGGTGCTTCTTTGAGTTACATTAGTCCGAAAATTGTAGAAAAATGCAATCTCAAAATTGAAAAATTTCAGTAGTCCTCGTTGGTCCAGCTAGCCACTGGCACCAAGAGGAAAGTAACTCATAAATTACCTCAAACAACCATCAAATTAAATGATTTTCAAACAGAAGTGAATTTAAACATCCTGCCATTAGGTTCATATGACTTGCTGATAGGAATGGACTGGCTAGAGAAGAAGAAGGCCATGATGAACTGTTGGGATAAGACCCTACATTGTGTAGATGAAGAAGGGAAACCTTTTATCCTCAAGGGAAAACTAAAACCTATCTCTGTAAGACAAATATCGGTAACGTAATTAAAGCAGGCTTGATCTAGGAGAAATTACCAAGTATATACGGTACATATGAGAAAAACAAAACGGAAAAGCGAAGAAAATACGACGGATGCTTTTAGGCTCCACAAAGTTTAAGGAAGTCTTTCCAAATGAGATTCCTCATCTTCCCCACAAAAGAGAGATTGACTTTTCAATCGATTTGGTGCCGGGAGAAACACCTGTTTCCCCAGCCCCTTATCGAATGAGTCCCCCCGAACTCATGGAACTGAAAATGAAATTGCAAGAAATGCTGGATAAGGGCTATATCCGACCGAGTATGTCTCCTTGGGGAGCACTGGTTCTATTTGTGAAAAAGAAGGATGGAACCTTTAGGATGTGCATTGATTTTCGTCAACTGAATAAGTTGACCATTAAAAACAGATACTCATTGCCCAGAATTGATGATCTTTTTGACCAAGTGAGAGGGGCTTCAGTATTTTCGAAGATTGACTTAAGGACTAGTTATCACCAGCTCAGAATTAAAGAAGAAGACATTAGCAAAACAACTTTTCAAACCAGGTATGGTCACTACGAATTTGTAGTCCTACCTTTTGGTTTGAAAAATGCCCCTGCCACCTTTATCTGCTTAATGAACAGTGTATTAAATAAATACTTGGATAAATTCGTACTTGTGTTCATAGATGATATTTTAGTTTACTCAAAAAGTGAGGAAGAACACAAAGAGCACTTGAGGATAGTATTGCAAACTTTGAAAGAAAACCAGTTATATGCCAAATTTAGTAAATGTGAATTCTATAAGGACAAGATCCAATACTTGGGTCATATTATTTCTGAACAAGGGTTGGTTGTTGATCCTGAAAAGATAAAGGCTATTAAAGAATGGTGGGTGCCAACTGATGTTTCAACAATGAGATCATTCATGGGGATTGCAGGTTATTATCGCAGATTTGGAAAGTTACTATATATAGCATACCCCATAACCTTGATACGAAAGAAAGGGGAGTCGATTTTAAAGGTGAATGAAAAAATTCCAAAACAATTTGATGAATTAAAACTAAAACTCACCACAACCTATGTAGAAAATTATGTGAATCACGATAAAATTTGTGTATGGATACATGTAGAGAGGGGTTGGGAGGAGTCCTATTGCAAGAAAATTCAGTAATTGCATATGAGTCTAGGAAAATTAAGACACATGAATAGAACTATAGTGCATATGATTCGGAGTTGGCTACTGTAATTCATGCCTTGAAGATGTGGTGACACTATCTTCTTGGAAAGAAATTTACATTGATGAAAGATCATATTAGTATTAAGTATTTCTTTTCCCAAAATGATTTGAATGCTCGACAAGACAAATGGATGTCTTTTCTGAGTGAATTTGATATGGACATAAAACATATCAGAGGGAAAGAAAAAAAAATTGTTGATGCCCTGAGCGAGTAACTTGTCAAAAATATAAAAAAAATCGGGAGTAGTGCCCGGTACGATTTTGAATATTTTTAACGATAGATTATTCCATAACTAGCATATGAAAAAAGGCACCAAATTTGAGTTGAAATTTGAAAAAATGCCAAAACGACTTTGAGCAACTAAAATTAAAACTTACTACAACCCTATCTTGAAGATTGCAGAGATCCTTACAAAGATTTTTTTGTGTGTACGGATACATGTAGAGAGGATTGGGAGGAGTTCGTGCAAGAAAATATTTATTGCATATGAGTCTAGAAAAATTAAGAAACATGAACATAATTACGATTAATATGATCTAGAATTGTTTGTTGTAATTCATGCCTTGAAAGTGTGGGCTGACTATCTTCTTGGAAAAAAATTACATCGATCACGGATCATATTAGTCTAAAGTACTTCTTTTCTCAAGGCGGTACGAATGCTCGACAAGCCAGGATGGATATATTTTAAGGTGAATTTGATATGAACATAAAAATATAGAAGAAAACAAAATTTAAATTCTTGTCAAAACATAAGCAACATTGAGGTAGTGATAGTTTTGACTTAGAAGAACTAGTTAAAAAAGTAGCCAGGATCGAAGATCAAAACTATGAGAATCTACAAGTGAACATGATGAAGAAATAAATGGTTGAATACACCCAAAACCGAAAGGAGGTGATCTTCTATAAAAACGGATTGTATATACGATGCTAGAGAGTCTTTGAAAAAACAAATCCTAGATGAATATCATAAATAGCCATATTTAGGACATCCTGGATATCGAGAAAATGCTAACGACTTTGAAAAAGAATTTTTGACGAGGAATGAAAAAGGATGTTAGGACTATTTATCTAGATGCATGGAATGTCAACTACTTAAATTTGAGCATCAACATCGGTGGTCTTTTAAATCCCTTTCCAAATGCGGTGGAAATGGGACACTTTTACGCATAGATTTCATAACGGATTACCAGAAAAAGTACCAACATGACTCGGTGATGGTAGCAGTGAACACTTTAACAAAATTTGCACACTTCATACCTATAAAATCTACTTTTAGGACAGCCCAAGTAGCAAATGTGTTCATAAAGAAATAGTAAGGCTACATGAGGTCCCAAAGATGATTGTCCTAGGATAAACTAAGTTCTGTGACCTTTGGAAAGGTCTATTTGGGAGCATGGGCACTAAATTGAATTTTAGTGCTTCTTATCACCCTCAAATAGATGGGCAAACAAGAGGATAAATTAGATTTTGGAGAGATGTCTTTGAGAATGTGTGCCAGTGGATATGCCATCAAATGGGAAGACTACTTGCATTTAGTTGATTTGCCACAGCAACAACTATCGATCCTCCATAAAAATGAGTACATTTGAAGCACTCTATGGAAGAAAGTGTTGAACTCCTTTAAATTGGAGCCAACATGAAGATAAGCTAGTAGGTGGACATTCTGTAATAAATGGAAAGGATTGTCAGAGCAAATAGAGAAACATTAAAATGACCCAAGATAAACAAAAAAATTATCTTTGATAAGAAGAGTGCATTGAGAGTTCAAAGTGGGTGATCATGTGTATACACGTGTTAAACCCAAAAAAGAGCACACTTTATGATGAGTTGTTAAAAATTGACTCCTGAATATTATTGAACGCTTTGAGATGTTAGAAAGGTGGGGCATTGGCTTATAAAGTGAGCTTCTGTTGTATTGAGTTACGCAATTTTATTTCATGTTTCATTATTAAAAAGATATGTACATGATGCTTCTCATTGTCGATTGGAATGTGATACGGTGGAAACGAAGAGTTCCTTCTGGAACCGCTTCAAATATTGGAGCGAGAGGAAATTGAATTGAGAAATCAAGCAAGTAGCGAGTAAAGGTGCGGTGGAAGCACTTTACTTCTTGAAGAAGCTACATGGAAATAGAATTTGAGATGATGGAAAAATATCCATGTCTATTTTCAAAAATAAACTCGTGGTTATTTTTAACATTGAGGATGGTGTTTGTTTCGAGAGGGGAATGTCTGCTTTTAGTTTTAAGTTTCCCAAGTTATAAATTTGAACTTAGGTCCGAAGAGTGGACCCCAGTCGTGGTGTGTGTGGATATGATTAATATTTTCATTTTTGAAAAATAAATAAAATATTTATGTGCATATTGACCAAATAAGATTTTTCGGATCACTTGCCTAATCCATGAGGTATGGAAAAGAGCTAAGACTTTCCCCAAAAATCTTTCAAAAAAGCCTTGAAAGAATTTATTCTTAGAATTAGATTTTTGAGAAAAAATATAAAATTCCCCAATGATGTGGAGAGTAGTTGGGAAGAGGTTAAAATACGAAGCGAGAAATCAGCTTTAAAGTCCCCTAAGAAGGAAGCCTAGGCAAACGGAAGAAACGCATGTTTATGATGCAGAGCGCGAAATTAAACGGAGACTTTGGGGAGAGCATAGCTTAAATAATCTGTTCAAAATAGATTGGGGCTTGGTCTATTCTAGGGAGAGGGATCTCGGCAGGGGTGAGTTAGAGAGACAAAAGGAACTCTAAGGTTGGGAGGATTGGTCATCTGAAATTGGTATGCTCACAAGAAAAATTTTATGAATGGTGAGAATATGTGTTGTGATATTGTACTAGTAAATGCTATAGTTATTATTTTGTTTCGATTGAGAGTACTATTTCCTACATTTAACGGAACAAAATGGGATAAATAAATATTCTCTTGTCTGTGTAGTTGTGGAATATAAATTATAGAAATAATATCATCCGGAATCTCGAAACAACGGTAAGGTCTAAATACGGGAATGTATCATTCCCAATCTGCTTGAGTATTATAAATTTTAAATGCAACTTCTATAATGTATCATGGCATGATAGAAATTCGAGGTAGAAGCTATTATTGTAGTAACTCCAGCAATTTTCTTGAATTAGGTAAAACAACAAGTTACTCTCATGACTATAATTGACAAACAAGTTGAGGAAAAAAGTGCATTCTAAAACAAATAATTTTAAACTACGAGAAAGATTAAGTGTTACAATATAGAGATAGATGTAATTGATACATGTATAAAAGAATTATCTATTTTAAACATGTCTGTTGAAGAAAATTTAAAAAGAAATTCAGTTAATGTTAAATTGAACATAGATGGTAAAGACAAAAGTAAAGTGAAGATTATTAGACATGATTATTAATTGCATGCATAGTGTAAAACAAAATTCCTCTCAAATACGAATGAAAACATATATACTAGTGAAATCTTAAAAATTATGTAATAATATATTCGGCCCTAATTGGAAACATAATGGTTTCTAAAAAAAAACCACTGCAATTATACTTCATTAAGAGAGGTAATGAGAAAGAAAAACTTAGCTAGAGAAATTTATTACCATACAATACTGAAAATGTAACATATACGTTACAGACGAATTTGTCATTTGATATAATGAAACACAAATATTATGTACGTTTCGGTATAAGTGTTATTCGATGAAGAGAAAACCTTTAGAAATCTTACGAAATCGTTCTTAATGAAAAGAATAATGATAATGAACAATGCAAGATAAGAAAAGTATTCTAGTCATGTAGGTAACTGGAAAATACGAAGTAAATAGCAAGGTCTTAAATTGATAGAATTAGAGACATATGAGAGTAGAAATTTTATGTCTACATTAAACATCTTGATGTATACAAAAGTAATACGTAGTGTTTTTAAAAATATGTGTAAACCAAATCATTATACGAGGCATCCAAATGTCCGGATCTTAGTTAGATCCATATCATTTATAAACATAAATCCATGTTCGTTTAATAGGAAATGATAAATTTAAAAATTAAGAAGCTGGAAATTTATCCGGAAGGATAAATAAATCATTTGAGGCAAGCCAATCGAGCGAACGATGAGACTTGGAAGGTAAGCGAGTATTCGTAAATATTCCTTGCTAACGAATAAACATTTAAATGGAGAGGTTAATGATTTAAAGACAATCAGCCTGTACATTTTACGAGGGTAAGAAAAGAGAGTTAATATTTCTTTAAATCGGGAAAGTTTTAAATATTTCATTAGCAATCGCGAATATCAATAGCTTTACCGAAGGTAAATATTTGTCTCGAAACGACGGGGAATTACGGAAGAAAAACCCGAGTCATATGTGTGTGAGGAAATATAAACTCGTATAAAATAACGGAGACATTTAGACAAAATAAACACAACCCTTACGGTCGAACTCGGTTCATGAAGAGACTCGGTAGGAATCCCCATACAAACGATGGAGGTTTCATCCTACGTCCCAAACGAAATACTAAATGACATTTCAATTTTATTATAAGGGCTAACGGTACTAGGTATTTGCTTGTTCTAATAGAATGCTACGGTAAAACGAACTCTCTTTAAAAATCAAATAGTAGCGGATGGAGAGCGATATTACAAAAAATTAAGTACTTAAAATAAAGATTGACTAAGGGAGGATATGTGAAGATGGGTTACACTTTTTGAGAATCGAGGGTGGAAAACATTTTTCGGCGGTAGTTCGGCCGAATCTTTTATAAAAATTCGGTAGAAATCGTGATTCCATTTTAGATTGACGGCACAGGCGGTGTTAGGAGAAAATAGAGAATTTTTCGAGGAGATGGGAAAACCAAAAGCAAAATTTCAGGTGAACTTGAGGTGTAGGTGAACTTTTACTTTTAAAATAGTTTAGTCGAACTAGTTTCTATAAATCAATCGCCGCGAAGTTGATTTGTTTACGGGTATATTTTTTCGCACGTTTTTTGTACGTATTTAACATTGTTACTGTTTGTTCACGCTTTTTTCATCATGTTGCTCTCCACCATCTTTGCTATTCCAGTACGCAATGCCGGGTATACAGAAATATAAATGGTGTATGTCGTTGCAATTTGTAACATTCGATATGCTTTCATATTTATATGACATAGTTATATGTTCATATTGTTTTAAATAGTTGCTTTTTTTGTTATAGTGAAAAATATGTCGATTCTTTGCTTTTACGGTTTCAGCATCTTCAAATCGTTAAGTACGAGCTACAATATTAAATCCCATTGGTTTGTGTATGCTTTGATCATATAAGTTATTTTTTAGTTCGTATTTCTTCATTTTTTTGAGTTGAAAGGATATTGAAGTAATTTACACGAGCTTGCCGACTTGTAAAAAATGTTGTTATAGACAATAAAATTGTTTGTGCAAATATCCCACAAATAGCTCCTTCCCAAATTCCACAGAAATATCAACAAAATCGGGGAATTTGATATATAACACATACGGAAACGAAAAAAAATATTCCTATTTATGAATCCAGCATTACGAATTTCATCCTATTTCAGAGATACCAAGATAGCTGCTACGGTCACGAGGTAAGCCACGAAATTCTTAAACCGACCATTCATTTTCGAGGGGCCATTACTTGGTTGTGTATATCAAGTTTAAAAATTCCACGAAGGAAGTAAAACCTTGTTTTTGAATTTGATATTTTGAAATTCAAAAAACCTCAAATATGGGTTGAATAAGAGTGTCCTTCTTTGTCACAATAATGCAGATGAAATCGGGAATTAGATATAACAAACACATAAACGAAAAAAATTATTCTATTTATATATCAACATTATAGATTTGATCCTATTGAGATACCAAGTGTTTTTGCTACGATTCACGGGTAAGCCTGAAATTCTTAAACCGGCTATTCATTTTCGAGCCATTACTTAGTTGTATGTATATCAAGTTTAAAGTCACATAAGGAAACTCAACAATATTTTGAATTTGATATTTTGAAATTTAAAAAACCTCAAATATGGGTTAGATAAGAATGTGCGCTAACATTTTACCCAATAATGCCGGATGATGAGGAGTAATTTGAGGTTAGAGAATGGATCACCAAATATGTAGTATTCAAAAAATGGTATTGAAAAACAATGTGATGTTGCAATTGTTTGCATATGTGTAGTAATTATCCTCAAATATTGAAAAAATGTGCGAGTTTATGCTTACTATTAGTAGCTTGCTAGAAAAGTATATGCATTTTACGATTTTTTTTTCTCATATTTCCAACGAACATTCAAATAACATTATAATAATTATGTATGATGGATTCAAGGAAACCCTCATAACATGAAAGGATTCTAAATCTGTAAGTCTAAAGTCGAAGGCTGGTGGGTAGAAGTGAAAATTATTTTATCTTTGAAAAACGAAATACGGTCGGTTTGTTCATGAGGTGTGAGATAACTCATAATCACTTTGGGCTTCTGTTTTTTTCAATTCAAATCATTCCAAAAGCAGTCGGTTAAAGGAATCATTGATTACCTCGTAACATTTGTAAACCACGAGTACGATGGTAAGCTAACATAAGCAAAATTTTTGGATTCCATGTGTTAGATAATAAAAAAAATTAAAAGAAAATGTAACGATCGAATTTGCACAAGTAAATTTGGTTACTTAATTACTCCTTTATTTTGGTGTTGGTTTACGAAGCAAAAGATGGATATTATAATAATAAATAATAATAATATAATTTATGTTCTTAAATTTCTATATATTCTATTGTTATCTCAAACACCTCACCCATTAAAGACTTTCCATCTCAAGAAATCATTAGAATTATTTTTAAAAATATATAAATATTTTTATATTGTTAGTATTTTGAAAAATATTGTGCATTTTTTAATATTTATAAATGTTTATGAAAATCATATCGACACATTGTTCACTTTCGTAAATTTAAATATGTATTGGTTCTTTTTATATTAATATATGTCTAAATGTGTCCCAAAAGTTATATTTTTTCGGTTGGAGAAGTGTAGATGTTTATCAATACAAAAAAATTTTATTTAATAGTCAAGTTTTATGGTTATTGTTTGGTCAATTTAGTGTATCTAAATTCTTTTTTAACGAGGCCTATTTATCGTCCGGGATTGACGGGCGGTGAAGCGCGGCGCACTATGTGTGCGGATAACCTATTTCTTAACTTTTTGTCGTTTTTGGTTTTCTAAAGATGAAATGGAAATTCTAAAATGAAAACAAGTATGGTTATGTTTTTCAAGGAAATGATATCCTCTATAATGATTTACCAACTTGAAACTTAAAAATTTGAAAATTACAATAATAAACTTGAAAGGAAATGAAAATCTTGTTCTTGAAATGAAAGATCTTGTAGTCTAATGAATCAAAACGGTGAACTAGTGAGCATAGGCAAACTATTCTTGCTGGCACATGCAAACACAAAATAAATTATGTAGAAATAAATCCAAAAATTGCATCAAAATAAATCTAAATCGAATTCATCGACATCTTCGATCCTCATCGTTAATCCGGTATGATTTTCGGAAGTAACCATAAACAACTTAAATGGCCGACATCTAACTTGCGAAGAAAGTAAACTAATATCAAACCATACATTCATAATTCAATCCCTCACCATGGATCTGGCTGTGGCCTGGAGAAATAACTAAAGATGTCATGCACAATTTAATATATCTAAATTTGCGGAAAACTAATACTAAACTACACATTTCATAATACAATCCCTCACCATCGGTCAATTGTGGCTTCGAACATTGAAGATGTTATGAGCGATTTTAATATGTCTAAATTTGCGGAAAGAAACTAATACTAAACTACATTTCATAATACAATCCCTCATCATCGATCCGGTACAACAGCTTTCGGAAGCATTTGAAGATGTTATGAGCAATTAATATATCTAAATTTAACTACGAAGCAAATGAGCAAAGGCGAATTAAACAAAACGATGCGAAATTAAGCAGAAACTAAGAAAAACACATTAGCGACGAACAATGTTAATTCCATGTCATTAGTCAAAAAGCTATGAAAATGCACATTTTGCCTGTCTATGCTGAAAGCAGAGCAATCGGTGATTAAAAACATAAAACATGAAAAATGAAATGTAAAGCAGGGATTTTATAAACGGAAATGAAGCATATGTATCATGAAAAATGCAATGTATAAACATGTGAATGGATTATGGCACAATGAGCTTTAAAGAAATGAAATAAGAACTATACACTAATGCCTGAAAACCTTAGGTGAGCGAGGGCCCTGCGGCCAGCGACGATCTTGTTCAAGTACGAATTAAGTTGGAAAACGGTCTTCTTATATTAAAATGTCATCATAACGGTATGGTAGTATTACGGCTCAAAGACGTACGTAATTACATTACGGGCTTGGAACTAATAAAAAGATAAGAAGACTAATCGGGACTAACTCTATGTGCGTATGCAAGCACGCACCGCGTTGTGTATAACAAAAAAGAAATATATTTGTCTCCTAGGGACATATTTGGTGGAGAACACGTAGATGCAATGGGTACGGATCTGGGATCATGGCCGTGTTGGAAAGTAAATCTGTGAAGTGGATGCTTGAATTGTTATGGAGCCATGTACATGTGTCGACTTGTCTCCGCAACTCGCGGAAACGACCTGTGAACCTTTACGTGACACGGAACGAGTCCTGTCGTTGTAAGACTCTATGGTTGACTTCCAAGTGGACGCCTTTGGCCAACGACTTCTTTAGATGAGTTTGCTCGAACCAATAGGACACGAACCATGTCCACATCATTCATGACTTGTCCATGTGGCTCGTTTTCCTGTGAACACACCCTTGTGTAGAGGTTTCACAAAATAGTTGCGGAAAGTTACATTTCACCCGAAGAAATGGCGAGGATTCGCGGCTAGATGAACAAAATCTAAATCAAATAGCAAACACAAAAATAGGGTTAAAACCATATTGAATTCCCTTTTGCAATTGATATACAATGATATTGACGATTTGGGAGGTTGAGGTGAGTGAAAAAGGTATAAAAAAGTGTATGGAAAAGGTGCAGGGTGAGACTCAACATACCCCCCTTTGTAGAAGGTGTTGCATGTCCTCATGCGGCCAAAATTTTGATATTCCTTCCTTAGTTCATATGCCTTGACACTTCGACTTGTTGTCTAATCCTCTCCTCCTCTTCCTTGGTCATAACGATAGGTTTCTTCATTAAGCATCTAAATTTGATGTTAACCGATTACTCTGCTCAACTTAGCACTTCCTTTTCAATTTCTTGTTCTTCTTCTACCATATTCCCAGGATGTAGCATGGTATTGTATGGATGATTTTGTCCAATTTTCCTTGTTCCTTCGATGTCTCATTTTCATTTCGGTGTGTCGATTTAAAAGCTCTAGCTCAAAAAGACTTCTTGTTTTAGTGATTGGACTAAATCATAATGTATTGTATGAGGATGAATGAATGATACGGGACTGTGTTGCCCTTTTCCAAAGATTCTATATAGTCATATACTTCCTGTTGCTTGGGTCTATTTCGGTGTCATTTTATTGGGATGTCCCCAAAATGCGTGAAGGAGAGTTATCTTGAAAATACGGCGAGAATGACTTACATCGACATCTTGCTTTGAGAATGGGATGGAGTATGTTCAATGTCGGCGAGAATAGAAATGAACCGAGGTTCACTAAATGGTGAGATGGACTGTAGTGGGTGAGGAATTTGTTCGAGATGTTTCCTCTCCCAAGTCGATGAAATGAGGACCCTTCATTGTGTTTTCCTCGATTTCCTTCAATCTTGTTGCTTCTTCTCATACGTTGTGGTGCACTATCCTTTTGTTTTTGTTTTTTCCTTTCTCTTGTCTTCTTGGCCAACAGAGAAATGTTTTTGAAGATAAGCTTATTTTGGATAACTTGTGGTGATCCTCTTCGAAGAAAGAAGGAGGTTTTTATGTATAGCCTCAATATTTTCTCTCTTTTGGTGTTATTGGCTTCTTACCCTTGATTTCTTTCTTCTTCTCTTTGTGGATCTCTCTTCCCTATCGGTTATTTCAATTGCGATGGTAGGAGTATTTTGGATTTCATCAATTGTTCTTTTTTCTCTACTTCTTCTTCTTGTGCTACCTTCGAAATTTCCTGGTGGGAGTAATTTGGGTTTCATCATTTATTCTTTTTCTTCTGCTCCTTCTTGCTCTTGCTACCTTCGAAATTTCTGAGGGTTCCTCGAAAGAAATTTCTAACGGTGTTCCCATGTGTCTTTCTTTTCCTTTAACTCCTTTTCAATCAAAATTTTTACGAGGCGGCATTGGTGATATAGATGAGGTTCTACATCTCCTAAATGTTTTTGAACGATCACGGACATTTTCTTCAAACTATTGAATAGAAAATATGGAGAGATTGAGAGTTTGATTGTCTAGAAAATTCATCGATGACTTTGGTATGGTACATATACATGGACCCAAAACGGCCTTCACATGTAATGAATTTTTGAACAACTAGCGACAAAGTAGCCCATTCCTCTTTCAATGCATGCCTGAGAATTCCTCTTTTTAAAAACGATTGTATCCATACACTTGGTTTCGTAAGATTGTTCTCCTTGCTTCATCACTTTGATACTTTTATTCTTAAACCAACACTCACCCTCTTGAAAGAAGTTAATGCATTTGTTGCTAGATGCTTCATTGACCGCAAACTTAAGGTCTCAATCTGCTTCAAGCCATCAAACGACCTTGCAGTGCCTTTGTGACTTCTTTATGATAGCCTGCGAATTTGGATAAACGCGGCCAATTTTCTTTCTTGATATCTCCTTTACTTGGAGATGTCTCTTGTAAACATAGGTCTTGAAAGTACTCTTGCTCTGTGTGAATTTACCCATTTTTTTCTTTACGCTCTTCACAAATTTTCTGCGTGAGGGTTCAAATGAAAATAGAATGGCTAAATGCACGGAGATAAGCACGGAAGCCAGCGTGGGTAAATGTCGATAGGAATGAGCACGATGAACGAAATGGAGTGAGACGAACGGTGGGGTTTCGTAAGCACGGTAGAGACACGACGGAGAGATTAACGGTACTTTATTTAGCGACGTTTTGGTTACTGGTCGTTTGCCTGATAAATATGAGCACGTTTCGACAACGGTTATGGATTTATACGGCTATAAAGGTCAGTGGTAAAATCAAATGCGTCTCTCGGCTTGTCATAGGTGGGATATTGGAACATGAGTGAAGATCGGGGGTTTAATGATGAAACCATTTGAGAATGAATGCGAGAGGATGATATGGAGATCGTGAAAGGTTATGGAATTGTCAATATAATCATTGCACGCAATGGATAGAGCTTTATGGTTATTTATATAAAAATGTGTTTTCAATGCTGTTTGAAATAAATTTTATTCATACCTTTGGAATCTTTGCCTTTTCCTTGGTCTTCAACTAGTTTCTCTTTATTGGTGTCTTGAATGCTCCATGTCTTTATTTTTTATCCTCTCACTGCATTTTTATTTCATGATTATGAAATAACATGCGGGCTGTACATTCTTTTGAAAACGGGGGTTGTGTAGGCTGGAGATACAGCACGTTGCCCGAGCGGAGGTTGAAGCTAACGGAAACGGTGTCGGTGAGCCAAGGCTTACAACTATTACTTTGAATGAATGGAGATGAGCAGGATGACAAATGACCGGATAGAAATGGTCTTGGAAAATATTTTAATGGTGAAATGAGATAGAAATGGGTAAAATGAAGTGGAGATGGAGTGAGATGAAGTGAAATGAAATAGAATGAAGTGGAATGGAATGGAGTGAATGGTCACAAAATTTGTGAAATGAAAGAAGTTTTTTTTTGGAAAATATAGAGTGTCGGTGTTCACAGTTTTCACCTATATTTTTGTGTAAAACTGTGATCGGTGATTGGTTTGGAGCCTTATCTTTGTTTTCTTTTTTTTTCTTTTTTTTTCTTTTTCTTTTTTTAAGTGAAAGAACAAAAGCTGAAATTTCGAGTGGAGAAGAAGAGGTGTACATGCCGAGCTGATTGCGAACTTTCTTGAAACATTTTGACAAAATCCTCTTTTGAGAGTGGCTTATGATAAACTTTCAATCTGTGGCCATTCACGAAGTAAGAGGAGTTGAAAACTCATCGATAGTCTTGATTCTTACGCTCCATTGCTAAAGATCTTGTCGATCTCATATGGCCCAAGCGATGGTACGAAATTTTCCTTGAAAATCTTTAAACTTGGAATCAAATAATAATACCCAATCTCCTTCACCGAAACTTCTTCTCTTTGATGTACTTGTCATGCCATTTAGCTCTTTGATATTGAACTAGATCGATTCTTAAAATTGCTTCTTGTACGATCTCATCCCAGCTCATTCAGCTGCTCCATTCTATGCTTTTGGGCTTTTGATAAGTCCATCCCCAAGCTGACTGCCATCTTGAAGGTCTTGACTTGGAACTCAATGGGGAGCAAGACTTCTTTCCATAAACAAGTTCATAGGAGAATGTCCTGTTGTATTCCTCCATGTGGCTACGCAAGCCCACAAGGCTTCGGGGAAGCCTTCTGCCCAATCTCTTCTATGTAGATGAATAGTTTTGGTGATGATACTTTCAAGAACTTTGTTTGTGGACTCCACTTGACCATTTGCTTGCGGATGGTAAGGTGAATCTTTTGTGCTTGATTTTGTGTTCTTCCATGTTCTCCACAATTAGTTCTGAATTGGCTCCCCTGGTCTGTCACAATTTCTCTTGGAACACCAAAGCGAGGTAAAAATATCCTCATAAAGAAAATGAAAAATTTGAATTTTCGATGGCCAGGATACTAATGCTTTAGCTTCTACCCATTTAGTAACATAATCAGTACAAACCAATACCTGTCACTTCTTTGCTTAGATGGTGGATTAATAGGTCAAATGAAATATAAAGCCCATTTTTTCAAAGGGTTCAACGAGTACTGTGTTTGCAATGGCATTTCACTTGAAGGGTAGGTTTCCCTACTCTTTGGAAGGCTGTCACACCTTTTGAAATATTGTTTTGCATCTTTGAAGAGGGAAGGCCAATAATATCCTAAAAGGAGGATTTTATAGAAAGTGATCCTTTGTCTGCCAAAGTGTCCACCGAAACGTGGTTCATCATGACATGCCTTAAGAATACAAAACAATAAAAAATACTTTTGATCACGAAGATGCGCTTTATTTTAAACAATTCGTTAGAAATCCATGAATATTTTGAACTCTCTGAATAATTTTTCGTTTTTCTCTTGGAAATAAATGTGAAAGTTGTTTCCTAATAACAAAATAGTTAGCAATATACGCATACCCGAGGGTCTTAATAGTTACGCAAGCAGTATTCATCGGGGAAAATTATCCTCTATAGGAAGAATCTTCTTTAGTATTCGAATCCTAGACAAGAAATCGACTCATATTCTATTTTCTGTTACTGTCAACACGATCGTATTGAATTCTTACCCAGTAAAAGCCATCTTGTCACTTTGCCATTAGTAACGAGTTTGTTCATCAAATATCTAATTGTGAAATTGGTCGGTATGAATAAAGTTTCTTTAGTGTTATGTAATGTCTAAACTTATTAATTGCATGAACAACGGCTAAAAACTCTTTTTTAGTCACGATATAGTTCAACTCTTGTGGGAGCCAAATTTTTACGGTGTAATAAATGGCATAAGAACTAAATCTTTTTGACCCAACACGGCTCTAGAGGGCATGTCCCAAACTGTCTGACAGAAATATTGAAAGGGGGTTTCGAATTTGGTCCTCTTAAGATAGGTGCTTGATATTCTTGTTTCGAAGTTTGGTGATTGACAATCGGGATCCCATTTAATTCACAATCTTTCATAAGCGATTTGAAGAGTGGAGATGCTATTTTAGTAGAGTTTTCTATAAATATTCTATAGTAACCAGTAAATCCTAGAAAACTTCTAACATCTCTTTGAAAATTTGGAATGAGCAACTTAGAGATAACTTCAACTTTTGATGTTATCAACCTTAATCCCCATCCTCTATAAGAAATATGATGTCCTAAAACAATCCCTTTAGTAAACATCATAATGAATTTTTCATGGCTTAATGAAAGGTTTGTTCTTTACATCTTGTAAGAACTTTTTCAAATTTTCTAATGCCTCTTCAAATGAATTACCATAATGCCCCCATCGCAAATCATCATATAAACTTCTACACAATCATGGATTAGATACGGAAAAATTCCTAGTACTACTCTTTGGAATGTTGCGGGTGCATTACATAACCCAAAAGGAAGCACTAGAAGTGGCTTAAAATTTTCCCCATGGACAAGTAAATGTGGTCTTATCTTGGTCTTCGAGTGCTACGAATTTGATTATAGCCACTAAAACCATCCAAAAATAAAAGTACTTTTTACTGCTAATGTATCTAATGCACAGTCGATAAAAGGCAAAGGAAAGTGATCCTTCAAAGTTGCTTTGTTCGATTCCCTATAATCGATACCATAACCTCCATTTGCCATTCTTTTTAGGTACTATAACCAAAGGAGAAACCCATCGGCTATAAAATTGGATAAATGAAGTTTACATTGAGAAGTTTTTGGAAGCTCTTCTTTCTTTATCTCACTAAGATTTGGATTCATCCTTCTTTGAGGTTGTACGATTAGTCTCTTATTTTCCTCAATATAGATGTGATGAATGCAAGTCTTGAGATCAATACCTTTCTTAATAGGTATACTCCCGCGAAAATGCAATAGAATGTTTGCGGAATTTTGGTTAGTTGTTCTTGTTGTGACTTTTCCAAATGTTTGTTGATATTCAATGTTTTTCCTAGAAAAATCTCAATAGTAGAACTACCAAACTCTTCCATAGAGTAAAGAGAGACATTTGTCTTGATGATAAATATTCTATCGATTCCATTTGAAATTGTGTGGGGTCATATTACGAAGATGTCTCAAAATTTTCTAATGTGTTCGGGGAATTTGACTATCCTCACAGTTTCGAAATGGTAAAGACGAATTTGTATAGTGTCCTCATCATCAACCCATTCATTGTCTCCTGCTTCACAACGATTGCTCTTTAGAGGATACAAATTTAATTTCTTTGTCGAATTACCATTAGAAATGTACCTTGTCTGATCTACAACTAATAAAAGCATCGGTTGTGGCCGCCAAGGTCTTCCTAAAATAAGTGGGTGCCTCTAGATTATTCTTGGGAGTCAAAATCATAAAATCTCTTGAATGTTCTAAGAATCTAAGGAGGCCCGAAATATCTTCTAGTACACCATACGGTTTAATAATTGATCGATGCGCAAGTTGCGGTAAAGTAGGTGTAAAGAAAGGTTAGGAAGTTTCGTTGGTCCATAGTGCGGCTCATAATGTTGATAAGCGACTAAGTCGATCGATATTTTGCAGAATTTCTATACATTTATGTGTCCTTGAAAAGTGGACTTCCTGGATCTGTATGCTGCATGGTAATTTTCCCATCCTGTGCTCTGCAATCTTTCACTACCCGAGAGTGGATTCTTCTTGTGTCTTTTAGTTTCCTTCTGGTCTTTTGAAACTCAACTCCTTTATGGTTTTTGCTAAGATAGGAATCTCTCGAATGGCTTGTAACAAGGGAATCTTGATGCAAACATTCTTGATTCATCACAGAAAGTCATAGTTAGGCAACGAGATTTGTTTTTCACCCTTGTCAATTTGTAGTCTTTCGGGGAAAAGGAGGTGTAGATAAAGATATTGGTTGCTCAACTATAGGAGTTGTGGGTGTTAACTTTTCTTTTCCTTTTTGCATGCTTGGATTTTGAAAGAGATTCTTCCTCGAGAACCTGTGACTTGAAAGGTCCTCCTCGGTGTCTTGCTCTTACGAATATCTATAGAAGGTTTTCTAAAACTCTGCAGGATACGAGTTGTGCATGGGTGAGAGGAACAATCATATGGGTAGGAAATTGTTGTCCTACTGCCATGTAAGTATTAAGGGATTCTTATTGTTAGGATTTGGCAATGGGTAGCAAGGTTGGAAGTTGATTTGTCTTTTGTTGATATGGGAGCATGAGTTGAGATTTGGATTTTTGTTGAGAAAGAGTTGTTGTTGTGGAAATGGCAATGAAGATTGTGGTTTGGATTTGGAAGTTGTGGAGCTTGTTGATTTTGAAAAAAGATGGAGGATATTGATAAAATTGAGCAAATCTCCCATAAGGATTTTGCATCCCTTGTACCCATGGCTGATATGAATTTTGATGTTGGGGCGAGGTTGTTGCCAAGTTCCCGACTTGGTTGGGTTTGAAAATTCATAGGGTTGTTAAACCCTTGAGTTTGTTGTCCTTGCTAAGGTCTCCTTGCAACAAACGGAAGATTCTACGAATTTGGGTCTTCTTCAACTTGACTTTGAGTCCGAGAAATTGAAGGACAATCCTTGATCTCATGATTCTGCGAGAAAATCATACATTTTTCTACAAATTTTTGTATCCCGAGGGACATTCCTTAGCATGTTTTCTTCCTACATTTCGGACAAAAGATAGCTAAAGCGTACGTTACCCTTTCTACTTGTTTTGGATTTTAAGGGTGTGCAATTTGTTCACTAAGGCTCCCTAAAATATCGAGTTTAAAACTCATCGAGAAGCATATTACCAATCTACGCCCCTATGCCAGTCCGATTTGTGCCAGTTTGTTAGCCCTAATAAAAGAAGGATCCCTAGGCCCTTTTCTGTTTTAGATTTTCCTCTTGAGAGATGGACACATAGTTCTGTTATATCACGAAGTGGGGTTGAAAATGTCTCCTTTCCCCATCATGTTTAAAATATCTATCCATTCATCTCTAATGGCTTTTAATATGAGGGCTTTGAAAGGTTTCATCATCTAAGTTTCTCATCTTTGCTCTTTTCAAGTTGTGTTAAGTGTTTTAAAGTGATCTTCCAAATTTTCATCTTCTTTTGCATCATTTTGAATACCTCATCCTTGTGATTGGTGGGCATACAATAGTCCAAATATCTATCCAAAAATGTTTGTTTCATGTCATTCCAAGTCCTAATAGATTGAGTGGCTAATCCCATGAACCATTTCAGCTTCGGATCCTTCAAAGTTGAAGGAAACGATTTCGATTTTTGAGGGTCTTCCCCATGGTCATGGAGTTCGCCACACAACCCCAAACTCAAATGATACTCCAGGGATCCTCACTTCACAGTCATAAAAGTTGGGAGGACATATGGTAGGATATTTTTCATTGTTGCATGAGTTTCCTCATCGACTATAGAATCCAAACAGTGTCTCTTCCTATTTCTACCATTCTTCCTTCACCATTATTTGTCTCCATTGTTTCCTCCTCTTCTACCTCTACCTCTACCTCCATCTATTACTTCTCTGTCATGAGAGTTTCTTTAGAGTCCTTAAAGTCCTCTAGTTCTTCTACGAGGAGGATAGAGAGAGAGTCTCTTTGTTTTCTAAATGGGTTTTAGTAGATGGTATAGGAGAATCCTCTAATTCGAGTACACTCCTTGACTTCCAAAAAATCTTAAGGCTAGGGGTAGATGGTGACGAATATGGTCTAGGCCTTGGAAAGATGGTTGTGAAAATCAAACTCTTGGCTTTAAACATAAACCTTCTAGAATCTCTTGCTCTATGCATGTCATTTTTTATTTTTTATTTTAAAATTGGGCTAATAATTCTCTTTCTAATCTTCCGAGGTCACTAGGTCTTCAGAAGAGAGCATACTTAAGAAATTACTGAACCAATAACTCTTTTTTAAGTCCTCCGAGATCCCACTAGGTGCAAGAGGGAGAGCACCCTTTGAGAAGTTATCAATTTTTTCCCTTCTTTTATAGTTTTGTGTTTTTAAGAAATTGGCTACTAGTTACACTTCACCGTAGCAGCACCAAAATGTTTGGTCAATTTAGTGTCGTTGCCACGTTTAATTGTCGTCAAGGATTCGTAAGGTAAGTGAAGTGCGGCGCACTATGTATGTGAATAACCTATTTCTTAACTTTTTGTCGTTTTTTTGGTTTTCTAAGATGAAATGGAAATTCTAAAATGAAAACAAGTATGGTTATGTTTGTTCGAGGAAATGATATCCTCTGTAATGATTTCACTTGAAACTTAAAAAGGAATTTGAAAATTACAATGACAAAACTTGAAGAAATGAAAATGCGTTGCGAAATGAAAAGATGCGCTAGTCTAATGAATCAAAATAGTGAACTAGTGAGCATGAAACCAAACTATTCTTTTCTTGTCTAAACAAAAAATAAAATTATCTTTGAAAAGAAATCCCAAAATTGCATGATAAATCTAAATCGGTTACATCAACTTGTCTTGATCCCTCATCGTTGAATCCCGGTATGATTTTCGGAGTAACCACAGACAACTTAAATGGCCGACATCTAACACGAGAAAGTAAACTAATATCAAACCATATATTCATAATTAAATCCCTCACCATCCGGTCCAATTTTAACGTAGCTTTCGGAATGTTGAAGATGTCATGCACAATTTAATATGTCTAAATTTGCGGAAAGGAAACTAATACTAAACTACACATTTCATAATACGATCCCTCACCATCGGCCAATTTCGCATGACTTTTGAAACAGGCGAAGATGTTATGAGCGATTTAATATATCTAAATTTGCGAAAGGAAACTAATACTAAACTACATTTTCATAATACAATCCCTCACCATCGGTCCGATTGTGGCTTTCGGAAACTGGCCCAGAATGTATCAATCGATTTAATATATCTAAGTTACAACTACGAAGCAAATAGGCAAACTGAATTAAACAAAGCGATCTGAAATTAGCGAAACTAGAAAAACACATTCGCAATGACAATGTTAATTCCATGTCATTAGTGTTATGAAAATGCATTGTATATCTATAACCTGAAACAAGAACAGTCGAGTGATTAACAACATAAAACATGAAAGAAAAGAAGTGAAATGTAAAGCATGAAAGTTTATAAACAGAAATGAAGCATATGTAAAATGAAAAATGCAATGTTATAAACATATGAATGGATTATGCTTGCAATGAGCTTTAAAGAAATGAAATAAGAACCATACACTAATGAACAAAACCTTAGGCCGAGCGAGGGCCCTCTACAAGCCTTGGCAGTAGTCTTCAAGTATAGTTAAGTTGGAAAACGAGTCTTCTTATATTAAAATGTTTGTCATAACGGTATGGTAGTATTATGGCTCAAAGGCGTAATTAAGTTGTAAACTAATAAAGATACGCAAAGGAGACTAATCGAGACTAACTCTGTATCGTGTACGGAAGCACGTTATATATATGAAAAATATATTTGTCTCCTAAGGTTTATCTTTCGGTGGAGAACACGTAGACCATTACGTCCACGGATCTGGGATCATGGCCGTGTTGGAAAATGAAGTCCTGAGAAGTGGATGCTTGAATTCGACTGGATCCATGTACGGAGATGTCGACTTGTCCTCACTTGACTCGAAGAGCGGCCATATGAACAACTAGGCGGAAGCGAGCAGAGTCTTTCGCCATTTTCGTAAGACTCTATGGTTCGGCAAGTGGACGCCTTTGGCCAACGGCTTCTTTAGATGAGTTTGCTCGAACCAATAGGACACGAACACGTGTCACATCATTCACAGCTTGCCCATGTGGCTCGTTTTCACATGAGCACAGCAACATAGAGTTTCACAAAATAGGCACGGAAAGTTGCGGTACGGAAAAGTGGCGAGGATTCGCGGCTAAATGAACAAAATCTAAATCAAATAGAAAACACAAAAATATAGTTAAAAACCATGTTAGATGCCCTTTTGCAATTGATATACAATGATATTGACGAGTTTGGGAGGTTCGGTGAGTGAAAAAGGTATAAAAAAGTGTATGGAAAAGGTGTAGAATTGAGACTCACTTCGGTTATTTATAATGAAATAGTTTCTCACAACAAATTTGATAAAATAAGTGAAATCTATATAATGAAGATTAATTTGTATTTAAGTTTTAGATCTTTTAATAACTAAATTTCTATTTAAATGAATAAAACAATCAAATGTAAGAAATAGAAACATAATGAAACACAATGTAAGAAATAGAGAACATAATGAAACACACACATACATATCTACAATCAACACAATTATTTTCCTAGGAAATCCTTATGGGAGACAAGCAACCCTAAAAATTAATGATGCTCTACTCCTTTTTCCCTAGGAAATCCTTATGGGAGAAAAACAACACTAAAATGTAAACATGCTCTACTCTTTCTTTTCTGGTATGGAAAATATGTAAGTACAAAGAAAGAGGTAATCTCTCTAGAGTTAGCTAAGAATTTTGGCGTGTAAGGTTGCTATAAAAACTTAACTTCATACATTTTTCTCTCTAACTTCACACTCCTAGTTGTATTTTCAATTATGGAACAAAATACAATAACACAAAATGGAACTCTTATTCCTCCTAGTGGCCAAGTATTTAACATAGCGTGATAGCCAACTAGGTGTAAGATTTGACTCCGTCAACCATGAACAAGGTTTGTGATTTTAGACCTTTTAGAGTCTTGTTAAAATTCCGCATGTAGCTAGCTTTCTATGCATGAGTAATGGGGCTAAAATGACATTCTCTCGTACCATGGTGGTCAACATGATAGGTCAACTTACTAAAGGCATAAATTTTGAATGAACTTCATTTGATGTTTTTCTTGCACCATTGGATATGTCTTTAAGTGTAGAACAATGGTCAGGGTTTCGGCACAAGGGATAATCTTTTGACCCCAAGAAATGTCATTTAATACCTCAAAATGACTCCAAAAGGTTTTAGACCCTAATTCTCCACCCACCATTAAAATGACCCTACAAGTTGATTCTTTCAGTTTTTTCACTCTATAAGCATCAAAATATATGAAAAATAATATAATTATCCAATCTAGATCATTATTTAATAATTTGTTAAAATTATGAGTAAGAAATATACATCATGGAATTTAAATAGCATTAATTCATTGAACACCCTTGTACATTCCTTGTTGATACTTTGAAAGTAATATGTTTTGAAAAATAATTTGTTTATGGATTCTATTTTCCACATTCTCTCAACCATATCAAAAGCCTTCTTATAATATTTGAAACCATCTATACAACTTTTCATTTGTTTCGATAGGAATTAACATATTGAAATATTAATTGTATTTATGTCTTGTGTGCTAAGGAAGGGAGGTCGTGAACCTTAGGAGAAGAGATAGTATTTGTTAAGTTAGGAGGGATACTTTTTATGAGATAGAATTAATTTAAAATGCTTCTTAAGATTACGTAACTTTCGAACCATAATTACAAATTTATTTATTTTTTTACTTATCATTTAGTTGCTAAAAGTTGAAGAATTTATGTTGGTAAATAATTAATTACCTATTTAAATCATTTACCACTTTTGGGTTTTTCGTTTTCGTGGTTTCATTCATAATTTCACTTTTTTGCACTGTCAATTTCAATTTTTCACACCACATGTGCACAGTCAAAGGACCTAAGGTCTTTCCCATACCAAAGTATGTTCTTAAACATGTTTTCTTGGTGATATGGGTGATTTAGAAATGATTGGGAGAGCGAAATTCCTCATTTAATACACAATATGTTTGGTTCATGCCACTAAGACAAGAATTTTAAATTCAACTGACTTTTAATATAACCAACTAAATCCTGCAAAAAAAGAATAAAACAATTTATGTTAGGGTTGTGGATTTAGGCATTGAAACAACACACCATGATATTTCAAATTTAAAAATAATGGTTTAGTCCTAGGTAGCTCAGAATCCTATTTGTTTTCAAAATAAGGATGCACTCCCATTTGATTCTCATGATTAGGTTGTAATCATGAGGCTCTCGCTCAAGAGTGGACCTTCCCAAAATCTTGTGACGTCTTGTCACAAACAAAACCATCAAACTGAAAAACACATCATGCAAGAAACATAGCTTGCTGACATATCATTTTCTCCTTCAAAGAAAAAAAATTCACATCATGTGAATATCTCCATGTACTCTTACATATTGGTGTACAAAACCATCAACCAAACACAAGTCGACAAAACATGCCTCTTCAAACAACTGACTCTCAAGTAAAATAATAGCATGTACAAATTTCCATATTTGTTGCATCTAAGTGTGTCAACATGACTCTACTTTCAACATCTTGCTTCATGCAACATGCACCATACTTTGAATTTGCAAAGAAATTCATGAAACATCAAAATACATGCAAGGCCTTAATTGGATAAGAGATCTAACCATCCCTTACCAAACCATTTCAATGGCGCTTCTTTCAGCTGCACTTCATCATCATGTGAATCATCCTGACCCTCATCGATTATGGAATCCTCTTTTCCATTCTTGTCAATATCTCTTTCCACCTTCTTCAAATGTCATGGATGACTTGTTGGATACAAATTCCAACACTTGTCTACAAGGTGACCTTTCTTATGGCAATGAGTGCAAAACAATTGCATCTTATTTTCAACATCATTTTCCTTGTCCAATGGGCCTTTGACTTTTTGCCTCATTTATTTAGAAAGTTTCATGTGCATGGATATCTTCTTCCAACATCTATAAACATTATGATTATTCAAACCACAAAAGGAACATGAAAATTTTTCCAAATCTTATGTGAATATTTACCATGTTTATCATAATCAAAAGCAATTTGATTAAAGGCGGATTTATACCTTGAACATTCACCTTTGTCGCCTTCTTGAGGAGGTGAATTTGATGAGGTAGTGGCTCTCCTCAGAATACTAGCAATGAATTCAATGACTTCAGAGCTTTCAACATCCTCTTCTTTTACATTCTCATTAGCTGCATGATTATTAACATCTTCTTGCAAAGTGGGTGTCATACTTTTCCAGTCATCATGAACACAAACTTCACAAGCTTGAGGTAATGAACACGAAATGAAATTCCTTCTTGAAACAACTTCATGTGCCTCCTTGGCTTTGGAGCATTCTCCATCATGTTTTCCATAACCAAGACCCAAATAATTAGGCCTTTCCTCAACAACATTTGGCTCAACTAGATGCCTTGTACATGTTTTCCTTTAACCCTTTACTTTCATAGCCCATTTTCATCAAAAATTTGGACCTTATTCCTCTAGTATGTCTCTCAAAAGCACGTACACATTCACTTTGAGAGGAAATTGAAGACAAACTTGAATTGCATACCTCTTTTTCATTCACATACTTGGCTAAGGCTTCCTTTGCATCATAGAGTTGAATCTCCATGTCATGCATCCTTGCTTGGTTTTCATTTGCAATATGGAGTTGAGTCTCCATCTCATGCATATTTTCAATAATTTCTTGCTTCTCCTCGTTCTTGGAAATCAACTTCTCTTGAAGGATAATGTTCTCCCTATTATCTTCATACATCTCTTGCACCATATCATTCATGATGTTGAGCTTCTGCAACATCTCTTTATCAAAGATTTTTGTTAAGGAAGACTGATTAAAAGAGATACTCGATGAAGCTTCCATCACACTTGTAATGCATAAAAAGCTTCTTTGTCGTGATTTTAGAACTGAGCTCTCAATATTGACTTTCTATTCACACACATAAACTTGCACACAACTAAACTCTCCTTGCATAAATACAAAAACCAATAGCTAATTCTTCTAGCTAACCTTGACTAAAATGAGCTAAATTGTACTTTGATACCAACTTGATTTGAATATGGACAAACTAGTTTTGTTGGGCTATCTCCCTCATCGGTTAAATAAAAATGTGTTTAGGATCGTCTAAAGTTAGCCAATTGGGAATGGGTTTATGTGTCAAGATTTAAGTGTATTTTGTGAGAAATTTATCAGTTAATTAGCTTTTAAAAACTCATGTGTACAACAAATAAAATGCAAAATTTTTATTTTGAAATTTTTTTTCCCTCAATCTAGATTCCGATCATTGGACATGTAAGAGGAAGAAAGAGGGAATTCAATTTTCAAATTCTAGACCTTGTCTAAACCAAAATAAACTAGAGGTTCGGTTTTCAAATACATTCACTTATTTGGAAAAGTTCTAGCTACCAAAAGTCCATATGCCAATCTACCTCCCAAGAAATCCATTTATTACACCACTGGTTAGTTTTTTGTCTTCCTATATTCTTTATCAACCTCTTCTAGTGATTCTTGAAATGTGGATACTTAAATCTCTCCTAAAAATTTGAGCTCTAAAATGAGAAGACATACAAGGTCATTTTAAGTCATTCATCTATCCAATTATATAAACCAAGTGAATATTTCTACATATTGATTTCTATCCCATAAATTGTACAATATAGGTCAATTTTTTCCTTTAACTTATTTAAATATTGTTAGCGCACAATTGTTCAATGGTATGATGAAATTTCATTGATAAAGGCATGATTATGCCAATCCATGTTGCATATTTCCATTAACAATGTTTACTTACATGTAAAACAATGTTGTCTATGCTTTTATGTTATTTTGAGTTTGCTTTTAGTGCTGAAATTGGAATATATGATATTAATTTATGACTTGCAATTATAGCTGCTGAGATACTATTATTTTTCTCTACTATATTGTTATTTCTAGTCCTCTGGGTGCTTTCTTCATATTTTTTTTTTTTACTAATTGAAGGGATTCGTAATTCTATATTTTACCATATTGCTTGTTGGTCCCATGTAGATTTAATTGACATATAATAGGTGGTTTCTGCTTGTGGGATGTCTATAAAGTTTTTGGCACATCATATTGAATTCTATAATGTGTAGCTCCCTAACATTCAGATAGAACCTTCATTGAAAAATGTGAGGGGGGTTTCAAATTCACATTGGATAACACCCTCCTCTGGGATAAAAAAGTTTAACAAACACAATAACAGAGAAACAATTAGTGATGTCACCAAAAGATGTAGCCTCTAAAAGGTATCATATCCTCTCATCAAGGTCAAGAATCTATTCACCAAAAATGTCCTATGGAAATGATGGTTTAAGAAACAAAACCAGACAAAAACCTTCAGTGAGAACAACAAAATCTAAAACCTCTTCAAGGCCTTCAATTTGCTCGTAAGGTTAAATTGTGTCTTGATCAAGTCCAACAACAAAGAAACATTCAATGACAACACCAAAATCTACAACTTCTTCAACGTCTTCTAAACCATATTCAAAGTCAATATTGTGTGCATCAAATTCCTCAGCAAGGTCATCAATGGAGTCATCAAAACTACTATTTCAAACTTCAATGCCAAAAATAAGTCAAAAGAATTCAATTTCTCCTCCAAAACCTTCTTCTCTGAGCAAAGCTAGCATCATGTCATCGAGAAATTCAGTAATTCCACAAGGAAATTCTATCAAAGTTAAAACAAATCCTTTTCATCCATATTTAATGCTTACTTTTTCAGGTGGAACACCTCCAAATTTAAGGACCACAATGCCATAAAATACAACTTTACCTAATAGGTATAGACCTAGAACCCCCAACTTTGCGTGACATGTACAACTGAAGATCCTATGGTAAGCAGTGTGAGAAGAGAGTCATGGTCGCTGAGTTGAGCAAGAGAAATAGTTTGGTATGACAACCTTACTTGTGATAGGTCTAGCTAGTAGACTACCAAACTACATGGTAATGGCATTCAAAATGTGAAAATTCCCATTTCACTTGGAAATAAGATGGTAGAGAAAGGTATAGATGAAAGGAGATATCTATCTCAAAGTATGGTAAAGAAATCAAATAGTTCTATCAATTCCACCTTGCAACTCTAAGAGACATTGAATTGAATTTCATCTCAAGATAGGGCTTTGGGAGGACACTCTCAAAGCCAACCTTTGTTATGGCTTTGAAACACATGGTAAGTATTGACTCAGCAACCTTATTTGCATAATTTTTTCTAGCATGGACCTTAATGTCATAGCCTTATTTTGCCTAAAATGAATGCAAATTTCCTTGCAATTTGGCTTGCAACATTCATAATTCATGCTCATGGAACATGATTGTGTTGCAATTGTGATAACATCTGCTGTATGCAGAAGCTAATAAAAAATGATCGAAAATGACATTTTTGCTTTGTTTTTTTGAATATTTAAGGAAAATTACACCAAGTAGCTTCCAGCCTCATATGACCATCATGTCAAACTCATCTCGGGATATTGTCCAAGTAAGAGCCACTTAAGCAAGAAATCTAGTATACATGACTCTCCAATTTCAATTAGCAGCAATGACAGTTCTAAGTATGGTGCAAACATTGCTCCAGATCCTCAATGGGGCATGTTTGATGACAATAATTTGGGGAGTGAGAGAGGTTATTAGTACGGTAGAATTAAATTCGAGGGAGATGGTAGGAGAAAAAATTGGTTGAACAACCCATAATATGGAGAGAATAAATATGGTCAGACTCCCTTTTCTGACCAAGGAGTTGAAATATTATCTGATCCAATATATAATGCCACAAAAGCATACATTGGTAGTGAATATTATAAGAATAAAAATGTAAATGTGTATTAATGACAATTGTATCAATGAAGAAAAGAAAATATATCATCAAGAACCATTTGATTGGCCACAGTTGCACCATCCTGCTATGTTTGTCATGAACTTGTGTACTGCACTGAGTTGTTTTATGGACACATCTGCAACCTCCCACTTCTAATGTAGTGCTTGAATTTTGGGTGTTTCCTTCAATGATATAATTGCAACACAAGTCTTATTAGTCTTTTGGGTCACTATTTTTAGAGCCAAAAGAAAAATTGTGATTTAGCAGTTTCATGCACCTCTAGATGCAATTGAGTAGGTTCATGTATGAAATGTTCCACTAAATCGCATAATTTTGAGAGGGTTCACCCTCATTTACCATTGTAAATAGATGCTTGCAGATTTAGATGGAATTCAAATTGGTAATATTATCCCATAGGAAATCAATACAGTCACATATCCACACCAAATTTTTTTCCAAAAGACTTCTATTGAACCCCATTCCCAATTCATATTTCCAATAATAAAAACCCTAATAGGTGTCCCCTATTTTTACTACATACCTTTTCTAGAACCCCCAATATAAATGCAATATATTGACTCTATTTTTCATAATTTTAATACCCCTTTATGAATGAATGTTCTGAGATAGTGGTCAACAAGGTGAATTACTTGTGCACAATGATTGGACATGTTTGTTATAAAAACTAGTTTTTTAACTTCAAGGAATCCACGGGAAATTGAAAAATATAAAACTAATAAGGTTTTGAATAAGATCAAACTAAAATTCCACAAGATAGGAAATAATTTGTGCCATTTAGTTGCTACCCAGATAATAGATGACATCTGGCATAATACTACACATTTTGTGCTTAACATCATGAATATTGTTAGTAATGGGTAGTTAGTGTGCATCAATTTCAATGTTCAATCATCATGAGGAGCATGACATCATGTCCTATCATAGCTTTTTTCCTATTCATTTATATAGTTCTAATGCGATGGATGTTCTATGGAAGAATGTTTGAACATGATGAATCCTAGTTTCAATGTTGAAAGTTTTTTTTCTAATTCATTTTCAATATAAAATGCTTCCTTTAACTATCAATAAAATATATTACATGTTAGTAATGTCACACAAAATGGTTCCCAACTGAGAAGTCTCAACGATTGAAAAAAGTCATGTGAAAATCCCTTGTATCTATAAAAAGTTGCCCAACAACATAAAGCCTATCAAAATTGACACATGGACATAAATTTTAGAAGCAACATTTCTTTAAATCTGCTTGAAATAAGAGGGGGAAAAACCAAAATTCTTTCCATAAAGGCACAAAAGTAGTTTTCATATATTTCCAAACAATTCACTAACTATCATGATGAAACCTGCAATTAAAGGGGTGCCTCATTTGTCATTAGGAATGGACCACAACCATTATTATTTCCCTAAAAAATTGTGATAATGTAAATTCAAACATCATTAACATGATAAAAATATTTGGTTGGCTTCTTATTCTTTGAAATAATGAGGAAAATTGTTAACAACTTATCAATCTGGGGTAGTGGTGGAGGACTACATGGACTAGCTATGGTGATTCTCGCCTTTAGCAATCAACAAAATTAGATTCATGACTTGGCCTTATACTAGAATTTTGTGATTCCATAGAGAAAGCAGCTCGGGAGTATGAGAACCAATAAATTGTTTCCTGCTCATAGTGCAAAGAGATCCCCTAAATATTCTTGCAATTGGCATAGATATTGCACATCCTACTAACTTTTGCATTTGAAAAAAAAATTGCATCTAAATATTGAAGTCTTGCATGTGTAGTTTATTTGTTTTCCCAAATAAAAATTTGACCATCTTAGCCATTGTTAAAATCTAAACAAGAATTATTTCTTCTCTTACACACAAGAAATAGAATTCTAGCTCTAATAATCTATTGGGGTCTATGGAAGTTAATGGCCTAAGACACTTTGTAACCTAAGAGAGAAACCTGTTAGGAAATGGGTGAAGTTGGTATTACACACCAAATTGGATAACCTCGAGGAGAAAACATTTCTCCCACTTTATTTGTTGGCATAACATAGTAAGTGTTATTCACTAGCATGTATTTTGTAAAGGCCTTGACCTAGTTCCAATTCAACTCCATCCACCAGGTTGTAGAGGATTTCAAGCCTAATTTCATGAAAAGTAAGTTGGGGATGATCACATTGACCTACTTGATGACATGTCTATGAAAATTAACTACTTTGAACTATTTTTCTGCGTAGGGAAAGAGACACATTCCCATGTCTGAGCATGAAAACATTCTTTGATATTGTTAATGCCTCTAGTGTTTACTTCTACAATTTCTATAGGCAGAGTCTGTAAAGGGCCAGGTAGCCTCTGGATCTCATCTTTTATGAAAGGTGACATATCTAGTAAATGCCCCTACAGTCAATCTCTGGAATGGATCTAAATAGAAGTTCTTCATTTTAATATCCATAAAACACAACAACTTTAAGGTAAACTATGTACATGTGTCATTTCTCCCACAAACTAAAGGCTTCCTCTAATATCCATAAAATAGAACCACTTTAAGGTAAACTATGTACATGTGTCATTTCTCCCACAAACTAAAGGCTTCCTCCCATTAATTTTAGATGTGAACTCTACCATAAACTTTTAAAGTAAGTTGGGGATGATCACATTGACCTGCTTGATGACATGTCTATGAAGATTAACTACCTTCAACTATTTTGCTATGTAGGGAAAGAGACACATTCCCATGTCTGAGCATGAAAACGTTCTTTGATATTGTTAATGCCTCTAGTGTTTACTTCTACAAGTTCTATAGGCAGAGTCTGTAAAGGGCCAAGTAGCCTCTGGATCTCATCTTTTATGAAAGGTGACATATCTAGTAAATTCCCCTACTGTCAATCTCTGGAATGGATCTAAATAGAAGTTCTTCATTTTAATATCCATAAAACACAACAACTTTAAGGTAAACTATGTACATGTGTCATTTCTCCCACAAACTAAAGGCTTCCTTTAATATCCATAAAACACAACCACTTTAAGGTAAACTGTGTACATGTGTCATTTCTCCCACAAAGTAAAGGCTTCCTCCCATTAATTTTAGATGTGAACTCTACCATAAACTTTTTAAGTCAACTTTAGGATAAACAATGCACATGTCATTTACCTCATGATCTTGTTTCATTTTTCTCACGCATTTGCAATAAATGTCGATTTAATATATATATTTTTATTGAATTTGTTTTTTTTCAAGGATAAGAAAACCATTAAATATGGTTGAAAATTTGAAATTATGCATAGAAGTTTCTTGCTATCCCAATCCACGGAAAGCGATGATTACATATGTGCTTTCCAATATTGCGACTAGCAAAGTCGTCCAAAGGAAAATGAATATACCGGGAAGAACAACAAACAACGAGGAATATTATATTGGATTGATAGAAGGCTTGGGAATAGCGATGAAGTATGGATCAAATGGAATTGTAGTTTTCACCAATTCTGAACTTGTGTGCAACCAGATGAATGGCGTGTGCCAAGTTAAAAAGGATAGGCTAAAAGAACTGCATGGAATAGCAAACAATATTGTTAGCCAATTTCAATTTTTTAGTATAAGGCATTGTACAAATGTGAATAAGATGTCTGCTGATCTATTGCATGGGGCAATGCCAATTCATGATTCATCTATCAAAGATGAATTAGAATTATATAGAGAAATGCCAATGCAAGATTCATCTCTCAAAGATGAATTGGTTTTGAGATGCTCTTCTTCAAAAATTCAAGATTCATCTCTCAAAGATGAATTAGTGTTGAGACGCTCCCCTTCAAAATTTATTGATGGACATTGTCACATATCTTGGATATGTTTGTGTTGTGTACTTATAAATGCATCTTTTTTAATGACCATGTGTTTTTTTCAATTATATACCAAGTGTGCTCCCACCACACCATGTAAAGCGCAACTTGGTGAACTTCACATTTGCAACAAGTGAACTTCACGTTTTTATAAAATTAAAATGCGGGGACTTCAAGAAATTTTTGTTTAAATGGAGTTTCACGCTTCTTTTTTAATGACCATGTGTTTTTTTCAATTTTATACCAAGTGTGCTCCCACCATGTAAAGCGCAATTTGGTGAACTTATCATTTTTATAATTTCTTTTTTGCTTAAATTGAGTTTCACACATCAATTATTGTTTTGAAAGTTGTGTTCTACATAATTTGTGTACACTAAATTACAAATTGATTTTCTGAAATATATTTTGTGTAAATGTCCACCAATAGATATATATATCATGGAGGATGAACGACGAAGATCAGCCGAATCCCATATGGAGGTTCAGGGATCGGGGGATGTTCATGGTATTTAAATATAATATTAAATCTCCATACATGTGTGTACATATGGAATTGATTTTTTATTAACTTTGTGAGTTAAATTAGTTGTTAATAAGTTTCATTTTTTAATTTTTAGGAGGTAAGAGGAGAAGGGTTTCTACTCCATCCATGGAGCGTGCCCATGGTTCACCCAGTCATGGTATGGTTCACGCAATTTAATCAATGAATATGTATATGTATTTATATGTACACATGAATGTATTTTTCAATTGATTATAAATTCGTATTTGTTTATGAAGCTTCTCTCTCGTCTCAAGAGGTTGGTGGTGGTTCAAATCCACTTAGAGGGCCATCAATGAGTGGTAGCAGGTTGCGTGAAGGGGGTGATATTTATTCCCCCAAAGGCCAATCAACAGCTGATGGTTCTCAGCAAGGTCATTTTGGGTCTGGTTCTCAGTAGGGTCGTTCTGGGTTTGGTTCTTAGCAGGGTCATGTTGGAGAAGATGCTAACCAACAACGTCAAGGTTGCCATCAATTTCAATATTTTTTTCATTAAATTTGTACAACTTTTTTTACATGTGTTTTTTCTAATATACAAAATTTTATATATATTGATGCAGAGGCCGAAAATGTTCCAACTAGTGGTCAAAATAGACGTAGGGAAAACTGCTACATTCAAGAAGAAGGTTGTCTACCCAACATAACTTATCCGGCCGAAATTACTGATATACCATGGGAAACAAACATGGCACAATGCACCTTACAAAGGTGTGAAAGACTTCATGCAAAATTGTAGAGAGATCGCGTGGTTTTGTCTCTACCTGCTGAGAGTCGACAAAGCCTTGAAATAGTTACACATTCATTGGGCGAAATTGTAAATGTGTACAAAACTCTTGGGCCAACAACTGATACATTTGTAGAAGTGATGAGAAAGAGAAAGGAAACAGTAATGGGTCCAGATAAATGGGAGGATGTAAAACAAAAAGTTACAAAATATGTGGCCAAGTCAATGTTTAATGTCAAGGAAGGGCCAAAAAGAAAATTGTTGAAGGTGAAATATTTCAAGCACCCAAATATAGCTTGCTATTTGTATGATAGGCACCTTGCGGCCTATGGAAGGCTCCCATGGAACGACGAGGTTCCTGTTTATTTGGCACAAATATTTTACGCATAATTTTTTTTGGGTATGAAACCCAACTACAATGGGCTTCCGTCAGAATTTTTTGTCCCAGGGAAAGGTCGATTATATAACCATAAGGGTGCTAAGCGAGATGTGGAGTTGCCTCGCCCTGAGCCGCCATTGGTGAGTCGACCTTTTCGAGGTCGAAACTCTGCGGTCAGTGATGGATGCGACTTCTCAAATAAGTCTAGAAGCAAGGGATGTTATGATCGACAATGTTTACAGCAGATTGGGTGGAGTCAATGTTTGTTTAAATCGACAAAGAGCACGTGAAAATGCACGTGCCAATTTTGTGTATTGTACAGATGAAGAGATTGACAACATGAATGTTGAAGATCTCCGAATATATGCAAAAAATTGTCACAATGGTTTGCAAGACCTAATTCTTCATGAGGAAGAGGGCACCAGAACGGTATGTGTTAATGACCTTAGGGTTTGAAATTATTTTAACATACATATACATGTGTACAATTTGTAATAAATACATGTGTATGTACATGTATACATTTATTTGTATGTACATTAATCTAACAAAAATGTATGATTATATGTTAAAACACCATTTTCAGTTCTCACACATGATGCATGATGAAAATGTTAATATCACGTTCGGGACCTCTGGTTCAAACAATGCAGATGGGTCTGACCATCAAGATATGTTGGCAAATGTTAGTGTTTTTTAAGTGATTTTAAAATAAATAATTGTGCACACATGTACATGTATGTATATATAATTTGATAAAATGTTTTAATAGATACCGATTCTGTCCAATGTTTTTGGGATGGCAGTACCTTCTTCTTCCTTTGGAGATGTAGCTTATACTTCCTTGGGAGATGAGCCACAAGTATGGACAATTTTTCACAAGTTTAAAATTTATGTTAAAAATTGAGATATATATATATATATAGATAGAGAGAGAGAGAGAGAGAGAGAGAGAGATCTATATTTTGAGTTATTTAAATTTTTTTGAATTTAGGTTCCTATAGAAGATTTCTTTAATCTGCGGACTCTAGCGACGGAGATAGGAACATCCACAACATTTGAACAAGTTGTCTTTAGTTCCTTTTTCTAATATTATTGAAAATAAGTTTATATATGTACACGTTCATTTTAATTTGAAAGTTTTTAATATATATATATATATATATATATATATATATTTAACTGTACATGTATATTGTACATTTTACTGCTGCAAATGTTCCTATGGGGGTAGAACTTGTTCATCAAATGGAGAGGGAACCTCATGAGGTATTGCATGATTTTTTTGTTATATTTTGTTTTTTACATGAAGTTCTAGATATATATATTCTCACTCATTTTTAAAACATCAAATTTTAATGTTCAAGTACATGTGCATTGTGTATGTAGGTTTCCCATGATGCTTCACATGATAGGTCATGGATTGAGACCCTGATAGGAAAGACGGTAGATGCATCTCTATTTGATAGACATGATTTGTAGATTTGATTTCAAGATTTAGATGGTATTAAAATTTGTTAAACTTGATACAATTTGATACTTGTGAGATCTACAATTTTTGGACATATTTTATTACATTGTTAATATAATTTGTTTTGTTTCAAAAAGTTAATTTTTGGATGGTTTTAGTACATTTGGCATGTGAATGTGAAGTAATGTTGTCATTTATAAATTAATGTTGTCATCTGAACTACATTTGGCATGTTATGTAATGACATGTGTTATAATTTGTTTTGTTTTTAAAATTTAAGTTTTGGATGCTTGGAGTACATTTGGCATGTGATATAATGTTAAATGTTTTTATTGGATAGTTGAATTATAATTGGTATGGCATGTGAAGTTTTTAAAACTCAAGTTTTGGATGGTTTCAATCTACATTTCGCATGTGATATTTAATGTTTTAATGTTGCACGATATATAATCAAAAGGTTTTTAAAACTTAAGTTTTGGATGGTTTCAATCTACATTTGGCACATGTGGTATATAATGTTAAATGTTTCTGTTGGATCTAGTTGAACTATAATTGGCATGGCATGTGAAGTAACATTGCATGATATATATAATCAAAAAGTTTTTAAAACTCAAGTTTTGAATGGTTTCAATCTACATTTCGCATGTGATATTTAATGTTTTAAATGTTTAATGTTTTAATGTTGCACGATATATTATCAAAAGTTTTTAAAATTTTAAAGTTTTGGATGGTTTCAATCTACATTTGGCACATGTGGTATATAATATTAAATGTTTCTATTGGATAGTTGTTCACTATAATTGGCATGGCATGTCAAGTAATGTTGCACAAATCCCTTTTGGATGGTTGAAGTACATTTGGAATCTTAAGATTGCTTTTGATCTCTACATGTAGTCTTGTTTGAATGAAAAAATTTCCAATAGGAAGAACATAGCTTTTCAATGCAACTAACCATGTATCAATTAAGCTCTAATTGAAAAAAGAGTTTAAAGAAGTAGATATATGTACAAATTATCCCTTTAATTTTGATTGGAAATATAAGTCTAGTACATATATATGTTTGTTGAATTTGGGTCAATGTCGTTAATGCACTCAAATAGGTAGCCTTGTTGATTTATAATTTGGTAAATTGATGACATTTAGTTAATTGCATTCTAGAACATAGAACATATATCCGACCATTGGACAGACAAATTTTGTACTATATTTTCAATTAGGAATAGAGATGTGGGTCAAATCCCACCAAAAGTCGGAGAAGTGCTCCGAGTCTCTTGTCTGAAAGGAATATTCGTACAAAACTATACTGTGGATGATTTATTTACATTGCATGGATACTTTTTACCAGAAAATCTCACAAGAAAAATTGGGCACATTAAGTTCGTGTATATATCCAATACGATTTTTCATCAATGCACATAGAAAAAACTATTTTTAGTTAAAATTGCATTCTAGAACATATATATTGAGTACATTTAAATCATTTTTCATCAATGCACATAGTAAAACTACTTGAACAATTAATTTCATTCTAGAATGTATATATATCCAATATGTAAGTAACATTTTTCATCAATGCACATTGAACATATCCGACCATTGGACAAACAAATTTTGTACTAGATTTTCAATCAGGAATAGAGATGTGGGTCAAATCCCACCAAAAGTCGGAGAAGTGCTCCGAGTCTCTTGTCTAAAAGGAATTTTCGTACAAAACTATACTGCAGATGATTTATTTACATTGTGTCCATACTTTTTACCAGAAAATCCAACTAGTTTTTCATCAATGCACATAGAAAAACTAGAACAATTAATTTCATTCTAGAACATATATATATATATATATATATATATTCAATACATATAACATTTTTTGTCAATGCACATGTATAGAAAAGCTACTTTCAGTTGATACTAGAGCACGTGCTTGTACCAAAACAATTTGTACATGTGAAAACACTTGCACAAATAACATAAGAAGCTCAATTTTTAGTTGAGTACTGGAAGTTATAAAAAATATTTAATCCAAAGAGAGTAAATTGTTGGACAATTCACTCAAAAAAATTCTAATGGAATTCCATCTTCAATAATCCGTTCATGATCGGATTTTGACATTTTCCATCTCTTAATTTTTGATTTTTTCTTTGATTGAACTTCTATCAACTTTATGCGTGTTGCACACACCAAGTGACTATATTGACAACTTATGGAATCAAGTTCATAGTCTTCAAAGTAAACAAAGTCTCCACTTTGATGAGTTTGTCTGAAAAAATAACCTTTCAGTATAATAGACCCTTTGTCATATTGAAATCCGTGATCATTATAGTTTTGTAATAATTTCATTTTTCGTTCAGTGCAACGCATCAAATAATACTTCACATTTTCATCATTGTCAATAGGTGCAATTACAGCAAAAACATCTCCTGCACAATAAAATAAACTTAAAAAAATTATACATATTTAAATTTATTTCTAGATCTTTAAATCATTAGAAAGTAATTCAAATGTTACCTTCTCTAACAAGATCAAAAACTCAATCACCATCGGATGATATTGTAGTTTCCTCTGATTGCATTTCTTCAAACATTGCAACAGACATTTTTCCCTTTGTATTTAGCTCTGTATGTTTCCAATCGTTCACATACATTTTGTTTTCACAAACGTCATTGGATTTTGTGTTTTCTATGCAAACATCACAAAAACAAGAATATTTTCTTTTATCCAATGCAAACACATTTCTGGACGACTTTGTTTGAATTGAATGCAATTTTCGAGTCCCTTTTATTGTTTCAACGTCACTTCCAATTGATCTATCTATGTCTTCGATCCCAATATGCCAGAAAAACCTTTATATGGAAAATTAAAAGAAGAATTTGTAAATATGATATCAAAATACAATAAAAGATAATCATTGCACGATAAATGTACAATGTTTAAAATTAGATTTCCAATAAAAATTAAATTGAATGTACCTTCGCACTTCCCTTGATGGGTTAGTCTCATGGCTTAGAGCAGTGATGCACCATTGAACAAATTCTTTAGCGTTCACAAGTCGGCTTGCAGAGGGGTTCATTTGATATCTTCGAAGTGCTCGTTTTATGCATGCTCTTGCATCGTCATGTTCTCCTTTTCCATGGCCAGTCTCAAAGAAATTCCAACAATGTTTAATGTAGGTTTTCTTATGAAGACAACACAACCAAAAGAATGATCGTGCATATTTGAATTGACCTGCACATCCGTCTGACCATATCCAATGTTCATTGAATGTTATTCCACGATTTTTCAATGAATCATAAATTTTTCCAAAACAATGTTGTACAAAACATGTATCATGTGTACGATCGTCACTGATATAAAAGTGATATTATTTAATGATATGTCGATTTTCACTCGTGCTTTCTATATGATCGACATTTTGTTTAGCATGTCTATATAGAATATGGACGAGCATGGAGACTTGGTCAGAGTGATAGTATTCACTCTGAATTTCTTTTTGTGGAACAAATGTGTAGTTTTCTGCAAAATCAATCACTGACAAAATGGTCCCTGGTGGAAAAACTTCACGAGATTTTTTGAATTTCAAGTCTTTCCATCGAGCTCTATGGGAATGCTTGGTGTATTTGTAAATTTCTGCCTCAAACTTTCTCAAAAAGTCTATCAGAAAAATTTCGTCTTCTAGTAATTCAATTCTTTTAACACTATTTGCACCTTGAATTGATGTATCGATATATTCATATCTCTTCCATTTCACTTTCATGTTGGACAATGATTGATCATTTATATCAGTATGATATTTGTTTTGAAATTTAGTCAAATTTCCACAATCATCGCATTTTTTACCACCAACACATTTCTTTTTGTAAAATAGTTCATCGCTTTCTCTTTCACATAGAATTTTAGATATGAAATCACGGATAGTGGAAGGAGGAGGTGAATCCTTCCATAATGTTCTACCGAAATCAAGGAATGTGTCATAATATAACTCAAATTCCACATGATAACGACAACAACAAGTGTAGCGTACGGTGATAGGTTTTACATACCATGGTTTTTGTTGAACAAAAGCACTGAGTGAAACATGAATTTGACGATTCTCTTTTTTGAACTTGTTGAATAACTCTATATGAGTGGTTTCCAAGAGATGTTTTTCATGTTCTTCGTACTGATTTCGTGCTATTCTTCTTCGCATCACATGTCTTGCAGTTGGTGAAACACGCGAATTGTTCTTCCAATATTCATATATTATTTTTTTAACATTTTCTCCAAGTCTATCTTTGTATGGTTGCCTACAAATAGCTCTCCAACAAGCAAGTTCATCATTTACATCTATTTGCAGCCGAAATTTCCGATGTTTGTGCAAAGTTTTTCGCGAGGTTCCCAGTGCTCGTGCCATAGATGTTACCAAACGATTCTCTTTAGTACTTGATGAAACCATTGCCATCTGTATTCCTCTACGTACAATTGAAACATCTTTCTCTCTAGATCTCTTAATTGACTTTATAGCACTAATATTTTTTATCACATCTTCCTTCATTTTTTTTTTAATCTTTGGTTGATTTTGGAATACCCAGTAGTGTCGTAGCTTTTTTTAATTTCCTTAATGGTAGGAGACCTTTCAACATTTGAGCCTGAACTGTCACTGGCTCATTTAAGAAATACTTTTCAAAAATGCAGTTAACACGATATCGTATAGCATGGTCAGGTTTTTTATCTCCATATGTGTGAGTGTCAACATTTTCTAACATCTCATCATCGACAGTGATTTCATCTTTACATATTCGAAAAAATAGTACATATTCAATAAATAACTAAATTAATAAATATATCTATAATTTCAATAATGCGTGCATGTGTTTAATATATGTGTGTGTGTGTGTGTGTGTGTGTGTGTGTGTGCATACCTTGTGATTCAATTTCTTTATTTGTATTTCTTTCAATATTTTCACCATATTCAATCATTGGTTCAATATCTCTTTAACTTTCTCTTTCAAAATTTTGTATCTCATCATCAATGTTTTGAGGAATATCTCTGTCTGTTTACATTAAACAAAATATTTTTCAAATTAGTTCATCAAATAAAAATTAAGCTTCACATTTTACATTAGGAAAATTTTAAATATATCAATATATCATAATATTTACATTTACATACCTGCTTCAATTTCTGCTTGAGGTTGATTTTCCTCTTCAATATTTGAGAGGGCTTCTAACTTCCTTTTGCGAGATTGTCTCGTCTCTTCTCTACGTTCCTCAGGGTCTCTTTTTCGATCATATTTTCTCGCACAAGTCCTTCGATTTCCCATGATAATAGGGTATGAAGTTCAAAAAATTTCCTTCAAAAAATTAGACAATAACTCAATTAGAAAAAACATCACAAAAGATTTAATTTTTAAAAAAATCATTTTAAATTTTTTGCAAAAAATACATACTCCAATCCAAAACACTTACTTTAAAAAATTCGAGAAAAAAATGTCTTATAAAAATGAAACGAAGTTCAAAATATTTACTTCAACTCAAAACACGTACTCTAAAAAAATGTCACTTCAAAAAATGCCTCCAACTTTAAAAAAAAAAACGTCACTTTAAAAAATATTTCCAAAAAATGTCTTTTCGAAATTAAGCCCAACTCCATACTTTAAAAAAAAATGAAGCACAAAAAACATCCAAAAAAATGTATCACATACCTCCAAGAAATGTCCTTTGAATGTACGTCCAAGAAAATTCCTTAAGTCCAAAACAATTTTTTGCAAAATCAGGCCACCTCCAAGAAATGTCCTCCAAGAAAATTCTTTAAACCCAAAACAATTCTTTGCAAAATAAGTCTGCTTCCAACAAATGCTCTTAAATCCAAAATTTGAAGAAATTTTTTTAAACCCAAACCAAAAAATTTGTAAAATCAAATGAAATGTGCGAAATGTGCGAAAATTATGAATGATTTCGTGGCAATTTATATTGCCGCAAAATGTGTTTTAGTAGGGGCTCCGCAAAATTTTCCATCCGGCGGAAAATTATACAAAAGTTCAGCCAAACTTTTGATTAAAAGTTCGGCCGAACTATTAATTCGTTAGACTTAACGAGCCGTCGGCGCAAAACATAGTTCGGCCGAACTTTTATTCAAAGTTCGGCCAAACTAACGCATCACTAGTTACGCAAACACCAGGCTCTCAATACGTTTCTGCAACTTTGGACTGATTAAACTCCATGAAAGGTTTTTAATTAACTGTCGGAACCAAGACAAGCATTTTCAGAATTGAATCTACTTTCAAGAAATATAACTTTTATGGAATTTCATAAACGTTTACTAATTTTAATTATTTTTCTAATAAAATGGGTGCAAACAATTTCTGAGGGTCATTGTGATTCAGTGAAATCAAAATTTTGTATCTCCCAAAATTCATTGTAAAAAAATTGAAAAAATTATGGGGCATTACATTGGTCCGTCATCTCTAATGGGTAGCTTTTAGATTTTTAGTTTATAACTTATATGTTAAGAAATTTGTTGCGTCGCGAAACATATCCAAAATATGCAGTTTTTCGTATTGGACCAGTTCAAAAAATTCTAGTAATTATGATATGCATCCATTGGCTTTGTAAATATGACGAAACCAAAGTAGACTCTATCTAGATTGTTGTAACACATTTTGTTTTCTCAAAAACACAAATTTTCAATGAATACAACATTGTCTCATAACATGACTTCTTATGAATCCTTTGACTGTTAAGAAACACACACTCAAAGAAATGTTAAGTTGACATATCAAATCTGCATAAAAAAATTTCAAAAAATAATTAATAGAAAGCTAACAAAATTTCTCACAACTTTTATTTTTATCGCAAAATGAAATTCTACACATAAAAATTGTTATAGTTTTGCGAAATTTGAAGGCAAGAAAAAAATGAATTTTTTTCTCAAAAAAGGAGCAAAAAGTGTAGCAGACTTCACATTTTTCACAAAATGAATTCTTGTGACAACATAAAAAATTGCCTCAAAAAAACTTATTTTCATACTTAGAAATGTAAAAAATGATAGTATGTATGATGCAGGAGTGTTACTAATAGACTTCATGCTTGAATCCCACTAAGTATGGGGTCTAGAAACTAATTTAGAGTGCTTCTCATATTAATTAACTCAAGATGTAAAAATACAATGATCGATAACAATGATCACGAAATGTAACCACTAAACATATATTAAAATTGTAAGCACAAAGTTTGGCTAACGTAGATTACACCAACAAAATATTCAGAAGGAATTCAAATACCTCCAAACCACAACGAGCACAAGTATCCAAAGATGAAATTGCATGGATACAAAAAAATAACTCTCTTACCTCTTAATGATAACTATGTCCTCCCATAAGTATTTCAACTATGAAAGGGTGTAGAAGACAATAACCTCAAGAAAAAATAACTACACAATACCACATGCACACTTCATCCCCCTACTATGTTTATAGAATAGATCTATAGAGATAACAAAATGATCCATAGAGAATGAGATTTTGATGCGAAAAATAAAGATGATAAGAAAAAAATAACCATTAACGAAATCTACTAATTTGAACATGTGTCCACATGCTCAAAGATTAGATAAAATAAAAATAACCCAACATGATTGAATTTTCATGATAGATACGATTTACTTCTTTATTAAAGGGAAAAAACCCAACCAATTTTATTGTCCTCACAGAATAAATCCTCTATGTATGAATTTTGATTTTACTTTCTTTCCTGCAGTTTACTCTCAACGACAAAAAAGAGACATAGTTGTAAGAGGAAGCCCATAACCTGTAACTTTCAGCTTTTCTTGGGGTAGTATGCTACATTGTTGGTGCTAATTATACTTCATTTTCACACTCACACAGTTAGGGAAAAGAAGAAGCTTTCAAGCAATAGCACACGAAGAAACAATGTTATCATCAACAACATAAACATATTCTAGCTGCATTTCATAGACGAGTAAGCCATTGATTCTTTTGAAAAAGCTACATCAATAAATGACGCAAAAGTGCGAGATCATAATCAAATGAGCATTAAGGTGAAACCGAGTTGTATTGATTTTTGAAGTGCAATATTTCATCGATAGCTCAGCAATCACATCTCCATATTTTAATACTATTGTTTTACATTCATGGCTAACAAAAGACGAGGTGTTAATAGCATTTTTTAATTGTGTTATAATGCCCCACATTTGAGACAATTTAAAGAAACACCTCTCAACTAGTTTTTGAAGATTATAGCAAAACATAATCAACAACATTAAAAATGCGATTAATATTCTTGAGCATCCCAACTACTACAACATCAAAATTACATAGTATTAGGAAGTTCAATGTAAAAATGTGAGTTTATAAACCATATAATATAGGACGGATGTTTATGAAAACAAAGCATAGAAAAAACAAATGAAGTAAGAGCCTAGCTTGTATAGAAAATTACAAAAACATGTAGATATTATTAGCACCAAGTGCTGGTCATCTAACTGTTATTATTAGATGGACTGAAAGTACACCATGTAAGACCAATTTTACCATAAGTAAAATTGCTTTCACTATGAAAATTAACTTATTAATCCATAATTTATTAAGTTGTTTATGGTGTGGAAACCCATGAGGAAATATTAGATAGATGTATTTGTTTGTTTTTTCTCGAGGAATAATTAGTTAAACATGGTTGAATTGTGCGTGCCTAGTCATATTTAACTTTAAATGGAGGCAATTAGATAAATCACTATTTATCTTATTATTTTCTAGGAATAATTATTTAAACATTATTTAAATAATATTCCTTTTTTAAATTTGACTAAATCATTTTATAAATAATTGAATAAATCACTATTTATTTAATTATTACTCACCACATCCTTAAAATAATAAATAAATCATTTATTTATTTATTATTTACAAATAAAGGGATTTGACCAAATTCCATTCTTTTTCCCTCAAAAATATAATAAAATATTCCATAAAGTTGGATCTAGATTTGGTTAATAGTATTTGAATTATGCACCAATATCTAGACTAACTCAATATTTTGTTATAAATAGAAGGGTTTTTCCATTCACTCACTATCTTTTATTGCCTAAAGATCACTGCGGATCTATACTTTTGAAGTCGACTTTGATCCTCCATCATTGTCATATTTTTCTATCTTTTGTTTGTGAACTCCCCAAAGTTCTAGATTTTGTCGGGTTTTTATGCACCATCAAGAGAGAAAATTTCTTAGATATGAAGCGTTGAGAAATAAAAGAACCCATCCCATTGGAGAGGGACTCGTAACATCTTTTCTCTTTGTTCCCTTCCCCGGTGTCATAAATACAAAGTTCTTAAAAATATTATTGTCTTGTCCTATTGGATGTATGGAGCAACTTTTGCTTGTATTTGTTGTTTTAATGTCTTTGACTACATAGATATGGATTTTGTAGCATTTATCTTGGTCAACTAAGCGCATATTTAAAGAAATTGGTAGCCATCTTTGATGTTAGAGAACATTTTTATGCCTGACTAAAGTGGGATTTTTTGCATGCAGCTTAACGATTAAATTCACACTAACGACTAGCGACTCTGATAGTTTATAATTACAACTGTAGTAGTTTTTCATATCCTGACTACTTCAAAACACTAGGGCTTTTCTTCATCTTCTTGTTTTTCTTTTCTTGATGTTGTTTTTAACCTTTAAAACCTTAAAATAGTAAAAATTCTAACCTTATTGTCTACAGACCTATTGCGCGGTAATGACATCGGCCATAGCTTAGACGACACTTTTTTGAAACACATGCGAGAGTCTTGGGAAGTGCATGTCACACTTTTGGGCCAAAACCTGTGACATCAGCCTTTAGGATGCGAAAATAGCCTCAAACTTGTGACCTCTGCGGAAATCGGGTCGAAACTACAACACAGCCTTTTTGCGGGAATTTTACGCTGATTTTTACTAGGTTTTTTTGAGCTCTTGTGGAGGTTGTCTAACCTCCATTTCCACCCATTTTGGACTGTGCTTTCTGTTTTACTCTTGAAAGAAGGAACTACAGCCCCTAGGGATTTAGTACGATTCCACCTTTCTAGGAGGAGTTTAGGTAAGGCGAGGTCATCCGAGATTTCGATGTGTTCGGCCATTTTTCAGATCTAATCCTATACCTTGAGGATCCATTTCCAGTTGGTTATTCATCTATCCAAAACACCTCTTTTCGAGTTTTTGTTTTGGGTCCTCACTCCTAGGATGCTCCCTCAGGCATTCCTTCAGGTTGTAGCCTTTCGCCACCTCATTCAGCACTTTTCCCTCACGGTTTTTTGTTGTTTTACGCACCTATTTTTTAACTGAGATCGACCTTTCGATCATTATACCTTCGAATTTAGATCCATTGGCTATTTTCATGTGTTTGACTAGATTTTTTGCCCACCCATCGTAGTTGTTTAGGAAGCCGCCTCCTTGGGTTTTGATTGATGCATATTTAGGCTTGTTTATTTTACGGTACATTCGGTTTACTTCTTGTTATTTGCAGATTTATTCTGATTATACAACACACTTTTTATTTTTCTCTACCTGCGTCACAGGTTTTAAAAATTAAAATTAACACACATACTAAGTGAAGAAGCGCTGGTTTTACCAGCATGAATGAGATAACAATTGTAATCATTTGATCTTGCACCTCTCTACCCTTGTTTTCGACAGTAGCAATCATTTGATCTGTACCTCCTTGCCCTTGTTGGTCTCTCTTCCTTTTGCGATTTGTGTTTGTTCTTCCATCCTTTGCGCCCCAAGGCATTTATCCCGGAGACTTCTTGGCCTTCATCCTTAATTTCCGTTAGGAAGACTTACTCCTCAGGTAGCAGGATGCAAGGTTAGTCCTCCACCAAAGTCCCCATTCTAACAAAAGCACGGTTCATCGGGTTCCCCTTCTAGTTCTGTCTGGTTCTCCCCACTGTCACCTTCACCATGTACGGTTCGGGACCTAACGTTGGCGGTAGCCTTCAACCCCTAATCTTTGGGAATATAATAGTGGAGGCTGTGATAGGAACTATCTGGATGCTCCCTTGCTCCTTATGGCGAGGCCTTAGTCTTCCGTTTCAACCGGTTGATCGATGACCCCATACACCATGATCACGGTTGACGCTGCTCACAACCCAAGCTCCCTTCAAACATCCCCAACTTTGAAGGTCTTCTTTGGAGAGGATCCTACAAACCATGTTCAATCTTTCCACATGTGGTGTTCACTCCTAACTCCATCAGCAGCCATTTCTGTCCATGCTTCGGTTTTCCGACATGCTTACTAGAGAAGATTAAGAGTGGTATGTTGACCGGAGCCTCCTCCTCTCCTGCTAATTTTGCAACCCTTGCCCGAACTTTTATGTCTTACTTCCAACTTCCCCTTCATTGTGACTTCTTTGGTACCAAAATTTTGACCTCTTTTCATCGATCTTCCCCCTTGACCTACCTATACGATCATGTCCAAGAATGGAAGAGAAGAAAGAATATGTCGAGCCCCTACCTTCGAATCTTTGTGTCTACATGGGCGGTTTTTCTCGGATCCCTTTTTCTGCTATTAGCAAAGATGTTGCATCTCATTTCCCCCATAGAAGAAGATTCTCTCCGGATTGTGTTCAAATACAACTTTGATCTACGCACCCAGGTACGGTTATGTTTATACGGAATCTTACACAGTCTCCCTAGACACGGTGGTGCCGATACCGCAGGGGCATCCCATGCCACGGGTAGTGTCTTTGGAACCCTTTCTCATCTGTACACTCATCCTCCCATGGGTTATGGTTTCCCTCGGGGAGGGGTCAGCTCCCTCCAGCCACTATTCTCCCTCCTAGTAGCATGTATCCCGAGGATACGCGTGCTCACCTCTTTTCCCAACTTTGTTTATCACAATGTTTCCCAACCTCCCGCAGTATCCATATCCACGGCTTTGGTGCTCCATCTCCTCTGGCATTGGCACCTCCACCTCCCTTGCCTTCTCAGCAGCAACAGTAGCCACCACCCCCCGGGCGGGCGCCCGCAGCGGGGGCGTGACTAATCCTCTTCCAAAAATAAGGAAAGGCAACTAAAATCAATCTTCCCCGGAGTAATCCGGCACCTAATCCCCAAGGGAATACACCCTACTTTCTTTGCTAACTTGACAACAAGGCACTCAGCCTAAGAAGAATGACCTATTCCATGAATAAACGCTGTTATTGCGGTGCTATGGTCCCCTACACCCTTGATTTTCCTCTTTGCCGGATGCGTCGCCTGTGGGAGACTCAAGCGGCATCACGAGGATAACAAGCACGCCTTCGGTTACTCCCAATGTTGCACCTATCTAGCCCATAGTGTTTACCAATCCTTTCCCCCGGCGGATACCGTGGCTACCCAACCTCCCGAAGGTCGGGCGGCCACTCAACCTCCCTCCATCGTACCTCCCCGATTACTAGATTCTCATGATGAATTCGACCAAACCATTACGAATTGACTTCAACCTTCAAACTCGGTCGTTAGTACATAGCCTCCCATTATGTCGGCCCCAAGCCCCCTTCCTTCGGAGTTCCACGAGCCTCTTTTCCAACGACCAACGATCCTTTACAAATCCCTCGGCTTAAAGGTAGAGGTTCATACCAAGATCCCCGAGGACCATTATGCCAAAATGTTGCTTCTAGAAAAGGCATTTGTCCATTCGTATAGTATAGTAGATGATTTGTCGCAATCTCCTGCGGCCATCTAAACACTAGAACTCCTCCGGTCGTGCCCTTCACAAAAAAAATCTCTACTAACTACCATGGGTGTTGTGGATCCTTTAGATGATCGTTTGATCATCTTCGATGTTGACCCGATCAGAAAATTCTCCCCTTCCTACTTTCGTCGCCTTCAAATCACGTTAGATTCGGAATGCCAACATCTCTCATTGTATCATTGATGAGGCATCCACCTGTGTGATTTCCCCTTCTATTTGGAAGAAAATTGGATCTCCTGAGTTTGGCCCCTTCCCTTTATCACCCTGCGAGTGTGGGATGGCCACTCTTACTAGCCCATAGGCACATTGCGCAATTTTCCCTGTTAAACGTGAGCAAGGCCATTTTTGTTGACATATAAATCATTGATGCCCCTTAGATTAAAACGATACATTGGGTTGTATCTCCCCTTGCGATGTACGCACCATCAAACGGTTCACCATAGAGGTGTTTTCCTCATAACGAAAAGATAGTCACCATCGACCGAGTTGACATATTCTGAATCGAAGTCTTAGACCTCCCCTAAGTCCATCATCTACTAGGGTGGCTAATGGCGCTCCGTGAACCTTTGACCGGTGTTTCACCTAGAGTCTACAAAGACTCCTCTTTGCTTAGTTCATTCCCTAGTCTTTCTCCTCATCTTTGATCCTAGCTCGTTGGACGTTGCATGATGCAATTGTCGATCTAACCTTAGCGACCCACTTCAGCTGATCGGCGGCCCACCCTCGCAACCTGCTCTGGCACCTCAACTCGGCCTTTGGGACCCCTCCTCGAGGCCTCTTCTGCGGTGGTATCCATGAACCTCTATACCCTCTTGGCAAGTTCATAAAACAACAACATTCTCGAATTTGTCCCTCCTGGCCATTACCCCTCACCCATTTTGAATCTGGTTCTACTGCCCCTCTAGATTATTTTTTGTTTTCCTTGCGGCTGTATCCCTTCCTAACACATTGCAGGGAACCTAGTCGATACATTGATCCCCCGGCTGCTATCCTAAGCAGTCGAAACCCAAACCTTACCTTTCTTTGACCCCGATTCAGCGGATTCCCATGGCCAGCTCCCCTTGTTTACGTACCCTTGACCACCTCAATGGGAGCCCACACATTGTGACGGCTGACTTCGGGAGAGAGGGAAGAGGCAGCAGAAGGCACCTAAAGACAAGGCCACCCCAACAAACCCCACTCCTCCTCGGCCTCCAAAGCGTACCCCCCCCCGTGTGCTTTGTATGATGTTGTGATCATGCCACCCATCATTGTCTGTTGCCTAAGTATCAAAACCATAGTCAATTTCATGTTCCTAAGTCTGATCCCGAAACCTCTCTTCCTTCCTTAATTATAGCCAAGAACCCCAAGGCTTGTCCACAACAACCGGCCTTGTGCTTTTTGTGATCTCCATGGCCATTATACCTGGTGTCCCCACCTCACGCATTATCGTGCCTCTTTGGAGGTATTTGAATACGATAATGAGGCAGGGAACCAGTCTTCCTCTCCCATGCTTTTCAATACTGCACTTTAGACTCCAACTTGACAATTTACCAGCTCCCGTGGCAGTGCATTTCCCAGCCTCCAGGACGTGATAGAACTTTGTAGCCACCATCCTCTACCTATCATCATTCATGAGATCCATGGTGGAAACTCCCTCACGATACTTCCCCTTGTTCTCTGGACTGCCCATGAGGTGGTACCACAGGCTCAACATTAGTGGATCCCTTATCTACTTGTTCTCTCCCCATCCCCCTGTGATGATGCACATGTGAACCTTTCTTCTCATGATGTTGAGTCGGAAGGGTAGCTTTGCCACATCATACGGTCTCTCTTCCTCAAATCACCCCATATTCTATTGTGATGATGACATCTGGAAGTTGTTTCCACCCACCGACTTCATCTTTCCTGCCCATAAGAGGAATGGCACCATCCATTTCTATGGTGACTTTTGTGACCTAATCACAATCTTCCCCCAAAGGCAACTCCCACACACCACCTACCCATTGGTATGTGAGTGGTAGACATCTTATCACAGGAGCACTCCCCTCTGTGATGTTTTTTTTATTTCTACCTTGCATTCGGGGATACCAACATTGTTCATCAACCTCTCATTTGTTGTCTTGTGACACCTTTCAGATGGACCCCCTTGTCTACATCTTATATTGGTTATCTTGATGGTGCAAGGTAGCACCTCAGTCTAGCCTCGGCGAGGTTGGGCCAGGCCACACCCCCTTACATTCGCTTGTTCTCTCGAATGGCATACTGTGGTATTGCCACCAATAACCGGAGCCAAATATATGATGCGAGTGTGAGTTTATTAGTCGATTCCCTTTCCCATCACATCTTCCACCTTCATATTTCATTTAGATTCCCCATTTCTTGTCATGCAATTGAATGGTGTCTATCATAATAACGTAATCTATCCTTTTTAGAAGATGTTCACGAGTGAATATTTTTATGTGTGAATTGTAGAGTATTGTTTGATGCATTGTACATAGAGCACAAAATCAACATGTAGATAACATTGCAGAAACAATAACCTTCTATATTGGCACTTAACACATAGAACTTAACACAAGACATTAACACAAATAATAAAAATGCGCATATCCATTATATGTGCCATACAATATGTTTTAAAGTCCATCGACTGCGGTGCATATGACATGCCCATAGCATGTTACAAAAAACTCAAAGCTGAGGGCACCATGCCCCTACACCTAATCACTATTTGGAGGATCCCGACGATGGCTCTGTTCTACAGCTTGTAGATTGTGCATCCCCTGTCAGGCCATCGCCAAGCGGCGCGACCCCTCGCCACTCAGGGTAGACCAATACATGGCTTTCTATGTACTAGTCATCCAAGTCTTTCCAGTAGATGCTACGAAGATTCGGTCAAAATCCTCTCACATCTACGATGGATGTCCTCCAAGAGAGCCCTTTGCATCCTCATTTTGTAGTACTCCTCGACCCACTAGAATCTGCGGCTCGATGTGCAGTCATCCCATGTCTCGGTCGATTTTCATGATGTTGTATCTACATACCATAAGTGAATGAATCGATTACCATATACAATATTCCAAAACTTTAAAATGCAAATAAGAAGGTTAGCAAGTTGTCACTTGCCATCGGGCCCCCATACTCAACCGGGCGCGGTGGCGGTCACAGGTCCCACGATAAGCTCATCCTTTATAGGGATAGTCATCTATGTATAGTGGCATCGGTCCCGATGAGAGAAAAAATCAGGTCGGAACACCGGATTCGACTGCACTCCCCTGCCGCACCGGTAATTGCCCCCAGGTGCATCTTAGGCTCTCTTGGGTCCCCATCCTGAATGTTTGTGAGGCCGAGTGTCGAGATCTTCTCGAAGAACGAGCACGCAATCTTGTGCCATATGCACGATGCGTAGTTCACTGTCGCTTGCATAGCGACAACATCATTTTCAACAATGACAACATCATTTTAGGACCACCCATGGTAGGTCCCACTCAACACACTAGAACGAGCATCATTTGACCCCCGGTGATGTGGTGGAGTGCCTGGTTTCCCAAGATTTGCAACACTACTACGGCCATAGCACGGATCTTTAACCTCTCTAAATCACTGATCGGTATCAGTGTCTCCTTCACAAGAAGACCTGATCGTAGTGGCACTCTTATAAACTCCATGATATTCGCCCTCACGGTAACAACGGCTATGTATTCCCCACCATTCCGAGGTGGTAGGAGACTGTCGGGAAATATATATCTGGACCATCAACTCGATACGGTGCCCTTGCACGATGAACCTCATGATGGGATCCCAATAAATAACGTCTAGGCCAGCAAGGCTCCCCAACTCTCATCGAAGGGTTCTCCTGAAACTTCGGGACCCCAGACACGGCCGATGCGGTGCGAACACCATGATGTGCCCGGATCTACGTAGTAATTTGTCGAGGTCTCTCTCTCTCTGATTGATCTACAATTCTGCCATGTCTACACAAAACCACCATATATTTCGGTGTATAGAAATTAAATACTACATTCAACCATAAAAACCCGGTTCTTGACCATGAAACATCATTGAAATACCCCTCTCTATCGAGTCAGGTTTTTACACCCAAGAAACTACTACCCGGGTAGTAGATATTGCCCCAAAATGTGTGACCCAAGTACATGAAGAAGAAGGTGTTTGATCCTGAGCTCTAGGCACCTAAAGGCGGAACTTTCAATCCTTTGAAATGAAAGAGTATGGTTAGGCCTCTTACCTTCAGTGACAGGATTTCAGTTCCAACATTTATTTTTTTTAACATTACGATCACTGGCAGATGTAGGGCCTTCTCTCCTCTCTTGCATTCAACATAGCTACACTTGCAAATGAGTAGATTTTGGAGAAAAAATTCCCTTATTAAAGAAAACCCCATATTTTCTTTCGCCGTTGCGGCAATAGTAGCTGATTTGACAAATAAAATCCATTACCATTGAAAAGCTCTCCATGAGAGCTCTCGAATGGACATCCTTTAGTTTTTGTGATTTTATACTTCACCTAGACACATTTTTTCCAAGAAGGGTCACTTCACCACTCCTCAAAATCAATTTCTTCACTTTCAACACTTGTACATGAGGGCACTACTTTGCCTCCATACTTTCCATGCTCATGTCGATTTTGTCTGATTAACCATCTTATACTCATGCTTTTATGGTCCCCACGGTTGCTGCAATGTGGTAGCATCATGGAGTCGCCCTTGTTTTAGAGCATCGAGTTGAATTATCATCACATCAGTAGAGTCTATCTCGAGTCCCTTTGTATCCCACTATAGTCCTCCATTCTTCATTGCTTGGTTCCTCTCTTGTGTCGCACATTGTAGCCTCCATTCATATTGTCCCCTATCCCCTTTGATATTGTGTCGATTGTTGCCCGGAGTCATCCATACCTTTGTGACATCACTGAGGAAGTCGTCGGCCCACTACTAAGTGCCCCCATTTAACTGTCATCCATGGTGTACGATACATTTGTTTCTCTACTATTATCTCGCGTGCATTAGCTAAGGATTCCTTATTGCCTCACTGTGGCAAACCTCCTTTTGTCGACATCATCTCATTCATTCTAGAGAGAGCGGTCTAGAGAGCGCTGCCGTTCCGGCTTCCACTCTTGTTCGATGCCTTGAATCGGAAAAGGGACTCCTTATAACCCTTTGACTTGATTTTTTTCTCCACTCCCGGCTCCTTACGACATGATCGAATCTTGTATACTTGATGGTTCAATGATGCGGCGGTGTCGGTGATTCCGAGGTGTGTGTGAGATGTTTTCCCGGACACTCATGAGGGTGGCCCTTCGCGGTGGCCCCACATGCACGAGATGACCTCTTCGTTAAAAATTTCGATGTAGCTTAGCAGTTTGTTCTTGGTTTCTTCTTAATAGCTTACGAGTGCCTTTTATTTTGCATGTATCATTCATATTTTTGAGCCCTCTCTTGCTTACGGGGCCTTTTGTTTGTACTTATATCTCATGTACTCATATATTATTATATAAGTCTGGCTATTACCCAGGCATAGTATGTATGTGGGATCCATTATCATGTTTTATTTGGCCCATGTTTATGCCGACATGTACTATATAGTTGATCTTTTGTTTAATGGATGCATAATTCTTTGTACTTTGTCTCGGCGGGCATAGGTATACCTCCCCTTACTCTTGTAGAAGCAGGTACTCGATCATAAAAGAGACTTTTTCGCACACCTTAAGTCTCTCCTCCTCGAGGTCTTGTCCTCTCGAACTTTAGTCTACCTTATATTTCTCTCTCTCATTTCCCCTTTAGTGTCTGAGTGATTGAGTTCTTACAACGTACATCGGTCATACGATTAGCTCCTAATGCTCGCACGGCGGAGGCAGCTTTGTTACACCAATTTTTGGTCATCTAACACTGCTACTATTAGATGGACCAAAGTACATATGTAAGACCAATTTTACCCTAAGTAAAATTGCTTTCCTTATGAAAAATAACTTGTTAATCACACGTTTATTAAGTTGTTTATGGTCTAAATAGGAAACCCCATGAGGAAATATTGAATAAATCCATATTTGTTTGATTTTAAGTAAATGAATAATTAGTTAAACATCAGTTTAATTTAAATACAAACACTAGTCATATTTAATCCAAAATGAGAAATTAATTAGATAAATCACTATTCATCTTATTGTTTTCTGGAATAATTATTTAAACATTATTTAAATAATATTCCTTGTTAAATTTTACTAAATCATTTATAAATAATTGAATAAATCTATTTATTTAATTATTACTCAACCACATCCTTAAAATAATAAATAAATCATTTATTTATTTATTATTTACAAATAAAGGGATTTTACCAAATTCAAATTCTTTTTCCCTCTGACAAATATAATAAAATATTCCATAAAAGTTGGATCTAGAGTTGGTTAATAGTATTTGAATTATGCCAATATCTAGACTAACTGATATTTTTATAAATAGAAGGGTTTCTCGATTCACTCACTACCTTTTGTTCCCTAAATATCCTCTGGATCTATACTTTTGGTTTGAATTTGATCCTCCATCATTATCATATTTTTCTATCTCTTGTTTTTGAAATCCCCTAGGTTCTAGTTTTTGTCGGGGTTTTCTACACCATAAAGAGAGAAGGTATTAGTCCTGACACGAGGACATACGAACCCATCCCATTGAGGGGGTAGTAACATATTTCTATGTTCCTTCCCGGAGTGTCATAAATACAAAAATTCTTTAAAAATATTCATGTTTTCTATTGGATGCATGGAGCAACTCTTGCTTTTATTTATTGTTTAATGTATTTTCTTTGCATAGATCTAGATTTAATAGATCCTAAAGAAATTGGCATCCATCTTTGATGTTAGGATTTTTTATTATGCACGGCTAAAGTGGTATTTTAAAATCGATTGTAATTAGAATTCACACTAATAACGTGCATGGCTTAAATAGTAAAAAAAAAAAAAAAATTGAATCAAGTAAGGCCTCCACAAATTATGCAATGTTTAGAATACGATAGGCTTTGAAGGCTAAGATTATTCTCGAAATTGTTTGCATAATGCAAAGGAATGACTTTATCATGAAAACACTTTGGCTGTCTCAGTGACTTCGGTTCATGTATGATGAAGCATCAACGAAACGAAACCAATGCAACAAAAATTAGAGAGAAAGTAGCGATGCTTTGGACATTTGGAAGCCACATGTCGCGGATGGCTTAGGAAAGTTGGCTTCGGTTCTGTATGAAGAAGCATCAACATCGGAAAGAATTCAAGCCGAGAAAAAATTCGAAAAGTTGCTGTTTCCAATTTGGACAATTGGGCGACCATATGTAGCAAATGGCCCGAAAAAATCATGGTGAAACTCATTCGTTTTGATCCATCATCGTAGGTAATGCCACTTTCCATCATCAATTGATTAAGCCTCACTTACCTAACATAAACGAGGCTATAAATTAGCTATGATGTTTCTTTATTTTTATTGCTCACATTGTAACCAATGTTATTGTCACTAGAAACCAACAAAACGAATTAAAATATATTCGGGGGTCTATGTAATACAACTTAGAATACAAAAAAATTGTTGACTTTCTTCTTTGATAGGATACATCAAATCGGATCTCGTGGATTCCATTAATGACGATAAATCCACCTCTAAATTTGTTTTCTTTTTAGGATCTAGTCACATGTCATGAGGGAATGAAGTGGAAGATAAGTGAAATATGTTTCTCGATCTTCCGCTAAAGAATAATATTTCACGGTAGGATGATTTGTCTACAAAGTAGCTACATCGCATACTTGAAAGGTGGGTGCACCACAAATACATTAGGATGATCTTGTAGTGCACCAATTAAGGTGTTTTATAACATTTTTCAATACACTGTTTCTGGTACACAAAATACATTGAGGTTCGATGCAATTCAAACAAAAACCAACGATAAAACATGCTGGCTCATTCTCTTCACTCAATATTAAAGCATGGAGAGATATCTTAATCAAGTCACTTGTGCACATGTGGGAAATATTGGGAAAAATTACATTCTGGGCAAGGGGTCTCCCTATGAGGTCAGAAACTAGTCCATTTAGTTAATTTTGATTATATTTAATATAGCGCGGGGGTTTTGGGGTGGGTAATGCAGACGCATTGTAATGGGTCGAAAAGTAAACTAGGGGTCTAAAACCATGGGTTGCGGAGACCATAGGAAAGTCGGAGCTAGGTTGTTATAAATAAAGATGTATTTTTGTATCGAAAAGGATAGGAATTGATGAGATATTGATACGTCTATTTCTTAAGCTATACATTTGCAGGTTTGAAACGGACTCCCTGTGCCCAGGTTTGTGTGCGTGGAGATCCTAGTCAGTATGTGCGGATACTGTTGTTGTGTGCGCGATTGGGAAGAATTGTAAGGAAAGTTTGATGAATGAATGAATGCGAAGAATTATTAGAGATCTGAATCTGTGAGTTCTGTTATGTGAATTTCTTATAAATGTTGTGTTATGCTTGTTTTTACGTCTTTAGGTACATGAAAGATACGTAATGCTTATGCTCTTGGATCTAGATCTGTTATGTTTTTTATGTACTCTTGTGTTGATGATATAATAAACCTATAGCTGACAGATCTAGTGCATGTGCATGCGAATAGGAACATAATTAACCTGTAGCAGGGACAAGGTAATGCGGGAATTACATAAATAGCATGCAGCCACACTTGCCTTTCCCATCCAGCACCAGTGTGGAAACCTAGTTCCATCACCCACCCATACTACTTTCAGGTGAGGCCCCGCCCGACTTTCTGAAAAGAAAAGTCACTGCCAAACGCCTTGATGGTATAAGATTTATTAGCAAACCACTGCCACTAAACCTGGTTAGACCCTCAAAATAACAGAAATAGTTGTATTGCCAGGGCCAAGAGTCACAAGAAATAAGTTCAGTATTGGAATGGGGAATAACATCTGGGACAGAGAACCTTGTGTTAAAACAGCAGTAGTACATACTATAAAGAACAGTAGAGGAGGATCGCCTGGCTAAATCCGTCAAGAGACCTACATACGACATGTGTTTCCACAGAATGCTTGGAGGCACCAGAAGGTAAGCAGAGATCACTCGTGTGTCTACCCATAAAATTCCTATTTTTTAAGAGAAGCGGTAGTGAGGGCTTTGATCAATTTGGTTATAACCGATTCGGTATGGATGGCGCAAGGGGTAGTAGAGATCTTTTTGTGAATAAACGCATCTATCCTTGGCTTTCGAAGAAAGGGCGTTGGGCTTGGTATATGTGGTATATATCCCAAAACGGGAGCGCAACGCTTCAAAATATCAAGGATGCCCTAAAACAACAATTTTGAAAGCGAATACCTATTCCCGGTAGTAGTGAGTAAAAGACTTCAAGCAAGGGGTATCTAAGTCGGTGTGGGTGGTAAGATCAACGGTTAAAGAAAGTGATCGGGGAAGGTGAGTTCAAGTATGATGACAAAACGGCCTGCAACGAGATGGTTCATCGCTATATTGCTACCTCACTTACGTGCACCCATGGGCCACCGGACAACCCGAATCGCGGGGAAAAAGCCTTGGAAGCTGCCATGAAACTAGAAGGTTTGCACCTAAGGATGACGAGAAGGAAAGGAGTGTAGCAAATTCAAGAGCGGTCCGGGGCCATGCACCTAGAAATCACCGAGTTTATGGACGAACGAGGAAAAAGGAGTCGGCACGGACCTCCCGAATTGCAAAAACTGTAGGAACAACGAGGCCCTTTGATACGGCCAGTGTCCTCGGATAAATAAAAGTGAATTAGGCAACAGTGCGAGTTCTTTATCTAGGAGCACGATCGTCGGGTATGCACGTATGACTTTCTTGGTAGATCGACGAACCCTTTATAGAGTACATTCCAATCCTTCCTCTCCGAGATCTCCTGCAACCTTTGGTAGCTCTCTTGCGAGGGCGGGGGGATGAGGAGAAAGTGTAGGAAAAGGATGGGGCCAAAGCTGATCTACCTAAAACTATGGAGAGATGGGAGCACTTAGCGAGACTACCCAAATCCCGGCGGATCTATAAATATTCAGAACGACTAGACCATGAGATTGAAGGCTGTCCCAGGTCGCACAATAACAAAGTTGAGGCCATGGCTTCCCCCACCCAAAATGTACGGAAAGTCAAAACGGGCGAGAGTGAAGATCCCGGTGTAAAAATCATAGCATAACATGGTCACCCAAGGAGCGAGGGAGGGATTGGTTGCCGAGAATGAACCCGTCCCGAGAGCCGGAGGCTGTGGAAGCCTGCGCGGCTGGTGCACCTTGAGACGAGAAGAGGAAGTTGAAACGCGGTAAGGGCATGCTTGAAGCTACTACGCAACCCACGAGTGGAGAAAATCTTCAAGTAATGCTCTGAAGCTGGCAATGACTGGCCAATGGCTAAGGTTAAAGAAGTACACAAATTACATAGCTACAAAAGGTGCTCCGGGGAGGAAATGTGACTAACGGCCTTCTGATTGGTGATTATGAGATGGATCGGGTTATTCTTGATCTTAGATGGCATGCACTCTTACCAAGCAGAACCTTGGCAACGAATGGGAGAACCTAAAATTAGACTAGTCACTATCTAAGTGGCCAGTGGCGAATCAACGAGAAGATCATCCTTTGGGGAAGGTTGCCAAAATTTGTGGTCGATATCGGGAGTAAGGGTCCCTGGGCGGCTTTGAGTTCATAGAGAATTGTGGAGGATACGGATCCCTATCATGGCACTCCCCACAGAACTAAACTAGGCTATGGACGTGAAATTATCATCGGCTGAAAAAACGTAAGCATGGTGTTTGAAAAGATAGTACGTATGTCGTCTTATTTGGATCCCAACGAGGGAATGTGGTATACATAACTAGCATACGAAGAGGAGGAACTCGATCATATCTACAAGATGATAGCACGGGACGAAGACCGGGGTGACCCTACAACGGACGGGTATTCGATTGGGAGAAAAAAGGGAGTATTATTAAAAGAAGCCGGATGAAGAACTTGAGAGTGTGTGAACCCGGATACACAAGATATCAACACTACGATGCCCTCGGGTTGCAAGGTCCCTCTACTACATTATGTCGGAGGTAAGGGACCTTCCCCACTGATGAGTCTAGTACGTCCGGGACTTGTCTCAGTAGAGGCTAGGGTTCCAAAAGATCGGCGACTCACAGGCACTCGATCGGCCTTTGCATGGCACACCTACACGGCGGTAGGATACCCACAAAGAGAAGAATTTCGGACTAGGAGATGTGTCGGGATCGGATGGTGTTGCGATTCGTACCTCAGCTAATGTGCGCTGCAGAGATATTCCTAGGTCCGGGGGCCCTGCACATCTACGTGCTTGGAAAACCAAGTGGGCCCGGCCGAGCAGGAAGAATGGATTAAATACATTTTATGCATGCCTTGGGCCTATTCACCTTTACTTGGTACTTAGACGCATAATTACATCGGACTCGCCACGGAAATATTAAAGAGGACTTTATTGGAACATTCGGACTTATTGTGGGAACGAGAGATTCATGGCGAAGCCCTACAGACATTGGAGCAGCAACTACTGAGAAGCCTCACACACACACACCCCTCCGGCCATTTTTACGGGGGAAGCCCGGATCCTGCGAATATAGTCTTTGCGGAGCTTGGCAGTTGCGAAGAAGAGGATCGCCCACGAAATATCTGCATTCGGAATCGAGAGGGGAACATACCATTATCGGACCATCACTCCGGGATGTTGATGTAACGCAACCTCTGCGGCTACGAAGTTAATATTGGGACGAGAAGGGCTTACCCTAAGAGTGGCTAAGATTTGGGATTATTGGGATGAAGGCATCATGGGCAAAATTGTTGAACTGCTTACGGAGTACCAGGGACTTATTCCCTGCAGAGTTTTCTAGCTCGGGTAGATCCTTCCAGGGACCTCGGCATTATGCACATCTCTCTGAATCTGAAGCACGGCCCATCAGAAACACTTAACCCTACGGTTGAATCCTAAGTATAAGAAAAAGGTCAAAGAAGAATTAGACAAAATGTTGTAGGTAGGTATCATTGAACCGAGTTGAACGGTTAGATTGGGTAAGCCCAATGGTTGTTCGGGAAAAAAACAAAGGAAGAAATATGCATTTGTGTGGACCTACAAAATTTGAACGACGCTTGTGTTCATGACCCTTTTCTACTCCCTTCTACGATGAAATCCTTGATAGCGTGCGTGGCAGGGGAAGCCTATTCCTTCAGCGATGGATTCTCGGGATACCACCAAATCGAGTGCACTTGAGGATTGTAGTAAGACCACCTTTTCCTTTGAATGGGGTCCTTCCATTATACGGTCATGCCCTTTGGTCTTAAGAATGCACACGCTATCTTTTGAGGGTCATGGTGTTTGTGTTGAAGATTTATTCATAAGTTCTGGGAGGTTTCGCCGATGAAGCTAGACGAGTTTTGACCCAGTGAAAGACATGTTTTAATTTTCGATTAATGTTGGATGCGTGTGGGCACCAGAGATCTCCTTGAATGTCAAAGTGTATCTTACACGTACCTTTTAGAATCTTTCTTGGGCACATAGTTTGTCGAAAAGGGCCCAGTGGTTGACTACTGCGAAGATAGCGTAATTATCAACTGGCGGCTCCACCATGGAGGAAAATTGCGCTCTATTCTGATCTACAGAGGATATTACGAAATTTCATTCAAGAATACGCTGCGATCACGGCTTTTTATGGAGCAGTGTAAAAAGATGTCTCTTTTTTAAAGGATGATGAATGCGAAAGAGCTTTGAACTACTAAAGAGAATATGATTTCACCCATCTGACATTCCTTTGTTGAGTGAAAATAATTCCATGTACATGTCGATGCGTCGGGCATTTACTTACTAGGCATGGTCCTCTGCAACCTGGAGAAGGAGATATTGATCACTCGATTGCCTTTGCCGGTCGAAAACTCTCGAACAGAAGAGTACTCTGTGAACGTGAAGGGTAGGTATGGTGTACACACTACAAAAATATCGGCACTATCTACTTTGGGTGGACACTTTAAGATGTTCATAGACCATTACGGCTTTGAAATACCTGGTCAAAAAGCTTGTGTTGGGGGAGTAATATTTTCCGGCGGCTATTACTATTTCGGGAATATGATTTTGAGATCCTCGCTAAACGGCGGTTGAATGCGGAGACTCAAATCACACATCCTCGTATCGATACGGGAAAGATATAACTTGGACAAGTTTTACCCAATGTGCGGAGTTGTTTACCATTAAGATGGTTGATGCTCACTTTCTTGATATCATTGAATTCCTTACTATGGGTGTGGCCCCTGCTTTCACGTACTCGATACAACGGGGAAGAAGAGTTGGTTACAGCAGTTGCGAGACTTCTATCATTGCAAGATAGCTATACAGGATTGAGTGCTGATGAAATACTCATGAGATATGTATTAGAACATGAATGGCCCGCAGATCTCACGAGCACACATGATGGAGTCACACGCGGCCACTATCTGCGGGGTAGAGATACGCCACAAAATATTTTAAGCGGCTTTTGATAAATGGGCTATTGACTTTATCGGACCCATCAATCCACTAGGCAAAAAAGAAAGCCAGGTGCGCACTACATTATCACGGCCACTAACTACGTCACACGATGGTGAGAGCACAAGGTTTGTAAGGTGTACGCGTGTGACTGCGCACTTCATATTGGGCGGGTCGACGAGTTTGGCTGCCAGATCACGATGGGTAATGATGCAGCATTTTTTTAACCAAAAGATTCAAGATTTGGACAGAATTCCGGATCCACCTTTTAGAGTACACCATAATACGGTAATGGGGGCGGTCAAAGAATTTTAACAAAATTTTGGAGCGAGGCATTAAAGAAGGTTTGTAATGTTGATCGTAGTGAGCAGGATGTTTGCATCCCTCGATCTTGTGGGCATAATGCACAACACCTGCAAAAATATGGCCAGGTAGGACACCCTTCGAATGATACATGGCGGTATAGTGCCCGTGGATATCATCGTTCCTCGCCTACGCATCGCGGCATTCACGAATATGAGTGGAGGCTACGAACATCATAGAATAATGCACAGCGCAAGCGTGCTTTGGAGGAAGATCGGTTTATTTCTCGGTTTCACCTAGGAGTTCCAGTGCCAGGATAAAGCATGGCATGATCGACATATTCGCGAGAAAGACATTCTTTGAAGGTGATCTCATCCTTTGCTCCACGATAGCCAATTTCGAAACATGACCAATTCTGGCAAACCTTGTGGTCCTACGTAGTTAAGAAGTTACGAATGGCGGCGCGGTTGATTAGCTACCTAACGCGGAGACCTCATTCACAGCTTCACCAATGGTAGTCAACTCAAACCACTTTTGAGGCTCACGGACTAGCATGGTCTGCAGATGCCGGTGACTCGGGATGGGTGCGGAGTGTGTTGGTGGACATTTGAATGAGGGTCTCTAACAAGATGCGAAAGGCGGGTCCATTTTGGTTAATTTTGATTATATTTAATATAGCAAGGTTTTGGGGTGGGTCAAAGCCTCGAACGTATTATAATGGGTCAAAGGGTAAGCTAAGAGTTAAAACCATGGGTTGCGGAGACCATAGGAAAGTCGGAGCTAGGTTGTTATAAGCTTGGGAATGTATTTTGTATCGAAAAGGATAAGATTGATGAGATATTGAATTGTGATATGTTGCTTAAGCTATGTTTGGGTTTGGGGAACACGAGAATCTGTTGTTTGTGTGCGCGAGAGATCTGATCTGGGCGTAGGCCACGCTCTGTGTGCGGAGGTTGGGGAAGGGGTGAGAAGGTTGATGAATGAATGAATGCGAAGAATTATTAAATTTTAATGTTTGTGAGTTACGTATGTGAATTTACGATAAATGTTGTGTTATGTATTTTATGTCTTTAAGGCTGAAAGATACGTATGCGTATCTTCGTCTAGATCTGCTATTTTTGTTTATGTACGAACATGTTGATGATATAAAAGCCTATAAGCGTATATCTACTACATGTGGATGTGAATAGGAACATAATTAACCTGTATGGAGACGAATAATCTTGGAATTATAGAAACAAGGCAGTAGCCACCGCGCATACCCATCCTTTCTTAGGGTGTGGAAACCTAGTTCCGGCACCACCCGCCTGCGGGTGATATTGTGACCTACGAAAACGGAGTCACGCCGAGACCCGATAGTATAGGGTTTGTTCAAACCTTGCACAGGAACTGGAGTCGAGGACCCCTCAAACAACACATTCCAAGTCTCTCTCATGTACTTCTAAGAGGCCCAGACCAGCAGAAGTTATTAGAATAATTATCACCGTGCTGATGTGTAATTATATCTGACCTTGCATGTATATCTTGGATTCTGGTCTAACAATGTACTACTTGAATATTTGAATCACTTCTCTGTTTTATTGGAGATTAAACACAGTACTAATCACATGAACATGAAGAAATATAAATCACACACACAACGAGATAATTTCACAGGGAAATCTTACAACTAAAAACCCCATTATCTTCTGTTGTATATTCAACATGGATCATGAAACAGCTACATACAAAACTCTTCTCACAAAACCCTCTAGTACTTAGCTATTGTCTCACACTCTCATATGCAAAGCTGGGCTTCTACACATGACGATTCTCGGCTTTATAGATAGCCTACCTTTATTGTGGAAATCCACGATGGTAAATATCCTAAAGATGATTTATTGCCTGTGAACTATACAGAAGTATCATGGGCACTCCAATGGGTGTTTGGTTGCAAGTGTAATCCAATAATCCTACAAGCTGATAGTCAACTTCCTTTCTGCACATAACTCAACTAGGTCTCCTTTGGATACGCGCTGCATGCGGCTAATAGCGCTAGTAAATCCTCAATTGCATGTGAGATCATGATTGTGAATTAGTTAATATTTAATTTATTAGATCTCTCACTAGTGTATCTTTAGTTACAACTTCATGAGTGAGTTTAACTCACTTAACTTAGTTAAACTATTTACAACACTAACTCATGCACCATTGCACTTGAACTACGTACAACTAGAATTACTTTTCATGCCTCACCAACTACCTCTAACTTGAAATCAATAGCTAAATGAATTTATCACTTTCGAGTTAACTTATTCAAGTCCACATTGAGAATATATTACGGTTCAATTTCCATCTTAATTAAGGGATAACCCAGAAATAGACATGCACCCAAAATATCCTTTTGTGGGCCCCACCCTATAAGTGCTTGTAATATTCAAGAATTTTCACATGATATTTGTAATATTAGAGTTCTTAATAAACTTAATTAATCAAGTAAATAAAAGGGTCGAGGGGACCCATAATCTCAGTATAAATAAAATCCACTTTTGATGTGTGTATGTGGATATTCTAGATCTAGATCTAAATCATGGAGTAGTGGAGCGGCTCATTAATGATAAATAAATGGAGATCATGTCTCATTTATGAGATAGATCATGGAGGATGAAAATGTCAAATAAGATCATGGATCTTAAATATAAAATCATGAGATCTTTTAAGAGGTCCAATGAGAACATAGTGCATTCAAATAGATCATAAAAGCACTTATGGTAAGTTAGTGGAGGAAGTGATGCATTTAATGCACACATGATGGAGAGGGTGATCACCCCATGTGAAAATGATGGAGGACATGGAGAAATAGAGCAGTCAACCATGGAGACTTATGTCCACATGTACGGCGCAATTTTGGAGTGGGCCTAGACTATAAGGCTCCTAATCTATATAATGAAGGTGAAGGCACAATAGAAGGAGATTTTTTGGATACTTAGATTATTCTTCGCAATCATTTGAATATGGATTTTTCGGAGTGATAGAGTTCCTTGCACTCTTATGTTGTTTAGCTATTTTTGTAGTGTTTTTATCACGGGGATGTTCACGAGCGGAAATCCCACCCTTACCCATAGAGGACTTGTGTGCCATGCTGGAATGTTTTATTGAGGCTCTCGCTTCGTTGTCGAGGGCATTGGTGCCATATTAGGAGGTTGTTTCTAGCATTCGGCTAGAGGCGGTGGAGGATTCATCCTACCACTTTTGTTCTTCATATTTAGTCTTCCAAGAGTAGCGAGATCTATATACGGAATTTAGGCCATTGGGTTTACACTCAGAAGCTTACCTGCGACGGCAGTCCCTTCAAGAATTGCGCGATTCCGGTCTGTAGATCTATTGGAGGAAGGAATTTTCTGTGTCGGTGGAAGTCATGTGAGGGATCATCTCCTCACATTGTATCTATTGTTTCCATCACTCATGGTGTATTGACATATCTAGCGGTAGGTTGATGAGCCTCCCTCTTTGACAACACATTTTTAAAGTTGTTGTTCATCCATCGACTATCTTCGATTAAGACGATTGGAGGAGCTAGATCTTGATATTTTTAGCCAAAGGATCTAGAGAATGGATTGACATAGATCAGATTATGATCATTGTAGCCATCATACCATCATATTATGCAACATATCTGCATACCCAACGGTGTATATGTGAAGCCTAAGAGGGTAGTCTTCTTATATTGACGTATCGAGAAACCATTTTTGGGTTATCTTGGGTATCTATCATGAAACTGAATCTCATTTTTCGCATCATCGGAGCTCCCATACTACCTAGATCTGAATTTCTATCTTTACGGCACTTGAAGACCCAAAATTGTATTGGAGACCGGCGTAGTTTACCTTCCGACGATTGACGGTTATGCGATCCCTCTTGTGGGATCATCTCAAGGTCCATTCTGGGCCTTCTCTTTGGCTTGAGTGTCTCATGTGGCACGAAACCTTTGTTGTACTTGTTGTTCACCTCCGGATAATAAAATGGCTCGGATTCTATGTATATTATGTTGTTGTCTTTAGATTTATTGTTTATCTTGCTGCAATTCTCATATTGTGTTTGAGTATTCTTTGCACATTCTCCCTTTGGGATATTATAGTGGTATTAGAGCATGATCTTTGGCTCGACTTGTGGACACTTCATCTTTTGCATCAAAGAGAAAAAGTTCAGTAGGGTCTGTGTGAAGGAGGATTGTATTTTTCCACTCTTATCTTTAGATCAATGCATTATCTCTCCAAATAGGTCATAAAAATGAAGAGGGAAAGGCAAAAGGAGGATCAAGAAGAAGATTTGATGAGGAAGGTCAAGCACTTCCTATCAACAACGAAACTTGAGAGAATCATAGATCTCCTCATAGATCTACTATGCCCACTTCCTTTGAATAAGGTGAATGGTATAGTCATGAAGAAAGAAGAAACATGGAATGTGAGACTCATGAGAATCTCGGTTGTATCTTGAAGAGTCTGAAAGCACGATCTAGAGCATTCAGAAGTCTATCTCTCCACCAATTCTTCAAAATCAAGAAGAAAGAGGTCCTATAGCAGCAATAGAAGAAGAGCTGTGTATTCCTGTTGCCTACATTTTATGGATCTTCCTCAAGCATTGTTAAGGCTTGGAGGAAAGAGTTAGAATTTTCGGGGCTACATCTGTGGGCCGAAAAGAGGTTCTTGATTGCGGCACTTCATATTTATGGTGAACGGTAATTTTGGTGGTTTGGTCACATGGAGCATGCAAAGGTGACTAAATATTCAGATTTATTTAAGGCTGAGGAAGAAGTTTGATGTAGAGAAAACCATAGATGTGTCACAAGAGACATTTCCTAAGGGAACAAAGGACGATATCATTCTTTTCACTCTAGACGAGGGTCACTACATCCACCACCGAGTTGTAAGTGCTGTCGGGAGGAGAGACACTTGCATCTTTGCAAGATAGTCTTAAGCTCTTGACACATGAAGGTCCATGCATGATTCGGGGAGATGCATGAGGAAGAGGAGGAAAGATTCAGTATTTGGTACATTGATAGAAGATCGGCCATCACTCTTACCGGCGGTTGGAGAAACCATTTGTCCTAAGTTGGAGAACTCTTGTGGTCTTGCAAGTGGTTTCCACACATTAGTTGATCAGGTATTCGTACACTTTCATCACATATTTTTTGTTAGATAGTATTGAAACTTATGGGGACATGCGATTAGGAAAATGCATAACCAAGGGTTAGAACAAAATTACGATTTGAACGGCAACATATCACGGTGTGAAGGACCTTGATCTAATCGAGGAGGAGATGAATGTTATCCCGATTCATGCGTTATTGACCATTATTGCTTTTAGTTGAAGTGTATAATTTCAGAAGATGGGATGAGCATGATCCTATGCATAATGGGAGCTATGAGTTCGGCATTGTGCCTTACCATGAGACAACATATGTATCACCATGCATATCTACGAAGTGTTGTCACTTAGTAGCAATGATGGTAAAGGGCCCCATTATCCTAGGATCGTGCAGAAGGTAGCTTCACTCATGAAGCGATGGAGGTAAGATGATAGATGGTAGACATCTTGAGATGAGGAATATTTTCTTCTTTCTAGATGAAACTTTCTCAATGAGCATATATGACTCAAGAAAATTATACCTGAGAAAATCCAAAACCTCCCTTTGGTTTTGGAGGGCCATTAATTGAAAATAAAATCTTATGGGGAGATCTCATTAGAGGTGCACTTCAAAATTTCATGGGTGAAAATTTCTTCATCGGTTGAGGTGGATGGTATTCTACAAAGGAGGAGATCTTAGTGTTTATGTAGAGCATCATTCATCATCCACATTGGGATGAGTGGGTGAGGATGATAAGCAAGGGGTTGCATGACCACCCAGGATATGACATGGGCCGGCCAAGAAGTTTTGTTACGCTGGTTGCTCTTAGGTGATTTTGGTTACTACCCAAAGGCTCCTCTTTCTTTTGTCCAGGTGCCTTGAAAAACACTCATGTAATGAAAGGAGAGCATGGCTGCATTAGCTGCTCTTGAGTGAGTATGGTTACCACTTTCAGTAAGCTCATATTTCCTTGACTCATGCCTTGTATGCTCGGTGACGGTATGCGGAAAATAAGGCATGTTCACTTGGGTTTTCCTTGAAGATTTTTGCCATCATGACATCTCCCATGTTTATGTGTTTTGTATTGTTTGCAATATGGCACCAATAGTCTCATGATGTGCGATAATGGATTTTGTTTGTATTGGGCTGATATGACATCCCATATTTCCTTTAGTATGTTGTTGTTGCTCCATGATTCACATGATGATGTGAAGAGGCGGCAAGATATCTTGTTGCTTTGGATTTTATTGGGGGAATTTGGTCCTTAGCCCTACTTTTCATGATAGTATTGGAGGATGGCGGCTGGAAATTACTCCTCACGATGCATTGTTACTTGGAGAGTATGGACACCATACTTTGTATCTTGATGGTGTGGTGTGGCGACGGAGCATTGTTGCGTTGGTTACTATTAAGAGAATATGGTTTGACATCCTTGTACACCCATATGTCTACACTTCTTCTTTTAAAATGTTGAATGGTGTTTGGATCCAACAAGGTCAATAGGGCTAAGGATGGAGGCATGAAAATCCTCTATTTACTTCATGTAGCATGGGATGGAGGTATAATTTGTGAGTTGGAGCTTTCTAAGCCACATGGAACCATCTATATTTATGTATCCTCTGTATTGTGGAGGATGTTGAATGACTTATGTTTGTCACTTGGAGCTTCATGATTGATGAGGGACATCTAGCTACACGAGTTAGAGATCACTCTAGAAATTCTAGAGAGGCAACTTTGGTGTTGAGCGCCATAACTCATTACGGAAAATGGGGGCACACTTGCTTGTGTGGATGACATTGGGAGGGGACAGTTGCTCTGGCATCTACTTTTCGATTGCTTGAGGACAAGCAGTATTTTTCCCGGGAAGTTTGTCAATTTTCCCAAATTTTTCACATGATATTTTGGAATATTAAGTTCTTAATAAAGTAATTAATTAAGTAAATAAAATGGTGGAGGGACCCATAATCATCAAAGATAAATAAATCCACTTTTGATGTGTATGTGGACATTCTAGTCTAGATCTAAATCATGGAGTAGTGGAGCGGCTCCGTGTGGTCAAGAAATGGAGATCATGTCTCATTTATGAGATTTTCATGGAGGAGAAGCAGTGAATAATATCATGGATATTAAATGTAAAATCATGAGATATTTGAAGAGGTCAATTGAGAACATAGTGCATTCGAAGAATATCATAAAGTACTTATGATAAGTTAAGTAGGAGAAGTATTCACGAATTAATGCACATGATGGAAGATGATCACCCCATGTGAACACGATGGAGGACATGGAGAAATAGCGCGATCAACCATGGAGACTTATGTCCACATGTATAGTGCATTTTTGGAGTGGGCTTTAGGCATGGAAAGGCTCATGATCTATATAATGAAGGTGAAGGCACAATAGAAGGAGATTTTTGGATACTTAGATTATTCTTGATACGTTTAGATACGGATTTATCAATTGAAAATTCCTTGCACTCTTATACGCTTTTAGCTAATTTTATATTGATGTTTAGCACATGGTGTTCACGAGCGGAATCCCACCCTTACCCATAGAGGACTTGTGTTCCTCTTTTATGGGAAGGTTTCTATTGATCTCTATTCTTTATCGAGGGCATTGGTGCCATCTTCGAGGATGTTGTTTCTAGCATTCGGTAGGAAGCGCGGAAGAAGTTGTTCTACCACTTTGTTCTTTAGATTCGGTCTTCCGAGCGGCGGATATATCTGCGGCATTCAAGCCATTGGGTTTTACCTCAATGCGGTAGCATTCCCTTCAGGTTCGCCGGTCTAGTCACGTAGATCTGTTGGAGGAAAGATTTTCCCGGTATTTGAGATAGAAATCTTGTGAGGTATCATCTCATTGGATTTACTATTTCCATCACTCGAAATGTATTGACATATCTAGCGGTAAGTACAGTGAGCCTCCTCTCTTACGGTCACCCGAGTTTTCGTGTTGTTCGTCCATCGGCTATATTCGGTGGAGGAGATTGGAGGGCTAGATCTTGAGCTTTTAGCCCAAGGATATAGTGAAGGGATCGGCCTTCTTGCATAGATCTAATTGTGCATCATTGCAGCCATCGTATCATCCTTATTATGCGGGATCTACATACCCGGCCGGTGTATGTGAAGCCCTAAGAGGGTGGTTTTCTTAGATTGACATATACGAGAAACCCGCTTTTGGAATTATCTTGGGTATCCATCATATAGCCGGATCTCGATTTTCGACATAATTAGGAGCTCCCATACTACCTAGATGCGACTTTCTGTCGTTACGGCCAGTTGCGTTCTCCAATAGTTGTAGGAGGACAATGTAGTTTACCTTCCATCAATTAATGGATTCTGTGATACCTCTTGTGGGATCATTGTTGAGTGAGATAGAGGTGACTTTTGTGAAAACTCTATTGTACCTTCATTTAATTATCAATGAGGTAAGTCTTTTTTATTTCAAGTGTCGACATAGTATATGCAATTTAAGCGATCTCTGGTGTTCTTTGTCAATGTTTAGAAGGAATTAGTAACTTTCAGAGCTTGTTTATCCTAAAGAAGATGTCTTAGATGAATGTTGCTTTAAAGGCGAGTAAGGGGATTTGAGGTTTCTCCTCTTTGGAATAAAACGATGATTTTTATTAAAAATGAACAACGATCGGCTAGATAAATCAAGGAGTTGAAGTGGGGGGGGGGGGGAAATAGTAATGAAATTAAAGTAGAGCAGTAGTCTAACTAAAATTTTTTTAGGACATGGAAATTGAATTGAATGGAAGGCAATTTCATGATAAAGTAGTAATGTAAGGAAAAATTTATTCGGCTAGCGATATAACTAGAATGGTGACCCGGTACATTGTAATAATGAAACAACCGGTTAAACGATAACATGACTAGTTGTGCAATAATGAAATGTAGGTATAACTAAGCGATATAAATAGGCTGGCCTTGATAATGAAATAAGCGGTATAACTAAGCAATATGGGTAGTTGTGCAATAATGGAAAACGGCGGTAGAACTAAGCTAGTAGCAATGAATAGAAATAGAATAAAGCAGGTCAAATAACTCATACAACTATCATTAAGTAATTTTCAATGGAGTTCTCTTGTAAGACTTAATTAAACAACATTAATCGATTGGTTAATTGCTTTATTATTCCACCTGATGCATGGAGATGTAGAATGTTGAAATCAATCTTTCTACGGCCTAGAAATTAACTATCATGACAGCAGATGATCACAAATATTAACAAAACATTATCGAGCTTGATATTGCCCTTGTCTCATTCTAGAGAAGAAATTGCCAATGATTCATTAAAGAAGTGTTTTGTAATTATATCGATGAAACATGTATTAAAATTGCACCAAGTTTACAAATATCGATTCTGGCAGCTTTAGAACATGGAAACATGCGTGGAGCTCTCAAAGGTTGAACTCAGACCTACGAAGCCTTGAGTAAACTTCGGAATATAGTTACTCAAAACTCTACGTACATCTAGGAATGCTACGAATATAATTAGACAAATTGATACGGATTTTCTATTATCGATTTCCCTCTCATTATTTCTTATTTTTCCCTTTAAAGACGTCTTCATAATTTTTTGAGAATGTATCTCGATCGACGGCCCACTACGTGTGGCTATTGTTTGAGTTCTTAGACTCAATACGCTCGTTCACCTTCTATTGGCTATTTGAGCCTTTGTCCTTTCGTCGTCGATTCGTTCTTTTATATTTAGGTTTAGGCATTCCCGGTTTCCTGTAATTAAAGACAAAAAAAGAATCCAATTCATTAATATAAATCGTCCTTTCTATCATTAGTCTGATTGTTCCTATTTTCATGATTTTCATTCCTTATTGTTAATGAGGGGATTTTCTTGAAATTTTCAGCACGTTTTGTAGTATGTAATGGGTGAAAAGTACTTCATAGTGCATTGTAATACTTCTTACCTTGTTGCATGTCCTCATGCAAACAAATGGTCTAGATGTAACTAAGTTAAAGAATAGGTAGGGTAGGGTCTCTCATTGGGTGTTACTGTGGCCTCGCTTTCTTTTATGAGTGTGAAGGTAGAGACTTTGTGACTCCTTCGCCAGCTGCGTGGTCATGATTATGCTCTTCGGAGGAAGCCGGAGGAGGGATTCTGATATCTGCAACCCGGCCAAGTGGGCCCCATGCTATAGACTAAGCTGTTGTATAAACGGTACGACATCGGCCTTGAAGTTCCTATAATTGAATGGCTCCCTATTTTTACATTATTCGTGAATCCATCCACCAGATTTTAGTTCTTTGCTAGGGCTACTTCCCAGGATGTCTTAGTAATCTTGTACATTTCAATGACATCTTTATGGAGAGGACCCGATCTAGACTTCACACCCAACCTTCTCATGAAATTATGATGTCGGATTATCAGCGCATGGGTTTCCTAGGCTCCCCACGACCCATAGTTCTGAATTATGTTCTCTTTCGAAATATGCCATAAGCTTTAGCACCATGATTTGGCTTTTGGAAAATGAAGAAAAGCTTTAATTAAACATCTCCTATGAAGGGGATAGGGTTGCTATCGGTGTCATTTTGTAAAAACAAGTTTTGCATGTAGAGCTCACATAAGAAGCGTTGAACCTGCTCATCCTGGTCATTACGGCATTGGATGAATTCCTCTATAGTATTAAGGAAGTGGATTTCCATGCTCTGCAGCTTTAACTTTTAGAGTGATCTTGCTTTCTGTTGGAATGAGGTGGATGGATTTTTCGGTGACCTACATGATAAAGCATCATCATATAGAGAAAATTGCAAAGATCTTCTCTTTGGCTTGCTCTACTGCCCTTTGTCTTGCTTTAACCTTTTGCTGCTCACTTCTAAGGTAGGAAAATGTCTCATCTTCGGTAAGAGAGGTTAGTGAATTTCTTTTGTAGTGCCTGGTGCTCTTGTAATGGCACTACCTCCTTCTTGTCTTAGATTTGAGTTCATGCCATAATTGCACTAACTCATTTTGTACTCTTTGCTTAGCGGCTATCTCTATTAAATCAGGCATAGGCAAGGACTTCCTACATTTGGATCCTTTTTCCTCCGAACTTCTACGCTCATTTTGGGTGGATGTTTCAATGATGTTTACTACTTCTATAGGTACTTCGACGGTAGTGGTTGTCAAAGTGGTTTGTGTTCCAATTTCCATAGTAATTATTTGGTTTTGTTTGGGTCCCTATGGTGAGTTTACGCTTTTGACTACGACCCTTCTTTTTCTTTTTAACTACTTCTTAGTGTTTTACAGAAGCTTCTTCGATTTTTTACGGGTCTTTCTCAAATTCTCATTTTTTCTCATGTCGAACCTTCCCTTGTTTTACGGTGGCGAGGGGGTAAATTCTCTTATCGGAGTAGGGTCTGAGATGGTGTTTCCAATTAATTCTTCAAAATTTCCCTCGGTATGAGGGTCTTGACGAGGAGGGACCAATGCTACCTCTGGTGACAAGGGAATTGTCTATGTGTGAGAGCTTTGTTCCGCAGGGACGGTGTCTGAATCAACTGTGATTCCAATCTTTCGTTTGTTTGTCCTTCCTTTGTATACTTCCTTATTGTTATTAATGGGAGATAGGGCTTCTTTCTCTTGTAGTTCCTATTGAACGGATAGGATATCTGTGTGACCAAAGCTGCGGGGGAGTATTTTTATCGGCAAATTCTTCTTGCTCCCACCCTTCGATGAGTTCCTTAATTCGAGGTTTGTCCCTTATTTTCCCTAGGACTAGGGCCATTTCCTCCTCAAATCCTTGTAAGGGTGCACAGGATGGTTGCTCCATCATGGCGTTCGAACGTTCCACTTTGAGGGTGTTCTGGCCATTTTTTCTGTTTGACTTTGATGTCGAGGCTCAACTTCTTTTTTTCTTTTGAGGATTTACCCTAGGAGCTCGTTACGGCACCTGGGGTTAACTTGAGTTCCTACACTTGGTTTAACTTTTGGGTTGACAAAATTGTTTCATGCTAGATGTTATCTTATCTAGCTCATGGACAATAACTAACTTTATTAATCCTTCGTGACTAACCACTGATTGGGGCCTCTTAGCTTTTCTTGGTTAAACAATCGATATCATACGATATAAATTTAAAAAAGCGAGGAAAATTAATTGAAATTTTTGTTTGAGTGTAGCTAAGATTTTAATTTGTCGAGTTTTAAAGCACCAGCGTCCTTCACATGTTATGAATATTTGGATGATCACAACCAATTCTTGCCATGGGCGTGTAAGGAAGCGAAGCAGTCACTCTAGATTTTTCATTCCATTGGTTCGTGGGTCCTGGTATGGCGCTATTTCTTCTCGCGAGGGTAGATGCTTTTACACCCATCTTTCCCCTTGTCTTGGTATTCCATAAACTATTTGCTATAATTTCTTCTATGATAGGTATGGTTCGTCTTATTTACTCTGGATTTTCCCATCCCGCAAATTTTGCGAGAATTTGATTACACAATTTACGTATTTGTGTCCTTGTAATCCATGCACATATGTCGGCCATCTTTTGCTCGCTAAGGAAATAGCACTTTTTGCACATGAAGTGGGAAATTCGACGGCTCATTTCGAAGTATTCTAGCCCATGGATGGTATACTTTTCTCTGGTTATCTCTTTTAAAACTTTGTTGTTTCATCCCAGATGAGTCAGCAAGAAAAAGAGATCGCGGTTACGTATAAATAATCGCCATTCCTTAATTGTAGCATTTGCAGGTACGTCGACGAGTTTGTGCGAGGTTCCATCTGCTTGCCAAATTAAAGCCAATCGAAGTTAATTACACCTCCCCCTCTTTAGAAAATGGTGTCTACGTCCTCGAATGCTTTGGAGAGATTCGACAGTGATGAATGCGACATGGGGATTTCAGGTACTTTAGTAATTTTGCATGTGGAGGATTGGCGGTTAAGTAATTGCTTCATGTCCAACAAATGATAAAAGGTTAAAAGTTTTCATGATTGAATCTTGTGCGGAGAAGTCGAGGCATGAGAGAAAACATTATTTTCATTATTATGATATGATGTCTTTGTATGATTAGAATGTTGTGACAAAATCAAGATTTAATCAAGTATTGATTGGCGTTGTCCTTCCCAAGTTTGAAATATGTAATCAAGTCACCGTTATTTATTCTTGTGGTAAGTCATGATTGTCACTAATTCGAGTAATAGGTTTGTAGTAAAGAAAATGGAAAAAAATTTGTATGTAACGATATTTTATTAAAGAAGCATTATTTCATACCACGAAAGCGGTGCCTTGCTACCAACAAGCATTCATAGCCTCGGCAAGTTGATTTTTAGCAAATGAGCACGAATCCTTATGTGATGATAGTTATTTTTTATTTTTGATAGAAGATCGCCATGTTTAGTATGGTAGCTAGTTAATCATGGTGCCATTCACTAGAGTTGTAAAATGATCGAGTAGGCTCGTGATAGGACCTCCCCATCCTTCAAGTTAGAAGGTCATTACTACCGTGTGGTTGCCATAATGGGCATGTCAATTGTTTAGACTCTTATGATCATGGTAGGTTGGCTCGTGATGAGACCCCCTATCCTCTCTTAATATATATGTAAATGTAGTATTTTATTTTATATTTTAGCGATTTGATCCATTCGGAGGTCCTTTGTCTTTGGGCAACAGTGACCAAATAATTACGGTGTATTCACTAGAATTGTAACAATGTTGATCGAAGTGTAACTCATGATGAGACCTCTTGTCCTTCTAATAGATGAGAGGTCATTACCCTGGTGTGAGAGTGGCCATAGTGGGCATGTCTTTGCTCCAATTCCTATGATCATGGTAGGATGACTGTTGATGAGACCCCATATCCTCTTTTGGGATTTTGCATGTCACACCACGATTGCTAAGGAAGGCTCATTGACTCCCTAGAGTGAGGATGGTGAAGAAAGTAGAAAAAATAATACCATTAATATGCCTTGTTCCATTTCTTCATGTTGTAGGTCATATTACTCGAATAATTGCAAACGGACATATCATTATAGGCCCTTTGAGTCGCTTGGTATCATATTCAAGCGTAAGGTGGTTTAGCCCTTATGTTGATGTGTGTATAATATCATATTTTGTTTAAGAATTGTAGTATCATAAAACATCATATTTGAAATTTATCGATTTCTTTATGGAAATTTTATCTCATATCAATTTTATCAATTCAATTGGGCTTTTTGTTCAAAAATTAAACGACGATTGCGGAATTGAACGACCAAAACTTAAAACTCGACAATAAGGCATTTCCAATTCAATTGTTATTGTTGTTCAAAAATTGGACAAACAAAATGTTCTGGAATTAATTAGTAAAAACTTAAAAACTCAACCAAAAGCTATTCAATTCGATTGAGCTACTGTACATTCAAAAATTGAGCAGTGATTCTATAAAGCTGAAGCAAAGTAGAAATTAAAAACAACACAACCACGTAGAAGAATGGATTGTAAATGGGACGGAAGCTATAAAATTATATACATAATTTACAAGTGATGTTTTCAAACCTCTCATGTACTGAGCTTGTGGGGTTGTCACTGTGCTTGGATGGTGGGATCTTCTCGTGCTTGTTGACAAAAGTTGCTTCGTGAGAGGTTTGTGATAGAGCGTACTTTCTGTGGCCAGGTGCTCGGGTACAGGCAGATCCATCTATCATGGTGAAAGTGAGGGTACCATTTCTATGCACTTCTGAGATATCATATGGACCAAGCCATCTTGTTTGCGATTTCTGGAAAGTCTTGGAATGCAGAATCATATAGGAATTGCCCAATCTCCTTTTTGGAATACTTTATTTTTATTAGATTGTCTAGCAGCTTGACCGTTGTTGTTGAATGATCATTTTGTACGTTGCAAGGAAAGTAGTTGAATTTCATACAGTTCATTTATTTGTTGAAGTCTTTAGTTTGAGCATACGGTAAGTCGATCCTACTTCCATAGCTATTCTTAGTAAATTAATTTAAGACTGTGGAAAGATGATTTCTCCCAAATACTAGCTAATATGGTGAATATCTAGTGGTATTTCTCGAGGTTGTTTGATATGCCCATAAGGCTTCTAGCGATCTAGTGGCCCCGATCCGGCGATTAATGCTGCTACTATCTTGTTAAGGATTACCTTCGGGAATTTTTTAGTTCTTTCTACTTGTACATTTCTATGGTGTGGGGAGACGTAATTGCATGAATGACATGATGGTTTTTAAAGTAAGTATGATCTTATTGCTTGTGAAATGTGCCCCCCGGTCGATTATCACTTCCCTTGGTAGGCCATATCATGCAAATAGTTCGAAGAGAAATTTAATTGCGATTCTTCCATGGCTCTTGGCAAAGCTACTACTTCCCACCCATTTGGTAACATAATGCGTAGCTAATATGTGGGCTTTACGGTTTGATGGCGATTAAATGGCCCAACGAAGTCAACACCCATCATTCAAATGGTTCTACCACAGTTTAGGTTGCAATGGCATTTCATCGGCCGGCATTTTGAATGACACATCTTTAGCAATTGTCACGGGAGGTGAACATACTTCTTTGCATCTTTAAAAATTTTAGGCGGCCACAACAATTGTAGTATTTTATGCTCTATCCCAGGTTGTGAGGTACTGCCCAGTGACCACCACATAGTTCATCGTGACGAACACATAGGATGTCATGGTTTATGTTCCTTTCTTTCTCGGTGTCTGCATATCAGCCTATATGAAATGGTATCTTCTGTTCTACGGAGAATGGTGAATACGATGCTGAATTCTTAGTTCTCTTGTCATTTTTGGGTAGCTTCATGCTAGATAATTTGACATTTTATCTATGAGTTTGCATTTTTACCAAAAATAGGTGTTGTAGGAAATTGATAATCAATTGTTGATGCGTCATACATTTTGGGGACTCTTGGCAGAAAATCACAACTATTTTCTCCTTCCCTGGACGATCTACGATTGTTATATCGAATTCTTGATATCTGTTATGTAGTGCCTAAATTTATTGATAGCACAAATTACAACCGGGAACTCTTTCTCGATTCTTGTGTAGTTTAGCTCGGTGGGGGGTAAGATTCTTGAGCTTTTATAAACATATAATAGATAGTATATGGTTTTCGGTCTTCTTCTTGGCAGGGACTACTCCTATTGTTGTATCGGATGCATCGAAAGAGATATGAAAGGGGTTTCCAATCGGGACCTTGCAGATTGGTGTTGTGGATACGAGCTTCTTTAATTCGGTAAAAGCAATGTCACATTTTTCGGTCCCGAAATTCAACATTCATAGGTTAAAGCATACAAAGGTGCAACTATCTAGGAAAAAAAATTTATATATACGTGGTAATATCACATACCCTAGGAAGCTGCACCTCTTTTTGTGTACGGGGTGTGGCCAACAAAATAATTATCTTTATTTAATAGGGTCTACGGATTCCCTCATGAAATGTAGTGGCACAGGATTACCCTTCGATCATCATCACATGTGGCATTTCTCATTGCTTAGACACAATCTAGTAGCAATACATCGTTCCAATACCTTTTCTAATGTTTCTAGAGCTTGGTCAAAATATTCCCCATAGAATTGTAAAATCATCCATGTAAATTTCCAAGTCCTTCATTTATTAAATCAGAAAAAATACTAATTATGGCTCTTTGAAATGTTGTCGGAGCATTACATAATCCAAATGGTAACACTCTGTGTCGAAAGTTCCCCATGGGCAGGTAAAGGTTGTCTTATCTTGATCTTCGGGAGTTATTTGTATCTAATTGTATCACTTGAATCCATTAAGAAAAAGAGAAAAGACGTTTTCCGAGCTAATGTGTGTGAGACTTGGTGATAAAGGGAAGGGAAATGATCTTTACAAGGTTTCTTATTTAATTCTCATAGTCTATGTAGATCCTCCACTTCCATTATTTTTAGGACAACCACCAAAGGAGACCCATTTCTTGTTTGATATAGGATAAATAAAATTTACATCTAGGAGCTTTTTGGGTTATTTCTTTTACAATCTCTTTTAAATGGGGATTCGGACTTTGTTGCGGTTGTCGAAACGGTACAGTCTCTCTATCGATATAGATATGATGCATCTTTGGAACCTTGGGTCAAGCCCTTCATGTCTTGGTAGTCCCACGCGAATGCACCTTGCGCTTTTTAAGGATTTCTACAAGTTTCTGCCTTTGGTTGTCATCACGAGTTCTTTATTAATATTCAAAATATTACATAGTTTTAGTTTCAATCAGGTATCTTTATTACAAACGGTGGTTGTGGGATTATATTGGGTCTCCAAGTTTACGAAATTTTCTTTCCCTTCATGCTCGAAAGTGTTTTCATCATTTGGAATTTGCCAAATTTTTGGTTTTGGGCGGTGGTTCATCATGTTACTAATCGGATCATCTTTAGTTTGATTTTTAAATTCGAGAGCCTCTAAAAGTGTGAGGGTGGACGGATGTTTTGCTCCCAATATGTGTCTTGGTGTTTGTGAATTTTATCGTGGCTTGGAGACTTGGTTTGGTAGGTGGATAGATTACTGTGTTCTTTAGGAACTGTCTAGTGATAGTCATGATGCAGTTTGGCAGCCTATATATGTCTATCGTGGCAGTTAAGGCCGCCCGAAATCGATAGGTACCCTTCCATCACATTTTTGGATTAAGGACTAAAATCAGCGGTATTCCCATGAGTCTACGAGACCATAATGTCTTTCCCTATGCCTTCTAGTCTAATAACGGATACGTAAATCTAATTCTAGGAGTGGTACATGTAGGTTCAGAATTTGATATGCCTAGTTTTGTAGACTCTTTAGTTAGGATGTTGATGGGCACCCCAAGGTCAGCTTGATATGTTTGGAAATGATGGCCAAAATTTGTATGGTTACAATGGGGTTTCTGAGTCTTAATATTTCACAATTGATTCTTTTCCTAACAATAAGTCAAACGAGTTCCTACCATGAGCAGTGGGGTGTGGCCATTGTTTTCCTAATCACATTTTCTTTCCACATAACTCCTTGATTGTTTTTGCATAGATGGGAATGTCTGGATGGCCTACAGAAGGAATTTTGACACAAAGATTTCTTAATTCCCCCGAGGATGTCAAACTTGAGTGGATTATAGGTCTAGGTAAGTTTGGCCCTCTCGAAGTAATTGGTGGAGCTATTTTAAGATCTTCGAGTCTTTGTTGTTCCATTGTTTCCTTGTCTTTGCACTATTTTGTTATCTCTGTTGAGCTAGGCTCTATGGATGTTTTTCAATTTGGGATTGAGGTGGATTTGGGGCCTCTATGGGCAATATGGTATGTCTAGATCCTTCCAATTAAGATTCCTGATATTTTTGTTTGTTGTTGGGTGTTGGATTCTCTATGATTTGAATTAATTGAACTAGTCTATTATTGGGATTGGGATTGGGTTAGGTGCTAATTGAGGTCATATGATGGGGTACAGCACGGTTATGTTGAATGGGGTAGGGGGCTGATAATTATTGAGTTCCTTCTCTTGTCGATGGAAAATTTCCCATTCAGTAGGTCGTTTGCCAATTCAATTGTTGTTTTGTGTAGGGGGTTTGGCCATTGGTTTTGATAAGGAATATTAACGATGAGGGGGAGAACTAGGAAGTTTTCCCAATTACTTCTTTGATTGATTTTGCGTAGGCCGGGGTGGAATAGGGAAGGTTTGGTTTGGCCAAGTTGGAAGGGGTTTGAGTCTGCCCAGTTGTTGTAGGGTTTGCTAGTTGTCTTGGGGCATTGGAAAGTATTGAGGTAGGTCTTGCGGTATGCCGGAGTCCACATGCTGCCATGGCCGAAATTTGATTCATTAAATAGTGAGTTTTTTTCTTCTTCTGCTTCTTTGTAGATGGCTTTCGGCCCGGGGAGTGAAGGACAACTGGTCACCGTAGTATGATCACTTAGTGCAAATAGCACATGTATGGACCATACGGGACTCCCACTTTTAGTACATTAGCTTCTTCCAACATTTTGGGCGAGAAGATGGCGAGATTTTGTTTAGATATTGCTTGTTTTATTTTGGCTTGCGAGAACATCAAGTTTTGTGGTCAAAGGTGCCCAAGATGTCGGTTTTGAATTTTCTAGAATTTTTCCAAATTCGCCTAGTTACATTACTCTTGTTATTTGCTTAAGATCGCGCCCGATAGGTTTGTTACGTAGACATGGGAGATCTAATACATAAGGAGATAATCTCGTCATATTCTTTACGATAAATATCTCCTTTTCCCATTATGTTAAGTAATTCAACCAATTCCTCCCTTCATCCCCTTAAGTATTTTGGCTTTCAAAATGTCCTTGGACAATGTAGTATATGGGGATGTTTGTAAATTGTATTGAAATCTTTACATGTATTCTTCTAGTGTTTCATTGTCTTTTGCGGTCATGTTAAAGATTTCGTTTTTTAGGTCGCGGGTTCGGCAATCGTCTTAGTATTTAGGGAAAGAAAGGCATTCTTCATTTGGTCCCAATTGTTTATAGTTCCCCCTCCCCAACCCCATGAACGTGGGGATAGCGTCCCTTTCGGTGGAGGGGAATAATTTTAATTTCTAGGGATCGGTGGTGTAATCATATCTCTGCATAAGACATCAAAATCAAATAAGAATGCATCGGGATATTTTGTGGTTAATCCATGAAAGGCGAGATGTTATGCAAGGGAATGGATTTCATAAGGGCATTGACGGCCTTGATCAATGATGGGGTACTCCAATGTTGATGTCTATAAATTTTGATTTTTGATTATTTTCCATTTGATCGAGGTGCTGAAATCTTTAGGAATTTCTTGATCTGGGGGGGAGATTTTAATAGGCTTGGAAGGTGAATGTGGTGAAGGTTTTATATCACTTCCACGATGCAGGATTCTAAGGAGTTCTATTTCGATTACTTCTTGAGGAACTGGGTATCTCTATGTGAATTTCTCTAGTTTCTCCTCTTGCCTTCTTGCAAATTGCAAAACCTCCTCTTTGAAAAGGTCAATGTTTTGATGAATGGCGGTTTGCGAGGCTTTGCTCGGACCCTTGTCTTGCTGTGAATCTCGGCGTAGGCTACGGTGTTGAGGCATTTGCACCGAGGGGTATGTTATGATTTTGTATGGGAGTGGTTTTTGATCTATAGATGTGATTGATTTCTTAATGATTTAGAGTATTTTATGCTCTTTTTGTCCTCCCAAGGATCCTTGGGTCCTTTGGGTTGTGATGCCGTATTTGATTTTGAGGTTGTTTCTATCTTTTTCTTGAGCATAAAATAGGAGCACCTATCACATAGTTCTGTCACAGTTGCTAACTAGCGGGCTAAAGGGCAAGCATGTTTCTTACCGATACGCGAGTTCTTACCTTTCACTTTCAATACCCAATTCCTCATGACGATGGAAAAAGAATGAATTAAAGGAGATAACTCTCAAACTCTCCCGTGATGGCGCCAAAATGTTGAGTTGGATAGAGGTGAATTTTTGTGACAACTCTATTGTACCTTCATTTAATTATCAACCGGGGTAAGTCTTTTTATTTGAAGTTTCGACACAGTATATGCGAGTTAGCGATCTCATGATTGCTTTGGCTCAATGTTCGGAAGGAATTACTATCTTTGGAAGTTTTTGATCCTAAAGAAGATGTCTTAGATGAATGACTGCTTTATTCCCAAAGGTAAGGGGATTTGAGGTTTCTCTACCCAAGATTGACGTGGGGCTACGCTAAAACGAACAGGTAGATAAATCAAGCGGGGAATTGAAATGATAGTAATGAAATTTAAGCGAACGAGTAGTCTAACTAAATTGTTTTAGACATGGAATTGAATTGAATCGATGACCTAGCGATCTAAGTAGTAATGAAGAAGCTATTCGGCTAGAAATATAACTAGAATAGTGACTATTTGTGTAATAATGAAACATCGATTTAGAAACTATATTCATTGTGCAATAATGAGAAACGACGATGAAGCCCAGAAATATAACTAGGCTAGCACTTAATAATGAAGGCACGTTATAAATAAGCATTACATATAGGCATTAACGATAATGGCTTATTAGGTAGAACTAAACTAGTAACGTGAATAGCAATAGAATTGATGAATGCAGATAACTCATGCATTTATCAAACTGCATTGTTTTGCAATGAGTTCTCTGCTTGTAAGACTTAATTAAACAGCATTGTCAATTGGTTAATTGCTTTATTATGCCACACAATGCATGGAGATGTAGAATGTTGAAATCAATCTTTCTACGGCCTAGAAATTAAATATCATGACAATAAATGAACCAATATTAACAAAACATTATCGAATGAGATTTCACTTTGTCTCATTCACAAGAACGCACTTACCAAATGATTCATTAAAGAAGAAGCGCCAATTATATCCGGCGACATGTATTAAAACTGCACCAAGTTTACGGATATCGATTGTAACTTTTTTAGAACACAGCAAATGTGCGTGGAGCTCCTAGAGGGTTGGACCCGGACCTAGGAAGCCTCGGCAGAGTAAACTTCGGAAGATAGTTAGTCAAACTCTGCAGTACATCCCGGAATGCTACGGAATATAATTAGACCAAATTGTTATGTATTTTCTATTATCGAATTTCCTCTCATTCTATTATTTTCCCCTTTAAAGGCGATCTTCGGAATTTCGAGAATGTATCTCGATCGGCCGGCCATGCGCTTGGCTATCGTTTGAGTTCTTGGAATAAATCTAATCGTTCGCATTCTGGTAATTAGATTTGGAATTCTTTGTCCTTGCGTAAATGGGATTGGCTTTATTTTTCTATTGGTTTATGCATTCTAGTTTCACATAGTAAAAGAAAAAAAGATTCTGAACAACATTATAAATCGTCCTTTCTATCATTAGTCTGATTGTTCTATTTTCATGATTTTCATTCCTTATTGTTAATATGAAGAGGGATTTTCTTGAAATTACAATATGATTTGCAGTATTTAATGGGTGAAAATCATACCTTAGTTTGGGCCCAACAATCATTTTAGGGTCATTCTAGGCCATCTCTTTGGCTTGAGTGTCTCATATTTTGAGCATTTTTGTACTTGTTGTTCACCTCCCATATAATAAAATGGTTCAGCTTCTCTGTATGTTATGTTGTTGTCTTTAGTTTTATTGTTTATCATGCTGCAATTCTCATATTGTGTTTGAGTATTACTGCATTCTCCCTTTTGGGATATTACAGTGCTTAATGTAACCAGGTGCTTAATGCACTAGCCGTGGGTGCTGAATTTTCTTGTTGAATATCAATACTCCCTCACAACAAGAAAGGGATTATCCTTCACCCCGATCCTATCTCTATGGTATTCAAATTTTCTCCTGGTGAGCGCCTTCATCAGAATATCTGCATCCTGATCTTCTATGGGAATGTACTGAAGCAACATTATCCTTCTCTGAACATAGTCTCTAAGAATATGGTACCAGATATCTATATTCTTGGACCTATCATGAAACATAGGATTAATCAAGATTTTAATGCAACTCTGATTATCACAATGAATCATTGTCGGAACCATCTGAGAACCAAACAAACCAACCAAGATATTTCTCATCTAGATAGCCTCACATGCAACTTGACTTGCTTCCATGTATTCCCCTTCAGCTAAACTAAGTGCCACGGATCGTTTCTTCCTGTTGTACCAAGAAATTGTTATCGATCTAATGCTGAAGATCCCTTTTGATGTGCTCTTTCTATCTGATGGGCTGCCAGCCCAATCTACATCCATGAAACCATGCAGCTTCACTCCCTTTTTCTGTCTGTACCACAGACCATACTCTTATGTACCCCTCAAGTATCTCAAGACATGTTTCCCCGCCTTCCAAAAGAGCTTGGTAGGCTTAACAATATCTTGACTCAGTTGGTTAACTGCTTAGAAAATGTTCAGTCTCATGTTGACCAAATACATTAGTGAACCGACTAACTCTCGATAGACATTAGCATCCACTACCTCTCCAGAAGTAGCATCCTCTTTCCTCCAATTCCCTAGAAGAGGAGTATCCATGGGTTTGCAACTCTCCATGTTAAACTTACCCTATATCTCCTTTGCATACTTTCCTTGAGACACAAAAATTTCACCATCCCACTGCCATATTTCCAATCCATGGAAATAATGAAGGAGTCCAATGTCCTTCATTTCAAACTCCCTTGCAAGATCCCTCTTTCATGAGTGTATCAGCTGCTCATCACCAGTAAAAATTAGATCATAAACATAAAGAACAATTATCAATATCTTACCCTCAACCACAATCTGGAACATGTTTACATCTTCTTCACTTTTGGTGAAGCCCAATCCAATGAAATAGCTGTCTATCTAAGTGTACCAAGCACGGGGTGCTTGCTTCAGCCCATACAGTGCTCTTTTGGGTCTACACACATGCAACTCACTGTTGAAGACTTTGAAACCTTCAAGTTGCTCTATGTACACCTCTTCCTCAATGAGCCCATTGAGAAATGTAGTTTTCACATCGATCTGATAAATGCATCGGCCCATTTGTGCTGAGAGTGAAAGGATGGATCTTATGGAAAAGTACCTTTGATGAGGAGATCATATCCATTGTTCAAAAATTCTCAAAAATTAAAGTGCTCAAAATTTTTTGCAACCTGGGCGACTGGAAAGGTCTCATTGTTGTGATTATGGCACCATGAACAGTTTGCAAAATAGAGGTCGCATGCAAAAGTTATAAAGGTTTGAAAAGCCTAGTAAACTCCAAAAAAATGACTTTGACCAAGTTTGACATGGAAATTTGAAAAATCAAAAAGAGAATATTCTAGGGAATATTCCCCAAAATATTCTATAAGGGCCAATTGCAATGCAACAAATGGTAGCGTACAATTTGAAATTTGGTTGACTTTGTGTTGAAATGAGCCAATTAATGGCTGCCATGTGTCAGGCCCATAGGCTGCCACGTGGCCCCAGGCTTGAGGTCAAAATCCGTTGTAAATTTTTTTGGGAGCTATCGCATTTGAACGCAGGACCTACCTGCAACCACTGCACTCACCCACCGCTATGCCATAGGTTAGCTCTTAACCCCTAACTGCTCCACAGCAACTTAAACTTTCATTTGAATTTCAACGGTGGCAAAGGGGGCTAGCCCCCACTCTATGAGACCGGCACTACGAACCAGGGGCCAATCCAAATCGTCGGGGCATTTTAACCATTAACTCCGACGATTATTTCGCCACTTGTTCACATGCGGAAGACCCACAATAAATGTAACTACCAATTCAGCGGTTTGAACCAGCGGCTTCTACTGTCACATGCAGGTTAAAATTTAATTTAACTCCTAGTTTGGCAGTTTTTATGATTGGAGGAACCGCTAATTTCGGCGGCGAGCCATATTTGGTGGACTTAACCGGAGTTCCTCCAGTTTTGGAGGAGCTTTCCTAGGGGACATTGGGCAGTTTACTATTTTGGCCATAACCCCTTGGATATTTGACCAATTTTGATGAAGGAATAGTCAATTTTGGGTATTATAGAAATTATGAACACATTGGCAGAGGTTTCAGAGCCATCAAAGGTAATCTTGTGTAGGTTTAGCTTTAGGATATGTCATGGAGCCACTAGGGCCACTTGGGTGTTTTCAGTGTTTTGAGCATCCATTCTCTATTTTCTGCAAATGCATAGTTATTCCTAACTAATTCAAGCATTATGAAGCTATTTTTACAGAGAGAATAGCCATTTGATTATTTTATTCACATGTACTTACCATTTTTTAGAATTAATATATTAGGGACATGCCATTGGAAGCTTGACCAGCAGATGTAGCCCAGGAGGGGTGAACTGCTTCATCAAATTTGCTGATTATTGTTACATGTGATTTTTATTTCTCTTTTATTTACTAATTTATAGTTCTATAGAATAAATTTACATGCTTTAACCTCACACAGAAATCATTTTAACTAATTTTAAACAATTTGTTTCACCTGCAAAGTATAGAGAACCTTATGCACACAATTTAATTACTATCTGGATACTTAGCACATCAAAAATAATACATTCCATTCAGATCAAGTTGGTATCAGAGCTCAGGTTTAGCATTATGTTAATCTATAGTACTTTCTCTATTTAATCTTTGTGCAAATATTTTTTTAACAGTTTTCAAGAGTTTTAATGCTTACTAGGTTGAAGCTTAAGAGTGGAGAAGGTCAATTGGTGAAAGCTCAAAGTAATCCTCAACCAAGGAGGGCAAGAGTGACATTATCTCCACCTTAAATTTTACCTCAAAGAGAATTAGAAGAAGCCATAAGCATGACTTCAAGAGACGGAGAAATCCATGAAGAAGTTGATCCTAAAGAGGAAGAAAGAGTGTTCAGAAAAGAATTTCTTGACTTAACTGAAATGGTGAGAGTCCTTTATCAAGAAAGGAATGAGGATCCAAACTTCACAAGGAAGGAGAAGTATCGTAAAGAGGCCATAATGATGAAGATAAATCCAAGAAGGGTGATGGAGGAAATGGAGACAGTGGAAATTCGCCATCATCACCCTCATCTTCATCTTCAACATCCTCTACTTCATCTTCAGTACACCACAAGTCAAAGAAAACTGGTAAAAATCCTTTTCTAAAACTTGATGTTAAGTTTGAATTTCCAAAGTTTGATGGTGAAGTTAATGTAGAAAAGCTAGATAATTGGATTATGCAATTAGAGGTCTATTTGAGAATTCAAAATTTTCATGATGACGAAACCAAAATCCGACTAGCTTCATTGAGAATGGAAGGTGCAGCTCTTTTTTGGTGGGAAGCCAAGACAAAAGATGAGATCAAGAAATATGGTAAGATTATATTATCATGGTATGATTTAATTTCTGCAATAAAACAACAATTTTATCCATTAGCTCACATGCAAAAAGCCATAATGGACTAGCAAAATTTTAAACAATTGAAAGGAAAAAATGTTCAAGTGTATACCCAAGAATTTAGAAGAAGAGCTCTTTTACTAGGAGTAGATTTGCATAGCCAAGACACTTTACTCAAGTATATAGGAAGTTTACATAATTACCTAAGAAATACCATTCTCATGTTTAACCCTACAAGCCTAGATGAAGTTTTTGTTCAAGCCACACATTTAGAGGCAAGGGGAAAACAAAACTTAGATGGGAATGAGGAAAATGAGTTTAAAGGAAAATGAAAGAAAAAGAGAAATGAAAATAATAGAAAAGAGAAGGGAAAATTCTTCTGCAAAAAAATTTCTAAGACTAGCCATGATGAGGACCATTGTTGGAAACTTCATCCGAAGTTGAAAGTAGAAAGGTTTAAAACCAAGGAGAAAGGCAAGACAGTTGCAATATCTGAACAAGACCTATGGTCAGAATCAGGAGATGAAACAAAAATCATAGCTATGGGACTAAAGAACATAAAGGGGAAAGAGAATGAAATTAAACCCAATTATAGTATTTTAATTGTCACATAGAAGCTCCAAGTGAAGAAAAGAGAATTGAACTGTTTCATTTGAGGGTCATTTCCAAACATACCAAGGTTGACACACTATTTGACAGTGGGTCACGAGAAAACCTTATTTCTAAAGAATTAGTCAAGAAACTAAATCTTGAGACCATTCCACATACGAAACCATATCCTCTTGGTTGGCTTTTTAAGGATGCAAATTTACAGGTTTCAAAGAAGTGCATGTTGTGCTTTGCAATAACATCACATTTCATTGACATAGCTGAATTAGATGTTGTTCCGCTTGATATAACAGGTATGGTGTTGGGAAGTCCTTACTTGTATGACATGAAAGCTATCTTCCAATGCCATGAGAACAAGTACCATTTATTTAAGGATGGCAAGGAGTACATTGTGAGAGCTCATCGCAACAAACTAGACTCTTCTTTAGTTAATGCAGGGCAGATGAAGAGGCTTTTCAATGCAATTCAAAACTTGACATTGATGATGATTGAAAAAAGAGAAGTTTTATATACTCCTTTTCATGCAAATTTTGATGTAAATAATGAGTTGTTTCAGTTTGAATATAGGCTGTCTTTGAAAGAAGATGGCAAGCAGTTGCAGCAATCATCTTTGGTGTCGAATGGTGTTGAAAACAAAGTGTCATTGTAAGATGTTGAAAAGGTCCAAGAGAGGGAAAATAAACTTAGCAAATAAGGCGCAATATTCATTAATGATCATTGCTGGTTTCAAAAAGGCATGGTACTATGGCAAGGAAACTTCATCAAGAATCAACACAAGTTCAAAGCAAATTCAGCAAAAAATCGCTAGATGGACAAGATGCAAGGTGTTGAGCCTCAAAATTGTGCTTTCCTTCACCTCATTTTACCTCATTTTCCCTTTTCCATTTCTATCTTAAACCCAATTGATCAATAAATATAGTTAAAATTACTTCTAGAATGATTTACATGACTGACTTGTTGAATTTTGTGATTTTTGCCATTGTTAAGCATTTTTATTAGGAGCCAAATTGCGGGAATGCGGACATTGGTAACTGTAGGCGATTACAAAGTTTTCCTTCATGTTTGAGTATGTTCCGGAGTGGCCTCTTGAGAAAAAACCGCATGGGCATGATCCACGTCATGTCTACATGGTTCGTTGCTCATCATGGAGGAAGAAATGAATTACGGGTATGGTTTTGAACGTGGGGAACACATTTATGAAGGAAGACTCCTATATTAGGGCTTGTCTCGGTCCGGATGTCTTTTCTTCTTCCATGAAACCACTTCAAAGAGTTCTAACGTGATTCGGATAAGGAAAGACATTGTTCCTAAATTGTTGTAATTATTGTTACGTGAATTTGCTTTATAAACTCTTGGGGAAAGCGAGAGCTATATTGAAGATTTTATGTTAGATTTGCTTTGCTAGATTTTGTTTAAACTACGTATTTACGTCCTTGAAGACACGAGTGTTATGTTCAAACTATTACTCATTAATGGACGAGACAAAGTTATTTTTAAGGCGTGATTTAATTTGGAGTTGAATGCGAGTCAAGTGGTAGAGGGCCACTGCCTGCACGGTTATTTTACAAATAGAATTAGATAAGTTTTCCTAGGCTGCACTTCATTTTGCATTTTGAATTGGTAGTTGTTTTTTTTTAGCTACGTAGTCGTATTCATTCTAGCTCTTCCACGAAGACACTCTTCCAACGATTAAAATGATGAATGTTGAATGACTATGGTATTGTATAATTAGGAATTGAATTTATAGTTGTTTTAACTTGTAGCCTCTTTGTAGTTATATTCATTCGAAGCTCTTCCACTGAGAAGACACTCTTCTGACAGTTATAATGATGAATGATGAATGTTTATGAAATGGTAGGATTTAGTTGTAGTTTTTGTTGTTCACTATCACGGTCACACTTGTTCTAATCACTCTTCTGAGAAGAAACTCTTCCAAGAAATTCTTAAGAAGTTCGAACATGAGCGTGATAATGAATGATTTAGTTGTGTGTTTGTCTTCAGTATCATCTCTTGTTCTTTCTCTTAACGCTTTCCCAAGACATCATAATGACGAGTAGGGTATGGATGTGATAACTTAGTTTTTCATTTGCTTTCGGTCCATTTGCTTTCAATTGCACTCAAGTACGATCGAAATTGTTCTACCTCTTCCAAAAGAAGGAACTCTTCCAAAATAATCACTAATGGCCAAACAAACCAGTTGTGTAACTTCATAGAATAATGCATGTTAGTATAGTTAGAATGCTCACGGAGTTTCATTGCATTTAATTCATGTTCGGTTACTTTGTTTCAAGTTTGATGATGACTTATGATTGACATTGTTCTGAATTGATGGCATCTTAGGTTCATTCTTAGATTAACTCATTATGCTTGCACTTCATATTCAAATTGTCTTCCATTGCACAATAGATTACTTTAGTTGTTAGGATTAACAAAACTGACCTTCGTATTCACAAACATCTTCTTGTTCTAAAATCTACAAATGATCTATAGCCATAGGAGACGAAGACAACATCCTTTATAGGTACGAAATATCTCTGCAATTTCCTCATCATTTTATAAACGGAGGCTTCTTCCTCGAAGACACTTTGAGAAAAGAAACTAGCCAACTCTTTGAGTATAGGTTCTGTGACATTGATTAAATTCTTGAATAGAACTAAGAATTAGTCATAGAATAGAAGAGCTTAGAACAAAATGTTGCATCATGGTGAATTAGTGTTTAAGCTGTCTGGTTAGAGAACTTACATATTTGTTATTTCTCAAGTTTAGCTTGTGTCATCTTGCTAAAAGTCATTATCAAGCTTGTGCTTTTATTTAGTCATAGTTTAGATTACGCGGTGTTTCCAATTGCATTTGCCATTCCATACATTAGGCTTAACTGCATTTTGACCACCAACCCCTTTCCACTAGTTTCTAGATATTTCCATTGTGAACATAAAAATCACCAAAAGACAAAAAACATCATAAATCATCACAAAGATAAAACATCACAAAACACTACACCTGACGCATTAAGAAACAAGCACCTAGGTACATATGGTACACTTCACTTCGTAGGTTTACAAAATCACAGTTGTGATTAAATGAGCTCGGTTTAGGAACTCGATTGAGACCCAACATTTTAGCGCGCGTTCTTTAAGTGAAAACTAGGTAACATTTGTTTCTTAGCATCCAAAAACAATTTTATGCGTAAGGGAGAGAGATTCAAGGAAGATTTATAAGCATCGAGCCGAGAAGTTTGATTTCTAGAACACCACTTGTTTCATCTAGACGAGAACTAGTACACACTGGCATTCAAGCCACTCTTTGTCCTTTTCTTGATCCTGGACTTCTAGAAGATCTAAGGTCACCTATTCCATCGGAGAAACCTTCCACTTCATCCACTAAACACGCCATAGAAGAGAATCTAAAAGACTCTGTTAGGGACACGTCTCTTTCTACTTCTACGGGAGAGTCAACCATGGCGAGAAGAAGGAGGAGGAGGAGTTGTTAATGGAGAACATACATTGGTAGGTGGGGGTAGAGGTAGAGGAGAAGGAGGAAGGAGAAGGAGGTAGAGGTGCGGATAGGAGGAAGTTGGAATAGGAAGCTCTTTTGGGTTCCCCATACTTGATGAAGAAACCGATACAACCATGAAAAACATTTCACCTTCGTCGCCCGAGACTTCTATGGACTTAAAGGCGGGATCCACGAAACTTTCTTATTCGAATTTGAAGTCTTGTGTAGGACTTATGACTACCTACGAAGATGCTCCAAAAATTGAAATTATTTCCTTCAACTGCGAAGACAGGCATTGAAGTGGTTTATGATCTAAACGGTAGTTCTATTAGAACATGGGAAGACATGAAACAAGCATTTCTAGAGAGATACTTGGATTATTGTATGGGTAATCATAAGGAAGAAGTGTTCGAGATGTTACAAAAAGAAGATGAAAACTTAGAAGATTTTGTTGGAAAGATTTAAATACAACATAAAAAGGGCACAGTAAAACCTAAGTCCAGACACTTTAAAAAGCTCTTTTTGTTTGAAAACAATTAGGGATGAATGGTTGGATATCCTTAACATGATGGGAAAAGGATATATCACAACTCATTACCTAAAATATACGAGTTATGTATCGACCTTTCCCGAGGAGGAAATCCCAAGCGTCGGAATCGAGAGATCCTCTTGCTCTTGCGAGGCAAATAAATCTTCATGCAGAGCCGATGAGTAGATCGGAAATAGGACATATGCTTGATGATTTTAAATATGACATCTTAGGGAGTCTTAGTGAACAAATAGACACCCTCGAAGATACAAAAGCAAGCAAAAGTACAGAATCGATGCCTTGGCAATCTTTTGTCCCAGAATGTAGGAAGAAACATGCCTTGAGAGAGTGTCCTCTAGATGTAAAAGTTGTAGAAACTTGTGTTATTTGTTCGAGAAGCATGAGACCAAGAATTGTCCTTCTCTTCCTGGTCTCAGAGCTGTTTCGGAAGAAATTCCCTACGATTCACGAGTCTCTTAATTTTGTATCTAAAGACCTTGGCGGGGATCTCGGTCTTACAAGGATTCCATGATCAAATGTATAATCAACCTCCACCTTGGAATTCTTGGCAGCAACCTTGGCCCAATTTCAAAATCAATCTCAAGCTTAGGCACAAGGATCACAAAGGTCCCTATGGAAGATACTCTCATATTATCGGTATCCACCATCCTATCCACCATATCCACATTTTTATCCTCAAAATTCCTGACAAAATTTTCCTCAAAAATCTTCGACAAAATTTTCAACAACATCATCGAGAACCAACACATCAAAATCAACCACTTCCATTACCATTCCCTCAAAAATCGAATCAATTTCGATAAAACCCATACCAAACCCCAATAATAGAACCCTCGAGGCCATACATGATAGAAGGACAACCATTTCCAACATTTAATTACTCCTCACAGACCTTGGTGATGTTGACTTGGAGATGCCGGAAGGATACTTGAGAAGAGGAAGCATACATGATCATCTGAAACAAGATAATTCGAGGAAGACTCACTACGAGTTAATAAAAAGTCTTGAGGAAGATACATCCTTTCAAGACCAAAACATTGAAAAACTAAAACAAAAAGAATCCGATAAATCCAACTCCGGTATTGAAACGACCATCACATCTATACATACCTCCCTTTAGGAAAGACTACAAATTGATAAAGGTGTGAAAAAACAAATAATGGTGCCTAATTATGATTTCTTGGATGAATTGAGAAATGTTGCATTAAATTCCATTGTGCAGACCATCAAAGAAATCCCAATTTTTAATGAAACAATAAAGGAGTTGAGTATAAGGAACAAAGAAAAAGAATAAGAGAAACCAAGAAAATTCAAGTTTGGTGGGATAAATAGCAGGACATTATGATGGGTAAGATTACTATTCCAAAATTACCTTGACTCGGGAAATCGAGTTGTCAAAATTCACATCAATGGAATTGAATTCAAAACACACTCATTGACTTGGGAGCGGCAATAAATATCATGAGTAGGCAGTCTGGACAAACTGAAACTTCCTAATCTTCTCTTTACACCCACACTATTACAATTAGAAGATAGATGCGTGATCGGACAGGATGGGGTAATAGAAGACATTCCGGTGTCCCTAGACTCTTGGGAGTACACGTGGATTTCATGATCCTAACACCCAAGAATAATCTGAAGCCATCCTGATACATACTAGGAAGACCTTGGTTGGCTACGATGCTTTTATTAGTTACTTGGGTCCATTGATATGTATATTTCGATGGTAGTTCAACAAAGAAATTCACTTTATATCCTCCGGTAGGACAATTCTGATCTAGATGACACTCAATGGATAGAGGATGAAGAATATTTACAACCACTCTTCACAATTTCGAAATTAGTGAAGATAATCAAATTACGAATGCTACAGAAAACTTTGAATCTTCTCCAGTACAAGCAAGAATCATTTCAAGAGAGATCAATTGTTGTGTAACCGGCTCCAAACATAGAAGAAAATATATATGAACGCCTTGAAATAAGCCACTTCGAGGGGGCAACCTCCGATACATTACATAAATGCACAATTCTTGGATGATACAAAATGAACAAAACCTCCTTCTATATATGGGAGTCCATGGGGCCATATAATCCTAGTGGGGCCACAATGTAATCCTAGCCGACCCTAACAATAATAATGTAAGGGCACAATAATAACAATATGGGGGATTCTGGGGGTACAATAATAACAATAAGGGGCTACACTAACATAATAAGGGGCTACTATTAATATAGGGACTTAACATGCCTCTCCTTCAAAAAAGTGTTGTCCTCGATGTGGTGACTGCAGGTATACGTATAAAATTCTCATCCTCCCATGTAGAATCTTGATGGGTAGTTCTTCCACTTGATGAGATACTGCGAAGTGATCGATTAGTAGTTGTCGGATTCTTGTTTCCATGGCAAGCACGGTTCCAATATTATTTTCCTTCCCTCATCGAGAGTTACGGCAATATTGTTTGATATTTGGAAGATTTTCTCCTATAACCTTCTTTAGCGTGACATGAGCTGGATGTACTCGCGAAGAAGTAGGAAGCTCCCGATTTGTATGCCATAGTACCGATCTTTTGCAACACCTTGTAAGGACCATAGTACTTTGAAGCGATAGGCATTTTATTATCCTTCTTAGCTTGCTTGAGGACATTGTTTATATAGTTTGTAGAAACGTAAAAATACCAATCTCTATATCCAAAACTTCTCTACATTTAACGATGTTGATGCACTTTGTTGTTTCATTAGGTTGCTGGAATTAGGTTATCCTTTAAGAGTTGGAGAACTATGACGTGCTCGACGTGATCTTGCTGGCAGACCTTGAATTTTCACTTAAAGATGATGTGATCGATGGTGGATGATATCCATAAAGTGCCATAAATGGGGTCATTTTCTTCTGTGATATGGAAGGAAGTGTTATACCACCATTCGGCGAGAGGTAACCACTTGACCCATTGTGTTTGTTTATCGGATACAAAACAACGAAGATATCCTTCCAAACATTTATTTACTATCTCAGTTTGACCATCAGTTGAGGATGATAAGATGAGCTATGAGCTAATTTAGTACCCAAGAAAATAACTCTGTCCAAAAATTTCCCGTAAAATGGGATCTCTGTCGCTCACAATAACCCTTGGGCTTCCATGTAGCTTTGAATTACATCCCTGAAATGTAGTAGCAAGCATGCTTGCTTTAAATGGATGAGATAATGCACAAAAGTGTGCATACTTGGTAAGTCTATCAACTACCACCATGATGACATTCTTTCCTTCGAGACTTAGGTAAACCTGTGATAAGAATCCATTGAAATCTCCTCCCAACGGCGACTTGGAATGGATAAAGGTTGTAGAAGTCCGAGGTCCTTATAGTGTCTCCACTTTGTGGCAAACCAAACATTCGCACGAACTTTTGAATATCGATTTAAGGCCATCCCAAAAAAATTCTTTCTTCACCTGTGGTAAGTTTTAAAAATCACGGTATATCTAAAGGAGAAGTGTACGAATTCGAAGAATCTTTTGTTTTAGTTTGGAATTCTTTTAAAGGTAAACGGTCTTTGTACCATAAGGAATCATTTTCCAACTAAATGTATCGGATGTCTTAGGATCTTCTTTAACGACTTTTGAATGAGTGTCCATACATCTTTGTCCTTCTTCCATTCATCTCTTGCTTCGGTTATCCCAATACGGGTTGGATAATAGAAATGGCACAAAGCAATGCTTCCACCTCTTCATTCTTTCTTGAGAGTGCATACGCAACAACATTAAGCTTACCTTTTTTGTAGATTATTTCAAAGTCGCAACCCAACATCTTTGTGACCCATTTTCTTTGCTCTTAGAATAGTCTTTGTTCCAAAAGGTGTTTCGGACTATCATGATGGGTTTTACCTTGAAGTGTCTTCCCATTAGGTAAGTTCTCCATTCTTTAGTGCATGCGGTATTGCTAACATTTTCCTTCTCATAAATAGGTTACATCAATACTTTCCTTTGATTGGACGCTTTGAAAAGAAATGGGTCTTCCATTCTGCACATTAAAGCTGCACCAATTCCATTTCACGAGGCATCACATTCCACAATGAAGGTTTTGTGAAGTACGGCGTAAGCTAAGGCCCAGGTGCTAGGCACATTGCCTCTTTAAGATGTTCAAGGCCTTAGTTGCTTCGAGGTCATGAAAATGCATCTTTCTTCAATAATGTTGTTAGAGTGCTTTGCTATTCTTCCATAATTCTTAACAAACTTACGATAATAGCACAGTAGCAGAAATCCTACTTATTTGCTTTATTGTCTTAGGGACTTTCCATTTCATGTGGCTTTAATTTTGTTAGGGTCTACTTTAACACCCTCGTGGGATATAATATGACCCGGATATTCCACCTCTTGTACTCCGAAGAAACATTTGGATGCTTTGCATATGGTGGTATCTTGGGATAGTTTCGACACTACTGTCAACATGCTCAACATGATCCTTCCAAGACTTGCTATAGATTAGTATATCATCCAAAATGCTGCTTTAGAGCACCTAAGGAGGGTTTGAAAATGGAATTCATCGACCCTTGAAATGTAGAAGGTGCATTAGTGAGCCAAAAGGCATGACCAAAATTCATAATGACCCTCATGAGTTCGAAATCTTGTTTTGGAATATCTTCGATCTTCATTCTTATTTGATGATATCACGGGCTTGAAGATCGACTTGGTAAAATAAATTGCTCCATGTAATTCATCCGATAATTCATCAATCACGGGAATGGGAAATTTATCTTTAATGGTGAGCTTATTGAGCTCCCTATAATGCGGACACATTCGCCATGATCCATCCTTCTTGTGTACCAATACTACGGGGAGCGGAGAAAGAACTTTGACTAGGTTGAATTATGTTTGCCTCCTAACATTTACGCAATCATGCGTTCAATTTCGCTCTTTTGGAAGTAAGGATATCTATGAGGCTTGGGATGTTTGAGAGGAACACTTCCTGGAATCAAATGAATAGCATGATCATGATCACGAATAGGTGGGAGTCCTTTGGGAGTTTCAAACACCTTGGAATGATTGTCCAAAGACTTGTTGGAGATACGCGAGAAATAGATGATTTTGATGTTGGAACTTCTAGTGAGCATAATTGTCTTGATTACGCCTCGTTGTTCTTTCTTTAGAAGCTTTGTCATGCCATTAGAGCTTATTATCCTTCCTGGCTTCCCTTGATACCCCGTAATTCGACTTCCTTTCCTTAGAAAGAATTTCCAAGAAAAGTTCTTGAGAAAATTAAAAGCCTCTCCCCAAAGATTGTAACCATTGTACTCTAGTACAACATCGGCACCTCCCATGGGAATGGAAAGCATTGGACTAGTCAACACATATTCCCCCATGGTTAGCTTGATGTTATTGCATTTTCTGAGAACAATTTGCAGTTCCTCCATTTTTAACCATCACTTGACATTGGGAGTGTTGGGTATAGGGGCACATTGTTCCTTGGCTACCTTACAATGAATAAAATTATGGGTGCTACTGAATCAATCAACACTATTACCTTTCTCTTCTTGATTTGTCCTTTTATCTTGAGGATTTGAGGAGTGAGTAATTCACGCAGTGCATTACACGATATGGTTGGATTCATTTCTTCCTCTTACGGGGTTGGTTCATGGTGTATATCCTCTTCTTGTTCATTTTCTTCTTCCTCTTCACAATCTATGTAAAATAATTTCTTCTCAATACCACTTATGACCTTTAGTGTGTTGCTATCTGCTTGTAGCAAAGCCCTTTGCTCTTTTTCTTCCAATTGTTGTGGTGTCAACCTTGTGGTTGTGGGAAATCTAGATGTAGCCACACTTCCTTCTTTATAGGAATTGAGTAGTAGACTTCCTTGTTGCCATAATTTTACATTCAACTTTTCTTGCCTTTGAATGCCTTCTCTAATGAATCGGGTTCGAACACGAACTTCATGTTGAATGTTATCCTTTAAAGCTGCCTAAGAAGAGATCAATCTGTAGTCCTCTGAAATATCGGTGCCATATACTCAATTTTTGGAAGTCCTCAATCATGCCCCACTAAACCCTTTTGTTTGAGATTTATCAATTGGGTAAAGAAGGTGTTGCTCTTTGTATCCTCATAATATTATATCATTTTTTTCTCCGTAAAATTGACCAAGTATTGAATTTTTACGGGAACAAAGCCATCGATACCATACAAATGTATTTTGTTCTAAATGTAAAGTTGCAATGCGTACCTTTTGTGTGTTTTGCACATTATGGAGATCAAAATATTGCTCTGTCTGTAGTATCCATGTTGGGGATCCTTTCCATCAAACTTTCTCATATCCATTTTTTGGAATATGGTGGTTGTTTCCACCAGCATTAGAGTTCCATGGGAAATCATGATTAACATTTATTTTGTTCTCATCATGAGGTTCTTCTACTATCTTTTCACAAGTAGGAAAAATTTCTTGTGTCAACTTGGTCAAATCTTCGATATGCTTTAGATCATTCTTCATGTTTTCATGTTGTTTTCCATGTTGTCTTTCATGTCATCCATCTTAGCTTCGATGCCTTCCATGTCATCCATCTTAGCTTCATACCTTTCTTCAAACCGTCCATCTTCACTTCACGCCATCCTTAGTTTCATGCCTTTCTTCAAACCATCCATCTTCAACCCCGCCTTTCTTCACTTCCATTTCATTTTTGTTGCTCTTTAGGGTAGGAAATTTGTTTTTATACTTGTAATTTTGATAGATCATGTTTTTGCAATTCTTCATCTTCATGAGTCATGGTAGAGCCTTCTAAAAGGCTTAATGGAGTGTTGAATTATTTTTAGGTGCCATTTTAGAATCCAATATGGATATCTATTCTACAATAGGCCCTTGCAATCAATTCGATTTGATTCTTCGAACAAGACTTATGCAATTAGGAAAAAAAAATACACACCTTTTACTTGCTTTGAGGAGCTCGATATTGAAATTGTATTATCTACGTGATTGAAGATCTTCAATATCTGAAATTCTAACACTGAAGTAGCCCTTTAAAATTCTCTTTTGAATGCCGGGTAAAACTTTGATTTGGATTCTCCAAGACAAATTTGTGTCGATCTTCCTGATGACCTAGTGCAGGACTAGTTGATGCAGAGCGAATTTGTACGACTTGCCGTGTCACTGTTTTGTCCTTTGTCTCTACTGAAATTATTAGTAGAAACTTCGGTCTATTGTACTTGCGACCACTTTTTACGGCACTTCAATCCGATGCCCGAGAGGATTATTGAGAGTTTTCCACGATCACCTCTTTTGAATGCAATTGAGAACTGAAAAAACACTACCTTCCCTGGAATCATATCTCCAAAAATATTGCGAATCAAGATCTGAAATTTTTTGACGAATTTCCTCAGGATTTCAAAACTTCTTGTATGAATTTCAGACTCACGAACCTTCAGCGAAAACAAATTTAGCAGCACAAATGCCACGATGACCTGTTTATGAGCACGAAAAGATACCTAACTTCCACAGATGATATCTCCTCAAATATTGCGAACCAAGATCTGAAATTTTAGACAACCTTCCTCAAGATTTCAGCTTCTCACCTAAAAATTTCAACCGGAAGCCGTAGAAAAAAGTTATAACGAAAATGCCACGATGACCTGTTTGGAGCAGCGAAACCACAAGTCCCAAGCTACGATACCAAATGTTGTGTAACTTGACTCCAAACGCAGAAGAAAGATATATGAACGCCTTAGAAATAAGCCACTTCGAGGGGCAACCTCCAATACATTTGCGATACGCAGACTTCTTGGATGATACAAATGAACAAAACCTCCTTCTATATATAGAGTCCATGGGGCCATAATATAATCCTAGTGGGGCCACTGATATAATCCTAGCCGACCTAACAATAATAATGTAAGGGCACAATAATAACAATATGGGGGTTACAGGGGTACAATAATAACAATAAGGGGGGCTACACTAACATAATAAGGGGCTACACTATTAATATAGGGACTTAACACCAATATTGAATTCTTGTCATCTAGGCAGATGTCTCTTCATTCTATGGACAAATTTGGCAATCTCTGAAGTGAAATTTTCCAGGCAAACCTTGAACATAAACAAAACCTAGAAAAATCTCAACAAGAAGAGTTAGTCAAAGTATTATAGAGACATTCATACATATGCATGGGAAAATACAGCGACATGAAAGGGATAAAGTCCCAAAGACTTGTACTCATCACATCTATATAGAGGCAAATTGCAAACCAATCGAGACGACCTCGAAAACGGATGAATCCAAATCTTAGGGAAATTGTCAAGGAAGAAGCGCAAAAATTATTAAATGTTAATTTCATCTATCCTATTTCGAACCCAGTCGGTGGGTTTCTCCTTTAGTAATTGTACCTAAGAAAAATGGAAAATGGAGGGTGTGTGTTGACCTCACAGAAAGGCTTGAATAAAGCTACTCTTAAGACCATTTTTCCCTTACCTTTCATGAATCGAAATTAGATACATTAGCAGGTAAAAAGTACTTTTTTCATTCTTAGATGGGTTCGTGGTTACAATCAAATCCAAGTAGCACTTGAAGACCAAGATAAAGCCATTTACTTGTCCTTGGGGTACCTATGCTACTAAGTGTGCCATTTGGGTTATGCGATACCTCTGACATTCAAAGGCGGTATTAGAATTTTTTACGTCCCCAATACATTGTTGTGTAGAGGTGTACATGGATGATTTTACGGTTTATGGGGATACGTTTGAAGAGGCTTTAGAAAACTTGGAAAAAGTCTTAAAAAGATGTCAAGAAGCAAACCTTTCACTTAGTCATGAAAAATGTTTTATGATGTTCCTTTGAAGGTATTGTTTTAGGGCACCACATTTCGGGGATAGGATTAGAGTTGATGGGCGAAAGTTGAAGTCATTTTCTAACCTATCATTCAAGTTGTCAAAGAGATGTTAGAAGTTTTCTAGGATTTACGAGGGTATTATCGGAGATTTGAAAACTTCACCAAAATGTTTATCTCCTCTCTTCAAATTACTCACCAAAGATTGTGAATTTAAGTGGACTTCGATTGCCGAGTTAGCTTTTGAAACACGAAAACCAAAATTTCTGAAGCACCTATATTAAGGGAACTAGCGGAAGTTACCTTTTCATATCTCTGACGGATGCTTGCGTCTGACTTTAGGAGCGATGTTAGGCAGAAAGATTTAATTCCCTATTCCATCTATTATATCGGTAAAAATTTGACTCCCTGTGATTAAACTATCTTGTAAGCGAAAAAAGAGTTTTTAAGTTTGGTGTTCATGCCATTAACAGTTTAAGACACTATATAAGGGCTATGAAACTTTTGTTCCTGGCAGAATCGTTACGCGATTAGATACTTAATGAATAAATCGATCACTAATGGCGAGTTATAAGATGGTTGTTATTATTACGGGAATTCAACATTACTATTCTAGATAGGCACAGGAAAGCAAAACAACATGGGCGACTTCATCTAGAATTCAAAATATCAAAGATGACACAAAATAAAATAATTTAAATAAATATCTTTTTGCAATCTCTACTCAAACTCCATGGTTTGCTGATATTGCCAATTATTTAGTTGAAGAATTTCCTTCAATTATGAATGCAAGGGATAAAAGAAAAATCATTAATGATAATGCAGATATTCATGGGTCGCTAATGAGTTGTACAAAGACGAGTCCGGATTTGATCATTAGAAGGTGTGTTCGTGAAGATGAGATGCACGAAATTCTCGAGGCATGTCATAATGAACCTTGTGTGGCGGACACTTTGCAAATGGGGAATGACCTATAAGATCCTTAACTTAGGATATTATTAGTATATTTGTTTAAAGATGCGAGGGAGTATGTCAAAAGGTGTGATAGTTGCCAAAGGGTGAGGAAACCTTCTCCTTTAGGCGGTGCCATTACAACCTCAGGTACACATTGAACCTTTTTGAAGTGGGCTTTGGATTTTGTAGGACCTATTAGTCCTCCATCAGAACAAAAGAAATACATATTAGTTTGCACTGATTATGTTACTAAGTGGGTAAAGAAGCTAAACCATTACTTGTTACTAATGAATCATCGCCGTTACTTTTCTTTTTTGAGGATATTTTCACTCGTTTTTGGTGTCCCAGAAATTGGCTTACGGAATCAAGGAGCTCAATTTACATCAAGGCTAGTGGAGCAAATGATGAGAGGTACAAAATCGGTTATAGAACATCTACTCCTTATCATCCACGAAACAAATGGTCCGTGGAATCCACTAATAAAGTCATTGAAGGGATCTAACAAAGGCTGTTCATCTACATAGAAAGAGATTGGGTAGATAGGCTAACGAAGCCTTGTGAGCCCTATAGAACTACATGGAGAAACACAACAAGCCATACTCCTTATGAGCTTGTTTATGGAAAGCAAGTTTTGTTTCCCATAGGGTTCAAAATTCAAACATTCGAATGGCGATTCATTGAGACTTGATCCTATGGAGAGACGCAAAAGGCATATCTTGGAGCAAATTAATGAATTGGATGAGATCGAGACGAAGATCGTTTCAGAAGAGCAGGAAGTCTAGTCAACGGCAAAGGGCTAGATGGCATGACAAGTACATCAAGGAGAAAAAATTTAAAGAGGTGATTGGGCTCTCTTGTTTGATTCAAAATTCAAGGATTTTCAAGGGAAATTTTAGACATTGGCTTATAGGCCATATGAAATTATTCGAATTTTGATAATGGGGACGATAAAAATCGGAACTATAGATGAAGAAGAGATCACAACTTTCTTGTGAATTGTTCATAGATTGAAGCTATACAAGCCACTCTCAAGAGAAGAGTTTATTAAGAAATTCCCGAAAGACAATGATGTAGAGACAATGAAGAAAAGTCTCTCTTCTTCATCAACTTGATTAAATTTTACGAAGCATTTTCTCTTTTTGAAAAAAAAAAAAAATTAAAAAAATGACTGTAATGTGAGTATAAACATGAAAACCAATCATTGATTGGCATGTTTATACGAGAAAAGATAAGGTGAAAATCGAGTCTCTCTGACACTATAACTTTTCCCATTTTTGTTTATAGCGGTAGTATAAAAATCATAAGTTCGGTTACTTGTGGGTAACTTGGGTTCAGCTTTCATCTCACTCCATTCACTTATTCATCCATACTCCATCTCATCCATCATTCATATTTCACTCATTCCACATATCATTCATCTCATTCCATCTTCCATCCATCTCATTTCATGTCAAAATACAAAAATTTGATATCTTCTTGTAAGTGAATAAAATATGTCATGAATTGCGGTACGGCCCATATGTTCCTTCATTCCATTTCATAGGCAGATCATTCCATTTCACTATCCACTTCATACATATATCATAATCCATCATCCATTTTCATTCATACCACATAACATTTCATCCATACTCCAAAAACATTCCATTTTCATGATTAAAGTGTTCTACGGGGAACATTACGCGGCTCGGTGGACGTTACAACGACAGTTAACCATTTTCTTGACCAGTTATTTATGACTATAAACCACGAAGGCATCAACCAGGGAACATCGGAATTTCATTTAAAGAGACGTTGGGCATGGCACCATGGATGAAAGCATCGAAAGGAAGGTGAGGACTATCGAGGAGATGAGCGAGAGAAGACAAAGGCTACGAAAATCCAAATAAAGAGCGGTAACAAATTTAAATTACGACGCTTTAAAAGTTTAGCATAGTTTAGTTATGGATTATTCGAAAAAGGTTGTTTTAATTGTTTTATTGATCAAACACCAACAAACCCTCTACGGACTTTGGATTAAAATCTTCCATTTCAAATTTCATGTCAGAGTAGCATTAAGCGACTAAAAAGGCCAAGGTGTTTGAATTCTCCATGTCTCTTAACCGGATCATTCAATGATGATTCCCTCTGTAGTCGCAAAATCCTTGACGAGTCTTCAATCTGTCTGATCCCTCCACCTCACTCCGCTACTCCCATTCGCGTACCATTGCCATAACTTCATTAACCCATTCATTTTGAAGCGGAGATATTATTATCACTTGAGAGAAGAACGAAAGGGATATCAGTTTGAATAGCATTAAGCATTGTAAATGCGAGGCCGAGTAGAAGGGTAAATTTGGAAGTATAACGGTGTGAGGACTTGAAGCCACTTGATTACGTAGGCGGATAGGAAAAATATCAACGTAGGCGGAGATAAAATATCATTGTGGACGGAGTTTGAAGCATTTCACATAAACACATAATTGTAGCGGTGTGGAGTTTGAAGTCTTTTGTTACCAAAACCCAGAGTTTAAAAATTGAAACCATTCTTTACCGGAAGACAGAGGTGTTGCGGTGTTGAGTTTGAAGTCTTTTGTTACCGAGAGGCAGAGGTGTTGCGGTGTTGAGTTTGAAGTCTTTTATTGCAAAAGGCAGAGGTGTTAAAATACGAAACCATTTGCTACCAGAGCGAAGTATTGCACAAAGAAATTTACATTGTCTTGCTTTGTCCTTGGAGCCTTTATGACTCGAAATTTGAAATTGCTTTCATTATCAAAATAAAGGCATATCACTCCAAGTTCAATTGTGACAGGAAACACTGCTGGATAAAAGTTTGAAAGGCATTTTCCACTATAAATCGGAGGTATGTCATTCCAAAATTGAAGCCATTTTCATTTAGAGCTTGAGGCCATTTTCAATCGAAAGTAAAAGTCATTGTTTTGTGGGTAGAAGAGTGTTAATTTGATATTGAAAAAAAAATCATGGGTTTTTCATACGTAAAAAAATTTGGTGCTGTGAGTTCAAAATATTTAGAAAGGTTACCCATGATACCCAAAGAAAATGTTACAAAAAATAGGATGGCTTCAATTTTGGAAAAAAATTTAATGGCTTCATAAGGAAGTCACTAAAACATTTGCCACAAAGATCATTTTCAAGAATGAAGTTGAAGTAGGTGATGTCAGTTCTTCATCCCTTTGAAGTTTTTATTGCAGAGGCTACGGGATTTTGTTTGGAGAGATGGTTTAAAAATAGAGAATTCCTGATGACTCTTGGAAACAAATTTTAAAATCACCAAATATGGATGTTAGTGTATTCGAAAGGAATTCCCAGTCTTGCATTGAAAGAGCTCGTGGAGAAACATACTACTTCTTTTACAAAAATTTGTTACATGTGAGGATAGATATGGGACATTTTATGTCTACCACATCGGACTAATGATGCATTTTAAGGAAGACTTAAACCTACCATATTTCTTGCTTAGTACGAAGAAGATGGCTTCTGTGTTCGGAGAATAGTTGATTTTTAGAACAACCCTGTATCATCATGGTTTGGTCAAAATCTTGATTGAACATCATCTAGCTAAAACAAATGATACATGGGATGATTTCTTAATAGAAATCATTTGAAATAAAGAATGCATCACGAACCACGACTGTAAAAGTAGGAAATGGAGGGCTTCAAAAGTTGAAATTGACGAACGGATCCCCGAAAGGCTTGATGGGAAATCATTTTAGAGAAGTTGACTCGAATCAGAGGGCAACAGGAAAGAAGATAATCAAGAGAATGCGCACGAGAGAAAAGGAGAGATCACTCTCATCCTAGGAGAAGCCATGATTAAGGGAAAAGCTGAAGAAAACACCAATCAAACAAACGAAGTGTCAATATAGAAGATGAAGAAAGCACCCATTGAAGGAGATGATAGAGAGGATTTTATGAAGGAACCCACAAAAATTGATCCTTCTCGACGGGAAATTTATGACTATGTGGAAACTTTGGAGAGGAGAGCTTCGGAAAGCGGGAGAGAACACACGGGTCACTCCTTTATGCAGAATAGACATAACAAGGAAGGGATAGATATGAGTTGGAATTGCTGAATAGACACATCAAAATGAGAATGAAATTCTCAAAGATCAAATCAAGCTCAAAACTGATATGAACTCAACCTTATCCCTGCATATAGACAAAGTGGAGAGGACCAATGAGAAGTTGAAGACAAGGAACAAAAAGCTAATCAGGGCACTCACCAACCTCAGTTCAAACTTGTTATCAGGAAACCCAGAAGACCTCTAGCTTCCAGACAAAGGAGAAGAAGGGGATTAGATGTCCTTGCAGAAGCCTCTGAATTCATAGGATAATTTGCATGAGGACATGCAAAGAGACAACAATGGGGGTATGTTGAGCCTCAAAATTGTGCTTTCCTTCACCTCATTTTACCTCATTTTCCCTTGTCCATTTCTATCTTAAACCCAATTGATCAATAAATATAGTTAAAATTACTTCTAGAATGATTTACATGACTGACTTGTTGAATTTTGTGATTTTTTCCATTGTTAAGCATTTTGACCGGAACTAGCTGCAGAATGCAGACATTCCGTAGCTAACCGGCGATTCTGCAGCTGCCTTCATGTTTGAGTATGTTCCAGGTGGCCTCTTGAGAAAAAACCGCATATGAGCATGATCCACGTCATGTCTACATGGTTCGTTGCTCATCATGGAGGAAGAAATGAATTCTGGGTATGGTTTTGAACGTGGGGAACACATTTATGAAGGAAGACTCCTATTAGGACTGTCTCAGTCCAGATGTCTTTTCTTCTTCACGCAGCCACTTCAAAGAGTTCTAACGTGATTCGGATAAGGAAATACATTGTTCCTAAATTGTTGTAATTATTGTTACGTGCATTTGCTTTATAAACTCTTGGGAGACCGAGAGCTATGTTAGAGATTTTATGTTAGATTTGCTGCTAGATTTTGTTTAAACTCTGTGTTACGTCCTTGAAGACACAGAGTGTTATGTTCAAACTATTGCATCGTTAATGGAGCAAACAAAGTTATTTTGAAGGCGTGATTTAATTTGGAGTTGAATGCCGTCAAGTGGTAGAGGGCCCCTGCCTCTTGCACGGATTTATTTTGCGTAAATTAGATAAGTTTTCCTAGCTGCCTTTACGTTTTGCATTTGAATTGGTAGTTGTTTTTTTTTAGCTACTGTAGTCGTATTCATTCTAGCTCTTCCACAAGAAGACACTCTTCCAACAGATTAAAATGATGAATGTTGAATGACTATGGTATTGTATAATTAGGAATTGAATTTATAGTTGTTTTAACTAGCTACTGTAGTTATATTCATTCCAGCTCTTCCACAAGAAGACACTCTTCCAACAGATTATAATGATGAATGATGAATAGCTATGGTACGGTAGGATTTAGTTGTATTTTTTTCTGTTCACTATCACAGTCACACTTGTTCTAATCACTCTTCCACAAGAAGAAACTCTTCCAAGAAATTCTTAAGAAGTTCAAGACATGACCGTGATAATGAATGATTTAGTTGTGTGTTTGTACTAAGTATCATCTCTGTTCTTTCTCTTAAACGCTTGCCCAAGACATCATAATGACGAGTAGGGTATGGATGTGATAACTTAGTTTTTCATTTGCTTTCAGTCCATTTGCTTTCAATTGCACTCAAGTACACAGTCAGAATTGTTCTACCTCTTCCAAAAGAAGGAACTCTTCCAAAATATCACTAATGACGAACAAACAGATTGTGTAACTTCATAGAATAATGCATGTTAGTATAGTTAGAATGCTCTGGAGTTTCATTGCATTTAATTCATGTTCAGTTACTTTGTTTCAAGTTTGATGATGACTTATAGTTCAGCATTGTTCTAGATTAGTGGCATCTTAGGTTCATTCTTAGATTAACTCATTGTACTTGCACTTCATATTCAAATTGTCTTCCATTGCAAAATAGATTACTTTAGTTGTTAGGATTAACAAGACAGCCTTCATTATTCACAAACATCTTCTTGTTCTAAAATCTACAAATGATCTATAGCCATAGGAACAGAAGACAACATCACTATAAGGTCTGAAATATCTCTGCAATTTCCTCATCATTTTATAAACAGAGCTCGTCCTCAAAAGAACTACTTTGAAAAAGAAACCAATAACTCTTTGAGTATAGGTTCTGTGACATTCAATTAAATTGCAGAATAGAACTAGGAATTAGTCATAGAATAGAAGAGCTTAGAACAAAATGTTGCATCATGGTAAGATTAGTGTTTAACTGTCTAGTTAGAGAACTTGCATATTTAGTGATCATTTCTCAAGTTTAGCTTGTGTCATCTGCCTAAAAAGTCATTATCAAGCTTTTGCTTTGCCTAAAAAGTCATTATCAAGCTTTTTCTTTTATTTAGTCATAGTTTAGATTCTGCTTCAGTGTTTCCAATTGCATTTGCCATTCCATACATTAGGCTTAACTCTGTTTTGACCACCAACCCCTTTCCACTAGTTTTCTAGATATTTCCATTGTGAACATAAAAATCACCAAAAGACCAAAAACATCATAAATCATCACAAAAGACCAAAAACATCACAAAACACTACACACAACGCATTAAGAAACAAGCATCTAGGTACATATGGTACACTTCACTTCAGCAGTTTACAAATCCTGGTTGACAATTAAATGAGCTCAGTTTAGGAGACTAGATTGAGACCCAACACAAGGTGAAAGTAATTTTCAGTTTCCTTCGATTATAGACCAATGTAGAAACAATATGTTTACTGCAAAGTTAAGTTGTTGTTGTGCAAGTATCGAAAATGTGTAGCATGACAAGGTCAAAGTCAGTAATGGTTGGTCAATGGAATCAAGGAAAATTTTGTTGTTTCATGAAAAGCTCCAATTAATAAAATTAGGGAAATTTCAGTGGATTAGGATTGGAAGAGTGGGGACATAGTCTCCTTATCTTCATGTTCAGTAGTCCAGAGAGCTTTTGGGGTCCAAAAGCTTCCAAGTGGGGAGGTGTGATCAAGAGATCATATCCATTGTTCAAAAATTCTCAAAAATGAAAGTGCTCAAAAGTGTTTGCAGCCTAAGCGACCAAAAATTTCTCATCGTTGTGATTCTGGCACCGCAAATGGTTGGAAAAACAGAGGTCGTATGCAGAAGTTATGAAGGTTTAAAAAGCCTAGTAAACTCCAAAAAAATGTCTTTGACCAATTTTGACTTGGCAATTTTCAAAATTAAAAAGAAAATATTCCAGCGAATATTCCCCAGAATATTCTGTAAGGGCCAATTGTAATTAGAAAAATGGCAGTGTATGATTTAAAAGTTGGTTGACTTTGTGTTGAAATGAGCCAATTAAGGGTTGCCACATGGCAGGCCCAGAGGCCACCATGCAACCCCAAGCCTGAGGTCAAAATCCATTGTATAATTGTTTGGGAGTTGTCGGCGTCAAACGTGGGACCTGCCCGTAAGCACTGCACGCACCCACCGCTACGCCACGGGTTAGTTCTTAACCCCTAACCGCTCCATAGCAACTTAAACTTTCATTTGAATTTCAACGATGGAAAAGAGGGGCAGCCCCCACTCCATGAGATTGGCACTACGAATTGGGGGCCAATCTAAACCGCGGCAGCATTGTAACCATTAACTCCGGTGGTTATTCCGTAGCCTATTCACATGTGGAGGACCCACAATAAATTTAACTGCTAGTTCAGTGGTTTGATAACGGTTTGAACTGGCAGATTCTGCGGTCACATGCAGGTTAAAATTTAATTTAACTCCTAGTCCGGCGGTAGTTACGGTTGGTGGAACTGCTAATTTCGACGGTCAGCCATATTTGGCGAACTTAACTAGAGTTCCTCCAATTTTGAAGGATTTTTCCTAGGGGACATTGGGCAATTTACTATTTTGGCCATCACTCCTTGGATATTCGACCAATTTTGATGAATAAATAGTCAATTTTGGGTATTCTCGACATTTTGAACACATTGGAAGAGTTTTCAGAGCCATCATAAGTCATCTTGTGTAGTTTTAGCTTTAGGAGAGGTCAAGGACCCACTAGGGCCACTAGGGTGTTTTCAGTGTTTTTAGCATCCATTCTCTATTTTCTGCAAATGAATGGTCATTCCTGACTAATTCAAGCATTCTAAATTTTTTTTAACAGAGAGCATAGAAATTTGAGGCTTTTGTTCACATGTGCTTCCCATTTTTGAGTAATAAGATATGAGGGACATGCCATTGGGAGTTGGACCAGCAGATGTAACCTAGGAGGGGTGAACTACTTCATCAAATTTGTTGAGTATTGTTACATGTGATGTTTATTTACATGTTATTTACTACAGTACAGTGTTGTACAAGAAATTTACATGCTTTAAGCTCACACAGAATTTTTTTTAACTAAGTTAAAACAATTTTTTTCACCTGCAAACTACAGAGAACCTTATGCACACAATTTAATTAATGTTTGGATACTTAGCACAGAAAAACTAATACATTCCATTTAGATAAACCTTACAACAGGTGCAAAAGTCTCATCATAATCTATCCCCTCGATCTATGAGAATCCTCGGGCCACAAATCTAGCCTTGTATTTCTCCACACTCCCATCAGAAACTTGCTTTACCTTGTATATCCATCTCTATCCAACCACTGATTTGTTGACTAGTCTTGGGACTATCTCACATGCACTATTCTTGACAATCGATTCATACTCCTTCACCATTGCATCAACCCAATTTGGTTGTTGCACTACTTCCTGAAAGGAAGATGGTTCAGTCACAATACATTTTCTCATAAGAGCCATGTATCCTATAAATCGGTTAGGAGACTATGTCTGTCTACACTGTGAAGTAGGAACTCCTACATTCTCTGCAACATCAAGTCTCAATCTATCAGCTTCCGTGGTGTGCCTTCTTCCATTTCTATTGGATGGCTCTGCATAAGTTTTTTCCTCCACTCCATGAACCTCCTAATGTGGTTTATCCACATCTTGAGACACATCCTTGGGAAACAACACTTCCTTCTTTGCATGCAAGTCCAGCTCCCTCTCAAGGGACAACCGCATGGCTTTCTCCTCATCAAATTTGATATCCCACCGCACAAAATTAATCTTTTTGTTTGGAAAATACACACGATAATTATGGGGTGTTTCAGTGTACCCCACAAAAATCCCAACCTCGGTTGTTGGTTCCAACTTCTTCCTGGCATCCTTAGTCACATGCACATAAACAGATGAGCCAAAACTCTTAAAGTGTGAAACATCAGGTTTCTTACCAATGAAACATCAAGTGTTCATTTTGATCCATCATCATAGGTAAATGCCACTTTCCATCATCAATTGATTGAACCTCATTTACCTAACATACACTATGCCAAAAATTAGCTATGTTGTTTTTTATTTTTTATTATTCACATAGCAACCAATGTTGTGTCACTAGAAACCAACAAAATGAATTGAAATATATTCAGGGTCCTATGTAATACAACTTAGAATACAAAAAAATTGATTATTTCTTCTTGATAGGATACATCAAATCAGATCTCGTGGGTTTCATTAATGACAAGAAATCCACCTCTAAATTTGTTTTCTTTTTAGGATCTAGTACTATGTCATGAGGGAATAAGAAGTGGAAGATAAGTGGAAATATTTTTCTCATTCTTCCACTAAAGAATAATATTTCGTAGTAGGATGATTTGTCTGCAAAGTAGCTACATCGCATACTTGCAAGATTGGGTGTACCACAAACACATTTGGATGATCTTATAGTGCATCAATTAAGGTGTTTTATAACTTGTTTTCAATCCACTATTTCATGAACACACAAAATACATTGAGGTTCAATACCAATTCAAACAAAAACTTCAACAATACAACATGTAGCTCCAATTTTCTTCACTCAATATTAACATGTAGATATCTTAATCAAGTCACTTGCATGTGAGAATATTGAGGCATTCCAAGTCTCTCTCATGTACTTCTAAGAGACTGAATAACTGAGGGGGGTGTTAGAATAATTACATCATAGTATATGTAAATTGTAGAAATTATACAACATGCATGTATATCTTGGATTCACCCGATCTAAAAATGTACTAAAGTTAAATACTGAATTGCTTCTACAATTTTTTTGCAGAATTAAAAACACAATTGCTAATCACATGAACATGAAGAAATATCAATCACACACACCATAGATAATTTCCTGGGGAATGCTTACAACTAAAAACCCCAATATCTTCTATTGTATATTCAGCATGGATCATGAAACAATTACATACAAAACTCTTCTCACAAGAGCCCTCCAGTACTTAGCTAATTGTCTCACACTGTCATATGCAAAACTAACCTACACATAGCCAATTCTCAGCCTCTAGACATCCTACCTTTAGTGAGCAATCCCTAATGGTAAAGATCCCTAAAAGATAGGAGTTCTTGCCTGCCATGACTGTGCAAGTATCATGGGAACTCCAATGGGTATTTGGCTGCAAGTGTGCAATCCAATAATCCTACAACTGATAGTCAACTTCCCTTCCACCTATAACTCAAGTGGGTCTCCACTAGATCTAACATGCATGCAACTAATAATAGTAAAGCCTCAGTTGCATGTGAGATCATGATTGTGAACTAATTAATATTTAATTCAGTAGATCTCTCACTAGTGTATCTTCAGTTACAACTAGCACAACTAAGTTTAGCCCACTTAACTGAGTTAAACTATTTACAACTTGCACTAACGCATGCACCACTACACTTTGAACTCTATTACAACTAGAATTACTTTGCATGCCTCACCAACTACCTCTAACTCGAAATCCACTAGCTAACTGAATTTATCACTTTCAGTTAACTTATTCAAGTCCACATTGAGAATGGATTACAGTTTAATGTCCATCTTAATTAAGGGATAACCAAAATAGACATGCACCCAAAAATATCACTGTGGGCCCCACCCTAGTCTGGGTACTTGTAATATTCCAAAATTTTCACATGATATTTGGAATATTAGAGTTCCTAATAAACTCAATTAATTAAGTAAATAAAAGGGTAGAGGGACCCATAATCCTCAAAGATAAATAAATCCACTTTTGATGTGTGTATGCGGATATTCTAGATCTAGATCTAAATCATGGAGTAGTGGAGCAGCTCCATTAATGATAAAGAAATGGAGATCATGTCTCATTTATGAATAGATCATGGAGGATGAAACAATCAAATAAGATCATGGATCTTAAATGTAAAATCATGAGATCTTTGAAGAGGTCAAATGAGAACATAGTGCATTCAAAGAAGATCATAAAGCACTTATGATAAGTTAGTGGAGGAAATGATGCATTTAATGCACACATGATGGAGAGGGTGATCACCCCATGTGAACATGATGGAGGACGTGGAGAAACAGTACAGTCAACCATGGAGACTTATGTCCACATGTACAATGCATTTTTGGAGTGGGCCTAGGCTATGGAAGGCTCCTGATCTATATAATGAAGGTGAAGGCACAATGTAAGGAGATTTTTGGATACTTGGATTATTCTTGATCTGTTTAGATCTAGATTTGTAAGGTGACATCTCCTTGCACTCTTATGTTGTTTAGCTAAGTTTGCAGTGCTGTTTAGCATAGGATGTTCCTGAGCAAGAATGCCGCCCTTACCCATAGAGGACTTGTGTGCCTACTCTGGGAAGGTTTTCTATTGAGCTCTATTCATTATCAGGAATTGGTGCCATCTTCAAGAGGTTGTTTCAAGCATTTAGTTATCAAACTAGTGGAGGATTCATCCTACCACTTTGTTCTTCAGATTCAGTCTTCCAAGAGTAGCAGATCTATATCTAGCATTCAGGCCATTGGGTTTTACCTCCATGCAGCAGCAGTCCCTTCAAGGATTGTGCAGTCCAGTCCTGTAGATCTATTGGAGGAAGGAAGTTTCCAATATTTTAGCTGGAAATCATGTGAGGGATCATCTCCTCACATTGGATCTTTGTTTCCGTCACTCAGGAGTTGTATTGACATATCTCGCAGCAGGCTATTGAGCCTCCCTCTCTTACAGCACAGTTTTATGAAGTTGTTGTTCATCCAACGACTATCTTCAGTGGAGGATATTGGAGGAGCCAGACCTTGAGATTTTAGCCCAAGGATATAGATAAGGGATAAACCCTTCTTGCATAGATCTGATTGTGCATCATTGCAGCCATCATATCATCAGATTATGCAGCAGATATGCATACCCAGCAGTGTATATGTGAAGCTCTAAGAGGGTGTTTTTCTTATATCGATAGATTTGAGAAAACCTTTTTGGGTTATCTTGGGTATCCATCATAGAGCTTGATCTATGTTTTCAGCATCATCGGAGCTCCCATACGACCTCGATCTGACTTTCTATCTTTCTGGCAGTTGTAGTCCCAATAATTGCAGTAGGAATAGCGCATTTTACCTTCCATTAGTTCAGCAGTTATGCAGTCCCTCTTGTGGGATCATTTTAGAGTCATTCTAAGCCATCTCTTTGGCTTGAGTGTCTCATATTTTAAGCATTGTTGTACTTGTTGCTCACCTCCCATATAATAAAATGGCTCAACTTCTCCATATATTATGTTGTTGTCTTTAGATTTATTATTTATCTTGCTGCAGTTCTCATATTGTGTTTGTTTGGGATATTACAGTGGTATTAGAGCATGATCTTTGGCTCATCTTGTGGACACTTCATATTTTGCATCAAAAGAAAAAGCAGATAAATGAGATCTATCATGAAGGAGGATTGTATTTTTTCCCCTCTTCTCTTTAGATCCATGCAATATCTCTCCAAAGAGGTCATACAAATGAAGAGGGAAAGGCAAAATGAGGATCCAAGAAGAAGATTTTATGAGGAAGGTCCAAGCACTTCCTATCAGTAACAAGGAAAACCAGAGAATCATAGATCTCCTCATAGATCTACTATGCCCACTTCCTTTAAATAAGGTGAATGGTATAGTCATGAAGAAATAAGAAACATGGAACTTGAGACTCATGAGACTCTTAGTTTGTATCTTGAAGAGTACAAAGCATAGTCTAGAGCATTCAAGGTGAATCTAAATCTCCAACAATTCTTCAAAATCAAAGAATAAAGAGGATCCTATAGCAGCAATAGAAGAAAAAGGCACAATAGATTATATTTTCCTAAATTTGATGGATCTTCCTCAAGCATTGTTAAGGCTTGGAGGAAAGAGTTAGAATTTTTCAGGCTACATCCTGTGGCTAAAAAAGAGGTTCTTCAGATTGCAGCACTTCATATTTATGGTGAAGCCAATGACTGGTGGTTTGGTCACATGGAGCATGCAAAGGTGACTAAATATTCAAATTTATTTCGCAAGTTGAGGAAGAAGTTTGATGTGAGAAAACCAGAGATGTGTCACAAAGAGACATTTCCTAAGGGAACAAAGGAGGATGTCATTCTTTTCACTCTGGACAAGGAGTCACTACATCCACCACTAGCTACAGAGGTACTTGTATCCGGAGGAGAGACACTTGCATCTTTGCAAGATAGTCTTAAGCTCTTGAGACATAGAGTCCCATGCATGATTCAGGAGATGCATGAGGAAGATGAGGAAGATTCTAGCGCTGGTACATTGATAGAAGATCAGCCATCACTCTTACCAGCAATTGGAGAAACCATTTTCCTAGTTGGGGGAACTCTTGTGGTCTTGCAAGAGGTTCCCACACATCAGTTGATTTGAGGTATGCATGCACTTTCATCACATATTGTTTCAGTAGATCTTATTGAAACTTATGGGTACATGCAATCAGGGCCAATGCATAATCAAGGGTTAGAACAAAATGTTGATTTGAAGAAGCAACATATCACAGTGAAAAGGACCCTTGATCTAATCAAGGAGGAGATGAAGAGTTATCCCAGTTCATCATTGATGAGCTACATTCAACCCTTTGAGTTGAAGTGTAGAATTTCAGAAGATGAGATGAGCATGATCCTATGCACAATGGTTGGCTATGAGTTCAGCATTGTGCCTTACCATGAGATAGCATATGTATCACCATACAGATCTATAGTGCTATCACTTAGTAGCAGTGATGGTAAAAGGGCCCCATTATTCTTGGAGAATTCTGAAGGTAGCTTCACTCATGAAGCAATGGAGGTAAAGATGATAGATGGTATACACGTTGAGATGAGGAATATTTTCTCCTTTATACATGACACTTTCTCAATGAGCATCTCACAGCTCAAAGAGAAACTTCTGCCTGCAACAGATCCAGAACCTCACTGGTTTTGGAGGGCCAATGGTGAAAATAGAATCTCATGGGGAGATCTCATTAGAGGTGCACTTCAACATTTCATGGAGTGGAAAGTTTTTCATCAGTTTGAGGTGGATGGTATTCTACAAAGGGAGGATACCATGTTTATGAAAAGCATCATTCATCATCCACATTGGGATGAGTGGGTGAGGATGATAAGTAAGGAGTTGCAGGACCACTTGCAGATATGTGACATGGGCTAGCAAGAAGCTTAGTTACACTTGTTGCTCCTGGGTGAGTTTGGTTACTACCCAAAGGCTCCTATTTCTTTTACCCATGCCTTGAAAAATAGTCATGTAATGAAGAAGGAGGCATGGTTGCGCTAGTTGCTCTTAGGTGGTATGGTTACCACCTAATAGCTCATATTTCCTTGACTCATGCCTTGTGTATCAATGACAGTATGTAGCAAAAGAAGACATGTTCACTTTGGTTTTCCTTGAGATATTTTGGCCATCACATGACATCTCCCATGTTTATGTGTTTTGTATTGTTTTTAATATGGCATAATAGTCTCATGATGTGTGATAATGGAGTTTGTTTGTATTGGGATGATATGACATCCCATATGTTCTTCAGTATGTTGTTGTTGCTCCATGATTCACATGATGATGTGAAGAGGCAGCAAGAGATCTTGTTGCTTTGGATTTTATTGGGGTCTTTGGTCCTACTTACTTCCCTACGTTTCATGATAGTGTTGGAGGATGGTAGCAAGAGGCACTCCTCCGATGGCTCTTACTTGGAGAGTATGGACACCATACTTGGTATCTTGATGGTGTGGTGTGGCAGCAGGGAGTATTGTTGTGTTGGTTAATATTGGGAGAATATGGTTTGACATCCTTGTCTACCCATATGTCTCTACTTCTTCTTTTGCACAATGTTGAGATAATGCTTAGATCCAACAAGGCCAATAGGGCTAAGGATGGAGGCATGAAAATCCTCTCTTTACTTCATGAAGCATGGGATGGAGGTATACTTTGTGAGTTGGAGCTTTCCTTTTGTGGAAGGAACCATCTATATTTATGTACCTCATGTATTGCATAGGATGTTGGACAGCTTATGGTTGTCACTTGGAGCTTCATGATTGAGGAGGGACATGTAACTACACAGTTACAGATCACTCTAGACATTCTAGAGAGGAAACTTTGGTGCTGGGCATACATAACTCATTGCAGCAAATGGGGAGACCTTCCTTGTGTGGATGCCATTGGGAGGGGGACAGATTGCTCTATCATCTACTTTTTTAGTTGCTTGAGGACAAGCAACATTTTTCTGGGGAGGACTGTAATATTCCCAAATTTTCACATAATATTTATAATATTAGAGTTCTTAATAAAATTAACTAATTAAGTAAATAAAATGGTGGAGGGACCCATAATCCTCAAAGATAAATAAATCCACCTTTGATGTGTGTATGTGGATATTCTAGATCTATATCTAAACCATGGAGTAGTGGAGTAGCTCCATTAATGATAAATAAATGGATATCATGTCTCATTTATGAGATAGATCATGGAGGACGAAACAGTCAAATAAGATCATGGATCTTCAATGTAAAATCATGAGATCTTTGAAGAGGTCAACTGAGAACATAGTGCATTCAAAGAGGATCATAAAGCACTTATGATAAGTTAGTGGAGGAAGTGATGAATTTAATGCACACATGATGGAGAGGGTGATCACCCCATGTGAACATGATGGAGGACATGGAGACACAACATAGTTAACCATGGAGACTTATGTCCACATGTGCAGCGCAGTTTTGGAGTGGACCTAGGCTATGGAAGGCTCATGATCTATATAATGAAGGTGAAGTCACAATAGAAGGATATTTTTGGATACTTGAATTATTCTTGACATGTTTAGATTTGGATTTGTCAGGTTGCAATTCCTTGCACTCTTATGTTATTTAGCTAAGTTTGTAGTGATGTTTAGCACATGGTGTTCTCGAGAGGGAATCCCACCCTTACCCATAGAGGACTTGTGTTCCTACTCTGGGAAGGTTTTCTATTGATCTCTATTCTTTATCAAGAATTGGTTCCATATTTAGGAGGTTGTGTCTAGCATTCATCTATGAAACTAGTAGAGGATTCATCCTACCACTTTGTTCTTTAGATTAAGTCTTCCAGGAGCAGTAGATCTATATCTGGCATTCAGGCCATTGGGTTTTATCTCCATACAGCAGGGGTCCCTTCAAGAATTGGGTAGTCCAGTCCTATAGATCTATTGGAGGAAGGAAGTTTCCAGTATTTCAGTTGGAAATCCTATGAGGGATCATCTCCTCACATTGGATCTACTATTTCCATCACTCAGGAGATGTATTGACATATCTAGCAGTAGGATATTGAGCCTCCCTCTCTTACAGTATAGTTTTATGAAGTTTTTGTTCATCCAGCAGCTATCTTCAGTGGAGGAGACTGGAGGAGCTAGATCTTGAACTTTTAGCCCAAGGATATAGAGAAGGGATCAGCCCTTCTTGCATAGATTTGATTTTGCATTATTGCAGCCATCATATAATCATATTATGTAGTAGATCTGCATACCCAGTAGTGTATATGTGAATCCCTAAGAGGGTGATTTTCTTAGATTGACATATCTGAGAAACCCTTTTTGGGTTATCTTGGGTATCCATCATAGAGCCCAGATCTTTGTTTTCAACATCATCAGAGCTCCCATACTGCCTAGATCTAACTTTCTATATTTTTGGCAGTAGTAGTCCCAACAGTTGCAGGAAGGACAGCGCAGTTTACCTTCCAGCAGTTCAGTAGTTACGGATTCCCTCTTGTGGGATCATTTCAGGGTCATTCTAGGCCATCTCTTTGGCTTGAGTGTCTCATATTTTGAGCATTATTGTACTTTTTGTTCACCTCCAATATAATAAAATGGCTCAACTTCTCTATATACTCTGTTTTTGTCTTTAGATTTATTTTTTATCATGCTGCAGTTCTCATTTTGTGTTTGAGTATAACTGCATTCTCCCTTTGGGATATTATAGTGCTTAATGTAACCACGTGCTTAATGCATTAGGCGTGGGTTCACCATCCCACTGCCATATTTCCAATCCAAGGAAATAATTAAGGAGTCCCATGTCCTTCATTTCGAACTCCCTTGCAAGATCCTCCTTTCATGAGTGTATCAGCTGCTCATCACCGGTCAAAATTAGATCATCAACATAAAGAACAATGATCAATATCTTACCCTCAACCACAATCTGGTATAGGTTTGCATCTTCTTCACTTTTGGTGAAGCCCAGTCTGATGAAATAGATGTCTATCTGACTTTACCACGCACGGGGTTCTTGCTTCAGCCCATACAGTGCTCTTTTGAGTCTACACACATGCAACTCACTGTTGAAGACTTTGAAACCTTCAGGGTACTCTATGTACACCTCTTCTTCAATGATCCCATTGAAAAACACAGATTTCACATCGATATGATAAATGCGCAAACCCATATGTGTTGAGAGTGCAAGGATGTATCTTATGGAAAAGTAGTTTTGATCAGGAGATAATATCCATTGTTTAAAAATGCTCAAAAATGAAAGTGCTCAAAATTGTTTTCAACCTGAGAAACCGAAAAGGTCTCGTCTCTGCTATTTTTGGTTTCACGAATAGTTCGCAAAACAAAGGTCATATGAAAAAGTTATGAAGGTTTTAAAAGCCAAATAAACATCAAAAAAATGACTTTAACCAAGTTTGACTTGGCAATTTGAAAAATTAAAAAGAAAATATTTCAGGGAATATTCTTGGAATATTCCCTGGAATATTTCGTCAAATATTCTGTAAGGGCCAATCGCAGTTCGACAAATGGCAGCGTATGATTTGAAAGTTGGTTGAATTTGTGTTGAAATGAGCCAATTAAGAGCTGCTGTGTGGCAGGCCCGGAGGCCACCACGCAGACCCAGGCTTGAGGTCAAAATCCATTGTAAAAATATTTGGGAGCTTCTGGATTCGAATGCGGGACCTACCCACAAGTACTGCTCGTGCCCACCGCTATGCCACGGGTTAGTTCTTAACCCCTAACTACTCCACAACAACTTAAACTTTCGTTTGAATTTCAACGGCGACGAAGGGAGCTAGCCCCTAAGGGCCAGCCCCCACTCAACAAGATCGGTGCTATGAATCGGCGGCCAATCCAAACCATGATGGAATTGTAACCATTAACTCCAGCAGTTATTTCGATGCATGTTCACATGCGGAGGACCAACAATAAATGTAACTGCCAATTCGGTGGTTTGATAACAATTTTAACCGACGGCTTCTATAGTCACATGCAGGTTAAAGTTTAATTTAACTCCTATTTTGGCAGTGTTTATGGTTGGTGGAACCACTAATTTCAACAGCAAGCCATATTTGGCAAACTTAACTGGAGTTCCTCCAGTTTTAGAGGAACTTTCCTAGGGGACATTGGGCAGTTTACTGTTTTGGCCATAACTCCTTGGATATTCGACCAATTTTGAAGAATGAATAGTCAATTTTGGGTATTCTAGACATTATAAAAACATTGGCAGAGGTTTCAAAGCCAACAAAGGTCATATTGTGTATTTTTAGCTTCAGGAGTGGTCAAGGAGCCACTAGGGCCACTCGGGTGTTTTCAGTGTTGTGAGCATCCATTCTCTGTTTTCTAAAAATGAATATTCATTCATAACTAATTCAAGAATTCTGAAGCTATTTTTAGAGAGATAACATCCATTTGAGGATTTTATTCACATGTACTTATTATTTTTGAGCAATAAGATATGAGGGATGTGCCATTGGGAGTTGGACCAGCAGATGTAGCCTAGGAGGGGTGAATTGCTTCATGAAATTTCCTGAGTATTGTTAAATGTGATGTTTATTTCTCTATTATTTATTGATTTACAGTGTTATACAAGAAATTTACATGCTTTAACCTCACACAGAAATCATTTTAACTAAGTTAAAACAATTTGTTTCACCTGCAAACTATACAGAACCTTATGCACACAATTTAATTACTATTTGGATACTTAGCACAACAAAACTAATACATTCAATTCAGATCAAGCTGGTATTAGAGCTCAGTTGTGCATTAGGTTAAGCTAGATTGTTTCTCTATTTTATCTTTGTTCAAATATTTTTTTAACAGTTTGCAAGAGTTTTAATGCTTACTAGGTTGAAGCTTAAGAGAGGAAAAGGTGAATTGGTGAAAGCTAAAAGTAATCCTCAGCCAAGGAGGGCAAGAGTGCGATTATCTCCACCTTCAATTTCACCTCAAAGAGAAGCAGAAGAATCCATAAGCATGACTTCAAGAGAAGGAGAAATCCATGAAGAAGTTGATCCCAAAGAGGAAGAAACAGCGTTCAGAAAAGAATTTCTTGACTTAAATAAAATGGTGAGAGTCCTTTATCAAGAAAGGAATGAGATACTAAAAGGAGAAGGATCCAAACTTCACAAGGAAGGAGAAGGATCGTCAGGATGCCATAATGATGAAGATAAATCCAAGAAGGGTAATGGAGAAAATGGATATTTTGGAAAGTCACCATTATCACCATCATCTTCATCTTCATCATCCTCTACTCCATATTCAGTACACCACAAGTCAAAGAACACTGGTAAAAATCCTTTTCTAAAACTTGATGTTAAGTTTGAATTACCAAATTTTGATGGTGAAGTTAATGCAAAAAAGCTAGATAATTGGATTAGGCAATTAGAGGTCTATTTGAGAATTCAAAATTTTCATGATGACAAAACCAAAATCCAACTAGCTTCATTGAGAATGGAAGCTGCAGCTATTTTTTGGTGGGAAGCCAAGAAAAAGGAGGAGATCAAGAAATATGGTAAGATTATATTATCATGGTTTGATTTATTTTCTGCAATAAAACAACAGTTTTATCCATTAGCTCACATGCAGAAAGCCATAATGGACTGGAAAAATTTTAAACAATTGAAAGGAAAAAATGTTCAAGTGTATACCCAAGAATTTAGAAGAAGAGCTCTTTTACTAGGAATAGATTTTCATAGCCAAGACACTTTACTCAAGTATGTAGGAGGTTTACATACTTACCTAAGACATACCATTCTCATTTTTAACCCTACAAGCCTAGATGAGGATTGTGTTCAAGCCACACATTTAGAGGCAAGGGGAAAACGAAACTTAGATGGGAATGAGGAAAATGAGTTTAAAGGCAAATGGAAGAAAAAGAGAAATGCAAATACTAGAAAAGAGAAGGGAAAATTCTTCTGCAAACGCTTTTTTGAAACTAGCCATGATGAGGACCATTGTTGGAAACTTCATCTAGAGTTGTAACCAAAAAATTTTAAAGGCAAAGAGAAAGGCAAGACAGTTGTAATAGTTGAACAAGACCTAGGGTCATAATCAGGAGATGAAACAAAAATCATAGCTATGGGACTAAAGAACATAAAGGGGAAAGAGAATGAAGTTAAACCCAATTCTATTATTTATAACTGTCACATAGAGGCTCCAAGTGAAGAAAAGAAAATTGAACTGTTTCATGTGAGGGTCATTTCCAAACATACCAAGGTTGACACACTATTTGACAGTGGGTCACAAGAAAACCTTATTTCTGAAGACTTAGTCAAGAAAATCAATCTTGAGACCATTCCACATCTGAACCCATATCCTCTTGGTTGGATTTGTAAGGATGCAAATTTATAGGTTTCAAGCAAGTGCATGTTGTGCTTTGCAATAACATCACATTTCATTGACACGGTTGAATTAGATGTTGTTCCGCTTGATATAACAGGTGTGGTGTTGTGTAGTCCTTAATTGTATGACATGAAAGCTATCTTCCATTGCCATGAGAACAAGTATCGTATATTTAAGGATGGAAATGAGTAAATTGTGAGAGCTCATCGCAACAAACTAGACCCTTCTTTATTTAATGCAGGGCAGATGAAGAGGCTCGTCAATGCAAGTCAAAACTTGACATTGATTATGATTAAACAAAGGGAATTTTTATATACTCCTTTTCATGAAAATGCTGATGTAAATAATGAGTTGTTTTAGTTTGAAAGTAGGTTGTCTTTGAAAGAAGATGACAAGTGGTTGCAACAATTGTCTTTGGTGTCGAATGGTGTTGAAATTAAAGTGTCAGTGCAAGAAGTTGCAAAGGTCCAAGAGAGGGAAAATCAACTTAGCAAAGAAGGCACAAGATTCAGCAATGATCATTTTTGGTTTTAGAAAGGCATGGTACTATGGCAAGGAAACTTGGTCAGGAATCAACACAAGTTCAAAGAAAATTCAGCAAAAAATCGCCATAAGGACAGGATGCAAGGTGAAAGTAATTTTCAATTTCCTTTGATTATAGACCAATGTAGAAAAAATATGATTACTACATTAAAATGTGCAACATGACAAGGTAAAAGTTAGCAACGGTTGGTCAATGGAATCAAGGAAAAATTTGTTGTTTCATGAAATGCTCCAATTAATGAAATCAGGGAAATTTTAGTGGATTAAAATTGGAAGAGTGGGGACATTTTATCCTTATCTTCATGTTCATTAGTCCAGAGATATTTTGGGGTCCAAAATCTTCCAAGTGGGGAGGTGTGATCAAGAGATCATATCCATTGTTCAAAAATGCTCAAAATTGAAATTGCTCAAAAGTGTTTGAAACTTGAGCGACCGGAAAGGTCTCGTCACTGTGATTCTAGCACTGTGAACGGTTCACAAAATAGAGGTTGTGCGCAAAATTTTGAAGGTTTGAAAAGCCCATTAAAATAAAAAAAATGACCTTGACCAAGTTTGACTTTGCAATTTGAAAAATTAAAAGAAAATATTCCAGGGAATATTCCCCAAAATATTCCTTGGAATATTTCGTAAGGGCCAATCACAGTTTGACAAATGGCAACATATGATTTGAAAGTTGGTTGACTTTGTGTTGAAATGAGCCAATTAAGGGATGCCACGTAGCAGGCCTGGAGGCCACCACGCAACCCCAGGCCTGAGGTCAAAATCCATTGTAAAATTTTTTGGGAGCTGCCGGGTTTGAACGTGGGACCTGCCCGCAAGCACTTCCTGCACCCACCGCTATGCCATAGGGGGTCAACCCCTAAGGGCCAGCCCCCACTCCACGAGACCATCACTATGAACCGGGGGCCAATCCAAACCGCAGTGGCATTGTAACCATTAACTCCAGCGGTTATATCGCCGCCTGTTCACATGCAGGTTAAAATTTAATTTAACTCCCATTCCGGCGGCAGTTATGGTTGGTGGAACTGTGAATTTCGGTGACGATCCATATTTGGTGGACTTAACTAGAGTTCCTCTAGTTTTGGAGGAGCTTTCCTAGGGGACAATGGGAATTTTACTTTTTTGGCCATAACGCCTTGGATATTCAACCAATTTTGATGAATGAATAGTCAATTTTGAGTATTCTAGACATTGTGAACACATTGGAAGAGGTTTCAGAGCCATCATACGTCATATTGTGTAGGTTTAGCTTCAGAATAGGTCAAGGAGCCACTAGGGCCACTGGGGTGTTTTCAGTGTTTTGAGCATCCATTCTCTATTTTATGTAAATGAATGGTTATTCCTGACTAATTCAAGAATTTTGAAGCTGTTTTTACATAGAGAATATAAATTTTAGGCTTTTATTCACATGTACTTACCATTTTTTAGTAATAAGATATGAGGGACATGCCAGTGGGAGCTGGACCAGTAGATGTAGCCCAGGAGGGGTGAACTGCTTCAAAAAATTTGCTGAGTATTGTTACATGTGATGTTTATTTCTTTATTATTTACTATTGTATAGTGTTATACAAGAAATTTACATGCTTTAACCTCACACAGAAATCTATTTAACTAAGTTAAAACAATTTGTTTCACTTGCAAACTACAAAGAACCTTATGCACACACTTTAATATTGTTTGGATACTTAGTACAGCAAAACTAATACATTCCATTCAAATCAACCTTGAAATAGGTGCAAAAGTCTCATCATAATCTATCCCCTCGATCTATGACAATCCTTGGGCCACAAATTTGGCCTTGTATTTCTCCACACTACCATCAGGAACTTGGTTTACCTTGTGTATCCATCTCGTTCCAACCACTGATTTGTCGACCGGTCTTGGGACTATCTCACATGCACTGTTCTTGACAATGGATTCATACTCCTCCACCATTGCATCAACCCAAGTTGGTTGTTGCATGTCTTCCAAGTTCCTAAAATAAATATGGTTCAGTCACAATAAATTTTGTCATAAGAGCCATGTATCCAGTAAATCGGTCAGGATACTATCGCTGTCTATGCTGTGAAGTAGGAACTCCTACATTCTCTGCAGCATCAAGTCTCAATCTATCAGCTTTCATGGTGTGCCTTCTGCCATTTCTGATGGATGGCTCTACATGAGTGTTTTCCCCCACTCCATGAACCTCCTCATGTGGCTGATCCACATCTTGAGACTCATCCTTGGGAACCAACAGTTCCTTCTCTACATGCAAGTCCAGCTCCCTCTCAAGGGACAACCGCATGGCTTTCTCCTCATCAAATTTGATATCCCATCACATAATAGTCATTATGTTGTTTAGAAAATACACACGATAATTATCGAGTGTTTCATTGTACCCCACAAAAATCTCAACCTCAACTGTTGGTTCCAGCTTCTTCCTGGCATCCTTGGTCACATGCACATAAACAGATGAACCAAAAATCTTAAAGTGTGAAACATCAAGTTTCTTACCAGTGAAAGCCTCTTCAAGTGTACTCATGCCAAGTACTCTATGAGGGCAATGATTTTGCACATGTACCGTTGTATTGCATGCTTCTGCCCACAGATGCATTGATAGGCCTTGATCATGCAACATCACTCATGCTACACCCACAATAGTTATGTTCTTCCTCTCTGCAACCCCATTCTTTTGTGGGTTATGAGGCACTATGAGTTCTCTTCGAATTCCTTCTTTGTTGCAGAAGTTCTTGAATTCATTAGAGATGTATTCTCCACCATTATCGCTCCTAAGAGCCTTCACTTGCTTCCCCGACTCTTTCTCCAACAGTGCCTTAAACTCACAAAACTTAGAGAATTTTTTATCTTTCTTCTGCATGAAGAAGATCCAGCACTTATGTTTTGTTATTGAAGCAACCAAGAAAGGACCACACATGTTTGTGTGAACTCTCTCAAGAATCCCCGAAGCTCGGTTTTCCTTCTCATGAAAGGTGGCCTTTAGATATTTTCCCATAGTACATCCCTTGCATGTGTCTCACTGCGCAAGTGTACCCCTAGGAAGACCAGTAGAAATCTATTTCATGACTTTCAAGGCTCCATGGTGAATATGGCCCAATCGCTTGTGCCATAATTCGCCCTCATCCCGGCTTACCACTTGATCTTCCTTGCCCATCATTTTTGTGCAGCCATCAACCTCCAGCTTGTAGAGATTCTTAAGTCAAATCCCTATCCTCTTGGCTTGTCTCGTTTTTTATGTCACAGGAAAGATTTTCCATCACCAAAAACAACATCATAGCCTCTATCATCCAACATTGCAACTAAGACAAAATTTTTCTTTAGACCTGGTACATGCATCACATCTTTTAATTGAAAGGTTTTACCTGACGCCATCTTAATGGTATCCTGGTAGCACCATACCATCTATTGTCGCCCATTTCAATATGCATCTGGAGATATTTCTCCTCCAAGTCACTGAAATTTTCCTTATCTCCTGTCATGTGAAAGGAAGCACCACTATCCAAATACCACACATATCCTAATGCACTAGACACCATGCATGCAATCAATGAGAATTCAAGCTCAAATTGCGAGGTAAGGGCCTCACCAGCTGCAAATCCTCCATCCTTCTTGTTCTTCTTCTTTTGTGGATAGTTAGTATCAAAAAGCCCATGCTCGTGACAGTGAAAACACTTCACCTTGGACATGCCCTGCTTATTTCCATTCTTGGACTCGTATTTAGAATGGAATTTCTTCCTCTTCACCTTCCTTGCCTTGGCAGCTAGAGCACAATCATCTTCATCCTCATTCTTAGATGAAGATCCATCTCTGGTGTTCCGTCTAAGTCCCTCCTACACCAAATTTGACCACAGTCGTTCCCAATCTGGAAATTTTTCCCTTCCATTGACAGAGCCTTGATAACTATGCCAAATCTTTGGAATTCCTATGAGAGCCATGCTCACCAAATCATCATCAACAAATTTTATTCCAACGATCCCCAGTTAATCCTGACATTGGACAAACTTTGTTAGATATTTTGGAATGGTGTCACCCTTTTCCATCTTGATCTTCCTAAGTTTATCTTTGAGCGCTAATTTCCTATTGTCATTGTTGCGTTGGAATAGATCATTCAAATTCTTCCATGTTGCATATGGTGTGGCTTTCCCATGGAGGCTTGAGACAATGTGGTCTCGTACTCCCTCCAATAGGATCCTCCACGGCTTTGCCACTTTATTTTTCTTTGCATCAATATTTCTAGCATTGGATTTAGGAACGTCTTTGTCAATGAATTCCTTCAACCAATTATCTTTGAGTGTGGCCTCCATCCTATCCTTCCAATCAATGTAGTTCGAGATGCCCTCGAGTGCATACTCTAACCTCAAGTCATTGAAATCCATTTTGATATTGAATCAGTTGTATCGCCAAGAAATTATTTCTACAAATTCAAATTCTATTCAATCACAAACTCAGCTCCTGCTTCACTTCTGCAATTTCTTGAGCTCTAATACCATGTATAAATTATACAACATGCATGTATATCTTGGATTCACCCGATCTAACAATGTAATAAAGTTAAATACTGAATCGCTTCTAAAAATATTTTGCGGAATTAAAAACATAATTGCTAATCACATGAACATGAAGAATTATCAATCACACACAACACAGATAATTTCTTGGGGAAATATTACAGCTAAAAACCCCACTATATTCTATAGTATATTCAGCATGGATCATGAAACAATTACATACAAAAATATTCTCAGAAGATCCCTCCAGTACTCAGCTAGTTGTCTCACACTACCATATGCAAAAATGAAAACCACATAGCCAATTCTCAGCCTCCAGATAGCCTGCCTTGCTTGTGCAATCCCTGATGGTAAGGATCCCTAAAAGATAGGATTTCTTGCCTGCCTTGACTGCGCAAATATCATGGGCACTCCAATAGGTGTTTGGTTGCAAGTGTACAAGTAAATAATCCTACAAATGTGTTGTATTGTACAACAACCCTCCCCATTTCTAAAATTCTAGAATAAATTACATGTAGAAATAGGTCCCCTTTTTATCTTGCTTTCTAGATAGAAATAAAAGATTTAGAAACAATCCGATCATTTTTAAATTAGGAATAAAAAGTTCATTGATAAAAGGAAATATTGCATATCTTTATTAACAAGTGTGTATAAACAAATACAACATTAAAAAACTTTCTGATTCGATGAGATATAAAGCTTTTATCATATCACAATATTACATAAATTTTTTAATATTTAACAATATTTGATGTGTACAGTAATCGCAAATCGCAAATCGGAAAAATCCTTAAGTCTTATATTCTCTTTGTAAAACTCTGATGCGATGGAACTCAATCGCAATCGCAAATCGGAGAGATCTTTAAGTTTCGTATTTGTTCTACATACTTCCGATGCGATGCGATCCATCGCAATCTCATTTCAGAGAATGATCTTTCATGGACTTGTTATAATAAAACTCCGATGCGATGAGTCCCATTGCAATCACAAATCGGAAAAGTTTTAAGTGATCACATCTGCTTTGAAATACTCTGATGCGACACAATTCATCGCAATCGCTCTTCGTAAAAACTTTAAACAAATTCTATGTGGTCAATTGCAAAACCCCGATGCAATGCGCTTCATCGCAATTGCATTGCAGAGAAACAAACGTTATATTTGTTTGATTAAAAGACTCCGATGTGGCGGACCCCACCTCATCGCAATCGAAAATCAGCATAAATCATATTATGTTATTTTGTGTACCGTTGAAGATTCACGATGCGATTATTACTTAATGCTCATACACTATTTATTCATCACATCACAAGGATTCAAAAGGTAATATTTTAACACTTATTTCAAAAATGCCAACTCCCGATTGTACGTATGATATTGAATAAGAAATCAAACGAATAATGGAAAATGATTTTGTTTTAAATACATGAGTGTGACTCCTTAGAGGGCATTTAAGTTTTAACCACAGAGATAATAAATGGAAATCAACGAATGAATACTTTTGTATAGTTGTTCTCATTATTGCGTTTTGACCTCAGCTGAAAGATTTTCTTCATTGTAGAAAAATAGAACGTCCAGTTCTTTCATTCGCAGAACAAGCGAAACGTTTCCTGATATCGAAATGTCGAAGATATCTAGGAAATCAAAATTTTTCGTCACTACAAAAGCTCCTATTTTCACCATGGTACCTAAAGAGAAACTAGTGAAGTTTAAGCTAGTTACAGACACCTCATGCCAGGGACTTGGTAAGATGACTTGGGAAAATGTATATAACCTGCTTGAAAAGGAAAACCCTAAAGTTGTTGAGGCCAAGGCAATAGTTCCTAATGAAGACGACTCAGACTCTAATTCTGAGACTCCTCTTAGTGCATTAGCGAACTCATTCTTGCACCGAATTGCAGCTCAGGAAAACATTTTTCCATATTATGATGTTATTCAATGGGTAATTGATAATGTGGCTATCCAAAATAGAACCTTTGTTTCAACTTCTAGAGCAACATATGGGTCGTTCAAAGCAGAGGACATTAAAGCAATGTATCACCTTCCGGACCCACATAAAATCTACAACAAAGACTTCATCAAGGAATTTGCTGCGAATAATGAAAATCAGTTAGAGCCGATTAGAGAATGGAGAAGGGCTCCAGAAAAGCATAAACACGAGGCATCAGGTATGTACTCTGTGGAGTCTCTTTCACCTCCATACTGTTATGCCATAGCAATGATATGCAGATTGTTTGGGAATGATAACTCATCTAGGTTTTCTATACAAATGGTGCCATTAATACATTCAGCTATAAATTCTGAGATAATGGACTGGGCTGTCATTCTTTCTGATAAGATAGCCAATAGGATTATTGAGTATAGGAAAGACAAAAGCTAAGAAAATATTACTCCCTTTTACTTTTGTTCTTATATCCTATATGCCCTTTGTTTCAATTCTGAATTCCCCATGTTAGGATGGAAATGGACCCCTAAATATCCTACTCCTATTCATATATATCACAAGTTCTTGTGGAAGGGGCATTTCAAAAGCAATGTTTACAAATTTTGTCACGGTTTTCTTATCCTGATCTATGAAACTATTTTTGGTCGATTCCCTCCTAGACTTTCTGAGAAGGCTAAAGTTGATTTATCCTTGATTGGGGATTGGTTTGGAGAAGAAAGATTCACATATATCAGAGTTTTCGGAAGTATTGTAGAACAACACATTCTTCCTTTGTATGTTCTAAATAAACTTTTAGCACAGGAAATTTCATATCAGCTGACAGTAGGGGGCATGTCTAGGATTTTGAAGAACAACAAGAAGCTAATGTGGCCTACTTTTCATTTTAAATGTGGGGATTATACTCTCAATAATTTTGTTCATACTAAAAAATAAGTTGGTAAGCTAACCAATCTCAAGCTTTCAACAATCCCAAGGAGGCAATATGATCCAAGGAAGGTGGCATTTGATTTTACTACTATTGTTTCAATTGCTCAGTTCGAACATGAACCAGATATTTTCGATGGATTATTTGTTTCTGTGGATAATTTGTCCCAAGTTTTTTATTTAGCCAAGTCCAAATTCCAGGATGAAAAATTGAATAATTTTATGTTGTTTAGAAGCCAGAGATTACTCAAAGTTCCTCTGGATCAATTAAGAGTTCCAATGCAGGAGAATGAATCACATCAGAAGGAAACAGAGGATACATATGGAAAAAGAGTAATAGAAACATCTGTAATCAAATTCATCATACAAACACAGGAAAAAGTAACAGGAACTAATCCTATTATACAAAAAGAAGATATTAGCAGCAACGTTAATACTGAGAAGAAAGAAACAACTGCTAAACTTGATGTACATACTGATCAGTAGTCTTCAGCCCAGACAGGAAAAGAAAGCACTGGTACTGATACCAACATGCATTCTGAGAAAGGAGGCACAAACAGTAAAGCTTCTAAACAGGCACCAAAAGGAGATATAAACAATAATCCAGATTCTCAACTTGGAAGAGAGGAAGCTGCTAAAAAGGTAGTTGAATCTGCTGAACTTATATTTTCTCCTCATTTGCTGAGCCAATATGAACAATTTGCCCAGCAAATAGGACAACAAAATAAACCCCAAGTTAATGTTCTGGAAGACCAAGATATAGAAGTTATTCCTAAAAATCCCACAGGTGAAATTATGTTGAAAATGGAAGAGATCCCTCCTCTGGATGTATTTTACAGTCCTAAGCATAAGGCTATTGTGAGAAAACAAAGGAAGAGGAGGAGAATTGATCAGGATGCACTTTTGACATCACAAGTCGAGTTTATGAATATTGTTTATAAAAATGCTAAGGTGAATCCATCTGAGGATCTCACTAAATTATCTCAATACGCAGGTGCCTATAGTGCTGCAACTAAAGATAAGGCCTCTGAAGTTACACAATTAATGAAACAAAAAGATTTGCAAATAGCTATGTTAGAAGAACAAGTTACAGAGAACCAGCAGAAAATTATTCAGTTAGAAAAACAATTGCAGGATGAAGAGCTCAAATCTAAATAGCTAGAAGAGCAGCTTGTTGTTGAAAAGAAAAAGATTGATCAACAGACCTTAGAAAAGCAACAGAAGCTAAACCAAGAGGTAGAAAAATTACCATCTCTTCTGCAAAATGAGAAAACTTCAAATATTGGGCAAGAGAAGATGTTTCAATCCAGATTGGACAAGTTTAAGAATTATCCTAATTTGGATCAGTTCAAAAATGAAGCCCTAGAGACAAGCAAGTTATTGTCTCAGCAATTAAATGAATTTTGTGAAAGGTTGCAGAAGCAGAATCCTTGTGTGAAATTACATCTTCCTTAGTAGATGAAGGAGTCAGTCTTAAACATGAATTTGATGAAGTTGATGAAAAATTTCCGATTTTATTTTATTGCAAGACTCAAAGTAGGGAAGAAAATAAAACCTTCCCAGGATTGTGGAGAGACATAAGGAAATTATTTTTGCAGAATGGGAACAGTGTTTAATCAAAGCGGAAGGAGCTACATCCAGAGCTAAAAGTATGATGAACAATGTAACACAGCTGGTGAATAATAGCATGTATGCAATCAATTTTAGTTTAGATTGTACCCCAAGCAAGTTACCTAGGGTAAAATAAATTGATTACAGATGGAAACAAGAAATAATCAATAAGAATCAGCAAATTAGCCAACTGCAAGGAATATCGTGGGATACGATGTGGACCTACCTTATCAAGCCTCATTTCCAGCAAACAGCAATAAAATTTCTTTCAAATGCCATTGATTGCATTATTCCTGAATTCTCTAATGCCACATACACAGGGCAGTTACACTCAAAGCTTAGTCATCCAGAAGAAGTGAAGGAAATGCTCAAAATCTGCCATTTGGGCACATCAAATGCAACATATAATCAATGAATCGGTTCACTTCAAGATCACATTTCTATTTCTAGATTTTTGATTAGATAGATTGTAGGAATAGTTTTAGTTATTTTGTTTTATTAAGTACCTATTTAAACCCCTTTCATGCATTTAGAAAGGGGTCCTGAATTTGTGATATTTTGACTTGGAGATTACATTTCTGTACTCCATTGACTCTTATATTTTTATAAAGGATCACATCTAGTGGTTCTATGCAAAATTGCCTTTAAGAATTGCATTTCTGTATCTTGGAGTCTGTTTTACATTGAAGTTGCTGGATTTGGATATCGAATTGCATCGGAAAGTATCAAGATGGATATGGTATTTCTATCTATTCACTGTTAATTTCTTATGTTGTGAGATATTCTCTTTTAAATTGCTATCGTTTATGTGTACTTGTTTTACAATATTTCTTTATACATATCATTTCTGAGTGTGTAGAAATATTTATATTTTTCATTATATGTGAATGATATATAAAATGATGAATGCAATGTGTTATTTTAACTCTATTTAATTTCTTAAACAGAGGTACCTTTATTTGTTACTGCATATTTCAATTAAACTATAATAAATTCTCATGGTTATTGGTTTATTTGAAACGATTTTAAAGTTGTATTCATATTTTATGCCCGAGTTAGTTTTAGAACTATTTATCAGTTATAGATTAGATTAGATAGTTTTATTTCAGTCATTTAGTCCCATTTTCCATTAATACAATCATTCCATCACCAACCCATTTAAATTATTAGGAAACTAGTCCTATCAATCCAGTCAGAGCCACCACACCAAACGGAAAAGGAGTTGTCCTAAGGTCCCGACCGGGTGGTTATCCCCCAATTTTTGAAGCAACGATTTTCGAGGCTTCAACATTTTTTGTGCTAGAAGGAGGGCTCAAGCTATGAATGGCAGATAAATCCAAGCCCACAGGCCATTCTAAGAGCACAACACCCTCATCACATTCAATTTCTTCTACATCACAAATCACTAGGGAATAAATTGATAGAACTACTCAAACACCCACTACCAAAGTCCCAATTCAATCAGATAATCCACCTCCTAAATATCCTAAAGTTGAAGCTTTAGTTCATAAACATCAAGGATTCTCATTATCATTAGAAGAATCTGAAATATCTAAAGGTAGTGTTACCTCACAATTTGTTTCTTCCACAACTCTCACTAGATCACAAAGTCAAAAACTTGGGATTTCCCCAAAAGAATTTCCTTTACCTAGTAGAGTCAAAACAAGAAGAACCCCATCAGAAACAGAGAGCGATATTAGTTCTTCATCACAAATTCAATCATATGTTTCCCAAGCCCTAGATCAGAAAAGTGAAATTGTCTCATCATCATCATGTGCTTAAACAACATTTGTCCAAACACCAATTGTCTCTTCTAGTACTTCAACTGTTACTACTCATACACCATTCGTTTCTTCAAATCCTCCCATTTTTATCCCAACAATGGCACAAGAAGCACAGAGACCATGGACTAGTCCAGAAGCTGTAAATATGGCTGCACCTTTACATGATTTACCTGATCATCCTAAAAAATGGCTGCCAAATTTTAGTCCAAATACTGGTATACAAGCGGAAGAACACATCAATAACTTTATGCTTGCTATAAATTTAAATCAGGTAGAGCATGAAGATGTTATAGTCAGGTTATTTCCCTATAATTTGCAAGGGACAACAGGATCCTGGTACTTTTCCTTACCTTTAGAGTCTATTACGAGTTGGGATATGTTCGAAGAGCAATTTTTAACTAAATATGGAGATGATAGATCAATAGCTACCCTAATCAATGATCTCTCCAATTTAAAGACACAACTGAAAGAACCCATCAAAGATTTTAATTCTTGATTCAATAAACTCTTGAATAAAATCCCTGCAACATATAAACCTAGTGAGCAGGTTAGAAGTGAATGGTGTATTAATGCTTTTCCCTAAAACATAGCAATTTTTGTAGATAGAGCTGCAAAACCAACTTTAGTTGAGAATATGAAAGAAGCTATTTCAGTTGAAAAACGAATGATTGCTCTAGATAAGAAAAATTCTATTGAGGAAATAAAATCAAAGAAAGTCACTTTTAAGGATGATTCAAAGAAAAAGACACCAAGAGATCCATATGACATGGAAGGCTTACAGAAAGTTCTTAAAACCATGTCTAATGAGATGGTTGAGATCAAAAAGCAAGTAGCAGAGACTTCTACAAAGAGGCCATTCAGAAATTTCAAGAGAAATCAAGCTGAATCTAAACCTCCCAATTCAATCTGCAATGCAGAATCATCATCATCAGAAGAAGAAGATACTCCTGTAGTATCAGATGATGAAGAAGAAGGAGAAGAAATAGCTGAATTACATGGAATGTGGGATTTCATTCTCCGTAACTCGGAAAATGAAATGGAACAAGAAGCTATGCCTGTGGGTACAAGGAGAAAATCTACATCGGAACCTATTCAACCTATTCCTAAGAAGAAAAATACAACTCCAAGTACCAAAGACAAAACTCTTGCAAATAAAACTTCTCCTTTACCCACTCAAAATCAGCCATCATCTTCCAATCCTCCCACATCATCATCTAAGAGTCTATTGGTATTAGATCCGATGGATTATAACATTTTTGAGGACATGAAAAATACTAGAGAAAACATCTCTTTACATGAACTCAGAAAACTTAAAAATCAACAAAAGATGATATTAAAAGAGTTAAATGCTACACCTATTGCTCCTCTACCAAGCGGTGTAGTTGCCAAAGCAGCTAAAGGGACTGGTAAGCCACGAGACAAAGTAGATGCCACAGATATTGTTCTTATTGGAGAAAGATCAAATTATCAGACACCTCCATTTTTGTTGACTTATGAAATCTACAATAAGAATTTGCATAATTGTTTAATTGATTCCAGAGCATCCTGTAATATAATGCCTACTTCAGTCTGTGTGAAATTGAATATTGAACCACAAAATTTTGCAGTTCACATTGTACAGTTAGATCGCTCTAAAGTTCAAGTTGTAGGAGAAATCAATTCAGTTACCATTAGACTAGCTTCCGATCCTAGGATTGTCCAAAGAATTGATATTCTAATTGCAGATATTCCTGAATTCTATGGGTTAGTCTTAAGCAGGGACTGGTCTGCAAAGCTTAACGGTTATATCGCAACCGATTATTTGCACATGTGGCTTCCCTACAAAGGGAAACCAAATCAAATCAAAATTGAGCGAGAAAAACACATGACGCACACCATAACTGAATTTGAACAACCAAATTAACCTATAGATTTCAAAAACAATATCCTTGGAGGTTATTCTGCTGAATCATTTCTTCGGAATTTTACTGCACCACAATCACCCTTTTCTGTAAATACTTTTGTTTCTCAAATTGAAAATTTTTCGCAATCTTATTCTTCTATAATTGTTAATATTTCTGATACATTTGGAGATAAACCTATAGATAAAACTTTATTTTGGTCATTATATTTTCATGGATCAAAATCTAGTGATGGAGCAGGAGCAGGATGCATCCTAATTGATCCAGAAGGAGAGAAAACCATGCTATCATGTAGATTAGAATTTGAGTGCACAAACAATACTGCAGAATATGAAGCCTTGATTCAAGGGCTTTATAAAGCTATAGGGTTAAATGTAAAATACTTGAAAGTATATGGAGATTCCGAAATTGTCATAAGACAAGTAAGGAATACCATCCATTGTCTTTCAGGACATCTCAAACATTATCAGACCCTAGTACAGGACCTTACCACTCAATTTATAGCATTTAATATCTCTTCTATTCCTAGAAATCAAAATACATCAGCTGATTTATTAGCTAATGTTGCATCCAAACTCCTCCCTGCTGAAGATTGCAGTCCTGATAGATTTTCAGTAGAATTGATTTTTCGCCCATCTATTCCCGATAATATTACTAACTGGAGAGTATTATACCATGATCAAGATATATTGAATTTCTTAACTTCTGAGAAATCATATGATGAACAAATTATTGATGAAAACAATCATGATCTGAAAATTACTTCAAGAAGTAATGAAAATATGGTTCCTAAATCTATTGTTAAACTTGAGGATCTGTATGATATTAAAGACAGATTCAGGAAAGTTACTAATGCTAAACTTCAAAGTTCAAATTTGAAGTTTGAATTAGTGAATCGTGGCTCTGATTCTAAACCTCAAAACGTTAATCTAGGACTCAATTTAACTCCAGAAGAAAGATCTACTTTCATCAAACTTCTGAGTAAATATAAAAATGTCTTCGCTTGGAATTATGAGGACTTAAAGACTTATGACACTTCTATGATTCAACACACAATTCCAATGCTATCTGATGTTAAGCCTGTTCAACAGAAGTTAAGAAAGATTCATCCAAATCTTGAGGATCAAATCAAAATAGAACTCAACAAACTTTTTAAAGCCAAAATCACTTTTCCTGTAAGGCATTCCAATTAGGTTTCCAACATGGTACTTGTCAGGAAGAAAAATGGTGATATTAGAATATGTATTGATTTCAGTAATTTAAACAAGGCATGTCAAAAGGACAATTTCCCATTGCTAACCATGGAGAAAATTCTCCAAAAGGTAGTTGGTTCTAAACTCATGTCCTTCCTTGATGGATTTTCAGGCTATAATCAAATTTTAGTACATCCAGATGATAGGTTGAAAACCACTTTCAGAACCAAATGGGGAACCTATGCTTATCAAAAAATTCCTTTTGGTTTAGTAAATGCAGGAGCTACTTTCCAGAGAGCCATGGATATATCATTCAAGGGTCTAATTAATAGATCAGTTGTCATTTATCTTGATGACATAACAATATATTCAAAAAAGAGATCCAATCATCTACATGATCCGAAACAAATATTTGAAAGATGTAGAAGGTTTGGTATTTCCTTAAACCCAAAGAAATCCTTCTTTTCTCTCGATGAAGGAAAACTCTTAGTGTTTGTTGCGTCAAAATATCGAATATATATCAACCCGGACAGAGTTAAAGAAATTCCTGATATTTCTTTACCTCATAATAAAAATTCCATGAAATCATTTTTAGGGCAGATTAATTTTGTAAAAAGATTCATTCCAGATTTTTCTAATTTTTTTTTACCTATGTAGAATATGATTAAGAAAAAATCAGTATTCAAATGGGGGTATAAAGAAAAAGAAGCCTTTGATGCAATCAAGAAGGAAATCATTAATGCACCTGCATTGAATACTCCCAATTTTTCTAAAGATTTTATTCTGTATACTTTGGCAACCGAAACATCCTATGCTACTGTTTTAACACAGCTCAATGATCAACAAATTGAAGCACCAATTTCTTTCTTCAGCTCAAATATGCAAGGAGCTGAGCTGAATTATTCCGATGTAGAAAAACAAGCCTTCGCTGTATTTAAGTCAATCAAACATTTTAGGCCTTTTCTCTTAAAAACACACACAAAAGTTATTGTCCAATTCTCTTGCAGTGAGACAATTATTAATTCAAAGAGAAGTAGGAGAAAAAAGGGCTAATTGGGTGACAGCCTTGCAAGAATATGATATTGATATTAAACCAGCAAAGATTGTTAGAGGTCAAGGTTTTTGTAGATTATTAGCAGGAGCTCATAACATACCAGAAAATCAAGATCTAGAAAATGTTGTTCAAGTAAGTCAGATAAGTGTTACAGATTCTGAATCTCAGTATGCTGATCTAATATTTTACTTGAAAAATGGGTATTCTCCTTCTAATCTCAGCTATAAGAACAAACATGCTTTAATATTTAAGGCTACTAAATATGAAATCATTGATGATGTGTTATCCAGAAAGAATTATGATTCAAACCTATTAAGATGTCTTGAAAAGACTGAAGCAAAAAATGTATTGCAGGAATTACATGATGGACCAGCAGGCGGTCATTTTGGAGGTGATACCATAGCTCACAATATCATCCATGCTGGATATTATTTGCCTACCATTTTTAAAGATACACACAATTATGTGAGGAAGTGCAAAATTTGTCAAACTTCTAGTGGAAGACAAAGGAAGCCAGCTTTTCCTTTGCAGCCATTAAACATTGAGAAATGGGGGCTTGATATCATTGGTGAGATAGTACCTCATTCTTCCAAACAACACAAGTACATTCTCACAGAAAAATATTACTTCAAAAAGTGGGTAGAAGCAATCCCTCTAAAGGTAGCCAATTCTGATGCAATTATTGATTTCATCGATCAATTCATCATTACCAGGTTTGGTGTACCTAATGCTCTAGTATTCGACAATACATCTTATTTTTCTGGTAATATTATAATGGAATTTGAAATTAAAAGAGGTTTTAAATTGAAATATTCAACAAATTATTATCCACAAGGTAATGGTTTAGCTGAATCCACTAACAAAAATCTCATCAAAATAATTAAAAGGACAATTAATCAAAATCAAAAGAATTGGCACAAGTCTTTAATCTTTGCATTATGGACTGATCGTATTACTCTTAAAACTTCTATAGGAACTTCACTTTTCAATTTAGTTTATGGAAAAGAAGTTATGATACCATCAAATCTAGCTCTTCCATCATTAGTCCTGGTGTAATTCATTGAAGAAAATCATTCCTCATCCATTCAGTTGAGATTTGATCAAATCCTTAAATTAGAAGAAGATAGAGAAAAATAAAAAGATATTCATGAAAAACATCAACAACTTGTAAAATCTTCTTTTGATTCAAGTTCCACCGGCTCAAAACATTTGTCAATTAGTGATCTTGTTTTGAAATGGGATAAAGCACATGAAGAAAAAAGTAAGCATACCAAATTTCAGAAAATGTGCCTTGGACCATTTCAGATTGCGGAAAAGATAGGCTCATGTACATTCATACTCCAAGATTTAACAGGAAAGAGAGAACCTCTTCTTGTAAATGGGCTTGTCTTAAAGAAATTCTTTTCATAAGGAGGTAACCCCTTTTTACTTGTACATATTCCTTTCTGTATTTTTTATTTGTTTTTGTAAATAAAGGTTGTTAATAGTCTCTAATTGAATTTTTACTATTATAAAATGCCTTAGAAAGAATATTATAGATACTTATTTTGTGTAAATAAGGATTTTTATGGAAATGATTACAATTTTTGATAGTTTTAAATAAAATGTTAAACTTTGAAAATTTGTTCAAAACATTTGCATGATCTTTTGAAACTTTGAGGAAAATGTAAATCATTATAATTTATTAAGCAGAGAAAGGTTATCTTTAAAATGTAAAGACTTTTTCAAGCTTTAGCAAACAAAAAACTCTGAAAATTGTGATCCATTTATTCTATAGGATACAACTATTTCACCCCATCCATTTTAGTTGTGATTTTTTAGAATGTAATTCCAAGAAATTATGTGGAAAAATTTAGGAGATAAGAGGTCTCATCACGAGCCTACTCATGATGATCATAAGAAGTAATAAAATTGACATTACCAATACTGCATACCAAAACAAGGTAATGGCTTATAAAAGTAAGACAAGGGGTCTCATCGCGAGCCAGCTTGTTCAGTTTAATTGCGACTAGTGAATGGCATTGTTACTAACTGGCTACCAAACCATAACAATGGCTCTTAAATTAAAATAAATAAATAAAAAATAAAAAACATGAGATATTATGTCTTATGAATTTATTTTTAAAGATTCATAATCTTAGTTGGATGGGATAATGAATGGTTGATGGTTAAAAGGTAACCCTGTCGAGACTGGGGACGTTTGCTGGCAACAGAGGCAATACCTATGACAACATAGTATATCATAAAAGCTAAACTTGGAAAGGTCCACTTACTTCATTATTATCAACCAATCAAAGCTTGAGATAAACCAAGAATGTTGTTATCTTTGAGGAATTAGAAAGAAATTTTAAATTATTTTTATTCTTTTTCATAGTTAGATTTTTATTTGAATTATCCTAAGATAGTTTTCATTATCTTTAGAAATTTTTACTTACTAGAAATATAGTGTTCATTTTATTTTTTCAGAGATAATTGTTTCTTCCAGTGAATCGCCAATTGTTGTACTGTACAACAACCCTCCCCATTTCTAAAATTCTAGAATAAATTTCATTTAGAAATAGGTCCCCTTTTTATCTTTCTTTCTAGATAGAAATAAAAGATTTAAAACAATCCAATCATTTTTAAATTAGGAATAGAAATTTCATTGATAAAAGGACTTATTGCATATCTTTATTAACAAGTGTGTATAAACAAATACAACATTAAAAAACTTTCCGATCCGATGAGATACAAAGCTTTTATCACATCACAATATTACATAAAGTTTTTAATATTTAACAATATTTGATGTGTACAGTAATCGCAAATCAGAAATCAGAAAAATCTTTAAGTCTTATATTCACTTTGTAAAACTCTGATGCGATGGAACTCATTCTCAATCGCAAATCGGAGAGATCTTTAAGTTTCATATTTGTTCTACATACTTCCGATGCGATGCGATCCATCGCAATTGCATTTCAGAGAATGATATTTCATGGACTTGTTATAATAAAACTCCGATGCGATGAGTCCCATCGCAATCGCAAATTAAAAAAGTTTGAAGTGATCACATCTGCTTTGAAATACTCTGATGCGACGCAATTCATCGCAATCGCTCTTCACAAAAACTTTAAACAAATTCTATGCAGTCAATTGCAAAACCCTGTGCGATGCACTTCATCGCAATTGCATTGCGGAGAAACAAACGTTATATTTTTTTTGATTAAAAGATTCCGACGTGGCGGACCCCACCTCATCACAATCGGAAATCGAAGAAACTCATTAACGATCCACTCCATTTAAAAATCCCTGATGCGATCATCGCAATCATAAATCGGCATAAATCGTATTATGTTATTTTGTGTACCTTTGAAGATTCGCGATGTGATTATTACTTAATGCTCATACACTATTTATTCATCACATCACAAGGATTCAAAAGGTAATATTTTAACACTTATTTCAAAAATGCCAACTCCCGATTGTACGTATGATATTGAATAAGAAATCAAATGAATAATGGAAAATGATTTTGTTTTAAATACATGAGTGTGACTCCTTAGAGGGAATTTAAGTTTTAACCACAGAGATAATAAATGGAAATCAACGAATGAATCCTTTTGTATAGTTGTTCTCATTATTGCGTTTTCACCTCGGCTGAAAGCTTTTCTTCATTACAGAACAATAGAACTTCCAATCCTTTCATTCGTAGAACAAGGGAAATGTTACCTGATATCGAAATGTTGAAGAGATCTAGGAAATAAAAAAATTTCGTCGTTGCAAAAGCTCCTATTTTCACCATGGTACCTAAAGAGAAACCAATGAAGTTTAAGCTAGTTACAGACACCTCATGCCAGGGACTTGGTAAGATGACTTGGGAAAATGTATATAACCTGCTTGAAAAGGAAAACCCTAAATTTTTTTAGGCCAAGGCAACAGTTCCTGATGAAGAGGACTCAGACTCTAATTCTGAGACTCCTCTTAGTGCATTAGCGAACTCATTCCTGCACCAAATTGCAGCTTCAGCAAACATTTTTCCATATTATGATGTTATGTGATGGGTAATTGATAATGTGGCTATCCAAAATAGAACCCTTGTTTCAGCTTCTGGAGCAACATTCAGGTCATTCAAAGCAGAGGACATTAAAGCAATGTATCACCTTCCAGACCCACAGAAAATCTACGACAAAGACTTCATCAAGGAATTTGCTGCGAATAATGAAAACCAGTCAGAGCCGATTAGAGAATGGAGAAGGGCTCCAGAAAATCACAAACATGAGGCATCATGTATGTACTCTATGGAGTCTCTTTCACCTCCATACTGTTATGTCGTAGCAATGATATGCAGATTGTTTGGGAATGATAACTCGGCTAGGTTTTCTATAAAAATGGTGCCATTAATACATTCTGCTATAAATTCTTAGATAATGGACTAGGCTGTCATTCTTTCTGATAAGATAGCCAATAGGATTCTTGATTATAGGAAAGACAAAAGTTCAGGAAATATTACTCCCTTTTAATTTTATGCTTATATCATATATGCCCTTTGTTTCAATTCTGAATTCCACATGTTAGGATGGAAAAGGACCCCTAAAGATCCTACTCCTATTCATATATATCACAAGTTCTTGTGGAAGGGGCATTTCAAAAGCCATGTTTACAGAGTTTTTCATGGTTTTCTTATCCCGATCTATCAAACTATTTTTGGCCGATTCCCTCTTAGACTTTCTGAGAAGGCTAAAGTTGATTTATCCTCGATTCGGGATTGGTTTGGAGAAGAAACATTCACATATATCAGAGTTTTCGGAATTATTTTAGAACCACACATTCTTCCTTTTTATGTTCCAGATACACTGTTAGCACAAGAAATTTCATATCAGCTGACAGTAGAGGGCATGTCCAGGACTTTGAAGAACAGAAAGAAGCTAATGTGGCCTACTTTTCCTTTTAAATGTGGGGATTATACTCTCAATAATTTTGTTCATGCTGAAAAAGAAGTTGGTAAGCTAACCAATCTCAAGCTTTCAATAATCCTAGGGAGGCAATATGATCCAAGGAAGGTGCCATTTGATTTTACTACTAGTGTTTCAATTGCTCGGTTCGAACATGAACCAGATATTTTCGTTGATTTATTTGTTTCTGTGGATAATTTGTCCCAAGTTTTTTATTTGGCCAAGTCCAAATTCCAGGCTAAAGAATTGAATAAGTTTATGTTGTTTAGAAGCCAGAGATTACTCAAAGTTCCTCTGGATCAATTAAGAGTTCCTATGCAGGAGAATGAATCACAACAGAAGGAAACAGAGGATACATCTGGAAAAATAGTAACAGAAACATCTGTCAGCAAAGTCATCATACAAACATAGGAAAAAGTAATAGGAACTAATCCTGTTATACAAAAAGAAGATATTAGCAGCAACGTTAATACTGAGAAGAAAGAAACAACTGTTAAACTTCATGTACATACTAATCAGCAGTCTTCATCCCAGAAAGGAAAAGAAAGCATTGGTACTAATACCAATGTGAATTCTGTGAAAGGAGGCACAAACAGTAAAGCCACTGAACAGGCACCAAAAGGACATATAAACAATAATCTAGATTCTCAACTTGGAAGAGAGGAAGTTGCTAAAAAGGTAGTTGAATCTACTGAACTTATAGTTTCTCCTCATTTGCTGAGCCAATATGAACAATTTGCCCAGCAAATAGGACAACAAAAGAAACCCCAAGTTAATGTTTTGGAAGACCAGGATATAGAATTTATTCCTGAAAATCCCACAGGTGAAATTATGTTGAAAATAGAAGAGATCCCTCCTTTGGATGCATTTCACAGTCCTAAGCATAAGGTTGTTGTGAAAAAACAAAGGAAGAGGAGGAGAACTGATCAGGATGCACTTTCAACATCACATGTCAAGTTTATGAATATTGTTTATAAAAATGTTGAGGCGAATCCATTTGAGGATCTCAGATAATTATCTCAATACGCAGGTGCCTATAGTGCTGCAACTATAGATAAGGCCTCTGAAGTTACACAATTAATGAAACAAAAAGATTTGCAAATAGCTATGTTAGAAGAATAGGTTATAGAGAATCGGTAGAAAATTATTCAGTTAGAACATCAATTGCAGGATGAAGAGCTCAAATCCAAACATCTAGAAGAGCAGCTTACTGTTGAAAAGAAAAAATTGATCAACAGACCTTAGAAAAGCAACAGCAGCTAAACCAAGAGGTGGCAAAATTACAAGCTCTTCTGCAAAATGAGAAGACATCAAAGATTGAGCAAGAGAAGATGTTTCAATCCAGATTGGACAAGTTTAAGAATTATCCTAATTTGGATCAGTTCAAAAATGAAGCCCTAGAGACAAGCAAGTTATTGTCTCAGCAATTAAATGAATTTTGTCTAAAGGTTACAGAAGCAGAATCCTTGTGTGAAATCACATCTTCCTTAGTAGATGAAGGAGTCAGTCTTAAACTTGAATTTGATGAAGCTGATGAATTTTTTTTTGAATTTCCTTTATGGCAAGACTCAGAGTCGGGAAGAAAAGAAAACCTTCCCAGGATTGTGGAGAGACATAAGGAAATTATTTTTGCATAATGGGAACAGTGTTTAATAAAAGCGAAAGGAGCTACATCCAGAGCTAAAAGTATGATGAAAAATGTAACACAGTTGGTGAATAATAGTCTGTATGCAATCAATTTTATTTCAGATTGTACCCCAGGAAAGTCACCTAGGGTAAAAGAAACTGATTACAGATGGAAACAAGAAATAATCAATAAGAATCAACAAGTTAGCCAACTGCAAGGAATATCGTGGGATATGATGTGGACCTACCTTATCAAGCCTCATAGTCAGCAAACAGCAATAAAATTTCTTTCAAATGCCATCGATTGTATTATTCCTAAACTCTTTGATGCCACATACACAGGGCAGTTACACTCAAAGCTTAGTCATCCAGAAGAAGTGAAGGAAACGCTTAAAATTTGACATCTAGGCACATCAAATGCAAGTTACAGATAATCAATGAATCGGTTCACTTCCAGATCGCATCTATGTTTCTAGATTTTCTATTAGATAGATTGTAGGAATAGTTTTAGTTATTTTGTTTTATTAAGTACCTATTTAAACCCCTTTCATGCATTTAGAAAGGTGTCCTGAATTTGTAATATTTTGACTTGGAGATTATATTTCTGTACTCCATTGACTCTTATATTTTTATAAAGGATCACATCTAGTGATTCTGTGCAAAATTTCCCTTAAGAATTGCATTTTTGTATCTTGGAGTCTGTTTTACATTGAAGTTGTTGGATTTGGATATCGAATTGCATTGGAAAGTATCAAGATGGATATGGTATTTCTATCTATTCACTGCTAGTTTTCTTATGTTATGAGATATTTCTTTTAAATTTGTTATCATTTATATGTACTTGTTTCACAATATTTCTTTATACATATCATTTCTGAGTGTGTAGAAATATTTATCTTTTACAGTATATTCAAATGATATATAAATGATGAATGCAATATGTTATTATAACTCTATTTAATTTCTTAAACAGAGTTATCTTTATCTATTACTGCATATTTCAATTAAACTATAATACATTTTCATGGTTATTGGTTAGTTGAAACAATTTAAAGTTGTATTCACATTTGATACTCGGGTTAGTTTTAGAATTATTTTATCAGTTTTAGATTAGATTAGATAGTTTATTTCAGTCATTTAGTCCCATTTTCCCTTCACCCAATCATTCTATTATCAACCCATTTAAATTATTAGGAAACTAGTCCTATAAATCCAGTCGGAGCCACCACACCAAACGGAAAAGGAGTTGTCCTAAGGTCCCGACTGGGTGGTTATCCCCCAATGTTTGAAGCAGCGATTTTTGAGGCTTCAACATTTTTGGCGCTAGAAGGAGGGCCAAAGCTATGAATGGAAAATAAATCCAAATCCGCAAGCCATTCTAAGAGCACAACACCCTCATCACCTTCAATTTCTTCCACATCTCAAATCACTAGAGAAGAAATTGATAAAAGTATTCAAACACCCACTACCAAAGTCTCATATCAATCAGATAATCCACCTCTTGAATCTCCTGAAGTTGAAGCTTTAGTTCATAAACTTCAAGGATTCTTGTTATCATTAGAAGAATCGGAGATATCTGAAGGTAGTTTCACCTCGCAGTTTGTTTCTTCCAGACCTCTCACTAGGTCACAGAGTGAAAAACCTGGAATTTCCCCAAAAGAATTTCCTTTACCTAGTAGAGTCAAAACAAGAAAAATTCCATCGGAAACAGAAAGTGATACTAGTTATTCATCGCAAATTCAATCATCTAGTTCCCAAGCTCCAAATCAGAAAAGTGCAGTAATCTCATCATCATCATATGCTCAAACAACATCTGTTCAAACACCGATTGTCTCTTCTGGTACTTCAACTGTTACTACTCATACATCAGTTGTCACTTCTAGTTCTTCTACCATCATCACAACAATGGCACAGAGACCATGGACTAGACTGGGAGCTGTAAATATGGCTGCACCTTTGCATGATCTACCTAATCATCCTGAAAAATGGCTGCCAAAGTTTAGTCCAGATACTGGTATACAAGCAGAAGAACACATCAATAACTTTATGCTTGCTATAAATCTGAATGCAGTAGAGCGTGAAGATGTTGTAGTCAGGTTATTCCCCTATACTTTGCAAGGGACAGCAGGATCCTGGTACTTTTCCTTACCTTCATATTCTATTACAAGTTGGGATATGTTCGAAGAGCAATTTTTAACAAAATATGGAGATGATAGATCAATAGCTACCCTAATCAATGATCTCTCCAATTTAAAGACTCAACCGAAAGAACCCATCAAATATTTTAACTCTCGATTCAATAAACTCTTGAATAAGATCCCTACAACATCTAAACCTAGTGAGCAGGTTAGAAGTGAATGGTACATTAATGCTTTGCCCTCAAACATAGCTATTTTTGTAGATAGAGCTGCAAAACCGACTTTAGCTAAGAATATGAAAGAAGCTATTTCAGTTGAAAAATGAATGATTTCTCTAGATAATAAAAATGCTATTGAGGAAAGAAAATCAAAGAAAGTCACTTTTAAAGATGATTCCAAGAAAAAGACACCAAGAGATCCATATGACATGGAGGGTTTACGGAAAGTTCGTAAAACCATGTCTAATGAGATGGTTGAGATCAAAAAGCAAGTAGCAGAGACTTCTACAAAGAGACCATGTTGAGATTGCAACAAGATTATGAGCTTAGTGAAAAGAGTCCCTTTCACTAAGTGGGCCTGCAGGCTATTTTTGGCGCAAGTCTATTTTTAGACTATGTCTATTTTTAGACATGTCAATCATATTCTATGAGTTGCAGGATGCTAATTATGGATGGTTGGTCAAGTTGAAAACATAGATGGACTTCTATTTTTAGACATATTGGGCGGAATCTATTTTTAGATTGCCAGTCTAAAAATAGATATGTCGAATATTATTAGCTGTTAATAATATTTGGACTATAAACATTATCTTATTCTCTTGGAGCACTTCAGTTAAGTGCAAAGATGTGGCACAGGAGCTGACAGAAGGAATTATTCTATTCCTGAGGGTTAACTGGAGATATTGCATGGATACTTCAGTTAGAACTCATGTGACAGAGTTTGGTGGAGTTATTGAGGTAGTTGGTGGAGTTGTGTTCAGTTTAACTAAGTTAAACATATTTGAGCTAGTTGTATCTAGTCTAACTGATTGATACACTAGTGAGAGTGGTGTGAATTAATTATTAATTAATTCACTAATTATTAACTCATTAATCAACTAAAGAATACATCAGTTAACTACAGTGCATGGACAGTTTCAGTGGAGACTAGTGAAGAGGTAGGTGAAAGAGCAGTGTGACTATCAGTTTTGACTATATTGTTGCATGATTTGAAACACACAGTAGTTGAAGATGCCAATGAGGATTGCGTGAGCAAGGCTAGACCAATTCGAGTTCATTCAGAGCCATTCTTCAGTAGTGATTGTGCAATAGAGGCAGGCTAGTAGGTGGCAGAGATTGGAGCATGTGTTTTGCTAGATCGGACCTGATTAGTGTGTAGCAATTGGAGATTGTACTAAGAGCTTGTTGTTGGAAATATGATGCAGAGTGTTGTCCTTGATGGCAACCCATTAAATGAAGATGAAGACATGCGACTATTGACATGTGTTGTCCTTGATGGCAAACCACCTGATGAAGTTATTCTTAACTTGATGGACTCGGTAAATGATGTAAATCTGATATGATATGATGTTTGTTGACAATATGATAATGAGTGTTGTCCTTGAAAGGAAACCCACTTGATGAAGATGATGACAACTTACTTGATGAAGTTGTGCTTGATAGAATATGTCTTGATGAACTAAAACTGATGTATCTACAGTGAGTACAGAAGGCAATGAAGAAAGGAATTCAGCATGTGCTAATTCTATGATGAAAAAGAGTATGTCTCTAGGCATACGCGGATGGGTCTAGGGGGGTCGTGTATGCACGCGGGAAACAACGTGCCAAGAAGTCGCGTATGGGTAAAAGCGCTCAAAAGTGCAAAACGGGGGTAACCACCATGGTATTGACCCATTGTATTGGGTAATGATCCGCCCTAATTGACCCCGTCCCCGGGAATACCATCGGAAGTAATATTGTTTGGCTCATGGTATTGAAAAAGGGGCTCATGGTATTGAAAAAGGGTAAACCTATATAAGGAGAAAGAAATTCTGTGGAAATTATGAGTGTGGGTGCAAGATGTCTGAGCTTGAATGAATACTTCCCTCTGAAGGATATCTGAATGGAAAGGGTTACAATTGAATGATAGATCTGAATGCATGATGCACCAATGATGAAGAAGGGAATCTAGATCTGAAATGTACTTGTATTTACTAGATATGTTTATGGAATGACTAGATCTGAGATGAGGCTGGTATATGGCGAACATACGTACGAGTAAAGGTAAATCTAAGGCGAATATATCGATGCAGCGAAGTATGCTGCTCTATGATGATTGAAGATCTATACGCTACTTTGCCGCAGAGGAAGCGCGTATATACGCGGCTTCGCTGAAGAGAAAGCGCGTATGCGCAGTGAAATGTATACAGAGGTATACGCTGGTTTGTGTGGACGGAAGCGCGTATATACGCGACATCAGTAAAGGGAAAGCGCGTATGAAAACTAGGGTTTGCTAAAGCAAGGGGTATGAAATATCTAATCTGTTCTGATGTGTTTCTGCTATCTGATCTGTGTTGATAAGTATTTGTTGGTGATGTATGTTTGTGCTTGAAAGTATGGAAAGGGTTCAGTTTGAAAATATGATGAAATGTGGCCTGCAAGTTTTGTTCTATTGAAGTTGTTGGATCCAGTGTGAAAATTGATGAAACGTGGTCCAAGGTGGTGCTGAGGGTTGTAGCCTTCGATTCGGAGGGTTGTAGCTCCCTTCGAGGTGAGGCTATTAAACGAGATCGGGGGGTCGTAGCTCCTTCCGGAGAGGCCGGTAAGCGACTCGGGGGGTTGGAGCTCCCTTCCGGAGAGGTGAGTAAACGAGCACGGGTGGGTGCCTACGTCTTTGGTAGAGTGCGCCGGCTTGTATGTTGTAAGATGTTTTCTCTATACTAAAATATTGAAGGCTGAGCAACTGCAGCGGTGGTTTTCTCCCGACTTGGGTTTCCACCTAAAAGTCCTGGTGTTCATGTGTGATGCTTTGTGTAATGGTTTATTCTGTTCTTACTGCACATGTTTACTGTTTATTGAATATATGATGAATAAATGATGGAATTGTTTAAGTGAAGAATTAATGACATAATTAGTTCTCTGTATATACGTGAGTTTAATAAAGGGTATCCGCGTATATACGAGTACGCATCGGGGAAAGTCGCGTGTATGGGTTTGAAGTAAAGAGAAGTAAAATTTTTGAATATGCAGCAAATACTGATTCACCCCCCCCCCCCTCTCAGTATTTTTCCCAACAATTGGTATCAGAGCGAGGTCCTTTTGCAGAAGCTTGATCGCTTGAAGGAGATCCGCCGCAATGGGAAAGAAGCAAAAGAAGAAGGCCACTGAAAAGGGGATATCTCAGAAAACATGTGTAGCAGAAAATGGAAAAGATAAAATAGGTATTGATAATTATTTTGATGATTCTCTTTCTTGTGCATGCAATGATGAAGATAGTGAAAGAAATTTTATGGATATAGAAGAAGTTCTCAAGATCAAAGTTGAAGAACAACAAAGAGAAATTAAAGAGAAAGGCTCTATCTACAAAGAGATGATCTCTAGAATGAAGGAACAGATAGAAATACATGAAAATCTGCAGAGAAGGCTTGAAAAAGAAATCCTCACTCTCAAAACAAATCTGGAAAAATCAAATAAGAAAAATGAAGAACTTGGAGCAAAAATCATCTTTGTCATAGAAGAATCATACAAGGACCATGAAGAACTTCTACAAGCAGATCTTGAAGAATCAAACAAGAAGAATGCAAGACTTGAAGCGAAATCGTCTCTCTCAAAGAAGATGCGAAAAAATCAAACAAGAAGAATGAAGAGCTGCAACAAACATGTGAAGAAAACGAAAGTGGTTGAAAGAAGAGATTCTAAATGCGAAGGATCAAGTAGAAGATGGAAGAAGAAGGAAAGCATGACAAAGCAATGTCAAGCCTTGGAGGTTGAGGTAAACATTCTCAAAGGTAAATTAGAAGAAAAGGTTAAAATTTTGAGGTTTCATGATAGTACTAATATTTTGGACAATATTTTGAGTAATCAAAGGTCTCCTACTATCAAACATGGTCTTGGTTTCCATGAAACTATTAAAGGAGAATCTAGTTCACAAGGAAGTGCTAAAGATTCTAAGGAAGTCAATGCAAAACCTGAAGAGTTGAACGAGGCAAAACCTGAAGAGTTGAACGAGACAAAAGGTCAACCAACAATGATGAAATCTCAAAGGAAATCATTCAATAATGTTGAATGTTTTAAATGTCATAATTATGGGCATGTTGCAGCCAATTGCAGAAGCAGATCATTTCAGCCTCAAACAAACAGATCCTACATAGAAAGGTACTCTGGTTTCTTCAAGGGATATTGTTTTTCATGTAACAAGTATGGACATAAAACAGCGGTGTAAAAGGAGGAAGATTAGAAATACTCCGTATGATTCCTTATGCTTATTTCTCTGGTCACATGAGATGTTATTCTTGTAACAAGTATGAACATGTAGAAAAGGAGAATGCAGGTTGAACGGACATGAGAAATTGGATAGCTTCCGGCACAAATAGAAAGTTCAAACAAATGCGGAAAAGATGGAGGACCGATCGGGGAAACGTAGGGAATTAGAGCCCTCTGAGTCATCCGCTTACGAAGGCGGCTTTTCTTATTGGTTGCAGGAATGATGTGGGATACATTATGAGATTTAGTAATGTATCGTCATAGGGGGAGCAATGCATGATGACTCTCATGGTTGATTTGATTATTCTGGTTATGTTTACTTCTGACAGCGCATCTGATGTGGAGAGGACAGGTACATGAGGTACAAACTCAGGAGGAAATGAAGGAAGATGAAAATTTTCTATGCTGCACTTTCCATACACGGGTTATATTAACAAAAGTCGCGTATACACGCGAGTTTCGGCAGACACTGTCGCGTATGCATTGATGATAGGAGATTTTATATGATAACTGAAGATCAGAAGCAGAGGTTCAGGGGGAGCATTAGTCTGATTTTTAATAACTGTATTATTGTCTCAGTATCAGCTTAGTTTCTCAGTTATAAACAATAATGATATGATACATGGTTTCTTATGTTGAAGACTATGAATGAGTTCTATTTGCTTGAGTATTCATTGCTGAGATGAAAGTTTTATAATTCAGAGACAAGGACAGATCATGCAGAGATTGTTGCTGATAACTTGCTGTTGAAGGTGTTTCAGATTGCACAAGTTAAGGAAGAGCACTGGTTTAGGAGGAGCAGCAGGTTGAATACTAATGATTGCATTGTTGGCAATATGACTGCTTATTCTTTGGTTATTGTGATACTCATGCTCAAATGATGATGGCTTGGTACATGGTTTATGATGATGAGATGTTGAATGAGCTGTGTTCACTGCTTGCTGAAGTTTATCTGTTGGATAAAATTGGAAGTCTTATGATTCAGAGATAAGAATAGTTCATGCATAGTTTGTTACTATGGCTGAGATCTTTTCCTACATATGTTACTTCATGTTAAATCTTGAAGATCCTGATGATATTGGACCACATGAATGATTGCTTGACTCTTGGGTGAAGATGTTGTTCTGGTATGATAATCTCTCTTGGAATGATTGTATTGATGCTGCAAAGAATCTGATGGATTGGTTACGAATGTGCTGATGCTACAACCGTTGGATGACGCTTGAAGACACAACTACACTGTTCTATCTATCTATAGTCCAGGGAAGCATTCAAATATCTCAAAAAGAAGCTGAAAACTGTCTTTGCCTCACAGAGAATCAGATCTGGTTGAAATTTAGAAGATGGCTTGGGATACGCGGATTTCCTGAAACACGGTCGCGTATATACGCGAGTTCCTGCACAGAAAACCGCGTATGTCTGATTGCTGACAATTTTTGGTTGAAGTCAGCTCTCTTCAGCACAGCTGCAGTGTTGTTTGGTATCTCTGATACTGTTTGGTATCTTTGGTGGTGTTCCAGTTCTCATAATTCCATTTCTAATATTTTGATAAAGATGCCTTGATGATTTGATGGTGAAAGAGTTCAGGATGCACAAACTAAGGGGGAGCCTTAGTCATATGGAAAGGATGCCTAGATGCACAAATTCAGGGGGAGCAGTAACATTGCTGAGTATAATGCATTATTGGCATTATGGTGGTTCTGAAATATGTTCTCTTTCTTGAGGACTTTACGGTGTTGGTCTTAAAGTTATATTTGTAGTTTGATGAAAAGGTCTTGTTGAGACCCGGGTTGTAAAATTGTAATATTCGGTCATGTAAGGACTTGTCAAATTTGTAAACCCACTTGGTTGGGTAGGCGAGTCAAATTTTGTAACCCACTTGGTTGGGTAGCTGAGTCAAAATTTGTAAACCCACTTGGTTGGGTAGTTGAGTCTCATATGTAAATCCACTTGGATGGATAATTGATGTAAGTATGAGTCTTTGGTGATAGGAAGTTCATAGAGTCATGTACTTCATTGAAAAATATGTTTGAAGATTCAGCATGAACTCAGGGGGAGCTTGGCCACTTCAGTACATATCAGATCTGCAGAATGCTTCTTCCACATGAGGAGAAAAAAAAGGGAAGAGTATGTTGGTTTTTGATCCGCCCTTTTCCATTGATGTCAAAGGGGGAGAGTGACATGGTGTTTGAATGAAGATAATGGTGTCAAATATTTGGGAGAGTGACATGGTGACATTGTATTCTTAATGTACCTATCTGTTGTGGTAACCAAACACCATTTTGGTTGCCATCAAGTCCAAAGGGGGAGATTGTTGGAAATATGATGCAGAGTGTTGTCCTTGATGGCAACCCACTGAATGAAGATGAAGACATGCGACTTTTGACATGTGTTGTCCTTGATGGCAAACCACGATGAAGTTATTCTTAACTTGATGGACTTGGTAAATGATGTAAATGCGATACATTATGATTTTTGACAATATGATGCTGAGTGTTGTACTTGAAAGGCAACCCACTTGATGAAGATGATGACAACTTACTTGATGAAGTTGTGCTTGATAGAATATGTCTTGATGAACTAAAACTGGTGTATCTACAGTGAATACAGAAGGCAATGAAGAAAGGAATTCAGCATGTGCTAATTCTATGATGAAAAAGAGTATGTCTCTAGGCATACACGGATTGGCCTAGGGAAAGTCGCGTATGCACGCGGGAATAAATGTTCCAAGTCGCGTATGGGTAAAAGCGCTCAAAAAGTGAAAAACAGGGGTAACCACCATGGTATTGACCCATTGTATTGGGTAATGATCCGCCTAATTGACTCGATCCGGGAATACCATCGGAAGTAATATTTTTTTGGCTCATGGTATTGAAGAATGTGGCATGGTATTGAAAAAGGATAAACCTATATAAAGAGATGAAATTCATTATGCAAATCATGGGTGTGGGTGCAAGATGTCTGAGCTTGAATGAATACTTCTCTCTGGAGTATATCTGAATGGAAAGGGTTACAATTGAATGAAAGATTTGAATGTATGATGCACCAATGAAGGAGTGATGAAGAAGGGGATCTAGATCTGAAATATACTTGTATTTGCTTATGGAATGACTAGATCTATGATGAGGCGAACATCTAGGCGAACATCTATCTGAAGTAAAAAGGTAAATCTGAACTGAATATCTGATTTGTATAAGTATGCTGCTCTATAATGATTAAAGATCTATACGCTACTTCACCGCGGAGGAAGCGCGTATATACGCGGCTTCGCTGAAGTGAAAGCGCGTATGCGCAATGAAATACATACAAGGGTATACGCTGGTTTGTGTGGACTGAAGCGCGTATATACGCGACATCATTAAAGGGAAAGCGCGTATGCAAACTAGGGTTTGCTGAAGCAAGGGGTATGAAATGTCTGATCTGTTCTGCTGTGTTTCTACTATCTGATCTGTGTTGATAAGTATCTGTTGGTGATGTATGTTTGTGCTTAAAAGTATGGAAAGGGTCCAGTCTGAAAATACGATGAAATGTGGCCTGCAAATGTTGTTCTATTGAAGTTGTTGGATCCAGTGTGAAAATTGATGAAACGTGGTCCAAGGTGGTGCTGAAGGTTGTAGCCTTCAGTCAAGGGGGTTGTAGCTCCCTTCCGAGGTGAGGCAGTAGCGAGATCGGGGGGTCGTAGCTCCCTTCCGGGAGAGGCTGATAAAAGCGAGTCGGGGGGTTGGAGCTCCTTCCGGGGAGAGGCCCCGGTAAACGGCGCGGTGGGTGCCTACGTGCGGTAGAGTACGCGCCGGCACATATGTTGTAAGATGTTTTCTCTATAATAAAATATTGAAGGCTGAGCAACTGCAGCGGTGGTTTTCTCCCGACTTGGGTTTCCACCTAAAAATCCTGGTGTTCATGTGTGATGCTTTATTCTGTTCTTACTGCTCATGTTTACTGCTTATTGAATATCTGATGAGTAAATGATGGAATGGTTAAGTGAATAATTAATGACATAATTAGTTCTCTGTGTATACACGAGTTTAATAAAGGGTATTTGCGTATATACGCAAGTCTGCTTCAGGAAAGTCGCGTATGGGTTTTTAAAGAGTGAAAAAGTAAAAAGTTTAGAATATGCTGTAAATACTGATTCACCCCCCCCCCCTCTCAGTATTTTTCCCAACACTTGTGAGGAGCTTTGTATAATTATTGTTACATGATCTCTATGACATATAATATACATATAGTTGGGGGTTTTCAGCTTTAAGCTTTCCCATAAAATATTGTGTTCATATGTGTGAATGTTTATGGTTTTAATGTGCGCATGCGATTGTTTTTATTTCCGCAATTAATGATCAATGGTAGAAGAGATTCTATATTGTGCATGAATTCAAATAGTATGTGATCAGGAGAATCTCGGATGTATAACATATCAGTTATATAAATTTCTACATACCATTCAGAAATTTCAAGAGAAATCAAGCTGAATCAAAACCTCCCAATGCAATCTCCAATGCAGAATCAGAATATGAAGAAGAGGAAGATACTCCTCCAGTGTCAGATGAAGAAGATGAAAGGGAAGAAATAGTTTAACTACATGGAATGTGGGATTTCATTCTCCCTAATTCACACAATGAAATAGAACAAGAAGTTATGCATGTAAGTACAAGGAGAAAATATACATCAGAACCTGTTCAACCTGTTCCAAATAAGAAAAATACTACTCCGAGTACCAAAGACAAGACTCCTGCAAAGAGAGCTTCTTCCTTACCCACTCAGAATCAGCCATCATCTTCCAATCCTCCCACATCACCATCTAAAACTCTAGTGTTATCGGATCCGATGGATTATAACATTGTTGAGGACATGAAAAAGACTAGAGCGAACATTTCATTACATGAACTCAGCAAAACTTAAACATAATTTAAAAAAGATTCATCCAAATCTTGAGGATCAAATCAAAACAGAACTCAACAAACTTTTGAAAGCCAAAATCATTTTTCCTATAAGGCATTCCAATTGGGTTTCCAACATGGTACCTGTCAGGAAGAAAAATGGTGATATTAGAATCTGTATTGATTTCATAAATCTAAACAAGGCATGTCAAAAGGACAATTTCCCATTGCCAACCATGGAGAAAATTCTCCAAAATGTAGCTGGTTCTGAACTCATTTCCTTCCTTGATGGATTTTTAGGCTATAATCAAATTTTAGTACATCCAGATGATAGGTTGAAAACCACTTTCAGAACCAAATGGGGAACCTATGCTTATCAAAAAATGCTTTTTGGTTTAGTAAACGTAGGAGCTACATTCCAGAGAACCATGGACATAGCATTTAAGGGTCTGATTAATAGATCAGTTGTCATTTATCTTGATGACATAATAGTTTATTCAAAGAAGAGATCCAATCATCTACATGATCCGAAACAAATATTTGAAAGATGTAGAAGGTTTGGTATTTCCTTAAACCCAAAGAAATCCTTCTTTGCTCTCGATGAAGGAAAACTCTTAGGGTTTGTTGTGTCAAAAGATGGTATATATATTGATCCTGACAGAGTTAAAGAATTTTTTTATATTTCTTTACCTCATAATAAAAAGTCCATGCAATCATTTTTACAGCAGATTAATTTTGTAAAAAGATTCATTCCAAATTTTTCTTAAATTGTTTTACCTATGGAGAATATGATTAAGAAAAAATCATTATTCAAATGGGGGTATAAATAAAAAGAAGCATTTGATGCAATCAAACAAGCAATCATCAATGCACTTGCATTGAATACTCCCAATTTTTCTAAAGATTTTATTCTGTATACTTTGGCAACCGAAACATAATATGCTACTGTTTTAACACGGCTCAATGATCAACAAATTGAAGCACCAATTTCTTTCTTTAGCTCGAATCTGCAAGGAGCTGAGCTGAATAATTTTGATGTAGAAAAACAAGCCTTCGTTGTATTCAAGTCAATCAAACATTTTAGGCCTTTTCTCTAAAAAACACACACAAAATTTATTGTCCCATTCTCTACAGTGAGACAATTATTAATTCAAAGATAAGTAGGAGAAAAAAGGGCTAATTAGGTGACAGCCTTGCAAGAATACGATATTGATATTAAACCAGCAAATATTGTTATAGGTCAAGGTTTTTGCAGATTATTAGCAGGAGCTCATAACATACTAGAAAATCAAGATCCAGACATTTTTGTTCAAGATAGTTAGATAAGTGTTACAAATTCTGAATCTCAGTATGTTGATCTGATATTTTACTTGAAAAATGGGTATGCTCCTTCTAATCTCAACTATAAGAACAAACGTGATTTAAGATTGAAGGCTACTAAATATGAAATCATTGATGATGTGTTATTCAGAAAGAACTATGATTCAATCCTATTAAGATGTCTTGAAAAGACTGAAGCAGAAAGGGTATTGCAGGAATTACATGATGGACCAGCAGGTGGTCATTTTGGAGGTGATACCACAGCTCACAAAATCATCCATGCTGGATATTATTAGCCTACCCTTTTCAAAGATACACATGATTATGTGAGGAAGTGCAAAAATTTTCAAACTGCCAGTGGAAGACAAAGGAAGCCAGCTTTTCCTTTGCAGCCAGTAAACATTGAGCAGCCATTTGAGCAATGGGGCCTTGATATCATTGGTGAGATAGTACATCATTCTTTCAAACAGCACAAGTACATTCTCACACCAACATATTACTTCACAAAGTGGGTAGAAGAAATCCCTCTAAAGGTAGCCAATTCTTATGCAATTATTGATTTATTGATCAATTCATCATTACCAGGTTTGGTGTACTGAATGCTCTGGTCTTCGACAATTCATATTATTTTTCTAGTAATAGTATAATGGAATTTGCAATTAAAAGAGGTTTTAAATTGAAATATTCAGCAAATTATTATCCACAAGCTAATGATTTAGTTGAATCCACTAACAAAAATCTCATCAAAATCATTAAAAGGACCATTGATCAAAATCAAAAGAATTGGCACAAGTCTTTAATCTTTGCATTATGGGTTGATCGTATTACTCTTAAAGCTTCTATAGGAACTTCACCTTTCAATTTTATTTTATGGAAAAGAAGTTGTGATACCATAAAATCTAGCTCTTCCATCATTAGCCCTAGTGTAATTCATTGAAGAAAATCCTTCCTCATCCATTTAGTTGAGATTTGATCAAATCTTTAAATTAGAATAATATAGAGAAAAAGAAAAAGATATTCATGAAAAACATCAACAGCTTGTAAAATATTCTTTTGATTCAAGTTCCACCGGCTCAAAACATTTGTCAATTGGTGATCTTGTTCTGAAATGGGATAAAGCACATGAAGAAAAAGGTAAGCATACCAAATTTCAGAAAATGTGTCTTGGACCATTTCAGATTGCGGAAAAGATAGGCTCATATACATTCATACTCCAAGCTTTAACAGGAAAGAGAGAATCTCTTCCTGTAAATGGGCTTGTCTTAAAGAAATTCTTTTCATGAGGAGGTAACCCCTTCTTACTTGTACATACTCCTTTCTGCAAATTTTGTTTGTTTTGAATAAAGGTTGTTAATAGTATTTGATTGAATTTTTCCTATTAGAAATTTTTTTTAGGAAAAATGTTATAAATACTTATTTTGTGTAGATAAGAATTTTTAGGGAAATGATTACAATTTTGGATAGTTTAAAATAAAATGTTAAACTTTGAAAATTTGTTCAAAACATTTGCATGATCTTTTGAAACTTTGAGGAAAATGTAAATCATTATCAGTTTATTAAGCAGAGAAAGGTTATATTTAAAATGTAAAGACTTTTTCAAGCTTTAGCAAACAAAAAACTCTAAAAATTTTCATCCATTTATTCTTAAGGATACAACTATTTCACCCCATCCATTTTAGTTGTGATTTTTTAGAATGTAATTCTAAGAAATTATGTGGCAAAATTTAGGAGATAAGAGGTCTCATCACGAGCCTACTTACCATGATCATAAGAAGTAATAAAACTAACATTAACAATACTGCATACCAAAACAAGGTAATGGCTTATAAAAGTAAGACAAGGGGTCCCATCACGAGGCAACTTGTTCAGTTTAATTACGACTAGTGAATGGCATTGTTATTAACTGGCTACCAAACTAGAACAATGGCTCTTAAATTAAAAAAATAAATAAAAAATAAAAAAACCATGAGATAATATGTCCTATGAATTTATTTTTAAAGAGTCATAATCTTACTTGGATGGGATAATGAATGGTTGATGGTTAAAAGGTAACCCTATCAAGACTATGGACGTTTGCTGGCAGCTGAGGCAATACCTATGAAAATAGAGCATATCATAAAAGCTAAACTTGGAAAGGTCCACTTACTTCATTATTATCAACCAATCAAAGCTTGAGATAAACCAAGAATGTTGTTATCTTTGAGGAATTAGAAAGAAATTGTAAATGATTTTTATTCTTTTTCATAGTTAGATTTTTATTTGAATTATCCTAAGATAGTTTTCATTATCTTTAGAAATTTTTACTTACTAGAAATATAGTGTTCATTTTATTTTTCAGAGATAACTGTTTCTTCCAGTGAATCGCCAATTGTTTTGTTGTACAACAACCCTCTCCATTTCTAAAATTCTAGAATAAATTTCATTTAGAAATAGGTCCCCTTTTTATCTTGCTTTCTAGATAGAAACAAAAGATTTAGAAACAATCTGATCATTTTTAAATTAGGAATAAAAAGTTCATTGATAAAAGGACATATTGCATATATTTATTAACAAGTGTGTATAAAAAAATAAAACATTAAAAAACTTTCCGATCCGATGAGATATAAAGCTTTTATCATATCACAATATTACATAAAGTTTTTAATATTTAATAATATTTGATGTGTACAGAAATCGCAAATCGGAAATCAGAAAAATCTTTAAGTCTTATATTCACTTTCTAAAACTCCGATGCGATGGAACTCAATCACATTCGCAAATCGAAGAGATATTTAAGTTTCATATTTGTTCTACATTTTTCTGATGTGATGCGATCCATCGTAATCGCATTTCGGAGAATGATCTTTCATGGACTTGTTATAATAAAACTCCGATGCGATGAGTCCCATCGCAATCGCAAATTGGAAAAGTTTTAAGTGATAACATCTACTTTGAAATGCTCCGATGCGACGCAGTTCATCACAATCGCTCTTTGCAAAAACTTTAAACAAATTCTATGAGGTCAATTGCAAAACCCCGATGCGATGCACTTCATCACAATTGTATTGTGGAGAAACAAACGTTATATTTGTTTGATTAAAAGACTCCGACATGGCGGACCCCACCTCATCGCAATCGGAAATTGGAGAAACTCATTAATGATCCACTCCATTTGAAAATCCCTGATACGATCATCGCAATCGGAAATCAGCATAAATCATATTATGTTATTTTGTGTACCGTTGAAGATTCGCGATGCAATTATTACTTAATGCTCATACACTATTTATTCATTGCATCACAAGGATTCAAAAGTTAATATTTTAACACTTATTTCAAAAATGCCAACTCCCGATTGTACGTATGATATTGAATAAGAAATAAAAAGAATAATGGAAAATGATTTTGTTTTAAATACATGAGTGTGACTCCTTAGAGGGCATTTAAGTTTTAACCACGGAGATAATAAATGGAAATCAACGAATGAATCATTTTTTATAGTTGTTCTCATTATTGCATTTTCACCTCAGCTAAAAGCTTTTCTTCATTGCAGAACAATAGAACGTCCAATCCTTTCATTCGCGGAACAAGGGAAACATTACTTGATACCGAAATGTCAAAGAGATCTAGGAAATCAAAAGCTATTGTCGCTGCAAAGGTCCTATTTTTACCATGGTACCTAAAGAGAAACCAGCGAAGTTTAAGCTAGTTACAGACACCTCATGCCAGGGACTTGGTAAGATGACGTGGGAAAATTTATATAACATGCTTGAAAAGGAAAACCCTAAATATGTTGAGGCCAAGGCAATAGTTCCTGATGAAGATGACTCAGACTCTGATTCTGAGACTCCTCTTAGTGCATTAGCGAACTCATTCCTGCACCGAATTGCAGCTCGGGAAAACATTTTTCCATATTATGATGTTATTCTATGGGTAATTGATAATGTGGCTATCCAAAATAGAACCTTTTTTTCAGCTTCTGGAGCAACATTCAGGTCATTCAAAGTAGAGGAAATTAAAGCAATGTATCACCTTCCAGACCCACAGAAAATCTACGAAAAAGACTTCATCAAGGAATTTGCTGCGAATAATGAAAATCAGTCAGAGCCGATTAGAGAATGGAGAAGGGCTCCAGAAAATCACAAACACGAGGCATCAGGCATGTAATATGTGGATTCTCTTTCGCCTCCATACTGTTATGCCGCAGCAATGATATGCAGATTGTTTGGGAATGATAACTCAGCTAGGTTTTCTATACAAATGGTGCCATTAATACATTCTGCTATAAATTCTGAGATAATGGACTGGTCTGTCATTCTTTCTTATAATATAGCCAATAGGATTCTTGAGTATAGGAAAGACAAAATCTCAGGAAATATTACTCCTTTTTACTTTTGTGCTTATATCCTAGATGCCCTTTGTTTCAATTCTGAATTCCCCATGTTAGGATGGAAATGGACCCCTAAAGATCCTGCTCCTATTAATATATATCACAATTTCTTGTGGAAGGGGAATTTCAAAAGCAATGTTTACAGAGTTTGTCACAGTTTTCTTATCCCGATCTATCAAACTATTGTTTTCCGATTCCCTCCTAGACTTTCTGACAAGGCTAAAGTTGATTTATCCTCGATTGGGGATTGGTTTGGAGAAGAAACATTTACATATATCAGAGTTTTCAGAAGTATTGTAGAACCATAAATTCTTCCTTTGTATGTTCTAGATAAAATGTTAGAACAGGAAATTTCATATCAGCTGACAGTAGAGGGCATGTCCAGGACTTTGAAGAATAGCAAGAAGCTAATGTGGCCTACTTTTCCTTTCAAATGTGGTGATTATACTCTCAATAATTTTTGTTCATGCTGAAAAAGAAGTTGGTAAGCTAACCAATCTCAAGCTTTCAACAATCCCAGGGAGGCAATATGATCCAAGGAAGGTGCCATTTGATTTTACTACTGTTGTTTCAATTTCTCAGTTCGAACATGAACCATATATTTTTGATGATTTATTTTTTTCTGTGGATAATTTGTCCCAAGTTTTTTATTTGGCCAAGTCCAAATTCCAAGCTGAAGAATTGAATAAGTTTAATTTGTTTAGAAGCCTGATAATACTCAAAGTTCCTCTGTATCAATTAAGAGTTCCTATGCAGGAGAATGAATCACAACAGAAGGAAACAGAGGATACATCTGGCAAAACTGTAACAGAAACATCTGTCAGCAAAGTCATCATACAGACATGGGAAAAAGTAATAGGAACTAATCTTGTTATAAAAAAAGAAGATATTAGTAGCAACGTTAATACTGAGAAGAAAGAAACAATTGCTAAACTTGATGTACATACTGATCAGCAGTCTTCAGCCCAGACAGGAAAAGAAAGCACTGGTATTGATACCAATGTGCATTCTGAGAAAGGAGGCACAAACAGTAAAGCTACTGAATAGACACCAAAAGGAGATATAAACAATAATCCAAATTCTCAACTTGGAAGAGAGGAAGCTGCTAAAAAGGTAGTTGAATCTGCTAAACTTATAGTTTCTCCTCATTTGCTGAGCCAATATGAACAATTTGCCTAGCAAATACGACAACAGAATAAACCCCAAGTTAATGTTCTGGAAGACCAAGATATAGAAGTTATTCCTGAAAATCCCATAGGTGAAATTATGTTGAAAATAGAAGATATCCCTCCTCTGGATGTATTTTACAGTCCTAAGCATAAGTTTGTTGTGAGAAAACAAAGGAAGAGGAGGAGAACTGATCAGGATGCACTTTCGACATAACAGGTCGATTTTATGAATATTGTTTAAAAAAATGTTGAGGTGAATCCATCTGAGTATCTCACTAAATTATCTCAATACGCAGGTGCCTATAGTGCTGCAACTATAGATAAGGCCTTTGAAGTTACACAATTAATGAAACAAAAAGATTTGCAAATAGCTATGTTAGAAGAATAGGTTACAGAGAACTGGTAGAAAATTATTCAGTTAGAACAGCAATTGTAGGATGAAGAGCTCAAATCCAAACAGGTAGAAGAGCAGCTTGTTGTTGAAAAGAAAAATATTGATCAACAGACCTTAGAAAAGCAACATCAGCTAAACCAAGAGGTAGCAAAATTACAAGCTCTTCTGAAAAATGAGAAGACTTCAAAAATTGAGCAGGAGAAGATGTTTCAATCCAGATTTGACAAGTTTAAGAATTATCCTAATTTGGATTAGTTCAAAAATGAAGCCCTAGAGACAAGCAAGTTATTGTCTCAGCAATTAAATGAATTTTTTCTAAAGGTTACAGAAGCAGAATCCTTGTGTGAAATTACGTCTTCCTTATTAGATGAAGGAGTCAGTCTTAAACTTGAATTTGATGAAGTTGATGAAAAAATTTCCGAATTTCCTTTATGGCAAGACTCAGAGTCGGGAAGAAAAGCAAGCCTTCCCAGGATTGTGGAGAGACATAAGGAAATTATTTTTGTAGAATGGGAACAACGTTTAATCAAAGCAGAAGGAGCTACATCCAAAGCTAAAAGTATGATGAACAATGTAACACAGCTGGTGAATAATAGCCTGTATGCAATCAATTTTATTTCAGATTGTACCCCAGGCAAGTTACCTAGGGTAAAAGAAACTGATTACAGATGGAAACAAGAAATAATCAATAAGAATCAGCAAATTATCCAACTGCAAGGAATATCGTGGGATACGATGTGGACCTACCTTATCAAGCCTCATAGTCAGCAAACAGCAATAAAATTTCTTTCAAATGCCATCGATTGCATTATTCCTGAATTCTCTGATGCCACATACATAGGGCAGTTACACTCAAAGCTTAGTCATCCAGAAGATGTGAAGGAAATGCCCAAAATATGCCATCTGGGCACATCAAACGCAACAGATAATCAATGAATCAGTTCACTTCAATATCGCATTTATTTTTCTAGATTTTTTATTAGATAGATTGTAGGAATAGTTTTAGTTATTTTGTTTTATTAATTACCTATTTAAACCCCTTTCATGCATTTAGAAAGGGGTCCTGGATTTGTAATATTTTGACTTGGAGATTACATTTCTGTACTCCATTGACTCTTATATTTTTATAAAGGATCACATCTTGTGATTCTGTGCAAAATTTCCTTTAAGAATTGCATTTTTGTATCTTGGAGTCAGTTTTACATTGAAGTTGCTAGATTTTGATATCGAATTGCATCGGAAAGTATCAAGATGGATATGGTATTTCTATCTATTCAATGCTAGTTTTCTTATGTTATGAGATATTTCTTTTAAATTTGCTATCATTTATATGTACTTGTTTCACAATATTTCTTTATACATATCATTTCTGAGTGTGTAGAAATATTTATCTTTTACAGTATATGAAAATGATATATAAATGATGAATGCAATATGTTATTATAACTCTGTTTAATTTCTTAAACAGATTTATCTTTATTTGTTACTGCATATTTCAATTAAACTATAATACATTTTCATGGTCATTGGTTAGTTGAAACAATTTAAAGTTGTATTCACATTTGATACTCGGGTTAGTTTTAGAATTATTTTATCAGTTTTAGATTAGATTAGATAGTTTATTTCAGTCATTTAGTCCCATTTTCCCTTCACCCAATCATTCTATTATCAACCCATTTAAATTATTAGGAAACTGGTCCTATCAATCCAGTGAGAGCCACCACACCAAACGAAAAAGGAGTTGTCCTAAGGTCCCGACCAGGTGGTTATCCCCCAATGTTTGAAGTAGCGATTTTCGAGGCTTCAACAAACTGATAGTCAACTTCCCTTTCACCTAGAACTCAACTAGGTCTCCACTAGATCTAAAATGCATGCAGCTAATACTAGTAAATCCTCATTTGCATGTGAGATCACTGATTGTGAATTAATAAATATTTAATTCACTAGATCTCTCACTAGTATATCTTTAGTTACAACTAGCACAACTGAGTTTAACTCAGTTAACTGAGTTAAAATATTTACAACTTTCTCTAACTCATGCACCATTGCACTTCGAACTCTGTTACAACTAGAATTACTCTGCATGCCTCACCAACTACCTCTAACTCAAAGTCCACTAGCTAATTGAATTTATCACTTTCATTTAACTGATTCTAGTCCACATTGAGAATATATTGAAGTTTAATGTCCATCTTAATTAAGGGATAACCAAAATATACATGCACCCAAAAATAGCATTTTGGGCCCCACTCTAGTCTGGGTGCTTAATGCAACCAGGTGTTGAATGCTCTAGGTGTGGGTGCTGAATTTTCTTGTTGAATCTCAACATAAATAAACCAATGTAAATGATGTGTTGGGCAGAACCAAACTTACAAGTAGAATAAATTTATTCCATTCTATTATAAGTCTCAGAACATGTTTGAGATCCTAATATATATGAATTAAATTAGTTATTTTTTATAAAATATGCATATGCTCCAATAAATAAATCAAGACTGCTAAGCCTATATTTCTGTTGTGATTTTTTTTAATATAAACCAATATGGAATAGGTATTTTTATCCAACTGCAAATTAATGTACATATTAAAGACAAAATTAACAAGAGGAAACCATTTCTATCACTTTTGGGGAAAAATTCCTACACTACATATCTTTGAATGCCCCTTGGGTAAATATATTACTATCTTTAAAGCTATAGCATTTTATAGGACAAGAAGCATAACTCCCTATTTAATGCAGAGCTTTTCTTCCATGTACATAGAGAAGATGCCATTATGGATGTGTATTTTACTATTTTTCTACCTACTTTCAGTTTCTTGCACCCATAATTGGAATGATTAATCTCTACACTATGTTGGCATTTAAATATTTACAAAGATATATAAATCATCTAGTAGGACTATAAGACAATAGATCCAAACTCCTAGTAGGCACCTTTCTAGAGCATGCCAATAAGGAAAAATCAACATTTCATCGCTAATTCATTCACTGCCAGAGTAGAGGGATTAACCTTAGATGGAAATAAAAACATTCCATCTACCGACGTCTTTATGATATTTTCCAAGGATACTTCCTAAGTTAAAGTAACATATCCTTGTGATATCAGAGTTAATGTTGCAATGCAAATATTGATTTGTGGAATCTATCATTAAGGGTTCAAAAATAAACTAATCAGAAATGTTGAGGAAAATATTGGAAGTTGTTGACTTGTAGATAGAAGTTATAACATCATGGATGAGCTTATTTTCTTAGAAAACTAAATAAGAATTTAAAATTAATGGGGGAATTCCAACACACCACTGACAAACTGATTAGGGAAGAATGGTAATTTTTCCAAAATTATGCCAGATATAAACCACAATATTTTTTTCCTTGTAGGCTACATCTGGTTATTCACTAGAAAAACAAAATTTCAAAGGTACATTATCTTTCCTCTTTTACTAACTATTGTGAACCTTAATGAACTAGACATAGAAGGAGAGCTCAAAAGGAGAGGGAGGCTTCTCCATGAATTGCTTCTACAATCAAATCACCTTGAGAACAAAGGCATACCAGTAAAACAAACGTTCATGAACCGAGGACCAAGGGTAGAGAATTATATTATATAACAGAAAAAAATTACATGTATCACATTTAGTAATTTACCCATATTTAAAACTATGTTACAAAGTGCCATGTATTTAATATATATTATTAAATATTAATGTATATGATGTAATTTATTTTTATGTATTTAAGTGTTTATATTTGCTACATGTTCTCAACAAATGTCATATATGTGCGGCATGTCGTCAACATGCATTGAAATTCCCATGCAGGAAGGCAGCGATGATCTCGTACCTACAATTATGTTTGATCTAATGCATTCCTTTCTAGAAGCTTTACCATCACCCAACACCCAGGTGAGAGCCCAAATGAATAGACAGATCTTTGTCTATTATCAAAATGGCTCTACCTTCTAGTCCATGCCTAGATTTGAAACTGTTCGCTCTGAATATTTATATGCATATGCATCTGCGTCAACCTCTAGGGATCTCACTGTAGCTTTCCCTGGGAATTTTGGATATTATATGGTGGTGCTATCTCTGTTATATCCTTTGCTATATGTTCCTCTCCTGTTGCTCTAGGTGTTGATACATATAGCAAAGCAAGCACCATTTATGATCAGGAAATCATTTCCAAGTTATGCAAATTGCTAAAAAATGAAAGTGTTCAAAATCACTTACAATATGAATGACCGGAAAGGTCTCGTCACTATGATTATGGCACCACAAATGGTTCGAAAAATGGAGGTCGTATGCGAAATTTATTCAGGTTTGAAGCCTCCAGTAAACTCCAAAATTCAGTTGACTAAGTTTGACTTTTTTATTTTGGAAAAAATAAAAAATGAATATTCTAGGAATATTCCTTATAATATTCCCTAAAATATTCCCTGGAATATTCCATTCGAGCTAATCAGACTTCGACAAGTGTCATCTTGGGATTTGATGTTGGTTTGACTTTGGAGTTTTGTGGCCAATCGGAGGGTGCCACGTGGTAATCCCGGAGGCTACCACATGGCTCTAGGCTAGGGAAATGGTATGACAAAATTTTTGTTTGGCGACCACTGGAATTGAACTATAGACCTCTCATAGGTTAGGCTAATGCCTTACCACTACACCCGTGGGTTTTCATTTAACCCAATTGATTGTGACGTGTATTTAAAGGGTGACATTTTTTTTACCGGCGGTGGTAGGGGGGCCAGCCCCCCCACTTCATAAAATTGTTTGCTCGTGACCAAAGGATCAGTAACTGGTGGTTAACATAACTGCATTCTCGGTGATCAACAAATGGGCATGTGGCCATCATTTATGTAATATTAAATGCCACGTTTTTAAACGTATTTTTGTAACGTTTTAAACGGAGGGTTTTGAGGTGGTCACCATGTGACCGCCCCACTCCAACATTTAATGTGGCATATAACAGTTCCACCGGATCTGGAGGGCGCGCCCAAATTTGGGAGATTCCGCCATTTTTAACTCTAGTTATCTTCAGTTTCTCCACATTTGGTGGAGTTTGTTTAGGGATATTGGGAAAAATGTTGTTTTTTCCATAACTCCCTCATTATTGAACCAATTTGGACGAAATTTTAGTCAATTTTTGGTTTTCATTTAACCCAATTTATTGTCACGTGTATTTAAAGGGTGACATTTTTTTACCGCCGGTAGTAAGGGGGGCAGCCCCCCCCCGCTTCATAAAACCGTTCGCTCGTGACCAGAGGATTAGTAGCCGGCAGTTAACATAACCGCATTCTTGGCAGTCAGAAAATGACCATGTGACCATCATTTATGTAATATTAAATGCCACGTTTTTAAAATGGATTTTTGTAGCGGTTTAAAAGGAGGGTTTGGCGACAGTCACCATGTGACCATCCCACTCCAACATTTAATGTGGCATATAACAGTTCCACCATATTTGGATGGCGCGCCCAAATTTGGGAAATTTCACCATTTTTTACTCCAGTTATCTTCAGTTGCTCCACATTTGGTGGAGTTTGTTTAGGGATATTGGGAAAAATGTTGTTTCTGCCATAACTCCCTCATTATTGAACCAAATTAGATGAAATTTTAGTCAATTTTGGGTCTCTTCGACCGCCTAAGCACTTTGGGATAGGTTTCGGGTTGAATGAGGTGATATTTAGCATATTTTTCTTCAGGGAAGATGAAGGAGCCACCAGGGCCACCATGAGGTCAAATCAGTTTGAGGCCTAGCCAGGGGAGCTAGAGTCCTTTTCAAGAGTTCCAATAGTCTAAATTGGATTATTTAGATGTTATGAATCTGATGAGATGATTTTCAGAGCCTTTAGAGATTTTTAAAGGCTGAAAAGCTTCAGTAAAGTTTCAGGGACCATTAGTGCCAGCTTTTTCGAGCAGCAATGTAGGGCTTAGAAAGAGCTGTTTGAGACCATATGCAGTGAACTAGTGGTCATTATTGACTGAAAAAATAATTATGAATATATTTATAGAGGTTTCAGCAAGTGTGAAATACTTTTAGAGGTCGAAAACTCAGCAGAGACATTTTCATTAACCCTAGTGCCATGGGGTGCCAATAGGTGATTGAGGCGAAACTGGAGCAGCCGGAGGCTATTTTTGATTAATAAAAAATTTATATTAACTATTTCATTCATTTTGGAACTAATGGAAGTGGTTTTAGAACATTTTAAGAACTTTTAGAGCTCAAAAAACTGATGTGAATTTCTAGGCAACCCTAGGCAAACCGTGGAGGATAGCCTATTTGGCGAATGCAGTGCTCAATTTGAGAAATTTATCAGTTGATAGTTGATGTCTGATGTTTATTGGATACAACAGGAGTGATTTTAGTGACAGAAATAGAATTCTGAGGGATTTTGTGCCATTTAGAAGCTCAGAGTAGCTTAGTGCACCGACAGAAGGAATCATGTCAATAAGAGCCTAAAGCTGTTTACAAATTTTGGACAACCAATTGAGGGATATTTATGGTATTTTTAGTCCTTTCAATAATTTTTTTATTCATTGGAATTAAGTGTTTACTTGTAAAAAAACTTACCATAATCCCAAAGAGCTGAGTCATGATGACAAAGCTTAAAGGAGATGTAGCCCACGAGATTTCGGGTGAACTCCTAGATTAAAATTTTTGTTGTGTTTGAATGATTATTTGTTGTATTATGTTTTTTCATACATGTTAAATGACAGAAAGAACAAATGAATTTAAGACACATAAACAGTAAAAATTCATACACCACTTTCAAGTAAAAAACTCCGCAAAATTGTCAAGTACAAGCTAGATCATTTTAATTTAAATTGAGTGGTAGGTTCTTGAAATACATACAAGTTATCCAGACCATTTTCAGATCAGGTTGGTATCGGAGCATAGTTTCTTGCTTGAAAGATCACTTGGTTGCTTGATTTTATAGCTTGAAAGGTGTTTAAACAGTGTAAAAAATTGACTGTTTTATTGTTTGCAAACTGATTGTTGTTTGAGTTTGCTTGAGATTTGGGGATAGCTACTAATTAGCTAAGTCCTGGAGAGGAAAAAAAAGGAAGAAAAGTAATTAAGGCATATTCCTTACCCCAAAGGACCTCAAAGTCACCCTTGGAAAACAAACCCTCTTGATGATTGTTTGTTAAGAAGCTCTTGGAGTTTGTTTGTTGTTTGGCTGCTTGAATAATAGTTTGTCTTTACAGCCATTTGGTTAAAAAAGCTTGTCATTTGTTTTGAAAGCTTTGAGAACTTTGTTGAAGTTCCTTTTGTTCAATGAATCATAATGACAACTTCTACAAGTGAAGTTTCCTCCTTCACAAGATTCTTTGATGATGATATGAAGTGTGACTTTATTATATTGAAGGACATGGTGTAGATTTTCTTTGAGGATAAACAAGAAAGCACTGAACTTTGTGAAAAGATGTTTGCCATGAAGGAAGAAAAGGAAAAAATTCTTCAAAAATTGCATGATATGGAGATACAGCTCCATCAAGCCCAAGAGGCTTTGACCAAGAAAATGCATGAGGAAAAGGTAATCCATTCTAACTTTTCTTTAGTTTCCTCATTAGAAAGATGTGTTGGTTCTTTTGAAAAACATACGAGGGGTATAGGGTCCAAACTAATGATTAAAATGGGCTACAAAGGCAAGGGATTAGGCAAGCATGCACAAGGAATGGTTGAACCCATTTCGGTTGAGGAACGACCCATGAACATTGGTCTTGGTTATGTGCAATTTAATGGTGAAGACTCCAAAGCCATGAAGGCATGTGAGGCTATTTCAAATAGAACTTTTGTTCCAAGTTCTAAGATGCAGATATGTCAAATTTGTTTCAAAGATGATTTCCATTGTTTTAAGCCTTTGTTGCAGCAAGAAGATGGTAGACATGCAGCTTATGGAGAGCATGCAAGTTCATACAGTTTTCAAGATAAGAACGAGGATGTTAGTCTGCAAATGAAAGAACTAGCATCTATTAGTTCATCTTCTCATGAAGACAAAAAGGATGAACATTCAAAGAAGCACAAGAGGTATAAATCTTCTTATCATCAATTTGATTGTGTTTCTGCAAAGCATGATAATTTTGCATGCTTAAATGGAAGAAATATTTGTTGGACATATTGTGGTCAATTTAACCATGATGTTTCGAGATGCTGGATGAGGAAGAAGGCATACAGGAAGCAGATGAGGCAAGGACAACTTTCAAAGAAGGTGCATAATTTTTGCACATATTACCAAAAGAAGGGACATGATGTCTCTCATTGTTGGAAATTGCATCCAACTAGTCGTCCCAAGCAGATGCAGCAAGAGGACAGAAAGATTGGCAAAGAGGGAACCAAGGATTCCATTATTGATGTGAAAATGGAAGTTTCACATGAGGAAGAGTTGCAGTAGCAAAAGTCGCCATGGAAGTGGCTTGGTAAGAAGTGGATGGACTTCTTGGTACAGTAAGACGTACTCATTTTGTACATATGAAAATTTTGGTTGTATGCATGTATTTTATGCTGTAATATCTCGTTTGTTTGAGCCACCTTGAATCATTGAGCAAGGAAGTGACATACAGTTTACTTCTACAAATTTCTCACCAGAAATTTTATAAGTGAGTGCAAGAAAGACAACTCTTGATAAGAGGACAAGCGCATCAAGGAAGGGAAGTGTGAATTGCTTCCTAGTTGTGGTTCAAATTCACTAGCCATGCAGGGCAAGTGTTTGGAGGCTAAAGAGAAGAGGGTGCAGTACTATTATTTGTTGTACAGATCAGTTTCAGTAGTCTAGAGATCTTTTGGGGACCAAAAGCTTCTCATTTGGGAGGTGTGATCAGGAGATCATTTCCAAGTTATGCAAATTGCTCAAAAATTGAAGTGTTCAAAATCACTTGCAATTTGAACAACCGGAAAGGTCTCGTCACTATGATTCTGGCACCTTGAACGGTTCGCAAAACAGAGGTGGTATGCGAAAGTTATTTAGGTTTGAAGTCTCTAGTAAACTCCAAAATTCAGTTGACCAAGTTGTACTTTTTAACTTTGGGAAAAATAAAAAAAGAATATTCCAATGAATATTCTAGGAATATTCCTTGGAATATTCCCTAGAATATTCCCCAAAATATTCCATTCAAGTTAATCATACTTCGACAAGTGTCAGCTTGGGATTTGATGTTGGTTTGACTTTGGAGTTTTGTGGCCAATCAGAGGGTGCCACATGGCAAGCCCAGAGGCCGCCACGTGGCCCCAGGCCAGGGAAATGGTATGACAAAATTTTTGTTTGGAGACCATTGGAATTGAACTATAGACCTCTCATAGGTTAGGGTAATGCTTACTACTATACCTGTGGGTTTTCTTTTAACCCAAATGATTTTCACATGTATTTAAAGGGTGACATTTTTTACCACCGGTGGTAAGCGGGCCAGCCCCCCCCCCCCCCCCCCTGCTTCATAAAATCGTTCCCTCGCAACCAGAGTATCAGTAACTGGCGGTTAACATAATTGCATTCTTGGCGGTCAGAAAACGGCCATATGGCCATCATTTATGTAATATTAAATACCACGTTTTTAAAATGGATTTTTGTAACGGTTTAAATGGAGGGTTTGGCAGTGATCACCATTTGACCGCCCCACTCCAACATTTAATGTGGCATATAACAGTTCCACCGGATTTGGAGGGCACACCCAAATTTGGGAGATTCCGCCATTTTTAACTCCAGTTATCTTCAGTTGCTCCACATTTGGTGGAGTTTGTTTAGGGATATTGGGCAAAATGTTGTTTTTTCCATAACTCCCTCAGTATTGAACCAAATTGGATGAAATTTTAGTCAATTTTGGGTTTTCATTTAACCCGATTGATTGTCACATGTATTTAAAGGGTGACGTTTTTTACCGCTGGTGGTAAGGGGGCCAACCCCTAAGGGCCAGCCCCCCCACTTCATAAAACCATTCACTCGCGACTAGAGGATCAGTAACCGGTGGTTAACATAACTGCATTCTTGGCAGTCAGCAAATGGCCATGTGGCCATCATTTATGTAATATTAAATGCCACATTTTTAAAACAGATTTTTGTAATGGTTTAAACAGAGGGTTTGGCGGCGGTCACCATGTGACCGCCCCACTCCAACATTTAATGTGTCATATAAAAGTTCCATCGGATTCGGAGGGTGCACCCATATTTTGGAAATTTCGCCATTTTTAACTCTAGTTATCTTCAATTGCTCCACATTTGGTGGAGTTTTTTTAAGGATGTTGGGCAAAATGTTGTTTTTTTCATAACTCCCTCATTATTGAACCAAATTAGATGAAATTTTAGTCAATTTTGGGCCTCTTCAACCTCCTGAGAACTTTGGGACATGTTTCAGGTCGAATGGAGGTGATCTTAAGTATTTTTTTCTTCAGGGAAGATGAAGGAGCCATCAGAGCCACCATGAGGTCAAATCAGTTTGAGGCCAAGCCAGGAGAGCTAGAGTCCTTTTCCAAAGTTCCAATAGTTTAAATTGGATAATTCAGATGTTCTAAATCTGATGAGATAATTTTTGGAGCCTGTAGAGAACGTTTGAAGGCTGAAAAGCTTCAGTAAAGTTCCAGGGGCCATTTAGTGCCAGCAGCAGTGCAGGGCTTAGAAAGAGCTGTTTGAGACCATATGCCATAAACCAGTGGTCATTCTTGATTGAAAACATCATTTTGAATCTATTTATAGAGGTTTCAGCAAGTGTTAAAGACTTTTAGAGGTTGAAAACTCAGCAATGACATTTTCATTAACCCTAGTGCCTGGGGGTGCCGATAGGTGATTGAGGCGAAACTGGAGCAGTCGAAGGCTAGTTTTGATGAATAAAAACTCTATATTCACTATTTCAGTCATTTTGGAACCAATGGAGGTGGTTTCAGAACATTTTTATAACTTTTAGAGCTCAAAAATCTGATGTGAATTTCTGGGCAACCTTGGGCAAACCGTGGAGGATAGCCTATTTGGGGAATGCAGTGCTCAATTTGATAAATTTATCAATTTATAGTTGATGTATGATGTGTACTGGATAAATAAGGAGTGGTTTCAGTGACAAAAACAGAATTCTGAGGGATTTTGTGCCATTTAGAAGCTCATAGTAGCTTAGTGCACCGACAGAAGGAATCATGTAAACAAGAGCCTAAAGCTGTTTACAAAGTTCGAACAACCAATTGAGGGATATTTATGGTATTTTCAGTCCTTTGGATCATTTTTTTATTCATTGGAATTAAGTATTTACTTGTAAAAAAAATTACCATAATCCCAAAGAGCTGAGTCATGATGAGAAAGCTCAAAGGAGACGTAGCCCACGAGATTTCGAGTGAAATCCTAGATTAAAATTGTTGTTGTGTTTGAATGATTATTTGCTGCATTATTTTTCTGTCATACATGTTAAATTACAGCAATAAAAAATTAATTGAAGACACAAAAACAGTAAAAATTCATGCACCACTTTCAAGTAAAAAATTCTGCAAAATTGTCAAGTACAAGCTAGATCATTTTAATTTAAATTGAGTGGTAGGTTCTTGAAATACAACAATTTATTAGGACCATTTTCAGATCAATTTATGCATGCATACATATCAGTTTTAGTTTACCCAATACTTATTGATTCATAAGGAAGAGACTTTTTGGTCTTGATATGACCTGAGAAGATAGATCTTTTTCCTGAGCAAGTAGGGCATGAGCTAGGTATAATAATCAGAGCTTATCCAAGGGGCTTGCAGCCAAGGTAAGTTTTTGGTCTTTTTATCAATCATCTTAGGGTATGATGATGTATTTTTGCATACTCACTTGAGTAAGTGTGGCCTTGGTGTTACAACTATGGCGCAGAGATGGATTATTGAATCCCTATTGTTCATAAAGAATATGTGCCCCTGCCTTCATTCCTTCCCTTAGGCGGTCTCCCCATCTCATATATTTACCATGAATAGGGATAAAATGGCATTCATTATCCACTTCCCATCCCCCCATCCCATATATATGGGACATGCATGAATTAGGGATACCTGTAGTTCAGGATATCTAAACAATGGGCCAATGGATTCTTTCTTATTATTAACCAAGGCCATGGTGTTAGGTATTTCTTGACCCTTAGACAAATTAATGGTTATATTAAATTTATAAAGTGAAATTAGCTTTCCCTTTAAGATCAAGATAATGTCAATTTGACTTAAATTTTTAGCAATACCATTATTTGTTCCAGGATATTTGAGATTGGTTCCAATCTCTTCAGACTTTATATGGAGAAAGTAGTATTTCATATCCCATTCAAAATTCAGTAGACTTAACGGTTTTGGGGATTTCAGGATTATTAAATATTGATTGTCAGTATTTCCAATTTCCATTACTACTTCTGAAATACTTGGAGTCACAACAAGGTCCTCTGTGTTACATTCTTGTTTTTTATTTTGCTCATATTTTACATCATCCTGATGAAAGAGTGGTTTTCTTTAGCATTGGTATTTCCCAAATCTAGAAGGCCATCCTTCCAGTGCAACTCTTTAGAATTAGATGTCAAATGTTCTTTTCATGGATATTTTATTAGCCATCCAGTTCCATAAATGGACATGAAATTTTCAACTTTTTTCTTGTTCCTTTAGCTCTCTCATTTTCGGTGGTGCAATGTACCATTATTTTCTCCAAGTACATCACTAGCTAGTGTAAAAAAATAGCTATACCTTACACTGTCAATTATATACTTAAGAAATTGGTGGTTGTAAATCTAGCATGTAGATACTATTTTTGGAATATTAGTGTTGTGGATAGTTTTGATCCCAATTTGAAAAGGATCTCCCAACATGGGACAGATTACTATGGATGATATTTCAAGAATTAATTCTTGAAGGAAAGCCATTAAACAATTGATGCAAATTATAGGTTCAGGATTGGAGAAAGAATAAAATGGTGTAATTAATTAACTTACCAATTCATCATTGGAAATTATTATAATGCAACTACAATTGCAGATGTTGAAATTCATATTATAGACCAGATATTTTTAAAACATATTAGTTTGGATTGGAACTAGAAGAGTCCTGGGAGTAGAGGATATTATTGCAATTATATAAGTTTCAGTCAACTCCCTTTGTATTTATAAATACATAGCTACATTCAATGCATCCCAAGCAAATGGGATTTGAGTTGGAATGAAGTGAATAAAGGAACAACAAAACCCAATAAACATTGTGCTTTTATATAGTATATGGGACATCATATATCCATAAGGAGATAAACACAATTCTTTCATTCAGCTTAAATTTTTGGAATGAATTAATGGAGAGGCCATTTCAATCAGTATGAAGTTATATTTCCAACTAGAATATTGTAGCATCACGATTGCTACATGTTGAACACTTTCTCGACTAATTTATTTTAGGCTATGATATAAGCCCATGAAAATTCTAGATCTAATGAATCAGGATGAAGAATGATCTGCTTGTGGTGTTATATTGCATTGAACTACAAAAAAATAGGATTTTTTTGTGAAGGTAGGAGAATTTCAATGATGCAGGTTCATCCATCAATCATCTAGCATGATATCTATGACAATATCTACCAGCAATAGGTTCCTAGACTATATGAAGGTAAATATTGTTCTTCACCATATTTCATATTGAATTTGGACTACCTTCAAATACAATGATGCATATTTATAATTTTCATCTTCGATGGATCCAGATATCAAGGGATTCGGAATCAAATTTAGAGCAAGTGAACAATGATATTGGTAGAGAGAATTTGAATTAATACTCAAGCAACTTATAGCCACAATTTTGACAAAATGCTATATTTCTACAATTTGGTTATTCGGATTCATTTAGGAAACCAAATAATAAACGTGGAATGGGAGAGGGTTCCCTCCCAAATGGGGATGAATTCACCCCTTAATAAATACATGATACAAAGAGGCCTATGATGGGCTACACTTCAAGAGTGCTAACTACTATACGTGCCTACTATTCATCTTAGATTATTTCCCACATACATTACTTATGAATGGCCAGTCTCCTCAGAATTTTTCTATTGGTGCAAGGAAAAATCTGAAACCTATGTTATTAGTTGCTTGATTCATGAGATGGCTATGAAAATGGAGGGCATGGCATGATTCATACACATTACATGATACAAATCTTGGCATATGGTTGGTTAGAGTTTGAAATGAATCTAGAAATTGGAAAATACCAATTAGAGATATAATTTCACAAGCTATGAGAGAAGGGACTTAACACATGCTCCATCTTATGTTATCAAAAATATCTCATTCTCCAGGGACAAAGATATTGAAAGTGTGTTTTCAATGGCCAATTTGAAAAGAAAACTCAAAACGATACTAGAAAAGTTTCCAAGTGGAAAAATCTGCCATGTTTGTTTGTTATCAAATTCAATTTTTTTATGGTGCCCATAATGTAATGCATAAAGAAAAGTGTTTTGGTAGTATTAATAAGTCTATGATACCTAGTCTAGCAACGAAACACATTAGAAAACTACATTAGTTTTAATCTTACCAAACTTGAAGCAAGGAAACAACTATGTCATCAAATATCAAATTAAAATAGGATGGAACAAGCTAGGCATCAACAAAGCATTAAAGGACCCTTTAATCTGCATGACATCATCAATTATGCAAAAAAATTAACATAGAAGGTACCCTTACAAGGAATGAGGTTTCTTAGATATTGAAAGTGATTTGGTGGATTTTACAATGGGTTTCATGATTGGTAATGATGGAATTTGAAGCTCTGCGATTAGGAAAGGTTGTTGGAAAAGAAAGGGGATAAGCATTTGAGTTCTACCTCCAAATTTTCAAAAGAAGAAAAATCTATGGGGACGGAAACCATTGGGGAAACTAAAAAATTACAGTGTTCTACAGGTGTTGAGAGCATAAATAGTGGTGATAGAATATGCCAAAAAATTATGACTAAGTTAGTAGTGAAGTCCTATACCACAATCAAAAACTAAAAAGGTTATATGGAGAAAGAGGAAAGTTTACTGAATTGGATCTTCGCAAAAATCTCTTTGTAAATTTTGTAACAACAAATTAATTTTTTTTATTTTAGAAAAGTTGAGGAAATGCCCATAATTTGCTTGGAAGTTGAAACGAACAATTGTAATGGTTGGCCTTCAATGGTAGTCCGTTAAAAATAAAGGCTCTAGAGAATAAGGGAATTAAATAGAGAGAAGATATGACAAGGATTTAATGGAGAATAGCAGAGATGAGAGTGCAAAGAAGCAATTTTCTTGATGATAAAATGAGAGGAGGACAAATTTTCTCCTATGATGAGTAAATATTGTTGTTGAGCCATAGACATCTGCAAATTTCCTGGTAGTTAGTAATAATACACCAAATATGTGTATAGCTCACCCTTTTGTAATTAATTTCATGCTTAATAAAATCTTCAATCAACCCAATTTTCTTCCAAGTTGGGTTTCCAGGTAGATCTCTCTGTATCTTTGTTTTAATGTTATGTACTTTGTGAGATTATTGTTTTCATTTATGGTGTATTGTTAGTGCCATTTGCACACATGGTTATGATAAAGAGGTTCATCCTATAATCCCTACTAGTATTTAATGAATTTCAACAACTCACTATTTTCCTCCATCCATTATACTCAAATATTGAAGATCAATGGCAATCATCTCAAAGTCGTTGAACTTACATAGGAGGTTTCCAAATCATTTTGATTGAGTCTAGTGGACTATTGGGAATATTTGGCATTGTTGGGTATTGTTCATTTTTCCTAGGTTATTCCCCTCTCGTATTAACAATGTTTTTTTTCTACTAGGAAAATTCAAGGTTAGAGTTGGAAGTCCATGTGCCTATAGACATCCCCCAAACTAAACGTAATTTCTGAAGCTGCACCAGAATTGTTCGCAATGATATGGCAGACACACAAATTGTACACACCTCCAGTAGTGTGTTAATCATACCCCATAGCAACCCAATCATCCCTCTATTACTTTTTGTTCCATTTCCTGTATAAGCAATGTGCCAATTCCTTAAACCTGTTTGTGTTTCACTGCAAAATACATTGTAAATGGATTCTAGATAGTGATGAGGTAGGATTTTTATTTTTCTCAATTACCATTATGAAATTTTATGAAGTGTTGCAAGTAGGTTTCATGCCAAATCATATATCTTTCATACATGTTTTATCTACATGCAACCACGAAATCATGGTAGTAAAAGGGAACTTGTGACATCTTGTTGAAATCTTAATTTCAAATTTACTAGAATCATAGGAAATGGTTATAAAAAACATAGATCACGGTGTAAGGCAAAGTAGGATATTGATTCACAAAAACCATGGGAATCTAGCTGATTGTAAACAAGTTTTCAACTAGAGTAAGCTAAACGCTAGGCACATATATTAATGGTATTTAAATTTGACAGAGAATGCACAATTAGTGATAGCATTTTTTTCGAAAAAAAATAAGACTCTCGGTCAAACCTTATGAAACTATGGTTATGGTTGTTTTTTTTTGTAGTGATGAAAATCGTGGAATCAAATTTCTATTTATTTGAGTTGTTTTTTTTTTCTAATGTAAATCATATTTTATATCAACAAGGTTATCATCCACAAATGCAACTATCTTTATGCGTTGTTATGATATGATTGATTATAAACTCATAAACTTTTGAAAATTGTAATAAGGGTCAATATTATCATGGAATTTTATAATGTGACCCTTAACCTTGAAAATGCTAAGAATGAGAAAGATGGAATTGACCAAAAGAATGGGTAGGATGGCCACCTGGCAACTAGAAATGGAGATGGGTTAACAGAGAAGAAAAGAGAGAAGGGTGGTTTTTAACTTTTTGCTATGGAATTTTATTACAAGATCAAGTGTTAGGGGATTATATTACAACATCAAGAAATGTTCCAAAGCATATTGAGGGTGAAAAAGTTGCATTCGGGTGGCCTACATGGTTTTCTACCATTTCTAGAGAAGTATTTAAAGGTTGGATTCCATGTAGAGCTAACACCTTTAGTAAAATCAATAAGATTGGTTAAGGGACATATAACAACATTTACAAGACTCAAGATATAAATATTGGGAAAAATAGGGACACATAACAACATTTACAAGGCTCAAGATATAGATACTAGGAAAATTGTTGCCCTAAGAAGGTTAGTTTTGACAATTTGGAAAATGGAAGTATAAAGTTTATGGTAAGGGATATTTTGGTCTTGCAATGGCTTTACCATCCTAATTTGGTCAAACTGGATCAACTCGTAGGCTAAAATTTTTTGTGTATTTTGTACCTTGTATTTGAATACATTGATCATGACCTTGTAGTCTTGCAGCTTCTCCAATAAGTACTTTTACTAAACCTCAGGTAAAATTCTGTTTGCAACAGTTTATTTCATGGGTTGAATAATAATGAAATAGAGGTGTCAAGCATCATAATATCAAGGGTTAAAATCTTCTTCTTTACAATGGAGGCATATTGAAAATTGTTGATTGTGGATTGGCTACATTTTACTATCCCAATCAGAAGCAACCTATGACTAGTAGCATAGGTACCCTTTGGTATTGACCCCCAAAACTATTGTTGGGGCTACATAGTATGATACAATTATTGATATTTGGAGTGTTGACTTCCTCCTAGAAGAATTATTGGCAGGGAAACCAATAATTCATGGATGCACAAAGGTACAAAAGTTGCACAAAATATTTAAGATGTGTGGTTCACTGTCAGAGGAGTATTGGAAAAAATTGAAATTTCTACATGCAACTATTTTCAAGCCACAACATCCATATACATGTTTTATATGAGAGATTTTTAAATATTCACATCATCATCCTTATCACATACTGAAACTATTATGTCAATTTATTCAACGGATTATTGTATTTCTTCTGCTACACTGAAGAATGAAGGTTAGGCCAGTCTCTCCATGTACAAAATATGGGCTGCTACAATTCTAGAAAATTTCTATATTGGGTCTTTCTTAAGGATTTCCCAATGAAACTATGATATTTTTTGAAAAAAATAAATCATAAGTGCAAGACATAATAGAATGTTTCTATTTCCTTGGATGTGAAATACTTCTCTAGATGGTTCCTGGTTCAATTTCAAATGGTTCTAAGAGTCATTCCTTAGCACCCCCCCAGCAACGGTAATTTGTGTGATGCTTCTCCATTGAGATAAAGTCCTCAATATATAATTGTTCTAATATTTATCTATGAAAATTGCAAACTACCATAAAGTGGTTGGAATGAATAATAGTCTAGATGGATGGCCCAATTGAAAAAACCTAATGGCTATCATGGATACTAAATATGGAAAAGTAGGAATGTCCAATGAATTGGATACTTACATTGAAATATGAACAAGAGTTAAGAGCATAACAATGTCAATGTAGCAATATTTCTTGCAGAAAGGATGTTGAGTGTTATATAGATCATGACAACTTTATTTATTTAAATAAATTCTCAATATCAAGGCAGATACAATAGCAATACTTTTGTAGAATCCCAAGATCTTGTGGGTTTCTATACATGTCAACTAGAAACTATTAAAGGGAAGAAACAATGTGCTAATTTAGAATCTAAGAAAGTTTTAGGTCCCTATATTACTATTAAATTCCCTTATTTTTGTTAGTGTAACCCCCTTATTGTTATTGTTGTACCCCTGTAACCCCAATATTGTTATTATTGTGCCATTACATTATTATTTTTAGGTCGGCTAGGATTATATTGTGACCCCATGGACTCATATATATAGAAGGAGGTTTTGGTAATTTGTATCATCATGTTGGTGTTCCATGATTTAGCAGATTGGTAGACCAAATGCACAGGGTAACATCAGACCAGTCTTTGGAGTCCTAGGACCTAGCCTTCCTGGACTCAGAGAGGGCTCTCTCTATTATGTGTGAAGGATATAAACTTGTTCACTTTAGATGGTTGATTTTAGGCTAGTTGTTAAGTGTAGGGTTTGTTGTTTGTTTGGTTGGGTAAGATGATCAAGTAGAATAGGTGGAGTGAGAGGTCATAAAATCAATTGGGCTATGGATTCTATGAAATTCATTGATATCTCAATAATTAATTTGGGTACATCATAGGGAAAATCTAGTGTAGTAAATGGATCTTTAAGGTTTATGTGTGAAGTGAGATGGAAATTAAGTTGGGGAAACAAGGTAGGGCAAAGGGCAGTTAAGAATCCTTCGTCAAATACCTATGAACAAGAAGGTATTAAATACTTATAAGAAAAAGATACTAATCATGATATAGGGAACATCATTTACTCAATGAAAATACTTCAAACAAATAAACATTCAAGATGAACAATCCAGTGGAACAAAGGAAGCAAGAAAACTTATCAATGAAAATACTTCAAACAAATAAACATTCAAGATGAACAATCCAGTGGAACAAAGGAAGCAAGAAAACTTATCTAACTTCAATGATTCTACTTTCAAGATTTGAAAACATATAATATGACAAATAGCTTTAATAAATGAAGAGGGAAATCCTAAACATCATCCATAAAATATAAAGAACTTTGAGGCAAACTGATAGGCATGGACAAAGGGCAAGATCGAAACAATACCTCTTTGTCTTAACCTAACAATCAATACATCAAAGAGAGGTTCCAAGACAAAGTTTAGATAGCATCAAATAAGCAGGGCTTACCATAAATCATATTTGGAAATTAGCATATTAATCCATTAATTAAACAAACAAGCTTAGGTGGGCCTAAAGAGAAATTAAGAATTCCTTAAACTAACCCAGCAAAGGAAAACATAAAGACAATACCAAACAGGAGGACTGAGGTGCCTCAAACAACATTTCTCAACCTATACTTTTCTAAGCTATTGCAACATAGAAGGATGAACACAATGATAAATGAGAAAAAATGAACAAATAAGAGGCACATCACCATTAACCAAACTCAAGGATCCTGCAACCAAGCCTTCATCATCATCAATCAAGGCAAATCATCCACAAGCTCCACAACACCAAATTGCCCTTCAACCTCAAAGAACCATGTATTGCTCTCAAAACTCATCAAATGCCCACATTTACAATGAATCCTCAAGCTCTATATAACAAGCAAGGAGGAGAAAAACCTAATAGAGTCTCTAGAATTCTATTGGCTAAACAGAAGTGTCTCTATTGTCCTTGAGGCCTTGCAAGGCCCAAGGCACAAAATGTCTCAAATAAATATGTTTTCGGTCATTTTTAGCAAATAAATTGACCTTTAGGCTATGAAAAGCCTCCTAAAACTTTCCAAGCATACATTTTTTTACTTTTCAACCTCAGGAGCGTAGCACTGTGTTTTGAAGTGAATTTCCTTGCCAAGGGCGTAGCACGGGAGCAGGAAAAATGGGTCATCTTGAAGCAGTGCTTTGAAGGCCTTCCGGATGTCGGAAAAGGCTTTGTGATGGCTCGTTGGAAATCCCTTGAAGTCTAATTTCAATATATACCCTTTTTTCTCTGATATTACCTCTACAACGTATTCAAAAATCAAAAATTCCAAGGCTGGTAAAGGCACAACACATGTCCTGAAAAGCAGGTAGAATGGTGAAAAATTGGGTGTTTTTAACCCTTTTGGAGGACCAAAACAACTCCCATTGATATGAAAATTTGTGAGCATGATATATTAAATATGAGGATCCAAAAAATGTAAGTCTTTCCTTCTGAAGATGCTCTGAAAAAGAGCATAGCACCATGTGTGCTACCCCCTTGGCCTCAAAATTAGCAAAAAACAAAAACTTGTCAAAATTCTCCCAAATTTGGTGGATAAGTGCCTCATGGGTTTTGGGAGACCTGTAGAGATGATTGTACCAAGATTCCAAGCCTATCTTATAATTTTTCTTCTTTTAGTGCCTGGAGCTTGTCTTGAGCCCTTTTCAATTTAGCCCTTGCAATTTGGTTCCTTCGGGCATAATGCTTAGTCATTATTCTTTGTAAGTCCAAGTCTTTATTTTCCTTATCCAGCTTGGTTTCAAGGTGTATGTTAGCCCTCTCAAGCCATGATTCCCTATTATGTTCAATTTCCACTGCAAGTAGTTAATTGAGAGAAATTTTTTCTTCTAGGGCTAATTCTTCTTCCCTCTGTTTTGCCAATGCTTTCTTCAATCCCATGGTTCTAGGTCTCCTCCTAGATTTCCCTTACTCATCACTACTCCCCTCATAAGTGCCTATTAACTCCTCTATCTTCATTTGTGCCTTTTGGGCTTCTATCCAAGCCTTGAGGGCTCTAGCTTCATAGATTTCCATTTGTGCTCCCAACTGCCTATTTTCCAAGTCAAGGGCATCATTTATACTCTTGGCCCTATCTAAATGTTCTTGGAGGTCTTTGATTTGTGCATTTCTGTCCTGGAGGAGCATGTTTGTAATTCATGCCTCATTTTCCTCATCACTATCTACCTGAATGATCTCAAAATCCCTCTCCACCTCATGGTCTTCTTCTTCTCCCTTTACCCTTTGTTTCCCTTTTTCCAATGGCTGAGTTGATGTAGATGGCAAGGTCCCTTGCCTTTTGGAGGCAAAAAACACTTGCCTTGGCCCTTTTTGATATGTGAGAGTGAGAAAACCAATTTTTTCTACTATAATTCCCTCTTCATCTTGTTCTTGATTGCCTTCTTGAGAGGCACTTTCATTTTCCCTCATGCTATCATCACTATCATGATCTTCATCATTGTCATCCTCATATTCTGCGTTGTCACTATTTGAGGTGTTTTTATCAGTGTCTTCATCACTATCTTGTGCATTTTTATCTTCATGGTTGGCCTCTTTGTCACTGTTCCTTTCACCACTGCATTGTTCATTGTCTTCGTCTTCATGATCTGTCTCGTCATTACCTGTCTCTTCTTCATTAGTGTCATGGTTTTGCCCACTGCTTTTGTTTTCATCTTCACTATTTGGCTCATTGTTTCCTTCTTCACCTTCACTATTTTTCTCATCAAAATCTACCTCTGTCTCTTGACTGTCATCATTGTTATTTTCTGTGGGGTCACTGTTAGAGGAACCTTCATCAGTTTCTTCATCACTTTCATTGTTCTACCCACTACCATTGTCTTCATTGCTTTCATTTTGATCATTGTCATGATCTTCTTCATCTTCTTCCATGTCATCTTTTTCTTCATCCTCATTTGGCTCACTTCCTTCTTCTTCTTCTTCACTGTTCTATTCATCTCCTTTTTCCTCATCATCCTCTTCATTATCCGCCTTATCATTTGTGTCTTCATCATGATTTTCATGGTCTATTTCCTCATGACTGTCACTTTCCACCTCACCACTTGTTTCTTCTACCCCACTATCTTTTGTCTCTGCTTCATCATCATCACTTTCTTCATTTTAATTTTCCTCTCCCTCATCACTTGTTTCTTACTCTTGACTGTCATTTTCTTCTTGACTATCATGTTCCTTTTTGCCACTATTTTCTTCATGTTCTTCAACACTTTCTTCTTGTTATGAGGCTTTAGAAGAAGGTGAAAGAGGGAGGTTTGTTTGGGGAGAGGATGAATCATGGTCAATGAGGGGTGATGGATGATTGGAGGAAGGTGGATGAGATGATGAGGGTAAAATTTGCAGAGGAAGAGGCTGTGGATTTGTGAAAACATCATGGGCGATGAAAACTTCCCATGGGATACCCCGTTGCTCTAACTAATGCAACACAATCATCTTGATAAGAGAATGGTGGAAAAGACACTGCATTTTCTGTGAAGGATGTCTCTTTTTCATAATGTATGACATCTTATCAATACTTCTATAAAGATATTAGGGAAAATGTAGCAGCTTGGCATTAGTGAAGTGCATGAGTAGTCTTATATGGTAGGAATAGAGCCTAGAAAACCTACCCTCACAGGTGAAGTACTTCATGATGACTTTTACTAAGGGCGCATACCTCTCCAATAGATGTGAAAATGGAAAAATGGTTTTGTAATCAGCTTGGTATCTTGGTTTCAAGAAGGGATGATAATGGCTCAAGTCCAAATTCACCTATTTGAACCATTTTTCTCCCATGCAAGTTATCTCAGTTGCCTTGGCAATTTTATTGGTGGACAGTTCAAAATTCACTCCAACTAGATGCACTTGATGGTTATGGAGGTTTAGGATGGTCAACTCAGGGTGACTTTTGACTCTTTGTACTTTTTCACAAAAATAAAAACATCCTACCTCTTAGAAGTATGCAATGGTGGTAGGGGAGGCTGTCAACCATTTATTGTTTACAAGCTCAAACTTGTTGACTCTCCCGCCCTTTCTCCGTTGTTCTCTAGGCCTTTGGCCTCCCTCGCTCCTGTCAACACCACCTTCTCTAGGCATTTTTTCCTTTCTCTTGCTTTGAAATCAAGAACCTAATCTATTTGTGAAATGATGTGGAGAGGGCAAGTGAGATGATAATGAGACAGGTAGTGATTTGCAAGTGAAGGGGAAGGATGAGTGAAGAAAACTAATTTGAGCCTCAGTGTGCTTCCATTATTCAGATGGATAGGTGCTCTTTGAACAAGATATTTGTTAGCATGAGATTAGGTGTTTTTCTCCTTCCTTAGGGTTTTTCACATTTTCTTTAAGTTTTATCTTTCAAAAAAGTATGAGAGGGAGGCAAGGACCTAAATACCTCTATGAAACCCTTAGGAGGCACTAGGCAGAAGTTACAAGGAGTTTTGAGTAACTTTGAAGCTTGCACCAGCTTTAAAAAACCTCCTGGTTGAATGCACAACATAGGAGCGTAGTGCAGGGCGGAGATGCACAAGGTGTCGGTCTCTCCTGGGCAGTCCCGAAATTCTCAGCGGATAGCGCAGCCAAGTCTGCATGGGCTATCAGGTCAAGCTTGAACGGCTGGGTGCATAGCACAGTGGAGCTATCAGCCCTCTACATGTCCAGGCACATAGCAGATTGGGTGTCGGGCAGCTCCTGCACGCTATTGAACGGACCAGCGTGTAACGGCTTAGGCAAAGTTGGTCAAGCAGTCGTGTATGTCGTAAACGTGTAGTGCAATGCTACAGGAGCGCAGCGCTCTATGTAAAATTTCATAGGGGTTATGCACAGGCACATAGCACCATGATCCAGGAGTGCAACACCATGTCTTCTACTGTAATATTCCCAATTAGCCCAAGCTAATGGGAATATACAATTTTGTTTCAATTTTTTGTTTCATGAATAAAATTGTAAAGGAGGATCAATAAAAATCCTAATCATAAAAATAAATCAATGCCACATGTGAACATGGACAAATCTGGGCTATTTACATAAGCACATTTAGGTGTGAAAGAGACTGGAGCACTTTACCAAGTCAAGCAGGACCAAATCAACAGCGTTGTCTAGATATAGTGAATCTCCTAGAGGAACAACACAGTTTTAGTTGGAGGTTGCTAATGTGAATGGAGCTAAATCATTGATATGGTTTAGGGTTTGACAAGGCTTTCATCCTATAAAAGGAAGAGGAGGACAGCAAAAGAAGGATGTTGATTGTGTATATTTCTGAATATATTGTCTGTTTATATATATATCATTCTCTATTGTTTAGCTGAGGATACTGTTGTTTAGCACTAAGGTGTTCCTGTTTGGGAATCCCACCTCTTCCTTGAGAGGCATCTTGGAAGAGTCCTGTTGATCTCATCCACTATCAAGCATTTTTCCAAGCTCATATTCCAATGAAAATGTAGATCCTGTTGAGGGTTTGGTTGTCCTTGTAAGCTGTAGCAAGTGGAGGCTAGATCTGCTCAAATCTAGGCCATTCTAGGGCCTCTTTTCACTGGGAAAGTCTTCTATCCCATTAGCAAGGGGGTTCTGAACCTTTGGAGTTGTATTTTCAGATATTGGCATAAGACCAATCTAGTTCTTGAACCTACAGCGCAGTTTCCCTTCCAGGACTACGTTATTTTCAAGAACGAAGTTTCAGGGTGTTTTGACACACTTTTTGAGGAGAGATATCTAGCGCTGGGGTTCTACCCTTCACTATGGTGATCCATGGATTAGGTTTATGATCCATGTTCTATATAGATCTGACCTCCTTCTATTGTATTCATCTTCAAAAATTTCTGAAGACTACTGCAGATCTGCTACCTTAGATCTCAGATCTACTCACTGTGTTGCATGTTTTGATCAAAACCCCAAGGGGATCTTGTAAAGGAGATATTCTAGTGTACAGATCTGAAATAGATCTGATATTTTGTACACAGATCTGCTCTAGATCTGGAGTGTAATATACAGCTATTTTAGCTAATAAAAATAACGATGTCAAGCCATTTTTCAGTCAATACATGTGTCGCAACCCTCTTTCTTGAGGAATTTCTTATATTCTTGTCTTCTACATTCTATTGTATACCGTAAGGGCCTCATTATGGATCTTATTTATTGTTTTATATATAAAATTTGATCCTTCTCATTGGTCTCCTGCTATTTCTCTCAAAAATTGTGTTATTTTCCTGCAGTATTGTTGCATATTGTTGCAGCCCCATTCTTGGGTGTTTTTCGACTATACTAGGTGTGGGAGGTCTGTTTACCTCACCTAGTTTGATTTTTTTTTCTCCCTTTTTGGATTTAGCTACTATATCTCCAGATCTAAGGGATCCCAGGGCTGCAAACTCATTTCAGTACATACTTCTGAAAATTGCGTTATTCCAGCAAGTATTGTTGAGTGTTCCCATTTGGGAATATTACAGTGGTATCAAGGAAATAATCTTGGCACAGCCTGTGATTTTCTCCCTTTAAGAGCCAATATATCTTTAGCAGAAGAAGGTAATCTCACTGATAAAGAGAAGAGGTACCTAAGAAGAAGATAGAAGAATTTTTGTTACACCAATGATGATAAAGATAAGGGAAAAGCCCCTGAATCTGGAAGTGATGAAGATGGGAAGGAGTTTGCAAAAACCCTTCTGAAAGCCATGCAAGATCTTGCTAGATATATCAAAGACATGAGATTGGACAGGATCATGGAATCTCCTAGGATATCTCATACTGTAGAAGGCTCTGGCATGTCTCACCACTGGAATGACCAACCAGTGAACTAGCCACAAGCTCCACAACGCTTTACCATGCCTACTTTTTTGGCTGTGGAAAATGAAGGGCCTCATGAGAAAGCATCCCTTGAAGAATAATTTGTAGAATATGAGTCTCAGAATCAGAGATTCAAGGACCACTTGAGTTTTCAAGAGTTTTGTCACCTCAAGCACAAAAGAAGACCAAGGCATCAGTATAGAGATGGTGGATTCACTCAAAATCATGACCGACATCAATATATGGGCAGATTATTTTTACCCAATTTTGATGGGTCATCCTCTAGTTATCCCAAGCCATGGGTAGAAAAACTGGATATCTACTTTTAGTTGAACAAAGTCCCTAAGATGGAAGCTATCAATATTGCAGCGCTGCACTTTGAAGGTGAAGCACACAACTGGTGGTTCCATGGGTTGTCTACATTGGGCCATGCCAATGTGACTGCCTATTCTAAGTTCACTAGAACACTGGTGGAAAGGTTTGACAGGAAGGATCCAGAAGCACCTTTCATGATCTTTTCAAAGTTGAAGTAGTCAGGCAATGCAAAGTCGTATATCTCTGAATTTCTGAGATTATCTATCATGGTTCCTGATCTGTCTGGAGCACGGAGGGTGTACATGTTCATCGATGGCTTGGATGAACCTCTGCATGGGTTGGTTAAATCTACCAAGCCCATTACCTTGCATGATGCCATTGAGAGAACTAGAGACCTTCAAGATGCCTTGTCAAAAGCAAAGGCAAACTTTCAGAACAAGCCCTCTTTCCCTTCTAAAGGGAAGTAAGAGAAAGTTGCTCCTTCAAAGGAGAGTTCATACAAGAAGCCTCTTGATGATGAAGTCCGTAAAGATCTAAGGAGGAGGAATATATGCTTCACTTGCCAAGAATCATGGGTGCCTGGACATAAGTGTGCTGCTAGTAAATCACATTATATAGAGGTATTATCATATCTTGAAGAAGATGAAGATGATGAGCGAAGGAGGGCTCACAGCGCTGACAATGTTGGAGGAGATCCAACACCATCAGGAGATGAGAATGGAGCCTTTGCTCCTATTGGAGGAACTCTTGAATCCTTGAGGCGAGTACCTAAGTACTTAACCTGAAGAGTTCGAGGGTCAATCATGAATCAAAGGGTTTCTGTATTGATTGACAATGGGGCTACCCACAATTTCATTGATGCCCATCTTGTGCAAAGGAGGGCAATACACATTGATACTTTTGACGGATTCTTTGTTTTGGTCCCAGGAGATAGAATAATGCAATGCATGCATTATGTTCCATAACTTTCAGTCACCATGGGATCCTACACATTGGTGGATCACTTCTTTGTAGTTGACATACCAGACACTAATGTTATTTTGGGTGTACAATGGTTGATTACATTGGGGAAAGTCACCACTGATTGGGAGGCTTTGCAAATGGAATGGGTGGACAAGAAGAGTAGTGCACTTCAAATAATCAAAGGCATGCATACTTACCCCTCGCAGTGGAAGCAAGGACCTCACTCTCCCCTCTCTCATGTTCATGATATTTCTGCAAGCGTGTTGTGTAACCAACTCTAAAAATAGAAGAATAGAGATATCAAAGCCTTAGAAATAAGCCACTTCGAGGGGGAAACCTCCAATACATTACATAAATGAACAATTCTTGGATGATACAATTTAAAAAACCTCCTTTCTATATATAGGAGTCCATGGGGCCATAATGTAATCATTTATTGAGCCTGATGTAATCACTGGCAAACCTAAAAATAATAATTTAAGGGCATAATAATAACAAAATGGGGGTTACAAGGGTACAATAATAACAATAAGGGGGTTACACTAACAAAAATAAGGGACTATACTAGTACTATAGGGACCTAACATGCCCCTCTCCTTCAAAAAAGTGTTGTCCTCAACGCTTGAGTAGCTCTAGGTGCTTTTCTATAAAATTCTCATCCATGTAGAATCTTCAGTGGGTAAGTTCTTTCACTTGATGAGATACTCTGAAATTAATCGATTCCATAGTTTTCGAGTTCTTGTTTCCATGATCACTTCAGGTTCCAATATGATTTTTCCTTCCTCATCAAGTTCTGGCAATATTGTTTGAGCGGAAGATTGCACCACCTATAACCTTCTTTAAGCATGAAACATGGAAAACTGGATGTACTCGCGAAGAAGCGGGAAGCTCCAATTTGTATGCCATAGTACCAATATTTTGCAACACCTTGTAAGGACCATAGTACTTTGGTGATAATTTATTATCCTTCTTAGCTTGCTTGAGGGAAATTTGTTTCTATGGTTGTAGCCGTAAAAATACCCAGTCTCCTACATCGAAACCTCTTTCGCTGCAATGTTGATCTGCCTATTGTTTCATTTGATTTTGTGTGAAATTTAGGTTATCCTTTAAGAGTTGGAGAACTTCTTATTGATGCTCGATGTGATCTTCCACTAATTGAACCTTGGAATTTTCTCTTAAAGATGATGTGATGGACAGTGGATGATACCCCTAAACTGCCATAAATGGGGTCATTTTGCTGTAGAATGGAAGGAAGTATTATACCACCATTCAACAAGAGATACCCACTTCACCCATTATGTTTGTTTATCAGATACAAAACAACGAAGATATCCTTCCAAACATTTATTTACTATCTCAGTTTGACCATCGGATTGAGGATGATAAGATGAGCTATGAGCTAATTGAGTACCCAAACAAGAGAAAAACTTTCCGTCAAAATTTCCGGTAAAAAATGGGATCTCCGCGCTTTCCTGATGACCCTTGGGCTTCCATGTAGCTTTTGAATTCTTTCCAAATGTATTATGGCCCATGCTTGCTTTGAATGGATGAGATAATGCACAAAAGTGTGCATACTTGGTAATTATATCAACTACCACCATTATGACACTCTTTCCTTCAGACTTAGGTAAACCTGTGATAAAATCCATTGAAATATCCTCCCAATGTTGACTTGGGATGGATAAAGGTTGTAGAAGACCCAGGGTCTTAATTGTCTCAACTTTATTTTGCTGGAAGAAAAAACATTCCGCCACAAACTTTTGAATATCGGATTTAAGACCATCCCAAAAAAAAAATTCTTCACCCTGTGGTAAGTTTTTAAAATTCCTGATTGTCCTCCTAAAGGAGAAGTGTGCAATTCTAGAAGAATATTTTGTTTTAGTTGGGAATTCTTACAAAGATATAAGATTTTTGTACCATAAGGAATCATTTTTCCAACTAAATGTGTATCATATGCTAGGATCTTGCTGCAACTTTTGAATGAGTGTCCATACATATTTTCCTTCTTCCATTCATCTCTTGCTTTAGTTATCCAATGTTTGGTTGGATAATAGAAATGGCACAAAGTAATGCTTCCACCTCTTCATTCTTTCTTGAGAGTGCATATGCAACAACATTAAGCTTTTCCTTTTGTAGATTATTTCCAAGTCATAACCCAACATCTTTGTGACCCATTTTTTCTGCTCTTCTGAAGATAGTCTTTGCTCCAAAAAGTGTTTAAGACTATCATGATCATTTTTTACCTTGAAGTGTCTTCCCATTAGGTAAGTTCATCATTTCTTTAGTGCATGCAGTATTGCTAACATTTCCTTCTCATAAATAGGTTTATGCAAATACTTTCCTTTTATTGGAAGACTTTCAAAAGCAATGGGTCTTCCTTCCTGCATTAAAACCGCACCAATTCCATTTCCTGAGGCATCACATTCCATAATAAATTTTTTTGTGAAGTCTGGCGTAGCTAAGACCGGTGCTAGGCACATTGCCTCTTTAAGATGTTCAAAGGCCTTAGTTTCTTTAGGAGTCCATGAAAATGCATCTTTCTTCAATAATATTGTTAAGAGTCTTTGCTATTGAAACATAATTCTTAACAAACTTGCGATAATACCTGTTAACTTGAGAAATCCTACTTAGTACTTTATGGTTGTGGGGACTTTCCATTCATATTAGCTTTAATTTTTTTAGGTTCTACCTTAAAACCCTCGTGAGATACAATATGACCCAGATATTCCACCTCTTGTACTTCGAAGAAACATTTGGATGTTTTTGCATATAATTGTTTCTCCTGCAATAGTTTGAGCACCCTATCAACATGTTGAACATGATCCTTCCAAGACCTGATGTAGATTAGTATATCATCAAAAAATACTAGCATAAATTTTCTAAGGAAGGGTTTGAAAATGGAATTCATCAACCCTTGGAATGTAGAAGGTGCATTGGTAAGGCCAAAGGCAACCAAAAATTCATAATGACCCTCATGAGTTCGAAAATCTTACATTTTTTGGAATATCTTGATCTTCATTTAATTTGATGATATCTGAATGAAGATCCAACTTGGTAAAATAAATTGCTCCATGTAATTCATCCAATAATTCATCAATCACGGGAATGGAAATTTGTCTTTAATAGTGAGCTTGTTGAGTTTCCTATAATCTGGACACATGTGCCATGATCCATCCTTCTTGTGCACCTATACTATTGGAGCAGAGAAAGAAATTTGACTAGGTTGAATTATACCGCCTTCTCTAACATTTTATGATCATATGTTCAATTTCGCTCTTTGGACATAAGGATATCTGTAAGGCCTGACGTTTGGAGGAACCCTTCCTGGAATCAAATGAATAGCATGATCATGATCACGAATAGGTGGGAGTCCTTTGTGAGTTTCAAACACCTTGGAATTATTGTCCAAGACTTTTTGGAGATCTGCAGAAATAGATGATTTTGATGTTGGAACTTCTAGTGAGAATAATTGTGCAATTATGCCTCGGTGTTCTTTCCTTAGAAGATTTTCCATTACATTAAAGCTTATTATCTTTCCTGTCTTCCCTGCAATACCCTGTAATTCGACTTCCTTTCCTTATGAAAAAAAATTCAAGAAAATTTCTTGAAAATTAAAAGCTACCACCCCAAAGATTGTAACCATTGTACTCCTAGTAAAACATCAACACCTCCCATAGGAATGGAAAACATTGGAATATTCAATACATATTCCCCCATAGTTAGCTTGATATTATGGAATTTTCCAGAGCAATTTATAGTTCCTCCACTTGCAACCATCACTTGGCATTTTGGTGCTGGGTATAGGAAACGATTCAATTCCTTGGCTACCTTATAGTGAATAAAATTATGGGTGCTACCTGAATCAATCAACACTATTACCTTTTTCTTCTTGATATGTCCTTCTATCTTGAAAGTTTGAGGAGTTTTAATTCTTGACATTGCATTACACGATGTAATTCGGATTAATTTCTTCCTCTTAAGGGTTGGTTCCTGGAGTATATCCTCTTCTTGTTCATTTTCTTCCTCTTCACAATCTATGTAAAATAATTTCTTCTCAGCACACTTATGACCTTTGGTGTATTTTCCATCACAACTGTAGCAAAGCCCTTTTTTCTCTTTTTTCTTTTAATTGTTGTGGTCTCAACTTTGTAGGGTTGTGGAAATCCAGGCATAGCAACACTTACTTCTTTACAGAAGTGAGTGGTAGGCGTCCTTGTTGACATAATTTTACATTCAATTTTTCTTGCCAACCTAAATGCCTTCTCCAATGAATCAGGTTCCAAAACACGAACTTCATGTTGGATGTTATCCTTTAAAGTACCTATGAAGAGATAAATCCTATGTTCCTCTGGAATATCAGTTACCCTTATATTCAATTTTTGGAATTCCTCAATGTGTTGCCCCACTAAACCCTTTTGTTTGAGATTTATCAATTGGATAAAGAAGGTGTTGCTCTTTGTATCCTCATAATGTGCTATCATTTCTTCTGTAAAAATTGACCAAGTGACAATTTTTTTACGGGAGCAAAGCCATCGATACCATACAAATGTATTTTGTTCTAGATGTAAATTTGCAATGCGTAACTTTTGTGTATTTTTCACATTATTGAGATAAAAATATTGCTCCATCTGTAGTATCCATGTTAGAGGATCCTTTCCATCAAACTTCCTCATATCCATTTTTGGAATATGGTGGTTCTTCCCGCTAGCATTAGAGTTTATGAAATCATGATTAACATTTATTTTGTTCTCATCATGAGGTTCTTCTACTATCTTTTCACCATTAGGAAACCTTTCTTTTGTCAAACCTTCGATGTTTGCTTTGAGATCATTCTTCATGCTTTCCATGTTGTCTTTCATGTCATCCATCGTAGCTTCCATGCCATCCATATTAGCTTCCACGCCATCCATATTAGCTTCCATGCCTTTCTTCAAAACTTCCATTTCATTTTTCGTCGCTCTTTGCGAGAGTGAAATTTGTTGCACTTGCTCCTGTAATTTTAATAGATCATGTTGCAATTCTTCATCTTCATGAGTCATAGTAGACCCTTCTGAAGGCTTAATGGGTGTTGAATTATTTTTACAGGGCATCTTTCGTCTACATGGGGTTTCCCCCTATTCTACAATATGCCCTTGGAATCAATTCAAATTGATTCTTCAAACAAGACTTATGCAATTCGGAAAAAAAAAAATACACACCTTTTTCTTGCTTTTGAAGAGCTCGATATTGAAATTGGATTATCTCTGTGATTTCAGCACTTCAATATCTGAATTTTGGTACCAACGTAGCCCTCTGAATTATATTTCGAATGCCACAGGTCTGACCTGATTTGGATTCTCCAAGATGAAGTTGTGTCCAATATCCCACAATGACCTAATTATGGACTAGTTCAGTAGAGCGAAATTTTATGACTTGCCATGTGTCACTGTTTCGTCCTTTGTCTCTAAAATTTATATCCAAGAAACTAAATGGTCGTATTCACGACCACTTTTTAACAAAGCGCAATCGATGCCCGAGAGAGAGAGTTATTGAACTTTTCCCGATCACCTCTTTGAGATAGAGTCGGGGGCACAGTACACACGAATCATATCTCCAAAAATATTGTTAGACAAGCTATAACATTTTTTAACAAATTTCCTCATGATTCCGACACCATACAAATTTCAGATTACGAACCTTCTTAGAAAAACAATTATAGCGCAAATGCCACGATGACTGTTTAGGAGCACAGAAAAGACCTAACTGAATCATATCTCCGAAAATGTTACAGACAAGCTCTGAAATTTTTGAACAATATTCTCGAATTTCAGCTTCGCACCCTAAAAATTTCAACACGAGAATCGTAAGAAAAACGGTTATAAGCGAAAATGCCATGATGACCTGTTTAGAGCAGCAAAACCCTAGAATCCAAAGCTCTGATACCAAATGTTTTGTAACCAGCTCCAAAAATAGAAGAAAAGAGATATCAACGCCTTATAAATAATCCACTTCAAAGGGGCAACCTCCAATACATTACATGAATGAAAAATTCTTGGATGATAGAATTTACAAAACCTCCTTTCTATATATATGATTCCATGGGGCCATAATGTAATCCTAGTGGGGCCCCAATGTAATCCTAGCCGACCTAACAATAATTTAAGGGCACAATAATAACAATATGGGGGTTACAGGGGTACAATAATAACAATAAGGGGGTTACACTAACAACAATAAGGGACTATACTAGTAATATAGGGATCTAACATGCCCCTCTCCTTGAAAAAAGTGTTGTCCTCAGCACTTGAGTAGCTCTGGGTGCTTCTGTATAAAATTATCATCCTCCCATGTAGAATCTTCAGTGGGTAAGTTCTTCCACTTGATGAGATACTCTGAAATTGATCGATTCTGTAGTTGTCGAGTTCTTGTTTCCGTGACTGCTTCAGGTTCCAATATGATGTTTCCTTCCTCATCAAGTGGTAAACCACCTGGGAGGCCACCTGATTCAGTTTTGGTGAGAGATATCTCACTACTTGATGCTCAAAAATTAGATCCAGGAGTGATGGGAGCATTAGAATACACAACTACAGCGCTGGAAAGCTTGGGTAAGCACAAGAAGGAGGGAGATTTCCTTCTCTCATCATCATCACCCACCTTCATTTCTGATTCTGCATTGTTGGAGGAGGAGAAGGGAAGGTATGTCCTTCCTACTTGTACCTTTGGCATAAAAAATGTCAAAGAAAATATCAACAACATGGCAGGCATTCCTATTGATGCATCATCAACATTGTCATTGTTGGGGAGTGTAGATCTATATTGGAAATCCCAGCTGTTGGTGGATTATTCCAAATATCTCCACACTTGTATGATGCTTGATGACCAGCTGCATGAAGAGGGATATCTAGTTTATGAGGGAGTCATCTATCATCATGATAGGATCCTCTTCCCTAGAGCTTCCAAGCTCAAGGAGAGGATGCTATTAAGGACCTTCAAAGAGTTATGTTTCAGTCCTACCTATTCTATGAAGATCTACAACACTATCATGAGATGCTTTGAATGGGAAGTCTTTGGAGGAGAGCTACATCAAAATTTTCTAGAATGAAAGAGCTATGTGGAGTTGGCGTAGCCAAAGGACTCTATGGAAGATTCATTTCAGTCATTCCTTTGTCCTCTTGAAAAGGGAGAAAAATTCATGCAAAATTCCATGTATAGAAGAAACAGTTATGGTGAAAAATCTGATCATGTAATGCAAGCTTCATTTTCTGATTTGACATATTCTTTCACCATGTTTATGCAGGCCATGGCTCCCAAGAGGAGTGTTGTATCATGTAAATCTCATGGAAAATGTTGGGCCACTAAAATTTTTGAATTTGGCCACTCCCTAGTGGTGCAAAAGGAGATTCTTTTTCATGATGGGTGCTTCGCAAAGGCACCAAACATATCTCACATTTTCAGCCATGGTGAGATAACTTGTGTAGCAAGTAAGTGGTGGGGAAACCACTTACCAAACCTTGATCTGATGCAGGTAGGAGATGTTGTGCGCTGGTACCATATGTGGGACTATGACCCACCTCCTTATGCTCAAATTTATGATTTTGTATATGTAATTATGCTTCCATACTTGGATGATATATTTGTGCTATTTATGGGACTGTATGGAGGGAGGGTCAGCAGTTTGTATGTACCACATGGGATGGAACTTCTCTATGTTTCTCATGCTACATGTTTTAGAGAGAACACTTCTCCAGCCATGTGTGTTTCTGTTGAGTTTTTCACTCCTTGTGGGATGGATTATGTACATCTCATGATGACTTTGGAGGAACAATTCATGGAGGCTTGGATTGGTGAGCACCTAGATTGTGAGGAGAGCTTGATATTTGATGGTGTCACCAATGGAGGAGGAGAAGTGTTGCAACACTCACCATATTAGTTGCTTGAGGACAAGCAACATTTTGGAGAGGACTGTAATATTCCCAATTATCCCAAGCTAATGGGAATATACAATTTTGTTTCAATTTTCAGTTTCATGAATAAAATTGTAAAGGAGGATCAATAAAAATCATAATCAGCAAAATAAATCAATGCCACATGTGAACATGGAAAAATCTGGGCTATTTACATAAGCACACTTAGGTGTGAAAGAGACTAGAGCACTTGAATAAGACAACCAGGACCAAATCAACAACATTGTCTAGGTACAATGAATCTCCTAAAGGCACATCACAATTTTAGTTGGAGGCTTCTCATGTGAATGGAGCTAAATCATTGAAATGGTTTAGGGTTTGACAAGACTTTCATCCTATATAAGGAAGAGGAGGATAGCATAAGAAGGTTGTTGATTGTGTATATTTCTAAATATATTGTCTATTTAGACATATATCATTCTATGCTCTTTAGCTGAGGATAATGTTGTTTAGCACTAGGGTATTCCTGTTCGAGAATCCCACCTCTTCCATTGAGGATCTCTTAGAAGATTCTTGC